>CM062927.1:8825000-9425000 GCA_031878705.1 Tapirus indicus | reverse complement strand
ATTTAGTTTTGCTCCCTATGGTCTAACTGCTGGTTTTATTTCTTAGGATTTTTTAAAGTTGGCATCTTTGTTTGACCCTCCTCATATGCCCTCCCCCCACAATTGTCTTTGCGTAACTTTGACTTGTTTCATTCATTACTTTCCAAAATCCCGCAAATTCTTTTTCTTTAGGCCTCATTTTATATGTGTGCTATGTTCTTGGAAAACAGAAGCGGGCTTTAATTAATACGGGCTGAGCACGGGAGGGACTTTTATCTCATAGACACTCGACATGGGGGCCAGTCCTGGCTCTTTCCTTAACTTCCCTTGTGAACTTGAACACATCATTTCATCTGGCCATCTATTAATTTTCTCATCTGTCCCTTCAGGCTAATTAATACCTGTCCCACCCTCCTCACAGGCTTGTTGGATAACTCAAAGGGCCACTAAGCTGTATAGCACTTTTAAATTAAGCTGTGCTCTGGAAACACACGGCGATCTAATTGACTCCCTCACATGAGGTGATTATTCAAGAAATTCTTCAAATTAATTTTACTTTCCTTTTTTTCCCCCTCCAAGAATGGCAACACAGCTCAGCCTATTTTCTCTTTCTGTATTTGAAGAAAGAGTCAGGGAGTTCCCAGAATGACAGAAAATGGTCAAACTGGTCTTCGCGTTTATTTACACAATGAAGAGATTTCAGCGTTCAGCCCAGAAGAGGTGGTTTCTCTGTCTCTTCATCCCGGAGCACTGGAGAAACATAACGATTACACGTCTGCACTCTGCAGACATGTTGCAGGCCTGGAAAACTGCTCGGTGCATTTATTTATCAGCTTGTTGATGACAGCTGGGTGGGCCACGTGGATGACCCGGTCCTCAGAACTTGGCAGTGGACCCTAGAGGAACTGCAGCACAAAGCCAGATTCTGGTGTGAGAACCACAGTGGCAAGGGGCCGGGATGGGGGTGCAGGGAGTTACAGGGTGACATTCTCTAAATTGGTAGGATAGTTTTTCTTCCTGGAAGATTCAGAAATAAAGCTTTAGGAATCGGTACCACAGACATTAAATATGGATTATGAAACGGGAATTTCCCTTCAGTCCCGTCTTTGCTTCCATAAAGGAGTAGGTTAAAAAAGAAAAGTTCTTTTAAAAAATGTCTTACTGTTCAATAAATCCCTGTGAAAAAAAAGGGCGGGGGGAACAGGAATGCACATTAGGCTTCCATTAAAAATAGATCAAAAAAGTACCCAAAAGAAAAAACACCACAACAATGAAATAAATTAGGATAATACAACTGGAGGCCTGCAAATGAGTTTGCTAAATGTTATATTTTCTCAAGCCACTTAGATTTTGAACTTCCTGTTTCTGCCCGAAGCAATAAAGGCAGAAACATTGTCGTTAGCTTCAAAAACCATTTTTTTTGCCCCCAGCTGCATTTCTTATTTTTTTCCTTTTCCCCCCTCAGCTCTATCCCTGCATTTATTACAGCACAGGTACATCTTGCTCTCGAATGTTGACTGAGATGAAAGGAGTAAGGAAATGCTCCCTTTTCCTACTTGCAGGAGCGTGGGGGCAAATCCACTGAATGCAGAGTTGGGTGGAAAGCTCTTCCCCTGATGAGCCATCTGTTATGGCCTTTCAGGATGGCTCCCCCAGTAATGCTGGAGTCTTTTCCCTCCACATTATCATCACATAACCTGTGATCCTTGTAAGCCAGGGAATAATCCCACGCATTTTTCAATAAAGTAATTACTCTGTCCCCTCACTTAGCCCCTTAAAAAGAGCCAAAAAGAATGTGGCACCTAGATGCTATTTATAACAACTTTTACCTCTTGCCTCTAGGGCTGAAATTGGAAACCTAATTTTAGACCCATAAAAGCCAAAATATGTGTGTAAGAAGCCCCGAAATAAAATATTCCTCGGTGGCTCCTACACATCCTCCAAACAGGTTCTGGTTGATTTACTTCACTGTGGATGTTTAATTATGTCATTGAAAAAACACCAGTAATTAAATCATTATTTCTTAGGTGTTGGGTCCAAGGACATTCTATAGGAAGTCAAAGGCAGAGGGAGGACAGAACTTATGAAATGCAAGATGGGCCAAGAAGCCTGCAAGGCTGGTTTAGAGGAATGAGTGCAGGCTTTACAACTAGATATGGTGGAGTTTAAATCCGTCTGTGCAGCTGTGAGATCTTGCATATGCTACTCAGCCTCTCTGAACCTTAATTTGCTCAAAATGGCGGTAATCATGCCTACCTCATTGGTTTGTTGTGAAACTTAGAAATGCAATATTCTGCTCAGTGCCTGGCAGGAAGTAGGTTTGTTCACAAACACTTGCAGTGGTAGCTATTTATTCATTGTTACTGTTCAGGAGACCTGTCACCATCCCCCTGAAGACTGTCTCCCTTTTAGAAGTTTCCTGAATGACTTCATGATGTTTCATAGAGTACTCACACCTAAAAGATCACCTTTGTCTTTCCTGGGTGGCCAGACTGAAAAATGCACTCTCCTGTGAGACAGCCAGAAGTCCCCCTCTAATGGCATTTTGCTTTAGAAAATCTGCCAGATCCCGAAAGGCCCCAGCCCCCGCGACAACTCTGCTCCCTGGTTTATAGATGCCCATGACAGCTCTGCTTCACTCCCACTGCCTCCCGATCTCTGGGTGCATGCCCGACTCAGCAGCATAAACCTTGGGGGTTCCAACTTAGGGAGAGTTTCCAGCACCCACTTATCAGGGGAGCCACTTTTAGGGCCTGTGGTAGGCAGTCCTCTGGCCCCTGTGACCTCCCCCACAGTGTTACTCCCAAGGTTATGTCATGGTTGCATGACAAAAGGGCCTTTGTGGATGTAATTAAGGTAACTAATCAGCGGACTTTAAAATAGGGAGATTATTGTGAATTTTCAGGGTGGGTCCAATATAATCACGGGAGCCCTTCAGAGCAGAAGAGGAAGGCTGACTGGGGAATCAGAGATATCTGGCAGAAGAGGAGGCAGAGACGTGACAAGCGTGAGAAGGATTTGATGTTCTGTTGCTGACTTTGAAGTTGGAGGGGACCGTGTGGCAAGAAATATGGGCAGCCCTCTCGAAGCTGAGAACTAGCTCTGGCTGACAGCTAAAAGGACGTAGGGACCCCTGCATCTTCATAGGCTACCACTGCATGGAAGATGGGGAACCTCAGTCCTACAACCACATGGAACTGATTTCTACCAATAATCTGAGTGAGCCTGGGAGCAGATCTTCCCCAGGGCCTCCAGGTAAGAGCCAAGAAGGCTGACACTTAGCCGGGTGACACTTTGGCCTTGTGAGACCCTAAGCAGAAAACCCATCTGGGCCACACGGTGCCTGGACCTGGAGCCCAGGGCAACTATGAGATACTAAATGGATGTGTTGTTTTAAACTGATGGTAATTTGTTATGGCAGCGATACAAACTAATACAGTGCCCCAGGGCCTTCCATGGGGTGGGTGTCACCAGCCTTCAGTCTCTTTAGCTCTCAGCCTTTTGCCTATTTTCCCCTCCCAAGAGAATCACAGCCTTTTGCCTATTTTCCCCTCCCAAGAGAATCAGCTCTCCTCATTCAATAGAATTGCTTTTGTTTGATTATAAGTGAGTTCAGAGTCATACGCAGCCTAATTATTGCTTTTGACTAACCCCAACACATAATGTTGTATGTCATGCTGTACTACTTTTAATTTCACAGATGAACACATTTCTATTCTCTTAATCCCCCTCTCCAAGTCTCGTGTTAACTCCATCTGGACAAAGCATTGAGGTGCATGTATGGCTTCTTCCAAGCTGAATGCCACAGCTGCCCTGGATTCACCCCGCAGGGCAAAAATGACAAGGAAAAGGTTTTCCTCTTGAGTGACAAAAGCTTCATTGTGTGGAATTCATTGTGCTGGCCTGAGAAAGCTCAGTTGTAGATTCCACATGTCACTCCACATCTATATAACTTTTTGGCTCTCGGACCTACCTTCTTTATAGTAACAGCAATATTCATTCAGTGTTTATCAAATACCAGGCAAGGGATATGCTAAGGGCTTTCCATACATTATTTAGCTTAATTATAATACTCCCATTTGGCAGATGAGAGAACTGAGGCTTGTAGACTTTCTACGGCTCTGCAGCTCTAAGTATTTAGTCCAGCACTGAAACCCAGGCCATGACACCAGAGACTGTGTTCTTGCCCATGGAATACTGTATTTGTTTTTGTTTTTTGGTTTAAAAAAAGACAGAATGATCCCAGTTTTCCTGTCTTGATAGCTTATAGATTGCCTGTCCCATCTATCCTTTTCCAATACCGCCTTCAGTCTTTGGGTTGAATTTGCAGTCTCCAGCCCGAATGCATTTCACAGTGGGGGGGGCAAAGGGTGGTGGTGGTGAGTTAGTCAGTCAATGGTTATTTCCTTGAGGAAAAAGGAAAAGAAAAGTGGACCACTTTTCAATGTTTGTTACTGCAAAAGCACAGTGGCATGCCATTGTTCTGAGAGGAAGGGGCTTGTTTGTCTTATCAGCTCCTGATGAAATAGGATATTGGGTTGGAAATGTTAAGTCAGAGCAGGTGCACTTGGATTTGAGAAGGAGAGACAAAGCAGAACCCTGGCTATTCAAGGTCTAATTTTTTTCTATTCAGACATACCACACACATGTACACATGCACACACACACACACAGACAGCTTTTTAGTATTAGAATTTGTGGATTTCCAAACCCATAAATGATTAGACTTAAAATGACTTCCATTATGTGGGGTCAAAATTTTGAGCTGGGATCCTTTATCCTTGGGTCATACTTTCTGCAAGTGTTTTAATAATGGTTCCTCTTAGACACTTGCAGTGATGAAAATTGGGAGTTTTCAAAAGAAATCTAAAATGATCTACTGGCATTATGCCCAGGACTTTGGGAAGCTTGAATAAGGTTGACACCTTTGGAGAAAATCAGACTTTCATGGTTACAGCTCTGATTGTGTCTTCTCGTGATAATGCAAGGTGTTTGCCAGGGGTGTGGGAGCTGAAGGCCCAAGGGCTTCACTGGAGAGAGTTCTTTCCAACCCCACTCAAACTCCTCTCTTGATTCCACTCCCAATTAGCTTTCCTCCTAGGCAAGAAGTGGGTAGGAAGCCAGCAATTATAGGAGGGCAATGAGAAGAAGAGACTGAAATTTTTATTTTCAGTTGTGAGTGACCAAAAACCCACCCCAAACTGGCTTAGGCCAAAAAAAAAAAGAGATAATTTATTGATTCCTAGAACTGGGAAGCTGAGATCTGGCATGGTTTGACCCAGGTGATCCAATGACACTGTCTTAATTCTGTTTTTTGCTGTCTTTCAGCTGTGCTTCCCTCTGTGTAAACTTCATTTTCAGAGAGGGTCAGTCCAGGAGGGCAGAGATGACCAGCATGGCAGAGAAGGCCATATCCTTTATGCTCAAGGAGCACTAGTGGGAAAGAGCATTTCCTTCCCAAGAGCTCCAACAAGTCCCATGGCTGACTCTCATTGGTCCTTAGTGGGTCATATGTAAATCCCTGAGCCAATCACTGTGACTCTTTCTGGACCTGGAATGAATGATACCTTGGAGCTAGGGGATGGGATTGGCTTGACCCAAGCCATATAGATTGTGATGGATGGAGTAAAGAAGGTATGTTATGGCTGGAAAAAGTGGGACAGATATTGAAAAGACAATAGACCTCCATTATAGCAGCTATACTGCTACAGCAATACCCATTCCAGGAGACAGTGACAATCTTACTTGATGTTGGTCTTGTTCTAGAATCATCCCCAGTGGAATTGGAGACTACTGTACCTGGGAGACTATTGCCCCTTGAACCTGGGAAGCAGGTGATGGGAGCCCCAGGCAAGGGCACATGGAAGGAGGGAGAGAGAGGGATATACACATAGTCATGAAGGGGTCCAGCCAGGATTGCAGATGGCAGGAAAGGTCTGAACAGACAAGAGGCAGTTCCTGGCACCAGAAAGCCAAGGCACGTGGCAGCATTCTTGCTATGGAAGGGCGGGGGAGAGTTGACGCCAGTAGAGAGGTGGTTCCTGCTCTGTATCATTGTTTAAACTACAGCCAAAGTAATCTTCTTGAGACTCAAATCTGGGCATGCCGTTCCCACCCCTCCCACCCCCAATTAAACTACACCAGTGATTTTCTATTGCTCCTAGGATAAAGAGAGACTCCGACACATAAGCTGCAACTTCTCCACCCAATTATCTAGCCCCTGCCTTCCTCCCTAGTCTAATTTCTCACTGTTCTCACCTTAATTCTCTGCCCTCTTACCACATTGACTTTCTCTCAGTTTCTGGAACTTTCCCTGCTGCCTCCTGCCACAGGGCGTTTATGCATGCTGGTCTCTCCCCTTCCTTGCCTCTACTCATTTTTCGTACTTCAACTTAATTGTCACTCCCTCCAGGAAGCCTTCCATGACTGCATTAAATTCTCCTGTAAGTTCTCACAGTTCCACACATTTCCTCTTGACAGCAATGCACTGAGCTGGATTTTACATTTATTTTTGTTCATTTATCAATTCTTGTTTTTCCCGCTAGACCGCAGGCTCCGTAGGCCATGTGTTTGTTTTGGTTCACCAATGTATCTCCAGTGCCCAAACAGAGGACTTAGCAGTCAATAAATGTTTATTGAATGAGTGAGTGAGTGAGTGAAGGAGTGAATAAGTCTGCAGAGGGAAGTAAGAACCAAAAGGAAACTTGAACCTGCATCTTGGATGCGTGCACCAGCAAAGACCTGCAGTGCTCATGACAAATCAGTCATTTCCCTGGTTTTGCTTTGTTTCCTTGGAATTTTTTTTCCAATCATAGTAGTTGGTGGTGGTGGTGGTGGTAGTGGTGGTGATGGTGAAAATGACCACATACCAACTGAGTTGACTGTTCAATTCAACCACAGATGACCACCCTTGACGCTCAAGCCTCCTAAGTTAGAGACCTTGGAAAGTTCAGCCCTTGTTCTGATCAGAGAGGGCAAATACAAGCCAAGTGTTATCCTTTGGACCTAGACTGGGCTGAAGTCCATCCTTGGTCTGTACAGGATAATGGATTTGTGAAACAGATCGATCCTGCAGGCACAATTGCAGGGGGAGCATATTTAACCTACTTTAGGGAACAAACTCTTTTTAAGGGTTTTGCACACTAATTGTATGCAAATAGATGCAGCTAATTGCAAACACAAGATTCAAATTAGAAACCAATACATCAACAGTCCCTTTAGGACCTCTGCTCCACTCTATCCAGTTTAGATTGCTGTTTTATGGTCCATGTTACCATCTCTCTAACTCGCCAGTTTACCAGGAGATTCACTGAGGGCAGAAACTGTGTCCCCTTCACTTTTGCCTAATGCCCAGCTCGGCCCAGCAGGTACTTCACCTCAAAACAAAACACTTGCTGAGATCCTCCTCTGTGCCAAGCAGTGGACAGGCAATGACAGCAGAGACTGCGTGCGTGAAGGGATAAACTATTTTCGGGAGTGCCTTGCTCTCGTCACCCTGTTTCAAATTTGAGCCAGCCCTCCTATCCCAGCTCAAATTCCACCTTCCCTGAGGTGCCCAGCTGGACGTGATCAATCCACCCTCCGCTCTTTGGTAGCGTTTTTCTGTTGCATTTATTTCACACTTTTCACTTACTGCCTTATGTTGTATTTGTTTTTATTCATTAATTCAACAGTCATTTAATGATTGCTACTGAATAGAAGTCCCTGTGCAAGATGCTGCAGGGAAAAAAGATGGACAAGACATGGTCTTTGCTTTCATATATTCCTTCTCCTATTCAATGGCAACACGTGTCAGGGCAAGGACCATATCTTATTCATTTTCTAGTCATCTTTTCTTTTCTTTTTTTATCACCCATAAAAAGGCATGGCAGAGTAGGTACTATTGCACAATTTTTGGATGGATAGATGGATGGATGGATGGTTGGATGAATAGATGGATGCATGCATGAATGGGCAGATGAATTGATACGTGGACGGAGGAGTGGTTGGATGGATGGATAAATGATGCATAGATAGATGAATGGTGAAATTGTTATATTTTACTGGAAATCTGTGGTGATATCCTAGTGGCCCGCTAGAAATAATGTAGCCACCCAAATGTTCAATTTCTCTTACGTACTTGTGGATATGCCAAGAATGGACACAGACACATAAATAAGAACAATTAAGATACAGACCCTGGCCTCAAGGACCTCTTGATATAGGAGCGTAAGCACATAAAAAAATTTCTGTAATATGGGAATTGAGGATGGTAGTGGGAGCAATAATAAAAATGGCATGAAGTGCTATGGAAAGCCCAGATACCTGATCTGTTTGTTCTTTCTTGATCAGGGAACTCGACAGAGAGCAGATGACTGTCAAAGGCTGAATAGAATTTTTCCCCATGGAAAAGGAGACTTTACAATTAGGGTCAGGAGGAGAGACTTAGGTGTCAGAGACGGGGCTGGCTCTGACAGAGCTGGAGAGCTGATTCTCAAATGATGGTCAACTCTTCTTCAAAATGGGTCACCAAATGTCCCTCACAATCTAAAATAGATGTTTTCCACAGACAAAACGTCAGTGAAATTGGTCAGGTAGGTTGGGTGTGCTGTTGACAGCCCGGTCAAACTTGAGGCAAATGAGAGGCACGAGTTCTAGAGTCCCAGAGAGCCAAAAGAGGTTCTATTTTTACTGAAACTTGTGAGTATGGATTGTGGTTAGCATGGTAAAAAGTTCTCCTCAAGTAGGGACACCCTGCTGAAGGTATCATAACTGGACATTTTTGCCATCATATTTTTCAAATATGCTTTTTGATAAACTTGTTTTCACTTTTTTCTAATAGACTTTGCTTTTTAGAGCAGTTTAGATTCACAGAAAAGTTGAGTAGAAAGTATGGAAAGTTCCCACATACACCCTGCCCCCACACATGCACAGTCTCTCCCACTGTCAACATCCGCCACCAGAGTGTGTACATTTGTTACAATCGATGAACCTGCATTGACACATCATCACCCAGAGTCCATGCTTTACATTAGGGCTCACGTTTGGTGTTGTTCATTCTATGGGTTTGGACAAATGTATAATGACATATATCCATCATTATGGTATCATACAGAGTAGTTTTCACTGCCCTAAAAATCCTCCGTTTTCACTTTTTTCCTTTTGAGCATGCATCAAAAAATTCATTTTTGAGTTTTTGAGTTTTGAAAGTGTGCCACAAACAAGAAATCTGGGATCTTCCAAGCGTTGCCCCAGATCCCTCAGGAGAAGGAGAGCAGTCAGCAGGGGGCTGGGTGGGTGGGCCGCGGCCACTTTGGGAAACCGTCAAGGGGCATACCTCAAACACGGAGGATAAGCCACTCAAAATTCTGAGAAATATGATGTTTCTAAAGAAAGTTTGCCATCGCTTCTGAATAATTACAGTCCTTCCAAGAACGTGGGTATCTTCAACAAGAACAAATTTGCTGGCAGCTGGAGGATTCTGTTCACCCTTAAAGATCTAAGCATCATGTCTGCTGTCCATGAGCTTTATTGAATAGACTGGCCTGATCTGACCGTTTATATCATCCTTTGTCTCTAAGTGACTTACTGCTGGGAAGATAATAACCACTCCAGGTTTATACTCCGGAAGTTAAATACATCTGTAATGTGGCATTCTAAGGTATTTACACTTAAAGAGGCAATACTGACTGAAATGGGGGCGCATGACTGTTCCAACAAACCACACCAGCATCCCTTTCTGTGAGGAAATGATTGTGTGGCAATACCAACATACATGACAACCAGATGAATTATCTGAGAAAAACTTAACATCAAGTGATGTTCTTCTGAGATCACAAGGAAGAATTATATTCACTGGAGCCGAGGTGCTTTTCTTTTTTTTCTCTTTAGTTGCAAAAACAATCACAAATGTGAGTGCTTCAGGGTTGAATTGTCAACAGTCAGTGGCCCAGTGTGGAGATAGAGTTGTCACCCGTCTTTACGGCTGAGCCACTAGAGCAGGTGTCTCTGTGGGAACTAGGGGCCTCCACCACTGCACACCTTTAATCTTGGATCTTCTTCCTGGTGAAATGCCCGCGATTCATAACTCAGTCACGTCGCTGAGGAATGTCTCTTCAGATAGATTCTATCTCTGAGAACTTAAGTCAAGGGATTTTCAAACAGTCGCTTGATTCATGTACGTGAGCCTCTCACTCAGGGGAAGAACTTTTATTTGGCAAGCACCGTATGAACAGAGGCCTGAAGAAATAATTAGGACTCTCTTCTCCTTTTTTTTAATCTCAAAGATTTCCCTGTATGGGCGTGGGCGGCCCACTCGTGCATCTGTGAACCTGCAGAGAAGATGGCGGTGGGAGCGGGGGCGTGACTAATCCCACATCTTCCCTTTCTTTTGTTTGTGCAACAACTCAGTTCGCTGTCACCACATCAGCACATTTTGCTGCAAATCTCAGTGCCCTTCTCACTTTCGTTTTACTTAATGCATTTCTACATTTTCCCAAGGCCACATGAACTGTTTTCTTGCGAGTGGCACGCTTGCCTCAAATAACTAAAATTGCCTGGGTCGTGGAATCTGAGCCTTCATATTCTTTCATATATTATTGGGTCCTATTGTTTTTTAACTTGCTCATCATTCACACAGTGAAGGAAATTCCATTTGGTCCTTTTAAGACTGCCAGACTAGCTGACTTAAACACTCAGCCCCAGTTACTTCTGGACATTTCAGTTCTTTATTGAAATGGTCCTTTTAATGTCATCTTTAATTTAATCAAATAGTGTCATCAAAATAACATTTACTCTATTACTGCAAATTCACTGCATTATTAACTAGTGTAACTAGACAAAAAAGATGGTACAAACCCCCATGGAAATATATACTTACTGTAAAAATGGATACAGTTCATAGATGTTCTATATTTAATTTGCAGTTTCAAAGCACTCTCTATGGAGAAGTTTTATGATTCTGAAATAATTTAAAAACACACTTTACTACAATCCATAGCAGGTAGTTTTTGCCAATTTGGGAAGGTATGATGCCGTGCTCTTTTCAAAGTAATCTGAACTGTATTTTTTCACAGTGATCTACCTCTCTCGCGTTAGAAATGGGAGTCCATCCCCACACCCCACGTGGTACAACCAAGGACTAGCTAGCTAGTCTTCCTTTGGTACTCTCCATAACCCAAATATAAATAGCATGGTATTTGCAGGTGTCACAGGATCCAATTAGCCTGATGAAAAATACCAACTCATCAATGCCTCTTTGGATAGTTTGATCAGAAAACAGGTCATGTTTGGGGCAAGAGGTGAAGGGTAAGAGGACTGTGTAATTTAGAAATCCTTCTTTTGACTCCAAAGAAAAACATGTTTGTTGCATTCAACTCCATGAGTTCAGCAGGGTACGGTGGGAAGAGCCTGGACTGGGAGATGCGTTCTGGGTTCAAGATGTTGAATAAGTTATTTGCTAGTCCTTAGTTTTTGCATCAGTAAAAAGAGGGAATTCTATGATAGCGAGACACTATCAAAATAATCCAATATTTTTTAAATGCTTGTCTACCCACTTTCTTTTGAGATCAATAATATCATCTTCCAATTATAATTTTTTTATCAGAATTTGCCACTAGCTATTTCTTTGTACGGTATGTAAGTAAAATATCAACAGAGCATCTCTGTTTCAAGATTTTCATTCTTCCCCGTACTAAGAAATTCTATTCCAGGAGGGAAATTGGGTAGACTTAAAAATAAGGGTATTAAACTAAAGTCCTTTATTTTCAAAAGGCATATGCTTTTCACCTGTTGCTGTCCCTACCACCAGCCACATGCTAGGCTAGGCCCTGAGAAAGCAAAGACAGATAAGTTCAAGGTCTCTGTCTTATGGAATTTAAAGTCTAGTAGAGGACACAAACATTTGAAAAGAACAATAAAGTAATTCAGATGTTATAATAGAAGTCTTCACAGGGTTAACCGTCCATCCATCCATCTCTCCATCTGTCCTTCCTTTCACCCATCTATTCTGTCTATCCATCCATCTATCCATCTATCTATCCATCCATCTACCTACCCACCCACCTGTAGGATGTCAGAACCATCAGTGCCGAATTTCAATGTGATGTGAAGGCATTTATCTTGGTTGAAGATCAAAGAGTGTGTCAGTGTCTGCAGAATAAAGGGGAGGTTCAGATACTGATGAGACCCCATATAAATATGACATGGAAAGGGCTGAAAGCCTTGCTAAGGCCAGATGCACAGACTGATGAATCTGAGACATGTGGGGGAAAGATATGCTTCATCGGTGGGATTCAACCCTCCTGAAATCATCTGGGAAACTATAAAAAATCCTGATGCCCGGGTTCCTCCTCTGGGGAGTCTGATTTAATTGAGTTAGGGTACAGCCTGGGCATCAGGATTTTTAAAAGTTCCCTAGGTGATTCTTTTTTGCAACCAAGGTTGGGAATAAAGAGTGTGAGGGGAGATCTTTCTGGATAATTAAAGGAAATATCAGTGGTATCTGTGCCTTAGGTGTTTCAGTTAGTGCATATGTGGTGCATGGGTGGGCCAGACTAGTTTAAAGAATCGCTGGTTAAGTCAAATGTCACAGGAGTTAGGGACAGGGGAGTACTTTGTGGATCACACAGGAGAGACTAGACTGGGGCAGCAAGACTGATTCCAGGCAACGTGTTTTGGTATAGAAAATTGCTAATACCTGACTTCTAAGGTTTGACCCCCGAACTGGCCATGACTGGGTCACAGGTCAGAGACACCCCTGCCTCTGGCTAGGAATGAAAGAACCAGGACTTCCTGTCATCTAGTGTAGTGCTTGCCTTGTGGTACATTCAAAACAAGTCAGTGTTTGTTGCTGAGTGACTGGCTGACATTACTCATTCAGTACATCTGGACTTGTTCCCTAACAACCTCAATACTTAAAATGAAAGGAGACTGTTACCCAATGGAAATCATTCACTTGCTTTAGGTTAAGGCCATTGGAGATTGCAATGACTGTCTCATTTTGTCACATTCTTAGCAGGGAAGGACATATATCCATGATTTAGCAGATATTTATCGAGTCAGGCACTGTCAGGCACAGAACAGATCCAGTGGTAAGAAAGAGGAAAAGTCTTTGCCTTCTAAGATCTCACAATCTTCAGGGGACAGAGAGCTTGACAAGAAAGCCAATACAGCGCAACAATCATAATTCCCTGTGTCATCAGCCACTGGGTTGTATGAATCTATGATCGAAGTATACAGCAGTGAATCCAAAAGGTGCATATTTAGCTTTGGAAGTTCTTTTCAATTTAGTTGCTTTATTTTTATTTTTTCTTGTTAAATCAGCGTCATCTTTTATCGAATCTGTGCCTCAGTTGTCATATCTATCTCACACTCACACACACACACACACACACAGAGTTTTTGAAGACTTTATGTTAATGGTAGAGAACTTCAGAACCTATGGGGCTTTCTTTGGTACCCGAATCCCCTTAACTTCCTGGAAACAGAAGGATCTATGGTGTATTCTCCACAGAACATCTTTGCGGGAAAGAAATCAATCACTTGTAATCAGACGTGTCAGAAAGTGATCAGCTTCATAGATTTGGCTTGCTCACCTGCAGACCCATGAGACTCAGGTGTTCTCAGCTAAACGTACAAGTTTCCTTGAAAAAGAGACTCGAGGCAAGTATTCAATGGTTATGTTCCAGATCATACTCTCCCTAAAATCCAGGCAGTCCTTCGTACTCGGTGGGCAATATCTGGAAATAGATTTATGTAGGTTAGTGAGAAAAATGGGGGAAATTACCATTATAAGTGTTGTTTTTTTAAAATGACAATGATATGACTGGACTGATGATTATGTAATTAGAAGTGGCTAAGTCAGTGTGGTTCTCTGTAAAACTAGTTGGTGTGAGGAATTTTGTCTTTGACCATCAAAGAAGGTACAGTCTATGGCATGGCACAAAGAAAACACTCAGCAGATGTATAGTTACTGGATGGGTGGATAGACGGATGGATGGATGGAAGGATAGAAGGATGGGAGGGTAAAGGGATGAATGAAAGGGCCTCTTCCCCTTGAGAGACTCTGTACAAAGAAGCCTTGATCCTCAAACTTGCATGTGCAAGAAAATCTGCAGTGTGAGTTTGTTAAAATAAGAATATTCTGGAGTGTCACTCCCAGAGATTCTGATTCAGTAGGTCTGGAGAGAAACTAGGGGAATCTGTATTTTTCAAACAAGTGTCCGAGGTTATCAAGGTGTGGGTAGTCTTACCCTCCTGGGTCCTAATCATCTCCATTCCTAGTACATCTTCTACTTAATTGATTTTGTGGAAATCATTGTATAGCTCTATGCTGCCTGCATTCAGGAGGTGCTACTTTCAAATTTATATCAAAGGCAGTTTGAAAGGGACTGGGCGTAGGCCTGGTAGCTAGGTCTCTGTTGCCAGAGACAGCTCTCCTGTCTCCCATCAGGACCTCCTTTCAAAGAGAATGATCCTGAACAATGGGTGTGCCTTCTGCCTGTGATCCAGGAGGCCAGGCCATAGGGGAGCTTTGGAAAGGGATGATTTTGGGGTGAACAAGAGGGAGAAGTTTGTCTTCTGAACTGGAATGTCTTCCAGAGGCAGGAGGGAAAGCCAAGCCTTTGACAAGGATGTCACCCTGTAGGTGACTTTCCACGTGGTATGATTTGGAGGTGGCCTTTCCTTTCTCCTTCTGATGGCTGAATCTCACACGCCAGAGCACAGAAATTTGGGGTCAATGCGGTATCTATCTTTTTCTGCGAGTTGTCTGATTGTGAAGGAGAGAAGAAAAGGGCCAAAGGTGCTGGATGAGGGCTACCAGGTGGCCGAGGAGTTTCACACATTCTTGATCTCCTTGTAGTCTGAGTTTACTCTCGGGGATGACAGTCATTTTCTAAGAAAGTGAGATCGCTTCACATCGCGTTTAAAGGCTTAAATAATGTATTCTGTCAGACAATTCTCTGAAATGGTTTTCCAAGTGAATGCATCGGAAAGTGCCTAGAAAAATGCCTGGCATGGGGAGAGGAGGGCATTCAGAAAACGTGAGCTGCTTCAATCAGAATCTAACTTGAGAAGTATCATCTATCTGATAAGGTGCACACACTCTAGATAGACAGTTCAATGAATTTTACTTACTTATACACCTGCGTAAACACCGCCCAGATCAAGACAGAGAACATCCCCACATCCAATTTCCAATCAATAAATCCCATCATAATCAAGAGCTAACCACTGTTCTGATTTCCACCACCATAACTCTCTCTTCTTGAGTTTCGTGTAAATAGAATCATACAGTATGCACTCTTTTATGTCTGGCTGCTTTTGCTCATCATTGTGTTGTGATATTCACCCATAGTATTCCATCCTTTATTTCCGTGTAGTGTGCCATCCCCTCCAACATTTATTATTATGAAAAATGTTAAACATACATAAAAGTTGAAAGAATTGTGCGGTAAACACTGATGATAGATGCACCGCCTAGATTTAACGATTAACATTTCTCTCTACTTGCATTTTACCCGTTTGTCCATCCCTCTATCCATCAATCTATCTTATTTTTTGATTCATTTCAAAATAAGTTGCAGACATCAGTCACTTACGCCTAAACACTTAAGCAGTGTTATTGCTATAATGCAAATTTTGCACTAGTGTTTGATATTTGCTTGTGGTTGTTTTGTTGAGGGCATGCCTTTTTTTCCCCAATAATTAGAGTGATGTAATGATAAAGCTGTTAAGTGCCAACAATTATTGAGTATGGACTTTGTACCAGACATCACAGTAAGCACTTGAAAGGTATGCATATATTGTTACTTTCATTTTAAGATACAGAAACTGAGCCTTGAAGATATTATCGACTTGCCTGAGTTTACAGAGAAAGTGGATCAACCCTGGATTGTGGCTGACTCCAAAGCCAGTTTGCCAGCATGCGATTCGCTTGAATTTGAGTTCAAAAACTTGGTTTCAGTGCCCATCTCTGCCACTTATTAGCTGTGTGACTTTGGGCAAGTGAACTAACCTCTCTGGACCTCAAATTTAGCCGACAGTAAAATGGGGATAATAATAACAATGCCACAGAATTATTGTTGATGGTTGAATGAGAGTTTTAAATGCCTAGGAAAATGCCTGCCTCATTCAGCACCTTGCAATCTAGCACTTTCCACCAGAAAAGTCTGGAACTGTTCAAGTCTACAGAACAAACGATGTTACTCGACTCAGTTTTGTTGTTGTTGCTGTTGTTTGTTTTGGCTTTGTCCTTGCTGAATTGTGATTTGATTCCATTTAAGCAGCTCCCTCTGCAAACACACACTCTGCTCTTCTCTATGTCTTCACTCAGCGATGTTATAATATCTAGAGGCTTATTGATTATTTGTTTGATTCTGTTGTGGGCACAGGAGCAGTTCTTAGATTAAGCCTATTAGATTTTCCCAAACGGTATTGCCGTGGTTTATACAATTGGACGAAACGGGTGATCTAATTTGGACTCAATTTGCTCTAAAGTAGAGCCGGAGGAGGGAGCTGCTGTGATTTGGTTCCGAGCCTGAGAACAAGCAGAAAAAACTTGTCTCCAGGTGATATCTGTGTGCCTCATCAATCCCAGATACACTGCGTGAGCAGGTCTGAAAATGCAAGGCTGTTTTGCTTGGTTTCTTTTCTTTTCTATGAGCTAAAGGACCTAGCTTTACCTATCCAACTGAGATATTAAACCCACTGATATAATTTATTTTTCCACGTGAAATACCTCAGGAAAAAAAAAAAGTCCCAGGTTGAGTTTTCTTGAGGCGCTGGGTTAAAAGACTATGGTGAAGAAGAAATCGCAGAAATGCCCAGAAACAGATTGTTTCCGGATGGCTGCTTTGGTTGGAGCCAAATGGAAAACTCTGTTTCTTTTCTTCCGTTGGTACCTGGCACCGAAACGTATTTTGATCATACCATCTCTAGAAGTTTCAGTTCTGCATTTTCCCTTAACCCTGTTGCACAGTTCCATGATATTATTGACTCTTCATGAATATCATTTCTAATAATGGCTATAAATTCCACTTATTGGCTATTACTGTAGTTTATTAACCCTTCCCCCAATATTGAAAATTTAGATTGCTTCCAGATTTTCTGTATTATAAATAAGGCTAAAAAGTAATATGTGAGTGTTTTAGACTAATAAATATAATGTATAATATTCGACTATTTCCTAAGATTAGATTTCCAGAAGTACAATTACTGAGTCAGAGCGTACACTTGTTTAAGGGACTAAATATATTGCATAATTATTTTCATGGCATGTCAATATCACTGAAAATGATGATTTGGGTTCAAATTCCATGTACTACTTATCCCACTTCAGGGAAATTACTTAATTGCTCTGTGCCTCGGTTTCCAAATCCATGAAATGGGAAGACTAATAATGCCACTTCATTGAGGTATTGTGAGGATTGAACAAGTTAATATCTGGAAAGCAGGTAGAACGTGTCTGGCACATAGTAAGTAAATATTATCTGTTATGTTTATTTTTTATTTTTTTGTTTTGTTTTTGCTGAGGAAGATTTGCCCTGAGCTAACATTCACCGCCAATCTTCCTCTTTTTGTATGTGAGCTGTCACCACAGCATGGCCACTGACAGACTAGTGGTGTAGGTCCACGCCCGGGAACCCAACCTGGGCTGCTGAAGTGGAGTGTGCCGAACTTAACCACTAGGCCACCAGGGCTGGCCCTGTTGTTTTTATTATTAACTACTATTACTGCCTTAATGGAGGCAGGATCTATGGAATACACAAAAATCATTCAAAGGCTTCCTTTGACCCATTGTTTTAGTTTCCGTCCTTCTAGAACTTTCCCCATAGTCACTCACCAGCCCCTGAGAGATCCCATATGTGTGTCAGCCTGTTTTCCCAGCTTAGCTGCCTCTCTGAGAAGCCCATCAATACTGAGTGGTGTCTGGAAGGGAAGAGACAAACTCACCGTCCAGAATACGTTCCAAGTGGATGGACCCTCCCCTGGACGGTGGGGAGGTGACCACTCCTGCACACCTTTCGAAGGCAGCTGACCACAGGAACAGCCAAGACTGGAACCATCCAGATTTGGCTTGTGAGGGTCAGGTGGGTGTTAGGTTCCAACTTGACAAAGGGTCACCGTGAAGGTCAGGAGCTGGCTCAGGAGCTGGCTGCGGCAGGCGATGGCACCGAGTTCCGAGTCTGTGGGACCTGTAAAGGCAGGAGGGGCAGGATGGGAGAGGGCGGCAGTGGCTTCACATTAACCAGCCCTGTTGCAGCATCCTGGGACACGGCAGCAACAGGGGGAAACGGAGCCTTCCCTCGACCCCCTCCCCCCAGTCCTGTGTTGTCATTTCTCATTTAGCACTTACCCCAATGTATGAAAAATGTGTGTGTGTGTGTGTGTGTGTGTGTGTGTGTGTGTGTAACCCCCCTTTCCTCTGTATTCTTTAAGAGCAAGGAATGGATCTTACTCCTCCCCTCCTTTCTGACTCCTAGCATAGTGCATGGTCTGCCGGAGATAATCCATACTTGGGGATGAATGAATAAGTGAGTGAATGAGTGAATGGGTTATTTCCAGAATATCCAGAAACTATACCCCATAGTCCCACCCATATAGGCCCTATAAGAGGACTGTGACTGCCAACCTCAGGCAGGAGCCGTGAGCCCTGAGCCCTGGACATTCTGTGTGGATGGACAGAAAGTGTCATTGCTAATTGCCAGAGAGGCCAGGTCCTGGTGGTGGCCAAACGGTTCCCCGTGGAGTTCTCACCAACGTCGCAAAATGGGGCAGCGGTCTTAATTATGGATGCAATTATGTTCCTTTGTTAACCATCATGGGCACAGGGACAGTACGATGACTGTGACCAGTGTGTTTCACGTGTAAACTTTGACCTCAAAGCAACGGGGCGGGCTTTTCCCAAGGCCCTTGTTGACGGTGACAAGGAGCTCTAGCCCCAGCTGCCGAGAAGGCTGATAACGGGAGAGCAGAACATGTCTTTTCTTTCTTCTTCTTCTTCGTCTTTTTTTTTCAACCCTGCTCATTGGTTTTAGGAATCATTAGCATGGTAAAGATTAAAGCTATTGGAGATAGCACAGATTGTTTCATTTTATTGTGTTCAATTGGATTGGATCCGAGCCATTTGCAAAGTGCAGTATTACCATAAGAAGGGACTTAGAATGTTTGTCACATAACACTCCTTCATGGAGAAGGCAGTTTCTTAAAATTAAAAAGAAAAGACTTGAAATAGCACTGCTTTCTTCTGCTTTCAAAAGCGCAACGACGTAGAACTCTATGTGTCTGATGGACTGCCTGGGCCCTGCTACATGGCCCAACTACCTGGTCCCAGTGGCGCTTGTCCTTAGGTCCTTCAGGGAACAAAGTCAAGGAAGTAAAGCACAGGACTCCCGTCCTGCTCTTTCAACCAGAGCCATTCCCCTCTAATGTATCTTATGTTGTCGTATTCCACCTAAGATACTGTTCACAAAAAAGGGGATTTCCTGCTGCTTTAACAACAAAATATGATGAAAATCTTATACTAAGTGAAAGACTCCAGTCTCAAAGGACCAGATGATTCCATTTATGGGAAATGTCCAGAAGAGGCCAATCTGTTGAGCCAGAAGGTAGATTAGTGGTTGCCATGGGCTGGGAGGAGGGCGTGAGGGACTGGGGGAGGAGAGCTCAGGGAGCAGGATTCCCTTTGGGATGATGACAATGTCCTAAAATGGCTGTGGCGATCATTGAACAACTCTGTGACTGTACTAAAAACTACCGAATTGTACATTTAAATGGGCGAGTTGTATGGTATGTGAACTATATCTCAGTAAAGCTGTAAAAATAGTATGAAAGCCGTGATGTCATTCAACCGATGTGATGCTCAAGTCCTCCAAGTGTCCCCATTTAAGTCTGGACTGAGACAGAAACCCAGGTGTCACCTGAGCAGCACACAGGGGAACAGGCCTGTCACCTCCACCCCGAGCATCCTGCTTCTGTTAATGCCACCTATGAAGCCATTAGCCTTGTGATAGCCACGTCACCATGTTGACTCTCAGTTATATAACCGGATTTACCCCTGCATGTTATATATTTCTTTGATTCTCTGTCTCCCTCCAATACACCGTAAACCTCCTGGGGGCAGACTTTCCAGTTCACTGTGAGCTACTTTTTAATAATATCAGTTACAATGACCTCATGCCCAGCCTAGTATTTGTTGTTGAGAACACACAAGGAATAAGACATGACTCTTGCTCTAAACAGCTCACAGTTTATTTGGGGAAAACTGGTACTATCTAGTGAAACCAGGGAAGATTTCAACCAAGAGCTGATGTTTGAGCTAGGTCTTGAATGGTGCATAGAAACTCACCAAATATGGAAGCAGAAGAGTAAGATATTCAAGGTAGAAGGAACAGCATGGGGAAGGGCATGGAGCTAAGAAGGAACATGGTAAGATGCCAGAACCATGAAAAATTTGCTGAGAATTAATTTGAGACCACAATTTAGAAAGATAATGTATGATACACCATATCTAGAACTTTCATGGAGCAGTGTGTATTACTCTCTCACCCCATATTAGTTATAATTCTTGGTGGCAATTAAACTTAACTTATGACAAAAGGGAATATATTGGTTCATGTACTAGGAAGTCTTGGAGTGATGGCTTCAGGCATGGCTGGATCCAGGGGCTCAAAATATAAGTAGATTATTTGTCTCTTTCCATCTTTTGGCTATGGTCTCTATTTGGCTTACTTCTGCAGCAGGTTTTCTCCACCTGGTGGGAGAGATGGCTGCCAGAAGGACCATACCCCCATTCTCATATAATATTAATAAGTGCAGGAGGAAAACTTCTCATTCTTTCTCCCAGAATATATGTTTACCAGGGAAGATTCTAGCACAGTTTAGATTGCATGCTTTATCCCTGAGCCAATCACTGTGGTCAAGAGATAGGCTGTTTAATTAGCCGACCAAGATCGTGTTTCTCCCATTATGGAAAGGGGATAGAACACTCCTATTGATCCATAGGATCAAATGGAGTAAAGTGTGCTTCCTATAAGAATAGAAGTAAAAGGAGGGACAAGTGCGCACATAGGCAAAAAACTGTAGTTCGTTTATCCCCCATATCTCCCAGGATTTTTTTTTTCAGTTTCAGGCATTAACCTCCATCTCTGGCATCCTGTTCTTCTGATGTTGGATTTCAAACCTTACCCAAGGATTTTACACACACATTGGTTCAATTCCATTTAGGTAGAATGTTAACAAAGGAGAAGTAATTCATTTCTCTTCTCTGGACCTCAGTTTCCTCATCAATAAAATGGGGATAATAGTGCGGACATTGTAGGCTGTTTATGAAGATCCACTGGGAACGTGAAGCACGCACTCCGGGGCATTACAGTTCTTCCCAGGAGTTTGGCCTCCTGCTGTTTACAAAGAACATTCTCTCTCCACCCATCACATTAGCAAACTTGGATCTGACAGAAGGGCTCCTCATACACCCCGCAGCCTCAGACTTCTCAGGAGAGTCCAGGTTGTTCTGGGTGTACCAGCGACGGGCCCTTTCCAGATGAAACACGGCTCCCAGGACATCAGCCACCGCGCCCGGAGGGGCGTTCAGACAAAGAGCCAAATTTAAATTCATGTAATGTTGCTGTTTGTAACGTTGAATACTTAAGACATCTGCTCAAAGTTTCGCGTTATAAATGAATGGAAAGGATCCAGGAGTCCTTTATTAGATGGGAGCTAAGTGAGCGCCACATATTTCAAAGCAGGATCTTAATCAGACATTATTTATATCTATAATATTTTACAAATTAAAAGCAGTAGAAATAGTCACCGGAAGGATGTCAGCAAGCAGGAGTGAAAAAAAAAAAAAACCTGAAGCCTAGAAGAGAGAGGCTGATCAACTCTGGGGGAGGAGGGTGAAAAAGTAGCGAATTTACCGTCATTGGCAGGTGTCTAAATGTTCCGTTTAAATTAAACGGCTCATGTCATAAAGTAGCATGGGCCTGCACATCCCACCCTGTGTTTCTGTTTCAGCTACAGAGCCTATTTTTCTTTCCCTTTCAGCTCAGCCACCTTCTCCTCCCTGACACTGGGTCACACAGGGCTCCTACTTCATAATTTCCTCTTACTTTAGTTCATTATGCTCTGTGATTCAGTGGAAACATAAAAAATGGTTCTTAATTTTAATTAATGGCAAACTTAGAACAGGCCTGTTTAATAAATCTGTTCTCTGAATTTAGCAAGTCTCCTCTCCTGTAAGGGCCTCCTGTCATTTTATTAGCGCCAGGGTCTCCCAACCGAGTGGCTGAGTAATTGACAAAAACTGCAGGTAAGGCGTGGGACACGTAATTGATTCATACGATCCCTTCTGCGGAATGCACTGAAGAGTTAATTATTTTTCCTGCAGTTGGGACTCAGCTGTTGTTTCCACTGGGATTAAACAGCTGTCAGCATTGTTAATGACATCAAATTCATGCATTAAAATCCTCTCGTTCCCTTCCCGTAGAAAGGGGGGTTGCGGAAATCTCTGCCACGTCCCCCTTATGAAGGAGTGAAAATCCAAGGAAAGATAACAGCCCTTATTACAAAACCACAGACCCGAGCTTGTGTTGATGGAATCTCGTAATGAGTAATTAAGCCGCTTTGCAAAAATCGGGCTGTCACGTTGGCATTTGCGTAGTTATGTTCCCGGTGGAAGCAGCTGGGTAGACTGGGAAGGTGATAAAGGGAAGAAAAATAGAATTCTTCTAGAAGTACCTCCACTTTTTTTTTTAACGACACAAAACAGAGTTACTAAATAATTAACCAACCAAAAATGAACTTTCTTATGTTCTTAAAGTGCCTGCCAATTTCTTCAAACATCTGTAACAATAGGTCTTACGAAGAGGAAGGCTCACCTCTTTTTTTTTGGAGAATTTTTTTTTCTAAGTCTCTGAAATGATACGAGAACAAACTTTAAGCTTTTGTTATTGTCTGACTTGCTCTGCTTTGCTTCGTTTTCCAAAGCACTGTCTTAGCAAATGAAAGTTTGATTCCTGAGTTCGATTGAAAAATCTGTCCCAGAGGAAAAAGTAAATGAAAGTATTTCTGGGTGTTTTCAGTAACACAAATTCCTGTGGAGATAGGGGAGCAGGGGAAGAGGTGGGGGCAGCAGCCCCGGGGTGTATGGGCTGGGGCCCCCATTTCCACTGGTAAACAGAATAGGGAAATTTCTATCTCCAACTAGGGAAAAGTATGCATGTGTAGAATTTTGCTTTTTCCTTCAGCTTATTTCATTTAACATTACCAATCCTAGGATTATTTCAAGATCATCATATAGTTTAGTTTGCTTTCTTTTCCCTGGCAAGACAAAAGTCACACAACGTTGATGCTGAATGTTTAAAATTATCTTCTAAAATGTTTCACCTTTCTAAAAACGTCTTGCCTTCAAAAGTTCACTCTCCCCACTTCTGCGCCTGAAAGTGCAGTGTGATTTCAGAAACCAAACAATAGCGGGCAAACTCAACCTCGTCAATATCAGAATCCAGAAGGAAGGAGAGGAATGAGGGAAAAGCAGAATGAAGGAAGACAAATTCCTCAGAGGACCGATTCTTTTGGATTTGTGTTTAGAGAAAAACCATCTCTAAGGAACCCACAGAGGCATGAAAGCGAAGCAGTTAAATAAATAACCACCTTCCAGTCCAGATAATAAAATAGGAGAGTTTTGTGTGTCACATCAATAAACATCTTAATTGAACAGCACGTGGATTCCCCACTAGCCCAGTCCTCGTACTGCATTCACCTCCAACCAGTCTTAGTAAAGGAGCAAATCACTCAGACTCAACTTTTGCGGCTACGCAAGGCTTCGTTTTCCAAAAGCAGGTCCAGGTACAATGTGATGAATCCATCTTGGTTACGATTATCAACCAAAATAAACCATATATTATTTTTTGAAAGTGTCAGGTGATGCACAAGGAATTATTTCATTTTTGTTTTTGTTTTTTTTAGATTTAGCAAAGGCCTAATATTACTGACTCATAGGAAACATTACCTGGTGGAAATTGCTCAGCCTAAATAGCTTATGCTGTTTGCAGTTACCTCTTGGCGAAACCCCAAGACCCACGCTCTTTCTCTGGTGTTGGTTCCCCAGCTCTCCACCCTTCGGAGTGGGATGTTTAGGGCGTAACCTCCCAGGGCCTGCAAGCCATGCCGGGAAGCAGAGGCAATTTATTACCCCAGCTTCCTGTCCACGGGAGGCCCAGGGAGGCCTTGAAATTCGCAGCTGCAAGTCAAATTCCACCAGCGCAGTCACGGAATTTAATGAGGCCTCTCCGGACACAAAGAGAGATGGACATTTCTAGGCTTGCTGGCTCTGCTCCCTGTGCCCCTCCTCTCTCCTGATGAGGCCTTCTTGGAAAGACCTCTAATATTGGTGTGGCTGGGTCCCTCCTTTTGCTTTGTCATTGTACATTTCAATTCTAGACTTGCTTGGCCCCTTCAGAATTCATTGCTCCCAATAAATGAAACCCCACCCCCCAAAAATCCAACACTGTTAAGCTTTACAATATAGTTAGCAAGCTCTTACAAGAATGACCTCATCTAATCCAGCAGTTCCCAACTGGGGCTGATTTTGCACCCCAGGGGACATCTGGCAATGCTGGAAACATTTTTGGTTGTCACAAGTCCGGAGGAAGGGCTGGTGTCTACTGGCATCTAAGGAGTGGAGGCCAGGGATGCTTCTAAACATCCTACAGTGAACAGGACAGCCCCTCACCACAAAGAATTATCCAGGCCCAAAGTCCATAGCGCCGAGGTTGAGAAGTCCTGGCCTAGTGTGTTTCTCAACCTTGTACTTCATTATCGCCTCCTACTCCCAAGGAGCCTTCCAGACGTGATTTTCCTAATCGCCCCCACCCATGAAATTCTAATAGTACATATCTGTTTCTGTACTGTATGCATATCTATGCTCAACGCATTAAGAGGGTAAAAATTTTTCTCTCCCCCTCCCTTCCCAGAACTAATTTTCATTCCCCTGGAGGTGTTATCGCCCCCAGTGGGAATGCATGGTCTACAGAAGGACTTTCTCCACAGGAAACACGGAGCCAATAGAGGCTTTTGAGCAAGGGCATCTACACAGTGATGGGATTCAATTTTTAAAACAATCATGGCAGCCATGTGGAGAGTGGGAGGGATTAGGCAAGACCCATGGCTCTAAATCTGCAGTCCCTCCCTGCTAGGAGCAAACGTCCTCTTCCAGCAAAATCAGCAGCCACAAGTCACCGCTCCTCCACCCTGAGCCCTTGACATCCTCCTGCCTTTTACCTGCCAATGCTTGGGAATCTTTGGGGAACCTCTCTGGAGATGCCACTTCCTTTCAGTGGTGCGTGTGGTCAGTTCTCCAGCTCTGGGGTCCAGCAACACTAGGGGATGCTATTCCACCCAAATATATATTTTGAGATTGTGTCCTCCTTATCCATCCTTGGATGTCCTGCATAGTTCCTGACACAGAGAAGGCACTTGATCATTGTTTTTTGGATGAATGAATAAGGACTTTTCGCATTGCAAAGCTCCTTGCACACGTTAATCTAGCCGGCATCTTGTGAAACACACCTACTTCTTTCTGATCTTCATTTTTAGGTAGTTTTGAAATGAGAACCAATGAGGCTGCTTTTGCTCCCGGTACACCTCACACTCCCAGCACCCAGGGCTGTGTGGTCAGAGTCTCAGATCCGGAGCGCGTGATGTGCGTGGGCCTGTGACTAACAGAGCCTCACAGTGTGCGATGGAGGCGGCCTGGGAGGCCAACCGAGCAAGTAATTTCTGAAGAAGGGACCCACGAGGCAGAGAATGAGGGGCGTGATGCAGAAGAAGGAGCATGTACATTTTGCCACCACAGCTCAATCTAGGTCTCAAGGACCCATCCAGCTAGGTCGGGGGTCTAGAGCAGGAATCCTCAACTTGTGAGCACCATGGCCTCGGCATCCCCAGGCCTTAACATCCACACCAATAAGACGGCTCCAGGATTAGTGTGAGGCTGAAATAAAATAATACAAAGAGAAGATGCCTGGGGCATACTGGGGTCTCAACAGTTATTACTTGTCTCTTCCCCAAGTTGGGTCTCTTGACTGTGACTTCCGTTTAAATACTTTTTCCTTGAGGCTGATCTTGGTGCTGACATTTGCAATGTCTCCTCAATGCCTGGTTCAGATGCACAAATGGATAAGAGGCTTGATGTCTCTGGAGGGTGTGTGCTCCCCCGACCCACCCCGTGACCTTATCTTTAACTTAGGCCCACCAAAAAGGAGTAACTGGCTAAGATGCAACACCTCTCCTTTTGTTTTTTGTTTTGTTGAACCAGCACACAAGCTCATCAGAGAGGTTTCCTCTGGTCTGGGAGACTCAGGTTTTCACTGGGGCTTATGCAAACGTCAACACAGCAACCCTTCGCTGCATCCAGGCAATTTCATAAGAGCTGTTATATCCTCCTTTTCCCCCCATAAGTGGTATTTCAGGCACCCTAAACATCTTTGAATCAAGAGGTTGTTTTGAATCACTCCTTTCGGCAAGACTTACTCAGAGAGGTGAACGGCCAAGGACTCCAGAGCTTTCAAAGGAGGAGGGAGCAGAAGGATGGCGTTTGTCAGAAAGGCACAGACCCTTGAATCTATAAACAGCCTTCCACAGGAAACCAGGAGTCCTTGTAAGATCCTTAGAAGCTCTAAAATTCTCCAGATAACATTTGTTTGCCTAATTAGTTATGACCACAGAAGCTGTTGGGGTGGCCCTATTTCTGTCCTGGACCCCTCAACAAACCAACGCCAGAAGCCGTAAGGACATCAGCTAAATGGGCTGCCCCCTTATTTTATTTTTCCCTCCTGGAAACCCACCACAGACCTCCTCTCCACGTAGGTCCTCACTGGGGGGAATTTCCTTATTCCTTTTTGTCTGAGGGGCTTTAATATACAATTTTTATATAAACAAAAATGGTAGCAGTGAGGGAACAGAAGAAAGAAAGTGGCAAAAGCTGAGCCTGAGGGGAGTGCTCAGGAGAAGGGAGATTCCAACAAGGGCAAGGACAGGCTGCTGGGTCTCAGGGGACCGCCTGCAAGTCCGTGACTGTCCTGCCAGACCTCTTTCCTGGCCCTGTGGCAGACACACACTCCCCTCTTACCCTCACTCCCAGCTCCCCTCTGGGAAGAGTTCTTTCTGGGAAGCAGCAGACACAACTACAAGCAAGAAAACTCCAGATACATTTCTTTCTGCATTTTTTTAAATTGAAGTGAAATTCACATAACAAAAAATTAGCCATTTTAAAGCAAACAATTCAATGGCATTTAGTCCATTCACAATTTTATGCAACCACCACCTCTATCTAGTTCCAAAATATTTCATCACCCCATAATAACACCCTGTGTCCACTAAGCAGTCACTCCCTATACCTCTCTCCTCCTCGCCCTTTGCAGCCACCAACCGGCTTTCTGTCTCTATGGATTCACCTCTTCTGGACATTTCATACAAAAGGAATGTTATAAAATGTGACATTTTGTGTCGGTCTTTGTTCCCTTAGTGTAATGTTTTCAAGGTTCATCCACGTTGTACTACTTCATTACTTTTTATGGCTGAATAATATTCTGTTGTATGTTTATATCACATCTTGATTATCCATCCATCCATTGATGGACTTTTGGATTGTTTCCACCTTTTGGCTATTGTGAATAGTGTTCTGTGAACAAGTATTTGTGTGAGTACCTGTTTTCAATTCTTTTGGCTATAGATGTAGGAGTGATATATACCCAATGCTGGCTCGTAATATCTTTAACTTTTTGAGGAACTGTCACACTGTTTTCCACAGCAGCTGAACCATTTACATTCCCACCAGCAATGTACAAGGGTTCCAATTTCTGCTGTCTTCAGCAATACTTGTTATTTTCTCAGGTACATTTTGATCTCCCTCTCACCTCCTCTCTTGCGCATATCTTTACACTGGTGGAATGCGATCAGGATATAAGGAGCTGTGTCCATCTTCATTAGCATCTGGCCCCCTTGGTGGGCAGCCTTGGTCCCATCTGCTCAGAACTCCAGTCTCCCTTTTTCTAACACAGACACAGCAAGTATATCTTTCCTCTAGAATACCACTCAGGGCTCATTTTGTTTCATGCTACATGCATTGTGGGTTGTCCCACAATGATCACAAAAAGAATCTGTGTCATTATACAACATTTGAAAACACAGAGCAGAAAGCACACAGAGGAAAAGAAACCATCCATAGCCCCAACACCCAGAGATAACCCCTGTGTGTTACTTTATTTCCTTTTAGTCTTTTTCTTTCTTTCTTACATTAGTTAGGAATTGGTTTGGCTCCAAGTAAAAACTGCAAACATCAACACAAGATAGAAGCGTATTTCTGTCTCAGGGTAAGTGGGTGATGAGCTCCTCCCTGGAGTTGCTCTGACGCTGAGGCCACTTTCTTGGGGAGAGTGGCCCCTTCCTCCAGCTTTTGCTCAGGAATGGATTAGGGGCCAGGCAAAGCCCCTGAGCCCCCAGAATCAGTATGAGCTGTCTGAGGCTCCTGTGAGGGTTCCACAAAGGTGCCAACCAGGCTGGCAAGCCAAGGTGTGTCAAATGGAAGCTCCTGCTAGTTAAATTGAAGGGATCAAGTTCCTCAGCCATTTCTAAGACCAGGAACAGTATCCATTTCTCAGGGCATGTGCAGGCATACCTGAGACAGGAGATGCTGAAGAACCTGGAAAGGTGCCTGGTGGTCCATGGCTTCTGCATTTTTTTCTTAGCTTGGGTCTCAGTAGGATGACTGCACAGGTGACTTTGCCTTCATCCAAAAGATGTGATTGATAAGTGGAGGTAGTGTAGGTGGATAAGTCAACATATGGCTGCCCTGTCCCTGGACTCCTACCCCAAATCCATGCTGAGCTATAATTACCCTTCATCTTTACAAGCATCTAGTTTGTCAGTCTTCGTTGTGAAGGAGGTCATATTGACTCCGTTTTACAGATGGAGACACTGAGGCAGACTTTGCCAAACATGGCTCATTTCCCTCAGCATTTCCATTTTTTCATTTTAGGTGAACACTTTCACTGCTAATTTTACTCCCTCAATGTCCTTGGAATCATGTTAGTTCTATTGGGTATAACCAAGTCTACCCAATGCCACTTGACTTGGCAACATCAGAGTTGAACCTCAATTTTCACAATTAATTGTGTGGCAGTTAATTAAACTGACAGCTTGCCAATCTAACCTCAATTAAAATACTAATAGTTTATTTATTTAGTTGTTAGCAAAAAGTGTTTTTACCTGCCACCATCTTCAGAATCCTATTTGAGTATCCTGACACTGGGAGTAATAATAATGTGTCTCATTATTCCACAATTAGAGTCATAGGAACCACGCATGGCCATCTCAAATCAGGATCACAATTTTGACCTTGAAATTGGGACCAGATCTACTTGTTCAGCTTAGTTCTCCCAAGGAGACAGAAGTTCTGGTTTAGCTTGTTGCCCTGCAAATAAATATTTTCCAGAACAGCTTACTTTCCTCATCTTCTGAAAAAGAAAAGTAGGAAGGTATTATCTAGAAAGTCCTCTCTAGTTTTAAAGGAATGTGATTCTAGATTGCCGTAGGATTGAGCTCACTGGGCAATGGGTAAGGGTCACATTTTCTCAGATTTATTTGCCTTTAGAAATGTGGAGATAGAGTTATATAAGGGCCCCACATTTTGGTTCTTGATTTATATAGAGATCTGGGCTAAGGAACTCTGCTCCACCATCATTTTGAGTATTTTTGTGTGTAACTCAACAGTACTTTCCAGAGCCCTCAAAGCTGCACTGAAGTTCTTCCTGTAGATTCATATGTTGGTGTTGACCCACTGTCCTAACTGGGGAGACCCTATGCCACTGGACTGTCCTGAAATCTGCACATGGTCTCCACGATGTCCCTGGGTGTGTAACTCTCTGCAGTAGCTTCCCCCACACCTCCCAGCGCTGCTCTCTTATTCCCTCATAGGATTTCTCTGTGCTTGCTAATGCCTGAGCCATTTCATGATCTCTAAGTGAAGATTCAAAAATGCCAAGAGAGGAAAAGGTGCCAACAGCGGCCTTCCAAGCAGAGTGGAGGGAGCAGGGACAAAGCAGGAAAATGTCTCTTCATCCCCATGCAGGATGATTTTCATACTGAGTGTCAGTGAAATCCACAACAGCCCTGGGAGGTGTATACACCCAGCTCTGTTTTCATGATGAGACGCAGAGCAGAGGCATGACGTCACTTCCCTGGACTGTACTAAAGATGGTTTGATGTCAAAGTCCTTGCTCTGTCCATTATGCCAGGTCTCACCCAAAAAGTTCAATGGCTGCCTCAAACATCCCGGGGATTTGAATGCTGCAGCCCTCAGCTCTGCTGGAGAGACCCTTCAAAAGACATTGAGCGCCCCAGTTTTTGATTGGTGGGATCTCAGATTCAACGTCGCTCGCTGATGGGCACTGGACCCATGTTGGATGAAACAGGCCCTCTGCAGGATCTGGCCCCATATAAGCCACACCAGGCTTGGGGTAAGCTCTGTGGGATTTGAATTTCTTCTCCTTCATGGCTCTGAGGAGAAAAACACCCAAAAAACAAAAACAGCCTCTATTGTGCATCCGCCTAAGAGATAGGAATGTGTATTTGCATGCCTTCCAACTTGTGTGTTTGCAAAATACAGACAGGCAAGTTTGAATCACTTTGGCTTTGAAAGTATGATTTTGAGCAATTATCTGGGGGAAAAAATACCTCCTCCTCACTAAATAGGTCTGTCAAAAACAGTCACAGTACAGCGAGCCATTGCTAGAATACACGTGGGTGCTGGTAAACCGGCCCCAACCAATTAAGTAGCAAAATGTCAGCTGCATTGAGGCCCTTCCTGGTCCACAGACAGACTTTTGTAAGTTCATTTTCATGGTGGTGTGTGTGTATCTTTAGACCTTAACTGACAGATTCCCGCAGTGAATCAAGTAGGGAGTTATCAATTACGTGGTTAGCTGGGCACTGCGGTAGTATGCTCTGTGACTTCCTGACAGAAGCAGGCAGAAAAGGAGGGAAGGACTAATATTTCTGGTGCAGAAGGACTGTTAATATTTTAGACTGGGCTCCTCAAATATGTGTGTTTATTTAGTCAGGAGAAAACGTGCATTTGAATCCTGCAAATCCTAGAAAATGTTGCATTAATAAATAGTGGTTACCATAACAGTCTCTTCTAAAATATATTTTATTTATCAAAGGAATACCCTTCTGAGCTTCTCTTTATCCTTCCTGTGATGGCTAAATTAATTTCATCAAATTTTGATTTCTTCGTGGTGATGTTGTGAACAGTTCTTGAAATAACAAAATTACCCTGAGCAGAGTGCTTATCAAACCATTTGCAACTGGAGAAGCAGTAATTGGGGCTATCTTTCCCTTTGGCTACAAGATAATATATTCCTTTGTTTTCTTTTGCGAAATAGTTATCGTGGACTCTCTGTTAGCTTGAGTCTGATCTGGAAGTGGACTTGTCTTTTGCTTTTGTGGACGGATGCTGAAAATGGTGTTCTAAAATGTATCGCCCACTGAGACATCAGACTCCACCATTACGCATTTCTTCATGGAATCACAGAATCAGAAAGTGCTGAAAGAGATACCATGGATGCCCAAACTGTGTACACTTAAATAAATGGGAAAACCTAAGTTGCAGAAGGGAAGTGTCTGGCAGATGAGCTGGTGGGAGAGCAGGATCTGGAAGCAGGGTCTCCTCATTCCTGGTCTTCAGCTCTTTCCATGGAGTCTTTGGGTTTTTTTTTTTCAATATCGCTTCACTTTTCTAATGTCTATGTTGCCAGAGATTTTAACGTTTGTAATTGATTGTGCTAATTCCTCCCAGGTGAAGAGTAAGTGATGGACCAGCTTTATGATCGACTCTAATGTGGATGGGCAGAGGGCAAAGCTTGTTGAGGTTGTGGAGTGGGAGGTGAGACACCTGGGAACTGTCCAGGTGTCCTGGGAAGAAACCACCTAGAGCAGTGCTGTTACAGGAGGTGACTACTCGAAGCCAACCTGATACAAGTAGCTTCCACATTTGGCTTCAGAGTATTCCTAGGAAACCCTTAACAAAACAAATTATAAAAACTCATTTTAGAATTGAGTTTGTTTCCTAATTAAGAATTCAGTGTCAAAAACTACCAATTGTAACCAACACTATGCAAAAAGGATGCAAGGAAAAACCTAAAATGATTTTGTTACTGTAGGAAATGCCTCTATGTGTTATAAAATGGGCAATGCACTAAATATTTTCTTTGCCCAGAACAGATCCTTAACATGTAACCAACTAGAATGAAAATTAACATGCTGGATACATGGCATCCCTTCTTTACTTGAGCATTTCACAATCTTCTGTTAGGATGGACATCATCCAAGAAAGGGTGACACATTATGTGTCTCTCAGGGAAGACTGAGGAAGTACTATGCCTGTGCCTTCTTTTCAGATAGGAAAGACCATGATGCTGTGAAAGGACGAGGAAAGGGAGGAGGGATGGGGCAAGTTAGGATCTTAGGATGGGTCACATGGCTACATGTTCACCAGCCTCTTTCCCTTTTCTCCTGGCCACACCACTAGATCATAGTACCTAGACTTCCTTACTGTTAGATTTGGCCATGTACCTGAGTTCTAACCAGTGGAATGAGCCCCAGGTTGGAACTATCCTGGATCCCTGAATGACCACATGGAGCTCACCTCTCTCTGGTCAGTAAGACTTTACAGTAGTGAGAGAGAAAATTCTATTGTGTTAAGCCTCGGCGACTTTGCAGTTGATCTGTTATAGCAGGTAGAGTTATCTTAGCCAATACAGAACAGTGGGACTGGTGAAGCATTCCATCTTTTTTGAGAGTTGTCCTCTGTCTGTTTTTCCCATGAGTCCAGTATAACCACATGGCACATGGCCTTGAGCCATGTTTGTCTTCAGCAGCGCTTGGACTTCTTAGAAGCTTTAACAAGTAAATTGGAAGTCCCCACCCAAAAGCAGCACTCTGCTTCAGGAGGCAGCAAACATTTTCTATGGAGGACCAAATAGTTAACATCTTATACTTCGCAGGCCCTCTAGTCTCTGTTTGCAATTACTCAACTCTGCCATGTAGTGCGAAAACAGCCATTGACAGTACGTGAATGCATGGGTGTGGCTGTGTGCCAATAAAACTTTATTTACAAAAACAGGCAGCAGGCCAGAATTGGCCTGTGGGCCTCATTGGCCGACATCTGCCCTGGGTGATGACCCATGTTGGCAGAGAGTTCTGGCACCAACTTTTATCAGAGTGATATTGATATACTTCTACTCAAATACGTCAACTGGCTTATTTAACTACGTACAAGCTGACTCTCAGGATCCTTCTACCAAAAATATCACATAAGGGGGCTGGCCCGGTAGCATAGTGGTTAAGTTCATGTGTTCTGCTTCGGACGTCCAGGGTTCACCAGTTCAGATCCTGGGCGTGGACCGACACACCACATGTCCAGCCATGGTGAGGTGGTGTTCCACATAGAGCAACCAGAAGGATGCACAACTATGACATACAACTATCTACTGGGGCTTTGGGGAGAAAAAAGCAAAAAAAAATTTTTTTTAATCACATAAATCCTCATGTTTTTGTAATAGCACTCAGAAGTGGTCAGATTTTACTTGTCCATTTTCATGATTTCCACTGTGGTATCTGTTGATGCATACCTGGCATTTTGGGTAAGCAGTGTGTGCAGGGGATGTAACAGAAAGGAGAAAAACAATGAAGAAGTGATGACATAGAGAGTGGAGAGGGAGAATTGATATTTTTTACAATTGGCTCATCAAGGTTCCAGTATTGAAGTGTGGCTTTGCCATTTTAAGAGAATACAGACTGATATTTGAGCAAAAAGGAAGAACCCTGGACCCTAGCCTAGATCCAAGTGTCTCTGAGTGCCCTGCACCCTCCACCACCACTCTATCAGCAGCCAAGCTCTGGCCACCCATTTTTGGGACTTTGCAACTGTTCCAGAACTGCTGACTTGCAGATGACTTCAGCCCCAGCAGCAGAGTCTTCCATACATCCGCACACGATTCCTTCCAGGACTTAACTCCAGAGAGATCTCCATTTCCTGTTGATCATGGGGGTTTTACGCACATAAATGCTCTGTTCTGTCACTCTGTCACAGCACATTATGTCAGGAAAGAGGAAACAGTTCAGCCTGTAAATCTATGTCACCAGCTCGCAGAGTGTTATGTTGTATTGTCTCGAATGGGGCTTGTCAACACCACAGGGCTCATAGCAGTGTCAGGGTCCCAGTGCCACTAATCACTTCACATCCCTGGCTAGTATAGATCTCTCCCTGTCACTGCTGGAAGTCGCCGGGACTACATTCAGAGCAGGTGCGGGTGATTTTTCCAGATCCTTGCATTGGAACGCTGACCACTCCAGCAGGAGTGCAGAAGTTGCGGCTGATGCCCAAGTTCCCACTGGCTGCCTTCCCCGGTTCAATCAGCCAGGATCCATCTGATACAAAGACCTTGACTGGCCGAGGAATGCGGATGCTGTGTCAAGAAGTCATGGCTCAGAGCCAAAAATGCACCATGCTGACCTCCAGTTCTCCTTGAGGAGTGGATTTGAGGGGCATCCTAGGGACAGAAGGATAGCCAGCGCAAGCTTGTCTAAGATGTCCTGGGAACCTGGGAGAAATGTCAAGATTAACTGGGGCTTAGGGAGACATTTACCAAAACAGGAGCACCCCCCCCCACCCCCCCGCCCCGGCTTTGTCAGCATTTCCCCAGGCAAGATGAGTCAAACGTTTATATTTTTACATATGCAACGCGCTTGCAGTTTTCAACCAGGGACTATAGAAAAACTTATTGAAAATAGTTAATCAATTTTACAAAGAAGCCACAGGGAGAGGTGCTTCCAGACCTACAGTTTTGAAAGTCATCTAGAGGATGCCAGTCTGACTCCAAGCTTTCTGAAGGCTCCTTCCTAATATGCTCTCTGTGCTCCACGAAGAACAATTGGTTTGGACGTGAACTGGTTTCTGTTTTTAGATTCCAGGCCCACAATACCCTAAATAGGTTGGGGCTGTGCTGATTTTACCATTCTTTGCATTTTAGTGAATTTTCCTATTACGGTTTCACCTAAGTGATCTGTAGAGATTGAGGATAAATAACAGGGATGGCAACCTCACAGTCTACTTGACATCATTCCCCAATTCTGGGTCCATGGCAGACGTCATTAATTCATCGATACTCTCCTTTCCTCCCAAGCACAGATATGACTCCCAAATCCTGGTTAATTCAGTGCTCCAGGAAGTTGTTATCAACTGACCAGCTTGAAGCCTATTTGCTGTCCCTTGATATCGCCAGAAGAGATTCTAAAGTATTGCTCTTCATGTTGTTATTTTGTTTTAAATTAAAGATTAATTGCACAGGGATTTATTGGACATCTCTTTGATAACATGCATTGTGCTAGGCCCGAGGGCTTCAGGATGAACGAGATTCCATCTGACTTCGGGGTCTCAGGAAAAGACAGTATTTCAAGGTCAGGCTGCAATGTTCTACAGAAAGGATGGTCAGGGAGTGCTGTGGAGGGCCACTTATCCCACACTGAGTGGAGAGGGATCAGAGAAGGCTTCTTGGGGGAGTGATCCTGGGCTTTCTTAAAGGACACACCCACCATGATAACTGAAGTACGGCTTTCAGAGAACCAGCTTCCCAATTGGATAGAGTCGTAGGACTCTAATATTTATAATTTCTGTTTTTCTAAGGCACACGGAAGGTCTTTGATATCTCCTTGCATCACACACAAACAAAAGAGAAATATATTTCTAAGTGGGCCATGCATATTAATCCGGTCCTGGCTTGATTGTTTGAAGCTCCATGATCTTTGGCATGTGAGTGGTTTCCTTTTTTTTTTTTGACAGTGGTATTTTTCTACCTTGTAGCAGGAGTAGTTTGGAATACATGTGAAAATTAAAAATATTTTCCCAGCCAAGGCAAGATTTTTCAAGTTTGTTCACACTGGAACCCTTGCAACTTATTTTATCCCCTTTTCAAGCAAGTCTTGAAAGGATGAAACAAATGGATGGTGAAACCGGAGGGTATCTCATTTTTTAATCCATTGTTTTAGTGAGACTTTAGAGCTTTCCTATAAAACATGTAGGTTGAGAAAAATTGGAAAATACCTCCTCAAGGACTTTTCCTTGTGCTTCCTCATGTTTCAAGACGCTTTTTGTATGACGGCGCATATGTCTTTATTTCTCTGTGAGGCCCTCCACGTTCTGAAGCACAGTAAAGCGAATTCATTTTGTGCTAATGAGAGAGCTGCCGTATGTTGGCCCAAACTCTCTGTGTCCTTTTCTTCTTGGGCTGCTGAACTCGGCAATTGTCTGAAAATGTACTCTCCAAAAATTTCCAGCAGGACTTTCCCCAATATTTAAAGAGTGAGTCCGTCACGGTGGGCTCTGCTACTTAGAGCATGGTCCAAATGGAGCCAGAGGCCTCATCCCATCCCTTCTGTATTAATGTCAGTCCTGGCAGGAGATGACATACCCGAATTGGGTAATTTGAGGAGAGTTTAATAAAGAGAGTATTTATAAAGGTGGGGTCAGGGTATTGAGCAGCCATAAGAGATAGAAAATTTCCCAGGGATAGTGATGGGGGTGGCTTATGTCATCCTAGGCCTGAAGGAGCAAGGAGAGGGAGCAGGTACTGGAACCAGGTGAGATCTAGATGGAGAGGACCACCTGGCAGGAGCTATAACCTTTGGTCGAGGAATTCAGCCTACCTGTGGTGATACCCCCCGGACCCCAGAATACGTCCCAGGGTAATAAACATTCTCCCCCACTGTTCAAGGCCAACTAGAAACTAGAAAGGAACTCATTGATATAGCTCATGTTGGTCAACTTTCCTAGGCATGGAGCAGAGTACAAAAGGGTGGAGAGAGAATCTGAATGCGGAAATGGGAGATTCCAGCATAGCTGTCAAGTTAGCTTCTTCTCAGAGAGAAAAACTACGGGCTATAGTTTACGCCCTACTCTTAGCCTTTTGTTTCTCAGTTGTGTCCTGTGTCCATCACTGGGGCCAGGATGTTGATACATGGACACCAATTTATCACTGCCCTTGGCTGGAAAAACAAGCCCTGATGGACAGCTAGGCAAAGCAGATGTGCGTGCTTCTTTTAAGCTTCATGTGAAGGGTTTCATTTTCTATCAGGAACTGGCCAGGAAGATTACCTGAGTTTTCTGTAAAAACAAGCAGGAAGTTATCAGCACCGAGTTTGATGATTCACAAAATAAGTCATTTAACCTTAGAGTTATGGGACTACCAGTGACCCTCTTTTTTTGGTGCCTTAGTTAACAAAATTATCAGTATATTGAGAGTTTTGTCAATACTGGACCCTTCTTGTATATTTCTTGAGTTTATAACTAATTGGGAATAGTGTCCCATCTTGGGCAGCCCCAACAACCAACCATCTTTCCTCTTCGAGTGGTTTGAAGAATTCTAATTCAATTGGAAGGCATTCTTTTTAGTCTGATTCATTCAATATCATGAACTAAATACTTTAACTTATACATCTGTCTGATGAACTCTTCTCTGCTTGCTCAGATCCCTGAGATAGAATAGCCCTAATGGAATCAGACCACATTGCACGATCTTAGCAGCACCATAAATATTCTATCCAGCCAGACAGCCCACACCTGCCGTTAGGCTGAGAAACTTTGCCCACAGCATAAATGGCTCCCCCACCAGTCAAGTTTAGTGGTGCCAGCAGTGGACTGCTGTGGTGTTCAGCTCTCAGGGATTCGAAGAAAAAGACTGCCAGTTAGGGATAAATACCAAAACTGAGAAGTCTTATGGATTGAGGGATTGAGGATCCAACTGGGACCCTGTACAAGGGAAAGTGATGGGGAAGTAGAAACCACAAGGAAACAGGAAGCTGGGCAGTAGAGAGGATAATGGAACAGGTGTGCAGAGAAGAAACAGAGATGCTGGGAGAGAGAAAGCAAAGCAGGACAGAGTGTGTGTGTGTGTGCGTGTGTTTGTGTGTGTGTGTGTGTGTATGAGAGAGAGAGATTGACCTCCCAACCTTTCTCGCAGTCCAAGAGTCTCCATTCTCCCCTAGATTTTTAGTTCCTGGCTCTGTTTTCCATGAGTCCTGAGAATGGCCCTGTCTACAGCATAGGGAGCTCCAACTAGTCTGGCCAACCTAGTTCTGGGGGGAGGTGACTGTCTAGCTTCAGTGGATTTTCAGAATCCTGAGCTACTAAAGGTCAACAGCTGTGTTATTGCAAACACCGTGGACTGTGTTTTATCAACGCCAAGATGCACATCACACTGACAACAGCTCTTTGTTAACAATGGGGAGCCCCCAGAGCCCTAGGGTAATTCCATCACCACCCAAGTTGTGGGATGGTTTAGTGAACAGTCCAGGTGCCATACAAAAATGAAAGAAAGAAGGAAGGGAAAAAGAGAGAGAGAAAGAGGGGAGGGGAACAAAAAGAAAGAAAAGACAGAGAGAGAGAAAGGATGAAGGAAGGAAGGAAGGGCAACATCTGGTTTCAGACCTGCCAGCATCCCTCCACTCTCTTCGTTGAGCCTCTGTCACAGTCTTCCTGGTTCTTTGTCTCTGTGTTCACTTGGTATTTTTTAAAAGGAGACAAAACAGGTGATAAACACAGTGTGAATGATTTTCCCTTAAGAGAGGGAGGTGTCACGCTGAGAAAAGGGAGCAAATCTCAAGGGGAGCTTGTCTTGGGACCGAAAACCTGGGAAGGACAGCTTATTTGGATACTGGGCATTTCATTAGATTTATAAAGTGCCTTTGAAAAGAGCAGGGTGCTCTGGGGACAAGTCAAAACATGGCAGCCTTCAGCTTCCCTAAGAAGAGAAGCTGAGATGGAAAAGGGAAGGGAAGGACTTGACTGAGTCAGTGACGGCAGATTCAGCCCTTGAAATCAAAGTCAGAGAAGAAATTCGGAGAAATTCTCGCCACTGTGCTTGGAAATCACCTTGAACTATATCCCCGATGGTTTTCCCCCCATCCTACCTCTGGTGATAAGAGGCAACAAGGCCTGGAGTTAAGAGCGTGGATTGTGGAGTCCTTGTTAAATCCCGGTCCCTCCACTTAACGACAGTGGGGCCTCGGGCAGTTGTGTCACCCCTTGGACCCTCAGTTTCCTCTTCTGTGAAATGTAAGCCATAGATGAACACCTCCGAGTGTTGATGTGAAGATCCAACAAGAAGGTGCAGAGTTAGCCTCCTGAAGAGCTTAAGACGTTGCTCTGCCCATGTAAGCATTAAGCAGACCTTAACTATAATTGCCATCTCTGTCTTCACTGCCATCGTCACTTGATTCAGGCTCATGTCCATGTGGGGCCCCAGAGCCTTGAGATCTCCTCAGTTCAGTTTCTTTTGATCCCATAATATCTGCCACAAAATAATCTTCAATACATATCCGTTAGTGGATGTAGGGAAAAAGGTGAAAATCAAGTGATCACGAAACACACCTTCAAGGATCTCCTTCCACTGCCTGTTTTCTAGGGATCTCCTTTCTCATTCATTCATTCATTCATGAAACCTATGTGCCTTCAGCATGCTGGTTACTGAAGATCGGCAATGAATGAAAAGTAGTCCTCTCCTTGAGGCATTTATGGTTAAAGAAGCCTGCTTGGAATTCTGAGCCAAGAACACCAAGGATGTCAGTGTTCTTCTCGTCTTTGTGTGCCTTTGTCTCCCTCTTCTGCATGACCAGCTCCCTCATCTGCCTGGACAGTGTCCTGTGCAGTGACAGAGGCCTGCCACAGCTGTAGAAGGTGCTTCCATTTGTAGGATTCTCAGAGCACGGATGAAGCAAGCCTTGCTTTTCATCCGCTAGCTCCCTTATCTCTCCCTGTTATTCCCCTTTCCGCCTAAAGACCTCTGCCAGTCTACTCTTCAGAAGTCAAACAGGGAGGCATTGCCATCCCTGACTGGCTCTCAGGAGTGGTCGGCTGTTTATATGTTCCTATCCTTATTTTGGCTGCCATATGCCTTCCTGGATCTTGCTAGTCACTATTTCCAAATGCAGCACCAGCTCCTTTTCTTAACTCTTGGCTGCACTTCAACTTCTCATGGACCTTTGATCAAAGAAAGGCCTTCCTTTCTCTGGGAAGGTGATACTCAAATTAAAGCATTTGAAAGTCCAGCCAGTAAGGGGTGCTGGAAGAAGGGGACGCCCACCCGGCTGATTAAAGAGATCAATCCTAATGGGGAAGTCGGAGCTAGAGTATCTTCCCCTTCTCCTTTATCATTGCATCCTAGATTCCAAACCCAAGGGCCCCATGCTCCGCTAGCTTTGATTGGTCACGGCATTTAACCAGTTGGAACAAGATGATCTCAAACACATAGAGCCCAACACACTTGAACTTGCATCCCTGTCCACATGGATCTAAAAATACAAATACCTGTGACGAGTAGAAGGGCATTTAAAACCAATTGGGCTTGAATGAGCTCATTTCACACCAGATGTGCTTATATGTGTGTGTTGTGTGGTTATGTGTCTGTGTGGGGTTTGTTTTTCTTCTGTCAGAATGAAAGATTTTATTAATGTCGGCTCCCCATCCCTTTCCATTATTCCAGTCTAATGACTGTTATCAAAGTTGGCCCGTGGTGGCCCCAAGCCTAACCAACAAGGCTACATAGGGCAGAAAGGTCACTTCATAAAAATCAGCTGGAAGGTGGCAAGATGAAGCAGGCCTGCCAGGGCCCCCATTGCCATGAGGGAAGTGTCCTCTGAACACTCCTTGAGATATGAAAATAGCCCCAGGAGTCACTGAATGCTAACTTGGCTTTCTCCCCAAACCTTATAAGTAGGCAATCAGGATTTAACAACCCACAAATTTCCAACTTTTTAGTTTATGAAAAAAATATATATACATATATTTTTTACCTCAGTTAGAGACTTGTCTTTTAAAAAAAAAAAATTGTGCAGTGACTTCCTCCCTCTCTTTCCGATGAGGAAAACTGGACTATTTATGCTGCATTTTAGGCTTTTTTTTCATATATAATTTTTCATATAAATGCACATTTTCCCCTTCTTTCGGGGCGGAAATTTAACTTTTGTGGAAATGTGATGTGTGTTTAAATTACCAATTTCATAGGCAATATGTCTGATAATTGCAGAGAGATACTGAGTTAACTTGTAGCAATGAGTTTACGTGACAAAAGGAAATCAGTTTGTTTGCGGTAAGCAGAGGATAAGGCGCAGAAACTTTACTGTTGGGGGTGGGGGGATGCTGGGGAAGGGAGGCCCTGAAATTGCTTTTTATAATTAAAAAGGGAATCTCGGATGTTTTATATCTTGAATATTTACAATAAAACCTTTAAGTGCTTGTCAAGAGGGTAATGTGTCATTAACTGGGGACTCTGCCTCGCCTCTCCTCTCGGACATGACAGTGCGGCAGGATAAGAGAAGAGTAATTATAGTTCAGCAGGGCTGCCAGGTGTGATAAATGACTAATCAGCACGCAGGAGCCTCTGTCCTCAAAGGAGGAATATTACAGTGTTATCAGCTGCAGGCCTGGGTGTACGGGGCCCCGAACAGGGATGGGGACAGAACCTTGCTCCATGCGGCTTGGCATGCCACGTGTGAGCCCGCGGCTGTCTCTTAGTTTTGTCACTGGCGTCTTTGTGTGGCTGCCACCGGGGGGAAGGAAACACACAGGGGCTCCAGCAATCTGCCTCGTGCTAATATTTATATAACACACCAGCCAGCCTCCATGGCCCAAGGCTGGGGTTGGCTTTTCCAGGGGGGCAGCTTTGACAGCATAAGACCCTGCAAGAAGCCCGTTCTCCAGGATGGAGCCAGCGGGCCTCTCCTATTAGCTTCATGTCTGTTGGGTGTGGGCGTTATTCCCCGTATATTTGACTGCTTCCCTCATGGGAACAAGGCCGAATTCTTCCCTGGGCAAGCTGACAGCTCCGTCCTGTCCTGGAGAGCCTGGGGTGCTATCAAGAGGCACGCTGGACCCTTGTCTTAAATATTCTTTGACTCTGCTCAGGGTCCGAGCACCTTTGGATCTGATTCATTGACTCTTTATGATCAGGAAATGTTACCTATCAACCTAGGATAGACCATTGGAGGGAAATTAATCAAAACCCCTTTCAGACAAACTGCGTTACACTGATTCTTTCCTTATAAGCCCTCATTTGTTTTCTTCTTCTCCCAGCATGCTGAAGGATGGCATGGGAGTAGCAAGACCATTTAAAAAATAGCTGTAAAAAAATGCACGGCAGGAAATAGGCATCTGAGTACGAGGAGGTGTCTGATGTGGAAAAGGACATAATGTGCTTTAAAAAAAAAGAAGTAGAAGGAGATAGAACGACACTTTTGATACAAAGGTTATTTTTAAAATACTTGCATTTTTATCGGTTGACGTATTTTCACAGGGAGCCCTGACTGAAGTCACAAAAATTATGACTCCAGCACCCGAGCTCCTTATCTGACAAATGCAATGCGAACGGTCTTGTTCTTATCAATGAGATCAGATTTCAAAAATGAATGCAAGACCGAGGCGTTGCTTTGTGCACAGATAACCTTGCAGGCGTGAACTCCCAAACCAGAATAAAAGAATCCTCTATGAAATAATGGGCCAGGAAGCCCAATCGCGTCACACTGTAATAGACAGTGGGGGGTGGAATCAAAAGGGGGAAAAAAACTCATTTCATCTCAGTTAATGGCAGGGAAACGAAGGCACAGAAGGACTTTCTTTGGAGCGGAGCTGGTGCGACAGAGCCCAGGGTTTCGCCGTGTCATGCACCATTTGCCGTGGCGCCCGGGCCCTTTTCAGGAGCTGTGAAGCCATTGTTCTAATGTGAAAAAGGTGGAAAGAAGTACTCCCTTCTGGACACTGGAAGGGCAAATGAGGTGCAAGCCTTTTTTTTCTTTCTTTCTTTTCTTTTTTCCTCCCAGTCTCTCTCCTTTCCCTTTATGCACGATATGCGATGTGCTCAGAAAGGGTTTGAGTCCCCTGGTAAAAAGCCTGAAGGATGCCCAGGAGTTCACTGTGCCTTTAGATAAACAGTTTGTCTTGGCTCCGCTCGCCTCCTTTTGTGACTTGGCTGGCTGGAAAGTAGCACAAGTATGTTCTGACCTCAGCTCCTCTCTGCTCTCATTATTTTCAAGTCAGAGATTGCGAAGCATATGCCCAGTCCTTGCTCTAAGTTTTTAGCAGGAAAGAGGGACAAAGGTGTCTAGATGCACGGTGGGGCCAGTCTTCGTTCTGTCCGACTCCTTCTTCTGTCCGTAACCCACCACTGAGAAGGGTGTGCGTGACTGCTTTCCTGGGGACGGGGCACAGAATGGGACGATGAAAAGAAAGGCTCCCCTTTTTTCGTCCTCAGGCGTAATAAAGAATGGCTTCTTCACGGTGCTGATTGGCAAACCAAGTTCTTTGTCAATTATGGAACCCAAGTTGGGACTTGGAGGCTGATTAAAGTGAGCTTTCTTCTAACTGAAAGATATGGTTGCTACAGTCTTAAAAAAGAAAGAAAAGAATAGAAAAAAAAAACTTCAAACTGGGTTGTTCCCATGTGGTTTATGGGGACAGCAGATTACATATACAGCCAGCATTTGATTCTCAGGACTGCTAAAGTGTGAAGAACAGCAGTGACATTCTAGTCTTCAATAAATCACTATAAAAATGTTTATGAACCCTGCAATTTACTGTCTTTTAAATGCAAATTGAAAGGGGCACCGTCGCAAGTGTAAAGGAGACCAGAGCTGGCCTGAAGGAATTATAAAATGTTGAAATAGGTTTTGGAGATTGTGATCTTAAATGGGACCATTTCCAAACGATTTTGCATTTATACATCTGTGACAGTTGGGTTAATTTATTAACAAGATTGCTGTGGATCGCAAGGAGGTAGGGGCCGGCTTCGCCTTCAACAGCGGCTTTGAACGAATGACATTTTCATTTTGCTGAAGAAGAGGGAAGCTGGTGATTCAAAACCCGGATCCCAAAAGTTATTTTGACAAAATGAAATTGGATTGTGGCCCCTTCAGTGGAAGTAGCTCCTGCACAGATTTTTAAAAATGAAACTCTCATCTTCCGTAATTAAAATCTCCATTTGGAAATTTGGAGGACTGGTGGATAGATGAGGTAACCTTGAAAAGGGCAGAATTTAGCCATCCTATGGCAATACAGTAGACCCCTTCACAGCTGAGTGCTCCCTAAAAGAGGGTCTTGCCTTACGGTTTGGTCACCATGTGCATATTTTTCTCCCTTCCTAGAAAGTGCTAGGTGGAAGAGTGAAGTAGAAAGAGTGTGACAGAATTCTATTCCAGGTCCAGGCTCACCCTTTCCAAGTCATGTTATGTTGGCCAAATTTTTGATTATTCTTGACCCCCAACTCCCCACCTATATAACTGTTTGCTCTGAGTTTGCGATGAGCTGATGCATATGTAAAGTGCTTAGCCCAGGGCCAGACCCATGGGTAGGGATCCATTTATGCATAAGCAATGACAAAGCCCAGTATCAGGAGTAAATTATTAGCTCCATTTTCCCCTTTTGCCTCTCTGCCCACGCCTTTCCATTCTCCCTGACTAATGTGGAGGGAGAAGAGGAGATTAAGAGTGGTGGTCAATTTCCATCAATATTTGGAGTAGAATTAAGATTACGGTCATTCAGGGGACTTCTAGCATGTGTCACATCCCCGAAATGTGAATCAGGCAAATATGGACAGGTAGAGTGAAAGAAAGTAAACAGCCCATGAAAACAGGTTGCTCTGCAATTCCCCCGACTGTTCCCTTCCCGCTTCCCACCTGCCTCATATGGAAAACACCCAAAGTAGGCACTGTTTATAGAGCCATTGCTTGCAAAACGTTCCCCCAGTCTCCAACATATGTGCCGTAAACGCTGCAGAGCTGTGTCCTCACTTGCTGGTCCTGCAAAAAGCATTTTGCTTGTTTTCAAACACAAGCATCTCACACGGATCGGAGGGTGAGGCGTGGATCTGTTCGCCTTGGCAGCCCCTCATTCCAACGTGCGTCTCTGGCAAGTCCTGTCTGCTGATAGCGCTGCCACAGAGCGGGCTGTCAGATTCCGAAGTCATTATACCATCTGTTTTTCCAATCTTCTGCTCTTCAGTGTAGACATATGTTCGAGGGTTTGCGTGCCTGGTGGGGAGCGCTTTTTTTTTTCTGGGGGAAGAGGAGGAGGAGGACGCCTGTCCCTACCCAGTTCTCTAAGAGACCCCCAACCAAACTGCAATAAAATTTTAAATTATTCCAAAGGGAGTGCTCCTAGCAAGGAATTTTATTGTATGGGATCGTCTGAAAATCATCCGGATATCAGCTTTAGGGACAATGTACCTTTTGTGTCTATATAATCAAGGAGATGAGTGGCTTGGATTTCTTTCGTTCTTATCCTGGTAATGTCCAGCAGAATTAAAAAAATATGTATGTTCGTTATTATCTCTGTATATCCATATAGGCCCCCACCTCCCTATTCCAGGTTTTTATTTCATTTTTACACTTTCATAGTCCTTTGTTCCTTCTGGCTTTCACCTGAAGAATAGCGTATGTACTATATACAATGGTCCCTATAAAATTGACTCTTATGTTACTGATCACACCACAAAGCCTAATGTATGGTGGATTTGTACTCTTATTGATTTCTTCCCTTCCCTTCCCTTCCCTTCCTATCCCACCCATCCCACCTAGACCCCATTCTTTCTATTATTCCCCTAGAAGGAAATATTCAGGCTGGCTGGAGGGAGGGTAGCAATTCTGAGGTCAACTGGGCATGAGATGGAGACCGGAATAGATTTTCTATGCAGATTTCATGCTGCCTTCCCGGGAATTTCTGAATGTTTTGTAGCCTAATGTTTAGCCTCCAAAATTCTTTAAGGAAAATTGCACAATGTGAGTAAAATGGGAACATTCTTCTCTTATGCTTGGGCCCCACGATGTGTTGAAATGCACGTCCATTCACCCTCCCTGATCCAAAGCGCTGGCTACCTCTTGGCCTTCTCCATTGTACTCGGAGCCTCTGGGGTGAAGGATCTGTGGGGTTTTATGCTTTGTCCTCAGAACCGGAGCAGAGCCTGCTGCCTGCACAGAAGGTTCTCCACACGGGTTTGTGGAATGAACTCGGAGAAGATCATGACTTTAAAGACTTTTCCAGTGATGGACTAAGACGGAGACATGGAAATAGAGGTGGTTAAGCACAATGGTTAACCCCTGGAGTCATTCTGAGTTCAGATCTTGGCTCTACTACATATGATCTGGGTACTATCAGAAGAGTTAATTTAGTTAAGCCTCAGTTTCTTAGTATGTACAATGGGTATAATAGTACTACCTCCTTCATCTGGAATTTGTGGGGAGAATTAGATAATTTGATGTGGCAGGAAAGACCCTAGCACACTGCTCAGCATAAATGAAGGGCTCTTTAATTGTTGCTAATAGATGCTTTTCAACCTCCACCTTGAAATGTGGGAACAAGTCTTGCTTCAATTGAAGGACCTTATGAAAGCACCAGCCTGATCCTTGACCTTAAGGTGCATCTCTGAAATTCTCTCATGTTAGCATCTCTGAAATCTGAGCACATCTTGAAGTCCCCCTTAGGCAAGGAGTGTTGATACTGGCCTTTGTCATTGCTTATGCATAAATAAACATCCAGCGTGCCAGCCACAAAACATGCAGGGTAGGTGTCAACAGCTTTGAAGAAAATCTCAGAGATAATACTCGAGCACTCAACCTTCTAGGAACCAAATGGTTGTTGGGGTGAAGGGGCAAGTGAGTGTAGCGACATTCCAGAAGTGAGAAGCAAAAGTAGGTTTGCCCAACATAATTGTAGAACCAGTTTGAAAGCCCAGCGCCAGTGGCTTTTCTTTTTTTTAATGGATTCTTCTAAGAAAGGCTGGATCACCCAAGCTTCTGATGGCACAGAAGATGACAGTGTATGGAGAAATATGGGCTTCAGTGATCAGAGTTAAAATGTTCAGGGACCCTTACTTAATATGAAGAAATTTTAGGAATGCCTTATCATTTTTTTCCTCACTTATATTTTTATTGTACACCCAAGAGTGATCTATGACAAAGATAGATGTCTAAGTCTAAAGAGTTCTCGTGATAAGTATAAAATAAAAATTCTAAGTGATAAGAAAGCATTGTGCCATATTTTAATTGGCAGCATTTTTTTTTCTTAGTAGAAAATGAATAATGCCATCTATAAACTTAGATTCACTAAAACATAGTGTCTTATCTTGTGACTGAAATATGTAAGGGGTTTCTTCAGGCTTTGGAGATAAATTCCAGAATCCTTCATGGGGCTGACCAGGCTCTCCACAGTTTGGCTCCCATTCGCCTCTCCAACCCATTTAGCATCAGCTCCCTGCACCCCCGGCTTGGTTTCCAGGCTGCGTCTACACCAGCACACCATCAGCATCTCACCTCACAAGTTTCTGCCTTTGCCTGGAATGTTTTCTTTCCTCCCTCTTGCTCTTCAGATCCTATCCATGATAGACAGAATAATGGCACCAGTGTCCACATCCTAATCCCCACAACCTGTGAGTACGTGATGTCACATGACAAATGGGGAATTAAGCTTGCAGATGGAATTAAAATTGCTAATCAGCTGCCCCTAAAATTAGGAGATTATCCTGGATTATCCAGGTGGGCCCAATGTAATCACAAATTTCCTTAAATGTGGAAAAGGGTGCAGAGAGACAGCAGAGTGAAAAAGCTGGGTCCTGATGTTGCCCTCTTTGAAGATGGAGGAGGGGGCCATGAGCCAAGGAATGCAGGCACCTCTAGAAGCTGGAAAAGGCAAGGAAACAAATTCTCCCCCGAGCCTCCAGAAAGGAACATGGCCCTGGTGACACCTTGATTTTAGCCCAGTGAGACCCATTTTGGACTTCTGATCTCCAGAACTCTAAGAAAATAAATTTGTGTTGTTATACAGTGGTGTTTGGGGTAATTTGTTACAGCAGCCACAGGAAATGGATACCCCCTCTAGAAGCCTATTCCTCAGGGAGCTCTTCTCCAGCCTTCCCCAAGGGCTCTCAGAGCACCCTGCACCTCCCCTCCATGACACTGTCATGGTTTGTCATTGTGCACTTATTTGTGTGGTTATTTCCTTAATGCCCATCTCCCCCATCAGACTCTCAGCCCCATGAGGACAGGCATCATTTGTGGTTCACTATGATAGTCCCACAGCCCAGGGCCCACCACTGCCCTGGGGCCCAAGAGGAGCTCAGTATTTGTGCAATGAATGAATGAATGCATGAAGGAGTCAATGACTACATTAATTAATTAATCCACAGGAGAAGAAAAGGCAAGCCGCTATCAACTTTAGTTAAGCACATATCCCACATCTAGTGCCAGCGAGGGAGCAGCAGTTTCATCTGCTGCTGGAAGTACTTATGAATAAGGGGCAGAGAAGATGCCATCCCTAACCCGCTCCGGCGAGACATAGGCTGGCAGCTCTGCCTCCTCTCCCAAGACAAAGGCCTTTCCCCCCACACACAAAGTGAGCACACAATCAGCTGCTCCCCCCACCCCCGCCCCCCCCATCTCAGCGGGAGAGTCAAAGCTGAATATTTCTTTAAGGGACACTGTTGAGTTTCTTCTGGTGGAGCAAAGGATTTGTAGCAAAACCCAGCATGTAACTTGAGTGTTCTGTGAAGCCAGATATCGGTGCCAAGCTAAATTTGTGTGTGCAGCTTCTGTTTAAGGCAATTATATAGTGTGTAATACCCAGTAGAGAAATTAAGTCGAAGTACATTTTGCCCGTAGAGATTATCCTCTCAGTTGGATTTATTTTAAACAAGTTTTGCCCCGATACATGAAGGTGCATGCAATAAATCACTTATGTAATAAACTACGCTATATTATGTGGAAAAAAAAAATGAGCCAATGGTAGGGGGAGAGACTTCAAATGGAGCCAGACTTCAGGCACGAAGGGAGGGGAGAGAGGAGGAAATGGGGAGGGAGGGGCGGTTGTGCAGCAGGAGGTTGGAAAGAGTACAAATGGCAGCCTCTCCACAGCCAAGCTCAGGATGCCACCGCTGTAGGGAGGTGCTTATGTAATAATGCAGTGGTGTCGCTTCAGAAAAAGTTACAGAGATTGTCTTCCGAGAGCGGCCTCTGGGCCTATCTTAACTGCCAGCTGTCCTCCAGTGAGACTGGAGGGGGACAAAAGATGTACGATTTTGTTAAAAATGAGACAATAGGGGAGGGTGTGATTAGGGGTCTTGGGTAACCATGTGCCTGGGCAATAGGGATGTGTTATTGTAAATTACATTCATAATAATCTGGGAACAAATACAGGACATCCAGTAAGATTTGAATCTCAGATGAACAATGAATGATTTCTAGTGTAAGTATATCCCATGGACTATTTGGGACATACCATACTAACAAATCATCTGTTGTTGATCGGAAATTCAAATTTCACTGGGTGTCTTCCATTTTTCTTTGCTAAATATGACAACTCTCACCATAACAGAACTAACAATGAAGATTACTATTATAGCAAATAAATTATTTTGAGTTCTCACTTTGTGGGGGGACCTTTGTTAAGCACTTCACATGTGTTGTCTAATTTAATCTTCACAAGCAAACTAGGCAGGAGGCACTGGGTTTATTCCCATTTCACAGAGGAGTAAACTGAGATTTATAGAGGTTCAACGCCATGCACAGTTTCTCTCCATCTGTAAGGAGAAGACCAGGCTTCACACTGGGGCCCTTCTGGCTCCAAAAATGTGTGCTTGTAATCACTAAGTTATACAACCTATTCTAGAGGCTGATTTGAAAAATAACTTCATGATGAAACATGCCAAGGGAGACTGCCTGTTCTCCTTAATGCAGAAACGCATCAGAGCCCAAAGATCCATGCTGTTTAGGAAAGAAAAATGACATCGCTCAGAAAATCATTTTAAAACTTCCTGGCGCATACGCCTGGCTCACCACGGTGTGCCTGCCATGGTGCCTCGAAGCACACGCCAGGAGAAAGACAATTCAGACCCCACTCTTGCCTGCCCAAGAACCTCCTTCCAGAACCCTCCTCTATGGAGAGCGAAGAGAAGTCACTCCAGTTTACATGTTTGTCATTTTCTAACTTTGAGAGCCCAATAAAACCAAGTGCTCAGTAAGAATCAGACGTGGATAAGCTGCTTGTAATTTATGATTTAATGCAGCATAGTATAAAAATAGGCAATGAAACCAAACGGCAATCAAACTCCATTGTCACGAGGACCGGGAGGAGCGGGGATGTGTGCTAACATTTGCCGGGAACATTCCATAGATGCTGTCATTTCATCCTCCTGTTATCAAAGCGGGGCCTCTCTCATTTTTCTAATGCTGGGTGACAGTGGACCCCACAATTTACTGGCTTAAAACAACTCTTCTATTAGATCTCATGATTTTCTGGGTCAAGACTTTCGATAGAGCACGGCTGGTTGACTCTCCTATTCCATGTGGCCATTGATGGGGGTCACTTAGTGGTGTTCTGTTGGCGAGAGGGTGGTCTGGAGAGTCTAAGATGGCTTTTCTCCCATGTCCAGTGCCTTGTCTGGCCGGCAGGGAAGGGTGGACTCAACTGGGCTCTGGCACGGTGGTCTCAGGGTGGTTGGAGTCCTGTGAGGCTGTTCCGGCAACACGGCAGAAGTTGCATGGCCTTTTCTGACCTCGCCTCGGAAGTCATAGGGCATCACTTCTACTGTCTGCCTGTGGCGGAAGAGTCACCTCTGTACTCCATGAGGGAAGGAGTCCCAAACCCACTGGGATAAAGGGAGGGACATAGACACTGCCTCTGATGAGAGGAATTGAAGAACCTGCAGCTGTTAGACCTGTCATGAGGCCTTTGCTCTTTGCTCTCCCCTTTGTCAAGAAGGTTGTTCCCGTGTATCTCTGCACTGCTGAGTCCTTGTCACCCTCTAGATCTCTCCCAAATGTCCCCCCTCAAAGAGCTCGTCTATGCTAAACTGCTCCCTGCCCTCACATCCTCCCGGTCTCCTGTATGAGTGTTTGCACATCACAGCCCCACCCTGCCATTACCTTTACTGTCCTCTACCCACATCAGACAGTTCCTGGAGATGTGCACTCTGGTTTTGTTTGACTTGCTCTCTGTTGCATCCCAGTGCATGCACAGAACTGTATCTAGAACATAGAAGACTCTCCATGTGTAACTGTCCAGAGAATAGAAGTGCCTGGCAGTACCAATCGGTGGACCAGTACCGTAGGTGCTATACCTCCCCCAGGGAGAATTCCTGGGATAACAGAGAATCCATTCACGTCTGCCAGGCCAACTTGAAACTTCCTCATTTTCCATTGGCCCAGGAGTGTAGGAGCAGAGCGGAAAAGTACGCAGGGGCAGAAAAAGCTGCGGTCAGAGGCAGACCCTGTTAGCATTGGCCCCATCAGCCAGGGTCTGCTGGTTTCTATCATAGCCCTGGTGTGGCAAAGGACACCATGTGACTGTGGGCACGCGTCAGCATTCCGAGCCCTCCGGATCTCCCGTGCTTGTGCGTTCCTCTTCCCTCTTAAATATCCTTTTGAAGCCCATATGTTCGGTCCACCCCAACTACTGTTTATACTGGTGCAAAGTGAGGGCTGCTCAGATTCTGGGAGTTTCACGGGAAGGTATTAAATGTGTTTTGAAAATACTTGAAAGTCCAGCTGTGTATGTTTTAGTTTTATATTTAGCCTTAAATTAGAGGCTTCATAGACCTCAAGTAATAAAAAGACACAGCAGGGACTTGCGTTCTCCTTAAGTTTGCTGGGGCTGCGCACCTAGGTGAGATTTTACTGTTGGTAATTTTGGGGGGTTGTTTAATTCCACAGCTTAATTCCAGCCTTTATGCTTTTAGAGGTCTCCTCTTGTGTTTCAGAAAGGAGTTATTGTTGTTGTTTTCCCTTCTCTTGAATTTAATAAAAGAAAAGGGAGAAAGGAGAGGAAGGAGGAGGAAGAAGCACAAATTTGCGCCTTTTTGTACCAGATCCTGTGCTGGGCACACTGACGCAGTTAATCCTCAACACACCTTCCAAAGAAGGAACTGAGTCTCAGCAAAGCTAAGTTTCCTGGCCTGCCTTTCTCTGCTGCTCTTTCTTTGCTTTGAGCTGCATCTTGCTCTCTGCCTTGTGGACCTGAGGCTTCCCGACACCACCTCCTACCACCTCCTCCCACCTCCAGCTAAGGAGCCAGAGAGCCTGTCTCAGGCCAAAGTCCAACGCTGCTGGCTGGCCCATGGAGGAGAAGGAACACACAATTTCCCAGTGTCATTGACTACCCAAGCTAAGGGCAAAGTCACAGGAACTAGGTAGCCTGTAGCCGAGGACGATGGCATGGCGTGGTGTATGAGTCTCCTAGGGCTGCTGTAACAAAATACCGCAAAGTATGTGTCTTAAAACAACAAAAATTTATTGTCTCACAGTTCTGGAGGCTAGGAGTGCCAAATCAAGGTGTTGGCAGGGCCATGCTCCCTCTGAAAATTCTAGGGGAGAAGTCTTCCTTGCTTCCTCCTAGCTTCTGGTGTTTCCTGGCCATCCTTGGCCTTTTTCAGCCTGTAGAAGTATTTTTGGGGCACTGGGTTCATTTTCTATTGCTGCTGTAACAAATCGTCACAAATGTAGCATTTCAAACAACCCAGATTTATGATCTTACAGTTCTCTATGGCGAAAGTCCCTCACGAGTCTCCCTGGGCTGAGATCAAGGTGCTGTCAAGGCTGTGTCCTTCTGGAGGCTCCAGGGCAGAATCTGTCCTCCTGCCTTTGCCGCCTCCTAGAGATCGCCCACGTGGCTCAGGGCCCCTTTCCCCCATCTTCAAAGCCAGCAGTGTGGGGCTGAGCCCTTCTCTCACTGACATCCTTCCAGCTCTCTCTTCCACTTTTAAGGACCTTTGTGGTTACACTGGGCCCTCTGAATAATCCAGCCTAATCTTCCTATTTTAAAGTCAGCTGATTAGCAACCATAATTCCATCTGCAATCTTAGTTTCCCTTTGCCATGTAACCCAATGTATCCACAGGTTCTGAGGATTAGGATGTAGACATCTTTGCGGAGCGTTGTTCTGCCTTCCACAGGCACTTGGCCACCTGCAATGCACTGTGCTAAGCAGAGAGGATGCAAGAGTAAACGATACAAGCAAGGTCTGGTGCTCATGAAGCTTATGTTCTAGTGAGGGTGGAGGCTCTGAAGAAGTCAACAAGTTAATACGGTGATTGTAGGAAGTGTAAGTGGTGTGGGTGAAATAAAAAAGGCGCTGTGATGGAGAATGATAATTGGAAGGACTTACATAAATAGAATAATCAGGGAAAGCCTACTGATGAACCCTAAAGTATGAAAAAGGGACCTGCATGTGAAGAACTGGGAAAAGGTGTTCCAGGTGGGAGAAAAAGCAAACACAGTGGCCCCGAGGCCTTGAGAAAAATCACTCTGGCTGCTTTCTACAGAAGACATTGGAAAAGGTGAGCCAGACAGTTGTCAGTAGCTGTTACAGTGATCCAGGAGAAGGATGGCAAAGGCCTTGTACTGCAGGCTGAATGATAGCACCCAAGGACATCCATGTCCTAATCCCCAGGACGTATGAATGTTACCATACATGGCAAAAGGGAATTTGTAGATGTGATTCACTTAAGGATCTTGAGATGGGGAGATGATTCAAGTGGCCCTAAATGTAATCACAGGGATCCTTGCAACAGAGGCAGAGGAAGACTACAGAATTAGGAAATGTGATGATGGAAGCAAGAGATTGGAGTGATTTGAAGATGGGGTCCTGAACCCAAGAATGTAGGCAGCCTCTATAAACTGGAAAAGGCAAGGGAATTGCTTCTCACTAGAGCTTCCAGAAGGATTCAACCCTGCCAACACCTTGGCTTTCGCCCTGTGAAACTGATTTCAGCCTCCTGGCCTCCAAAACTCTAGGAGGATCAATTTGTATTAAGCCACCAAGTCCGTGGTAATTTGTTATAGCAGCAACAGGAAACTAATACCTCTTGCTAGTGATATGCTGTTGAGGATGGAGAGAAGAGGGCCAATTTAGGAGATCTTTAGGATTCGGTATTAACAGGACTTGGTCCAGAGGGGTGTGGGGGGGTGAGAGGGGCAGAGGACGCTGGATGAGTCTGAGGTCCCTGACTTGGGCAACTGAATGGAGGATGGTGGTGTTAACTGAGATAAAGAGGAGAAGCAGAGGGAGAAAGAGAGTTTAGTTTGGGGTGTGTTGAGATTGAGCCAAGGGGTGACGCCCAACAGGCCACTGGGGATTTGAGTCTGGAGCCCAGTGGATTTGGGCTAAAGATCCAGCATCAAGCTTAGGGCCTGGAACACTTTAGGCACTCACTGAATGAATGAATGAATGAATGCATGCATGAGTAATTGCTACTGATGTGGTACTCCTCTGTGAATGGTAGTAGCTGACACCATCAGGTTGGGTGAGATTGCCCACAGTATTTCTGTTAACCTTTCTGCTCAAAAAAATACCCCATGAAACTCTGTCATATTTAAAGGAAATTTCATTTGGGTCTCATTCTACCTCCGTGCCTGTATGAATTTTATCCTTTGGGGTACACCATTTCACACCCGCATCTCTCAATCGATGGTGCCGCCTTTAAGTGCTGGCAATTTCTGGGCCAGGCAATGGTAAGAAAAGTCAGTGTGATCCCCAGTATGTTTTAACCTTAATAAGTAGGCTAAGTACTTTGGAATTATTATCCCCTTGAACCTTACTGCAGGGTTAATCAAGGGGGAGATGATGCCGGTGGTACTACTATCAGACGAGGAAACAGACTTGAGTCAAGTAACTTGCCCAGTATCCCACAGATGCTCAGCAACAAACCCAGGAGGTGACTGAGAGCTTTCTGGGATACGAAAGCTCTTTAGTATTTGTCATCTTACTAATAATAGTAGAGAAAGCAAATCGTAATAACAACTGTCCCTTACTGGTCACTCAGAGCATTCAGGCTCCTTACCAAGCACTCTGCATGCAGATTATTCCTCATAACAACCTGAAGAGGTAGTTACTTTCAATGTATGAGCTATCTATTGCTGCATAACAAATTACCATAAGTTGAGGAGCTTAAAACAACATGTATTTATTATCTCATAGTTCTGCAGGTCAGACGTCCAGGCTCCCCTCGCTGTGTCTTCTGCTCAGGGTCTCACGAGGCTGAAATCAAGGTGTCAGACAGGGCTGGGGTCTCATCAGAGGCTTGTGGTTGTTGATGGAAGTCATTTCCTTGGGAGTGTAGGGCTAAGGTCCTCATTTTGTTGCTGACTGTTGGCTGGGGGCTGCTGTCAGTTCCTAGAGGCTGTACTCAGATCCTTGCCATGTGGCCCCCTCCACACATGCCCTCACAACATGGCTATTTGCTCTTTCACAGCCACAGGAGAATCTGAATCTCTCTCTTCAGGGAGGCCCCAGTCCCTCTTAAGGGCTCTCCTGATTAGGTCAGGCCCACCCAGGATCATGTTCCTTTTGATGAACTCAAAGCCAATTGCTTTGGGACCTTAATTACGTCTGCAGAATACCTCCACCTTGGTTGGATAGAGCAATCCAATCATGGGAGCTAACTATCTGTCCACACTCGAGGGAATTGTAAGGGTGTGTATATTAGGAGGCAGGAATTTTGAGGGCCATCTTGGAACCCTTCCTCCCACAGTCTGTGAAATCCCCATTCCACAGATGTTGAAACTGAGACTTAGAGGCCTTACGCAACTTGCCCAAGGCCATGGAAGGACAGAGCTGGGATTCGGGTCTGGGCCCGTCAGACTTAGGAGCCCCTGCTTCCAACACCAGGCTGTACACCCATCACGCTCCTCCTCCAGCCCCCAGCCTTCACCTGAAGCCGCTGACCTTGCTGTCCGCTGCCTCCGGAGAAGTGCAGGTCGCCGCTCCTGTCCCAGCCTTCGTCCTCCAGCCTCTCAAGCTGCCACCTGCATCCGGAGACCAGAAGGGAACTGAACACGTGCCAATGCCTTTAAATGGAGCCACGTTTGTATAATGAGCAGCACGTGCACGAAAAGGCAGCTAAAAATGTCCCCGACCTTCTAAAAACGGACGGTTTGGCCAGGTATCGAGTCAGCTCCATGACGCTAATGCAATTATCCCGATTCAGGATCAGATTTATTCGCCATTAAACATGTTTTAACTTGATTGCAAACAAGTCTTGTATTATTTAAGGAATCGGCGGAGTTGGCCGAGGGAGGTGGTTGGTGTCAGCGGCCACCTAGCTCTTCCAGACTTAAGAGACGATCATCTCAGCTGCTGAAAAGGCCGGCTCACCACAAGGACTACCTGGAACTGTTTAATGAAAGCAGGAATAGGATGCGAGTGCCAGGGCACTTGAGTGTTATAAGGGATTTGAGCTCCAGAGCCTCAAAGTGTGTCCTGCTCTTCGCAGATGAGTGGGGGCTTCTGGAATCTGTGTGGCTGGCGCTGCTGCTTTCTGGTGCTGTGGTCCCTCCACCCAGTCAGCAAATATGCACTGATCTCTAACTAAGAACTGTGCCAGGGGCTGGGCAGACAGTGATGAACAAAGAGGAAACACGGGGCCTGCCCTCAGGGAGCTTTCCCTCAGATGTCAATCAAATTTTCGTAAAAGAAATGTAAGATTGCCAGGGCACAAGCTATGGAGGCGAGAAGTACACGAGACTCTCCCCAACAGGGAAGCTTTAACCTCATCTGGAAGGTTGATGGAGAAAGTGAGGCCTGAGCTGACTGAGAGTTGGAATCAATCAGGTTAAGAGAGGAATTTGATAATTTGTCTGTTAACATGCAACCTTGGGCAAGTCATTGAGCCTCTCTGAACCTCAGTGTCCTCCTCAGAAAAAAAATGGAATGTGAGAATAATGGGTCTCTAGTATGCTGAGTGTACTACTCTTCCTGACAAAGGCCAACCCAGCCCTCCACTCCTGTTTTTGTCTTTCAATCTCTCTTATGTTTCCTCTCTACCTTGCTCATGCCTAGATTTTTTTTAAAAAAGTCAATCCATGAGGCAAGTGTCTGTTTATAAGTCTGACTTCTCCACGAGGTTTCAACAAAGGTTTACCGAGCATTTGCTGTGTGCCAGGCAGGAGTGAGGAGCTGAGGACGCGGAGGTGAGCAATATGTCCAAGACGAGAGGGACGGTTGCTTCAGAGAGCAGTGTGTGCTGAGAGAGGGGCGCCTGAGCATCGGGGGACAGATGGGGGCCAAGGCCCTTAACACAGCCTTGGGCGTCAGAGAGGGATCTGGGAGGGCACAGTCTTTTCCCAGAGGACACCAAGGCCCTCACAGGGATCACCTGTGGCTCTGGAGGGACAGTTTGGTGGCTGGTGTGGCAGGAGTGGGGGAGCTGGAGGCAGCAAGTGCATGGGGCTGCATTGTGTGGGACCTCTGGGCCTGGCAAGGGCTTGTCTTCTACTTTGAGGGAAGTGGAGATGTTCCCGAGGGCTCTGAGTGGAGCAGCAACAGGATCGGCTTATGAGGATGACTGTTTCTCACATTTCCCATCTTTATCTCTCTATACATAAATATATAATAAAAATGTCTTTATATATCTGATGATATGTATCTTTATATATGATTAATTTGCATGTATATACACAGACATCACACTTCCCTTCTTCAAACCATTTAAAAGTTGCAGACGTCATAACAGTTCACCATGAAATTCCTCAGCAAGCATCTTCCAAGAAAAGGGACGTTCTCCTACGTAACCACGTCACATCCACGATACCGTTATTGCACCCAAGAAAATTAACGCTCCTCCAGTAATATTATCTAACAGGCTGTCTATATTCAAATTTCCCCAATTGGTCTTTCTAGCTTTCATTGCAGTTTGATCCAGAATCCAGCTTGAGAATCTCATTGTATTTGGTTTTCACGTCCCTTCAGTCTCCCGTAACCTCAAATGTCTCTTTGCTGCCGTTTAGTCCTCATGACCTTCGCGTTTCTGAAGAGTTCGGGGAACCCTCTGGCTACCGTGTTAGGAATGAACCATCGTGGCCAAGGCTGCCAGCAAGGACACCAGTTAGGAGGCTTTCGCATGCTCTCAGCCGGTCAGCACTGTCCAACAGAACTTTCTGCGATGATGGACGTCTTCTTTCTCTGCACTGTCCAAAGCAGTAGCCTCTTGCCACTGTTAAGCACTTGGCCTGTGAGAGGTACGACTGAGCATCTGTATTTAAATTTTATTTAATTGTAATCAATTTAAAGAGCCACATGGGGCTAGTGGCCACTGGACTGGGCAGTGCAGCTCCAAGCTGAGAGATGGCTGTGATTAGTCAATGAATGAGGGGGTGAATGGAGAAGGAGTGGAAATCCAGGCAGAAGGAACAGTATATGCAAAGGGTTATGAGTTCCACAAAGCAGGAAATATACCTGGATTTTTCCTTCACCCTGGCCGGCCAGCACCTGAAATACCGCAGGCAGGCATTCGGCCCGGGGTTCTTTTTTCCTCCAGGTCACATCCCCTCCCAACAGGGCCCATGGCAGATGGGGCCACTCCTTGTAAGCCTGGCTAAAGGAAGGCATAAAGAAAGTCCCACCATCCAGCAGTAACTTGGTGGGTCTCCATAAATGCCCTGTCAACTGTCCACCTCTACCCTGACCCTCTTCTCCTGGCCCTGCCTTCAGGAGCCTCTGCTTCTGGTGACCCACATGCCCACTCCACCCTTCAGCCCCAGACATGGATTCAATGTGGGCTGCCTGCATGGAGTAGGTTGCATGCCTGAGGAAGGACAAGGGGGCTGCCACTTCAGCTCCAAGTGCAGGGAGAGGCTCCCCTCTCAGCGTCCTTCTGTAGGAGCTCAGCTGTCCTTCAGGTCTGCTTCCCAGTCAGGCTCTCCTGGGGAGTGGGGAGTGGGGAGGAGCACCCATCTGTCTGACCCCAGAGAATAGCACCCACCCCCGTCTTGTCCCTCCTCAATTCTGATAACTCTTTTATCTTCTCTAGAGTTTTTTTTTTTTTTTAATTTCTTCTTTGTCTGTGTGCACAAGTCCCCCATGGAATAACACAAAGCTCAGGCATCTGTGACAAAGGCACCACATACACATGAGTTGATGACCAGGGGCATTGCTTATTACTTTGGTTTCCACCTGGACACACCACTCTCAGCCCACTTGCCAAGGGTTAAAACTTGCAGCAACTGGGCCCGGTTCTCCCCCGAGTTGGGTTTGCATCACGTGGATACATTAATCCGCCCAAGTTGACGTGGAGAACCAACCTAAAATCAGATGGGAGCTCCCGGAAGCAAAGCAATTGCAGGTTCATTTGTTACTTTTATTATCTCATTTCTTCTTATTTTTTTAGTCAAATTGCCTCCTACATGGGAAAGGTTGGGGTCCTCTTTACTCTCCTCTTCCCTTTCGTGCTGCCTCCCTCCCAGGTGTTTGTAATCACACATTTTTCATTTGGTTTCTGGGTTGGGTGACATGAGCACCAGAAACACTTCCTCCCCAGAGAGGAGAAGAGGATGTTCTGCAATCTGCAAGGATTTTTTCCTCTCCTCCTTTTGTCAGCTGGCATGCGGTATGCTTCTCGGGCAGTAATTTAGAGACTGTCAATTTCTGAGAGCCGCTGGGAGCAGAGCGATCGCCTGCATTTCCTCACTTCAGCTCGAGCTGGGTCTTTGAGCTGGCAGAGAGCGAGGTCTCTTTCTGGGAAGGGATGGTCCTATTTAAGGAAGGTCCTGGGTTTTGTCAAGTTTGAAAGGTTTTCAACATCTTCCCGAGATGGTGGTCGTGGGAGGGGTTGTTATGACACGTTGGGCTGGAAAACGCTATGCCCGACTTGTGATTTATACCAAAAGATACTTTCCTGGGGAGGGTTCCGCTAGCCATTGGGCATTGACACATTATGAATGTTTTCCTGTTTTCTATTGTCTCTGAATGCAAAAACACTTTGCAGGCTTTAAATTTTCTGAAGATGTCTATGTTTTCCTGGATGATCCCTCAATTTTCCATGGTATGAAAAATGTAAATGTTGCTACATTTCGTTCAGGGAATCCGGCAGTTGCTGCAAATCCTTCTAACGTTTGCAGTCCCACAGCTGTTTTCACCTGGAGAATCCGACTTGGCAAAAACAACGCAATTCCTAGCCACTGCTTTTTGAGCCACTACTGAATTCCTGCAATTCATGCATACATTATTGATCATGCTTTACAGCATTCCTTCAAAGGGGACATTACAGTCCTCCTTCTAGAGACGGGAAAACTAAGGTGCAGAAATTAAAGTCCCTTTCCCACAAGTGCATGGCTAGTAAGTAGATTCAAATCCTGTTTGTTTGATTCCAAGGCTCCCAATTATACTTTTATTTCTTTCTGTTTCCTGCTTTTGTTCAACACATATTTATCCAGTTCTCTTTTGCAGGTATTTAGTGAACAGCCGTGGTTGCCCCTAGGAGGAGGTTGTAATGCTCCCTGATAAGTGGGAGAAAGATGTATCCACCAAACAAAGGCAGCTTCAAGGCAGAAAAGCAAAAAACTGATGCTAAGTGTGATGAGAAAGGAGCTTCCTCTTTCACCTCCTGTCACCCTGAACCTCTGTCCCCCAAATTTTGATGTGTAAGAGGCCATCGAACACTCTGTCCATTTGTCTGCAATTTGCCATTGGTTTCCTACAGTATGGAGGGCTTCCCCACGGTTTCTGCGGTGCTCTGGATATAGGCGTAGGCCCTGAGATAGAATAGAGAATGAATAGCATAAGCTGCCTGACATCATGGGCCTTACAGCCAAGGGGAAAAGCAAGAGTTTGGAGTTAGATGGACTTTAGCTGCAGAATTCCAGTTTTCCCATTTTTCCAGCTGTGTGACCTTCAGCAAGTTATCTGATTGTCCTTGAACTTCCTTTTCCCTTATTCGTAGTATAGTAACAATGTTCTCCTTTCAAATGGTCTTGCGGATTCAAGAGTTAACTTGAGTGTCTGCTGCATGATGGGTCCTCAATACGCATTAATTTCTTTATTTCTTTTCCTTCAAAAATGAGCAGTAGCTTTTCCCAGAGGAAGGCTCCAGCTGATGGATAGGGACCATGCCTCTAGGAAAGGCTCAGCTCACAGTTGCTGGTTGGGTTCGGTCCTTTTATCTACATACAGCGAGAGTTGGAAACACAACACACCACTAGTTTTTTCTCTGTATGTTCCCCAGTTCCACGCTGTCTGTTTAATCTTCTGAATAGTCTAAGAATTACATCCAAAAGGGCCTGAATGTTTCAGAAACAAAGGCTCTACTAGCAGACACTGAAGGTTTCTGTAACAGCTCCTACCCCAGGAGGGAATGATGAAATATCATTAGGGATTCTCTCTTCCACTTTCAACTGAAACTGTAGTTCAACCTTCCTCCTCCTGGGGAAAGGCAGAGGTGCTGGCAGAGCAGTAAGATGCAGAGCTCACTGCTCCCTGAATCCTCCTCCCATTTCATATTCCCTCTCTTTCCCATGAGCAAGAACTCCTGTTTCTGTCTTATCCTCTTCCCAAGCCTTCAGGCCCACCTTGGCCCTCCTGGTCATTCTTAGATGACTTCACCTCCTACTTTTAAAGAAGAGTCAGTTCATGTGATCCAAATTTCAGTAAAGTCCCCAATTCCCATCTTTGATCTTTTCTCATCCCCTCATCATTTTATCTTTTCCAAAATCGGCTGTTCTACTCCTAAGCTTGATTAAGTTACTATGGCCCTTCTTTAGGATCACGTTCACCAGTTAATTCTCTTTCCTGATATTTGATATTCCCATTTACCTGCTCCCTTGTCTCCATCCACTCTCATGCCCAATCACCTCTACCCGAAGGAATCCTCGTTCGACCCATGTGCCTTCTGGAGCAACGGGCCTATCACCTTCCATCTGAGATTTGGAGTCACCAAAGCAGCTACCCTCAATACTCTGAAAATGGAAACAATGGGTTGTATATTTCTTCTAAAGTGGGACTTTTTTTCAGAAACATGGAGTTTGGATCCCCTGGATGGTATTACTTCCAAAGCTTAATTAGAAAGCATAATGTAGACACTAACATTAACCCCAGGCTGGGTAGATAATTTGCCTCTATGTTATCTAGCTAGTTAGCTATCCATCCATCCCATGCCTAGTCTACAAGAATTGGAGGTGGCCTACAGCAGGGATCAGCAAACTGTTTCTATAAGGGGCTAGATGGTAAATATTTCAGGCTTGGCAGGCCATGTGGTCTATGTTGAAACTACTCAACTCTGCCCTTGAGTGCAAAAACAGCCATATACAATACAAAAATGTGTGAGGAAGGCTGTGTCCCAATAAAACTTTATTTATGAACACTGAAACTTGAATTTCATGTGTCATGAAATTATACTCTTCTTTTGATTTTTTTTTTTTTCTTGGTAAAGCCATTCTGTAAAAGCCTTTGAGTTTTTTCTTATTGCAAGCTTTGATTTAGATATTTCTAACCCCCCTTATTTGCACAGCAAATCACAAGTGGACTATACATAAATAGGCTGGTGGGCTGGATTTGGCCTTTGAGCCACAACACAGTTTGCTGATGCCTCGCCTATGGAGTCAGTATGCAAAGAAGTAGTAAAATATATGTAAAAATAAAAACTAGTAAAATGCATATTTGCAGGCCACAGTATCAAAAAGATTATATGTTTGGACTAAAGATTTGGCTCTGAGTTTCCTGGTAATCAAAGCAAAAAAGGAAACAAAATCAGTTACATAGTTTACTGGCCATAGGGCAAAAAGATGTCAATTCCTCATGGGAGGCAGAAGTTCCATGGCCTTCAAGAATCTTCTGGATTAAACATGGTAAAGAAATTTGATTTCATTGCTCATCATTGAGTGAGCCCCCACTTATTTTGCCCTCACCAAGGCCAGTCTCAGAATATTTGCTCTGCTATATAAAATCAACACTCAACCCTTTTCTGGTCATTGTAATAGTGTAAATTATATCTGACGGTTGTTAATTAAATACCTAGTCATGCTCTGGAGCCAATGCCAAATAGTGCTCCGTAAACATTATGATTTGTCAGTAATCAATGTGATTTGTATAATTTGTGAGAGATCAGATACTTGATCCAAAAGCAGATTATTGACTTCCATGCCTATCTTGGGAGAAATTGCCACTTGGTCTGTGTCTATGCAGACCCAAGAGAAGAAGAGATTTGACAATGGTCTGATTAATTGGATCAGTGGTTTGGGGGAGTGGGCTGTCTGTATTGATCCAATTAAATAGATAATTGTCAGAATTAAGGTCATGTCTATAAAACACCACCATTTCAAAGCCAAAGAGATTGTTTCAAATATGTAATGCTCACCCAATCAATGTGGGCTGCCTCCTCCACATGAAAACAACCAGAAAGTGATTGAGTCCACAGAGCTGGAAACTGGGGTCTTCCCTGTTTTCAGCAAACGGTTATGTGCTAAATACAGTGCTTTGAATTTTTTGTTCCGCATAGACCCAAGGGCAGTGATTCATTATGCAAATAAGGGGGATGGAAATATCCAAATAAAAAGTTGGAAAGATCCTCAAAATAGTCCCTCTTAGGGGGAAAAACAAAAATGAAAAAGAAGGCAAGCTGGTATCCTCCGTATCTGTGAGCTCGGGAAACAGCCACATGTGTGATTGGATAAACAAGGGAGACTCCATGCTCCCTAAGGGTGTGACTGTATTGCAGGCACAGGGAGGGGCAGACTCTAGTTCTTGGTTAGTGATACAGTGGAAAGGGAATATGTAAAAGGCTTGACTTTAATTTCTACATCAGATTCAAAACCCAGTCTCACCACTAACTAGCTGGTGATTTTAGGCAAGTTAGGCAACCTCTCTGATCTTCAGTGTTTTCATCTATCTAGTGAGGGTAAACATACTTAATTCATTGAGTAGTTCTGTCCAAACCAAGCACACAGTCTAGGTTGGTTAGCCTGCCACTTCTATACTGACCCCCACCAAGGAGAGGAACTGGTTGCTAACATTTCTCATCTGAAACATGGCACTAGGCCTGCCTTTCTTATCTCCTCTGCACGGTAGCAGTCAGTATTCACTGGACAATTGATGAACACCGCCACCTGCGAGCTGTGTCACAATGAGCAAAGACTTAATTTCTTTGTGCCTCAGTTTCTCCATCTGTAAAATGGGCGTGGTAATAATAGCTGCCATTGGCTAGTTAGGAGGATTAAATGCATCTGTAATACAGTTACAGCATTAAAAACAGGCCAAGTGATCTATAAATGCTAGCTATTATTATCATCCTTTGTATTAGTAAGTCATTGTTCAAGTTTGCTGGGTAGAAAGAGAGAGATGGACATTCCAGGCCGATTAGGTAATAAAATCAACAGACAAGAAAAGGAAAAGTGCTGTGATATAAAGCTACATGCAGGTATAAGGGAAGAGTGTTGATGTCCAGATCCGTGCATCTCCCCACACATGGAGTGGACTCCTCTTTGTGCCCACCATTTTGGAATCTCTCTAAAATAAGTGGCCACTTTTTTAGGTTTGATGTCTTTAATTCTACCACAAAAGTATAAAAAGCAGGTAGCCTGCTGTTTATAGATTTTTTTAAGTAAAGGAATATGTTAATGAGCTTAGCTTGACAGGGAGCTAAGGGGATTCTTGACATCAAATGGTGGGTAACTAAATAGGTCACCCCAATTTGTTCAGCAAGGATAGAAGATCAAGGGGATACAGAAGCTTCAGAAATTTGTTCTCAGGGAGGGCAGAAGATTTTCCTTTTTTTTTTTTTTTCGGTCCCATTCAGAGTTGTATCTCTAATGCCAGTCTAGTGCTTGGCACATAGAAGGCGTTTATTATATATTTGTTGAATGAATAAATGAATGAGTGAGTGAGTGAATGATATGTCTGTAAAGACAATGAAAAGCCATCCTAGAGCTCTGTGTGCAGCAAAATAGCTTTATAGGCATTTTGTCTTCCTTTGATCGACGTTCTTGGAATACTTGAGTGCCCACGGCACAAGGGTAATGGATGTGGGATGCATAGATGAGACAGACTTGGTCCCTGCTCTGGAGAAGCTCACGCTTTACTCAAGCATCTTCACCTTTTTGGCGCCTCTGACAACCTTGGGCACCTAGTGGAACCTATAGACCCCTTTTCAGAATGATGTTTTTTTGTTTTGTTTTGTTGTTGTGAGGAAGACCAGCCCTGAGCTAACATCCGTTGCCAATCCTCCTCTTTTTGCTGAGGAAGACTGGCCCTGGGCTAACATCCGCGCCCATCTTCCTCTACTTTATATGGGACACCGCTGCAGCATGGCTGACAAGTGGTGCATCTGTCCGTGCCCGGGATCCGAACCTGTGAACCCCAGGCCGCTGAAGCAGAGCGCATGAACTTAACCGCTACACCACCGGGCCGGCCCCCAGAATGATGTTTTTAAATGCATAAAATAAAATGCATGGATCACAAAGGAAACCAATTGTATGGACATACAGTCATCCAAATATTAAAATATGTGATCTAGTAGTAAATGTTCGTCCTAATTAACCCATTAAATAACATGTCTAGTGGTGGGTCCATTAACTGCTAATTATCAAAGTAGTGGTTGAAAATGATTTTTTGGAAATATCAGCTATGACTCTCATGTCATATGAAAATATCCGAGATTTCTATCATGAGAAACTCACAGATGCTACTAATATTATAGCAGCTTGTTGCCTAAATGAAGGAAGTGGTAAATTGCAGTTAGGGGTTAATGAAAATAAAGATGTAATATTCTGTCCAGCCTAGTACAACTTCTCTCTCTAGAATTGTACCCTCTGAGAGCAAACTTGTGCCTGGGAAGTTCTCACTGCAGACACACAATAAGTGCTCCATAAATGATGGTGATTGTAATTGACCGGCTTTGACAGATAAGCAGGAGGGGAACTGGCAAAGACAAAGAGGGCTCAGGTGGCAGGTCTCCTCCAGGCAGAGGGAATCACCAGTGCAAAGGCACGAAGGCCTGAAAGCCAGGGAGCACCAAGCACTCCCCTTTTGCTGGAGAATGAAGTAGGAGAGGGCAGAGAGGGGACAGTCTCCAAAATAGGGATGGAGCTGCATCGCATCAGCTTCTGGTGCACTTGGACGGCAAGTACCTGGGACACATTGGCAGCCATGGGAAGCTTGCTCTGATTCCTGTGATGGGGGCCGATTAGGGGGCAAGAGAGCCTTCCAGCAATCTGCCCCACAGCAGCCCCAGTCGGTCTTAAGCCTATCGGCTTATCTCTAATTTCTTGGACAAGCCCCAGTAGCTAGTAAGTAAAGCTGTCTACTTTAAATTTTGTCCCGGTGCTCTTTTATGGCCTTTCCTCACAGGAGCTGAGTCCCATTATATTCCAAAAGCGTATGTTCCCGACTGTTCATTCTCTTTCCAATAATATCTTTGCAGGACAAAGAGGAACGGGGAAGGGAACATACTTTCAGGATGTCAGTCCCAGTTTTAATTACAAGTGTTCGTGGCTGTGGCATTCATGTAATTGGGGGGCTGATTTATGCCAAATAATAAGCACTGATGTGAGGGGCTGGAGCCCAAGAGGGAGGGGCCGAGCAGAGGCAGCGGCTCCCCACCAAGCCCAGAAGTGGGGCAGCACATGTCAGCGGCTTTTCTCAGAAGCATCCAGGGGTCGGATGGAGAAGACAACCTGAAGGGCTGGATCTGGAGACAGAGTCCCTGCTTTGCACTTTCTCGCTTTGTGACCTTTCAGCAAGCTGTTTCCCTTCTCTGAGCATCAATTTCCTCCTCTGAAAAGTGCATCTGACAGTAGCACCTATGGCGCAGGGTATCTGGAGGATTAAATAAGATAATGTAAATAAAGAGTCTAGCATCATGCCCAGGATATAACAAGCGCTCAGTGTAACAAGTATATTGAAAAAGTAGTAATAACACCTACAATAAACACAATAATCATAGCAACAACAATCATGTTCAACTATGCATCCAGTTTAAAGAGAGCGAATATGGCCCAGGGGCTTTTCCACTGGATATATGGTGCACACTTGACCTATTGGAAAGCTTGAAAGCAATTGGATAGGAACACAACCGTCCATCTTCCTGAAGTCTCTCGAGCAGTGTAATATAAGAGTTACTGTTCTCTCTTTGCATTTATGCATTGCATTTGTCTGTTGGATTCAGAATGCTTTATAGCGCCCCGATTAGCTTCTCGCATCCCCTCAGTGTCAACTCTGGGAGAGATGAGGCACGGGCATGATTTCCTTGAGTAATTTCCTCAGTGGTGCCTTGGAGTTCTGGAGGCCAAAGGAGGGGAAGGACCGAGAAGAGAATGCTCATCCCAAAGAGTCCAGGCTGCATCCTGCAGGATTGCTGGCCGGGAGACTGGACGCTCATGGGGGACTCCTGGCAGGTCTGAAAAGGCCAGTGACCATCTGGCATAGGCAAAAACATATGCATCATAAAGGGATGACAGATATACACTGTCACATGGATGGACCTCAACAACACTATGCTAAGTGAAAGGAGCCAGATGCAGAAGATCACATGTTGTATGATTCTGTGTATTTAAAATGTCCAGAGTAGGCAAATCCATAGACAGAAAGTAGATTAGTGGTTGCCAAGGTCTGGGGCAAGGTAGGAATAGGAATTGACTGCTAATGGGATTTCTTTCAGGGGTGATGAAAATATTCTGGAATTAGGTAGTGGTGATGGTTGTACAACCTTATGAATACACTAAAAATACTGAACTGTACACGTTAAAAGGATGAATGTTGTGGTATGTGAATTATATCTCAAGTTTTTTGAAAGGCATGCATGGGTGAGGCTGTGAGTGCTGGCCCTCTTAATCAGGAAGAATGCCCCCGAATTGGAGGCGCTGAAAGGGCCCATCGGGACTGGAAGTTGCAGGTCCTGGGGAAGAGTTGAGTAAGTCTGGATGTGCGTGTGTATACAAACACCTGTGCTTTTGGCAGCTGATTGGTTCCCCGCCACCCGTGGGGAAGACCCTCGGTGCAACCAGGGACGTGCAGCAAATGTGCCCATTGCACATGAAGCCACCATCAGGGTAGGGGCAGGGCACTGGTTCGGGACCTCTCCATTTGGGAACCCCCCAATGCAGTGCCTGCATTTTCAAGGGCGGTGAAACCCCACATTTCTTTGGCCCTGTATCTTCCTAAGGGAGATGCCCTGGAAATGAGTCTTTAAAGATGAATAGGAGTCACCTGTTGAATAAACACACGAGTATGGGGTGTGGGTGGGGAGGCTGAGGAGAGCCAGCTGAGAGGCTGGGGACCTGAATGGCTATGACCTGAGTCCTGGGTAGACTCCTAAGGGAATTACTAGCAGGTCAATAGAGCGGAGGGAGGATCTTGTACTCCTGCTGGAGAGTGAGGGTCTCTCTCCTTCCTGCCACTCCTCCAAGGGCAGTGAGGAGCCACAGAGGGTTTTTTGAGCAGGGGAATGATATGATTGGATTTTGTTTTTTTTCAGAAAGATGATGTCACTGACTGTGGAGACAGGGAGATTAGTTAGGAAGCTCTTTCAGTTGTCCAGGAAGGAGTTTCTAGGAAGGAGTTATCTGTGAAGGCCTGAATTAAGGCAGTAGCATCTTGTAATGGGTTGAACGGTGGCCCCTCAAAAAATGTGTCTACCCAGAACCTGTGGATGAGCTCTTATTTGGAAAAAGCATTTTTGCACATGTAATTAAGTTAAGGATCTCAAGATGAGATCACCTTGGATTAACTGGGTGGGTCTCAAATCCAGTAACCCATGTCATTATAAGAGACAGAAGGGGAGAAGACAGAGGGAGAAGGCCGTGTGAAGACAGAGGCAGAGATTGGAGTGATGTGTCTACAAGCCAAGGAGTGCTGATTGCCAGCAGCCACCAGAAGCCAGGATAGAGGCACATAACAGCTTCTCCCTCAGCACCAACCATTCCGACACCTTGATTTTAGACTCATGGCCCCTGGAACTCTGAGAGCAAAAATTTCTGTTGTTTTAAGCCAACATGCAGCCCTGGAAAATTAACATACCTCCTAATGGGTTTCTCCACATCCATCCTGTGACTTCTATCCCTCTATCCACCTTGTTGCCCTTTCAAAACACCAAACTGATCATGTTAATATCCAGCCCCTTCTTGAAATTTTCTCATTCCCTTTAGCATCGTAATCCAGATTCTCAACATGCCCAGGTGGCTCTTTTCACACTTTCTTTTTCTGTACTTCAGTCGCCCCACCATTCATCAACTCTTACCTGCCACAGGGCCTTTGTGCATCCCCTGCTGGGATGTTCTTTCCCTCCACCATCCTACTGATCCTTCAGATCTCAGCTTAAACATCACATCTGAGATGCCATCCCAGACACCCCTGGCCAGGGCAGCTTCCTTTGCTATGGACCCTTTTGGAACCGTGTTTGTTTCTTTCCTATCATTGCTTCCAGTTTGCAATTACACACTTGTTCATGTGATCCTTGACCAATGTCCATCTTCTGCTCCAGACAGTAATCTCTATCTAGAAAGAATGGTGTGTGCTTTTGCATGCCATCCTAGCTCCAGGAGATAACACAGTGCCTGGCACATAGTAGGCTCTCAATAAATTTTTTATGATCACTGAGTGAATAAAGATGGATCGTGGTAATAAAGATGGTGGTGGTATTTAGAAGATAATATAGCTTCTATGCAAAAGGAAAAATCCCAGCATTCTCCATAGTGTTATACTTACTTCCTTCTTTGCATTAAGTGAGTGGCAAGGAGCATGGCCATTTTCTGGAATCTAACCCGTAGGCCTTTCTCCCTCCCATTTTACACCTGGTCTATTGATCCTAAGAGCCTTCCACTGAACAGGGACGGATCACTTCTGTCTGCCATCATTTTGGAAAATCCGATTCCCCATACTGGAGAACGTTCAGTTACATTCAACTGCAGTCTCTCGTTTGGCCCTGTGGCCTGAATTATTGGAATCTGCAAATCTCTCGCTTTTGAATTGTGTGGATTTGATCATGGTGGCAAGCCAGTCTTTCAAAAGGAACACCACCTTGAACGTATTTGTCACCAAAGATAAGTAATGACTCATGCCCTGAGATAGGAAGAAGAAGCATTCAAGAATGGTTTTGTGGTTGTCTAGTGTCTTCTAAGGACCCCCGAGCATACGATGGAAACAGTGCACATCTTCTGAGTTAGGACAAGATAGCATCTCGGTGTTTGTGTAAAGGTAGGAAGTTCACTTTATTCTCCTTGCTGTCCCCCAATGCTTGGCACAGTGTCTAGCAAATGGAAAGGGCCCACTGGGCATTCTTGGGCAACATTAGGGCTGTCTTATTAAGCGTGTTCAAACCATAGCTACATCCAGTCCAGTGGTTTAGGCAGAGAGTAGAATGCTTGTCAATGGTATTTGCTTAGTCCATTGATGAGCTACTGTGATTAGTCTACTAAAGATCTGATGAAAAAGCCCAGATTGTAGGTTGCACATCTACCATTTTTTCTTCTTCCTTCCTTCCCCCTCTTCCTTTTTCCCTTACCCCCTTCCTTTCTCCCTTTCTTCTTCCCTCTCTCCTTTCCTCCCTCCATCCTCAGCTCAGCAAAATTTTTCTGATATTTTTTATGGAAGTAACAGGATTTTTAAAAAATGTGCTTCATTATGTCTTCCTTTTGGCATTACACCTATGCCCCCAATGGAAGGCAAACTAAATAAATCCATATTCTAAACTTTTTTCCTCGAGAATAGATTTAGAATTTAATTTTTCCTTATGTTATCTGGATGATTACATTTGCCTTCTTGCACATGTGCAGGCAAATGGTTTTCGAATCTTATAACCAACCAAGATCACAAAAGTGTTCTGATAACTGGTGAGAGATGGTGTCACAGTTTTCTGAGCCACTTGGAGAAATGTCCCATGTGAATTCATAGCCTCCAGCAGTGAAGTTGGGGAGAAAACCATACCTAGTACATAGGCTGATGTATCTGAACCTTGGAATATGGAGGCCATTCACCATGTCCTGGAAAAATTAATACAATAAAAGTTATATTTGAGGATAACCCACCCAAGGATTGATTATCCTAGAAACATATTTTAAATGGTGCTTTTGGACAAACAGGCCAGCCAAGGTATGTCAGGATGGCAACAAGGTAAACAGAATTGATTGATGAAGAATGGAGCTTGTATCTGGAGGCCGCAGGCTGGGACTTCGGGTCTAGATGCATAGGCAGAGAACTCTGCCCCACCCCATCACAGCTGGCCCGACTCAGTTCCACATCTTTGAGTCTTCCTGCGAGTTCCTGCGAGAACTGGACGGCTCTTACATCCTCAGTTGCAAGATGGAAAAAGGATACACATTACCAACTAAAAACAAAGCAACCAATCTAAATGCCTCTTAATTTCCTCAATGCATGCAGTAAGCCCAGTGTTTAGCAGCACTGCTGTCAAAAAAATCTATGAACTCTTAAGGGGTTCTGATGTGTGATAAGTTTATTTAGCCATAACTCATCTGAAGCTGTACTATTTTAGAATCTTGGGGAAGTGAAGGGTGTGGAAAATGGAACAGGATAGGCCTTAAAGTTAGGGTAAAACGAAGCCTATAAAAACTGTTTTCCCTTGTGTTGGCTTTTCCCCAAAAGTTAGGGCAATGTATTTTTATATAAAATTGACATTTCTAACTTTAGTGAGAAATTGCTTATCCTTTAAACTTTAGGCATTGATGGACTTAACTATGCTTTTCAACAAGATTTTGCATATTTAATATTTCCACTTAGAGCTTCCAGGAATCTCAATTATTAATTCCACTAAGGATTTAGTGGTCTTTTGACTTTCCCTTTAGTAGAAAGATTGTAGATTCATCCAACATTGTCTGCTCTCCTCAAATTTCAACAGTGTTTTAAGTCAAATATAGAAAAATCCAAAAGGAAGTATAAATGCACACAGTCGTTTTAATGGTGTAGTAGGGCCAAGAGCTTGTCTGTTTTATAATTTCTCCATAATTCTGATGGTGGTTAAGCAACTGCTGTGAACCAGGATGAGCACTAATTTACCCCATAATCCTACTAGACAATCGTTTGTGACATTGTATGACCGAAAAATAGCATCTGCCCAAGAGATGCTATTTATAAAAGTAAACCGTTACAAATGGAGCTTAGTGTTAACCAGAACTTTATGAATAAGTAATGAAGTCTAATTTTCCGTTATTATAGCCATTGTTTAAAAATGCATGTCTGCCAGAACATTGTAATGATTTTGTATTACTTAGGAAAACTTTTATGGTTCTCCTCTTTTTATTTTTTTAATAATTACTTTATTACTTCTTCATTAAGGTTTCTCTCCTCCTGTGCTTATGTGGACCTTCTGAAAAGCAAGCGACAAATGTAGTCATTGCGTTTTTCCAAACTGCCCCCAAGACTACCCAGCACTTCAGACACTTTCATGTCGCTTTTCCCCCAAAGCGTTCACCAGGCTGCCCTTTGATGTTCACAGGCAATCCCGTTAGCCGTGATGGCTTCGGTTCCCACACAAACTCTGCACAAAGGAGCTGACTCTGGGGAGATCGTGATCCCGTGCTGCAGGAGACACGAGCTCACAGAGGAGAGCTGTCTCTACCTGTCTGCTTTTAGGTTTGGCTCTTCCAAAGGTTACACACCCTGTCCAGGTACAACATTTGTATGTCCTAGTACAACATTTGTGTGGCTTGGAAGGACCATGCGCTTGGGTCCTTAAACCATGTGCTGGCAGATGCTTACGCCAGCGCATTTTGCTCTCTGGACATTTGTAGCCATTATCAAACACCAACTAGATTTAAGTGCAGACTCTGATATTCTGAAGAATCCAGCAGGAAAGTATATAAACACTAGGGTTTCTTTAAAATGTGAAGGGCAGCTCTCAAGTTGTGCAGAAGCCTTCGTCCTCTTCTTGAGGGGCACTTACGGCTTGCAGGAGCTTCTCAGCTGGACTTGCCATCTCTGGAAGGCCCACACGTGGGATGTTGAGCGGTGGGTGGTGGGTGTCTCCATGGGGGACAGTGTTGGGTGCTGACCAGCACACCATGTGGCTGTCCCCATCCTGGCACTGCTGTCCTCTCACAGTCTAGTGCAATCTCTAGGTCCTTTTTCTTTGAGCCTTCTTGAGTGAGTCCACAAAATTAAAGGCATTAGACATTTCCAAGTGGACTGAAGGAAGGGACTCTTAATTTCCATGGGAGCCACGTCCCAAGGATACTCATGAGTTTGAGATCAATCAACCATCAAAGTCCAGAGAGAAGAAAAAGCTACTAACACCCTGTGGATTTGAGTCCTAAACTCAATTTATCTGGACATAAATGAGATTTTAACCTCTTTTTTTTTTTCTTGGTTTGGCTTGGTTTTTATTTATTTGTTTTTTAAGTTATGGTAAAATATACATAACATCAAACTTAACCTCTTAACCATTTTTAAGTGTACAGTTCTGTACAGTTCCAATTCACATTGTTGTGCAACCATCACCACCATCCAGAGCAGACCTTTTTCATCTTTCCTCACTGAAACTCTGTATCCATTATAAATACTGACTCCCTGTTTTCCCTCCCCCTAGTTCCTGGCACCCACCATTCTACTTTCTGTCACTATGAATCTGACTACTCCAGGTACCTGATATAAGTGAAATCATAAAGAATTTGTCCTTTCATGACTGGCTTATTTCACTTAGCATCATGTCCTCAAGGTTCATCCATGTTATAGATTTTTTTACCTTTTTGAACAAGGGGCTCCAGATTGAGGACTGTCTGTCCCACCAGCAGCCAGGTGTGGCTGGCCCGGTTTACAGGGTCATGGGAACAGGGTGGCATTGACAGGCCTGGCCAAGAAGCTCTGCAGGGGACCTCGAATTCAGTCTTGGAGAGGGCAGACATGTTAGGACGAGCCAGCTGCCTCCTTGTGACTATGGCCAAGCCTGTGTGGTCTGCACGGGCTGGTGGTAATGCGGTATGGACCTGAATGGAATGCCTTTTATTATGCACTCTTGACATTTTTTATATTAATCTTTTTTCTCTCTCATCTGTAATATTTCCCACACACCACACTACAGGGATATTTTAAGCATTAATTTTCCTAAAAAGCCTCATGCCCAATGTAAAAATATTTCACTGTCTCAGAAAAAGGCACTCTGTATAAATGAAAAGCACCATTATTAGTAATGACAATAATTTTTCTGACATCCATTTGGGCATTCTATATGTTTTGATAGGATTACATAAATAATGAAATTGTATGCAAAAGGCATTTTCTCCGAGGTGTCCACTGCCTGGGCCTGGCACTGCTGCCCTCATTTTTCTTGAGCAGCTGCGTGTTCTTCGGGCTCCGTTCAGACGTGCTGCCATCTTTAATATTCTGTCCCCTGACTTCACAGAAGGATCGTAAGACTGGCTTCCCCACTGCCCTGGGCTTAATTCCCAGATATTTATTCTGTTGTGGGATGATTATCTTTTCCTGGATTTTCCCAAAGGCATTTATCTTTTCAATATCAAGCATATTGAATGATTTTGCGTCATTTTCTTTAAAAAAGAAATTTAATTATTTAAAAACAAAAATACTTCTCTATCAGAGCATACCTGCCATGCTCAAAGCTTCACTTACTGGAATGCCATAAATTATATGAAGGAATTATTCATTGTATCACTAAACATACCTTCCATTTTCCTGGACAGTCTATTAGGCTACGCATGGTCTTTTAAATTATTATTTTAAAGATAAAAGATAATGGACCTATAGCATTAAATATATTTTGTAAAGGAGCCACGTGTAGGATTATTGAAAGATGGTAAAGACAAGTAGATAATCAGAAAGAAAATTACCTATAACTCATCAGTGGTTAATTGTATTGCTGATTATTCGAAGTAGTCAACATTTTCTGCATTTAAACATTTACTCTAATATCCAGGAAAATAAAACAAACAAATAAATAAACTTTTTTGGGAAAAAATACCTATAATCCTATCATCCCAGCACCAGTATTTTCATTTTTGTTGTGCACCATGAATTTCCCAGGGTAATACCAACCAGAGGCCCTAATAAGTCTTCAAAACCAAAACCAAGTTACCTTTCTAGAGTCCTTGGCCCCACTATACAGCTAAAAACCAGTCCCTTCTTATCCCTTCCTTTGGTTTCCAGTGATGGGGAAATCCAGGAGAATTCTAGACTGTCTAGAATACGTAACCAGGATCAAAAGGCTGACCCCATTAGAAGATGACTAAGAGAGGCAAGCTGAAGTGTGGGGCTGGGGACAGGTCTCTTGGTTTGTGATTTGTCTGTAAGTGGAGGGCACACATCAGGCTGCTCCTCCAATATCTTATGACTGGGAGTTAAGGAGTGTCTGGGACAAGAGTTTACAGCATCTTAAAGGAGCCTCCTCAGACTGTCCCAAGAGCCTAGAAGGCTATGCACATATCCCCACCAGTGTCCCTTGGCTTTTTCCTTGGAGAAGTATGTGGTTAAAAATCTGTCTTCTCTTGCTGATCCTTCGAGCATGCCCACAATCACAAAGGGCCTACTTTCAGCCTTTGAGATTGCTCCATGCTCTTCTTGTTTTCCACTCTCTCCAGTTCTCCTTCACCAGCTCCCTGGGCTTTCCTTCACTCTCCATAAGATCCCTTGGATTTGGAAATTGAATATTTCCTTGGCTTAAGTTTCTCCCTCCTCAGGTTGTCTCTCACACCCCCTGCAGCTGTCCACCCACCTTAGCGACCACACCGTTGGGCCCACTCTTTACCCAGACTCCCACCAGGTACTGCCCATCGGATAGCACCTCTTTTTGCTGAAAAATACAAAAATCATCACTCTTCCTGCATTAATCAGACAATGCCCTTCATGTTCAACTTTGCAATTTAAGTCCCTGTGTTGTCCCATAGAATTATTGCCAACTTATCCTGTCTAAATGTCTGGCTTTTCTGCATTATTAATGACATGCTAGGCTTTTGACAAGCCTTTCTTTGGTGTAGTTTGCTCTGAGCAGCAACTATGGATGTGCCAGAGTCAGGGCCACCCTCTGTCTGAATTATTGGAGACTTTGGTTTAATAGGGAAAATGGGATGATACACCTTGATCTTTTTCCTGTAGGAGAGGCTTACCGACTCCGTTAAAGTGGCAGTGGCTATCTGGAGCTCTGTTTTCAGAAGACCTGTGAGACTATCTGCACTTGAATGAAAGAGTACTGAGATTGGTTAGCAATGTCTGCAGTGGGTGGAAGATTAGGAAGAATACACATTCATGCTGCCTATCTGCCATGGGTTCTGAGTTTATCCTATCTCAGAAGAGATGACTTTGAAGATGTTAGGGTAGGGTGATTTTAGACACAAGAAAAGAGGTTCAGGTTCAATGAAAGTGCCAAGAGAATTGTTCCGCATGGGCAATGAGTGCTTTTGAAGTCACCTTTTCTCGGAGAATGGAGATTCAGCCACACAAAAAAAATATGAGCATAGTGTCTTGTGCATCATGGCCCATATGTTAGCTGAATTTCTTGTTGCTGCTTCTCTGGCACCCTGTTGAGAAGGCAGGGCTCCCACTGTAGACTGAAGGCAGGGCCTGGGGCTTTACCTCAGTGATTTTCAGTTTCTCAAGGAACAGAGAGGAGCCCGGGGCTCCCTGGAAAGCCAGGAGAGTCAGAAAAGCAACAGCCATCTCTGCTCTGGAATTTCCAGTTCTTTCTCTGGTTCTGCTGTCACCTCTAGGGGGACACCCCTTTCCCTACCCTTCCTTGCTTGGCAAGTGCCTGGGCATGGGTGAGACCAGACTGGTTTTGATTTGCAAGTCTAGTATGGAGAGGAAGGATGAACTCTCCAGGGCCAGCTGCTTGGAGAGGGAGAGGTCCTTACTGAAGGTGCTGTATGCTGGGTACTGGACCGGGGGTTCCTATGGAAAGGCTGATAAGTCTATGGAATGGGTGTTGGTATAGGAGACTGGGACCCAGCAGGTGTCACCTGCCCAAGGTCACACTGCTAGTGAGTGACAGAGACCAAGTTCAAATCTGTGTTTACAAGGTCCCTACAGTGGAAACCGCTCCCTGCTGCCTCCCCTCAGCTGAGGCGAGAGGGACACGTTGCCAAATCCTCCCAGCCTCCTGCAACCTTACTTTCTAGTGAAAAGTTATTAATAGGCCCTATTGGGATGATAGGAGAGGTTGGCTTCGTTTGCATTTCTGGTCAGGTTGAGTTGCTTTATCCCTGACAAGGTCATCTAGGACATTTTTATCTCCAAGGTCAGTAGATCTTTCCACCAGAGATTAGGATTCTGCCTGGCTTCTGCCTGCCCTCTGGGTGGCTGGCTGTGCCAACAGAAATGCCAGCTGCAGCTAGAAGGACAGGCTCTCCATCCGAGAAAAACACGAGGACTCGCATTTCTTTTCTAGTGTGGTTCCTCCCCTCCATAACGAGAAAAAGCTAATTAACACGTGATGGCAACCAGGCTGTAATATCTGCCAGTTTCCTTGTGCGAGATCCTCTTTAGCATTCTCTCTGCTTCCCTCCTCAACAATAAATTCAGATTAGCAATTGGGAGAGAGCAGTATCCAGTTTAGAAGGATCTGTCCCCCTCTGAGCCTCGGGGCAGCGGGAGAGGCCACCTGCACAATTGTTTTGTGACCTATCATCCTGGTGGCCCTTCGTAAATATTTGTCCTTACTCATACATATGTGCTTATTCCCATCAAAGGTGCCATTGATTGTCTTCTTAGGATAAAATACATAAAAGGACATTTCAAAGTGTAGATACTCATTATAATGAAAACAGAGAGAAAATGCTCATGATATAACATTAGGTAGAAAATGAAGGAAGGAAAATCCTAAGATTCTAATGATGGAAAAAATTACTAAAATATGTGTTAACACAAACATACAAAAAAAATGACTGGAAAGACATTTACTGAGATGTTATTAGTTTCTAGGTGGCAAAATTATAATTTAAAAAAATATTTTATATTGTCAGTTTTCTGAAGTATTGATGACTCAAGTCAGAAAAATAAGTGTTTTAAAACATGTGGAGAGGATAATTTACAAATATGCATTTTGTGATCATATATTTCTGTTGAGCTACTTCCAGTATGATTTTTTTCAAAGCTAATCCCTAGCACAAAGGGGATTTTTAATTTTTCTGGTGAGGAAGATTGGCCCTAAGCTAACATCCATTGCCAATCTTCCTCTTTTTTGCTGAGCAAGATTGGCCCTGAGCTAACATCTGTGCCCGTCTTCCTCTGTTTTGTACGTGGGATGCTGCCAGAGCATGGCTTGATGAGCAGTGCATAGGTCCGTGCCTGGGATCTGAACCTGGGAACCCTGGACCACTGAAGCACAGCTCATGAATGTAACCACTATGCCACTGGGCCAGCCCACAAAGGGGATTTTTATTTTATTTATTTATTTACAGTGGAGAAAAAGTGTCTATTTTTCACAGAAAATGCTGGGAGAATAAAAAAAATGTTTTTAGATACTAGCTGAAATTTAGGCCTTTACTAAGAGAATAATGTCTTGCTTTTTTCATTGGTTAATTTTTTAATCTCATTGGTTTTTTTATTGATTTCATAATAGTTTATCACATTGTGAAATTTTAGTTGTACATTATTGTTTGTCAGTCACCATATAAATATATCCCTTTACCCCTTGTGCCCACCCCCCACTCCCTGCACCCTGGTAACCATCAAACTGTTCTCTCTGTCCGTGTGTTAGTTTATCCTCCACATACGAGTGAAATCATGTGGTGTTTCTCCTTCTTTGTCTGGCATATTTCGCTTAACACAATACCCTCCATGTCCATCCATGTTGCTGCAAGTGGGATGATTTTGTCTTTTTTATGGCTGAGTAGTATTCCATAGTGTATGTATATACTACATCTTCTTTATCCAGTCATCAGTCGAGGGACACTTGGGTTGCTTCCACTTCTTGGCTATAGTTAATAATGCTGAAATGAACATAGGGGTGCACAAGCCTCTTTGGATTGTTGATTTCAGGATCTTTGGATAAATACCCAGTAATGGGATAGCTGGATCATAAGGCATTTCTATTTTTAATTTTTTGAGGAATCTCCATACTGTTTTCCATAGAGGCTGCACCAGTTTGCATTCCCACCAGCAGTGAATTAGGGTTCCTGTTTCTCCACAACCTCTCCAACATTTGTTGTTTTTTGTCTTGGTGATTATAGCCATTCTCATGGGTATAAGGTGTTATCTTAGTGTAGTTTTGAGTTGCATTTCCCTGATGATTAGTGATGTTGAACATCTTCTCATGTGTCTGTTGGCCATCTGTATATCTGCATCAGAAAAATGTCTGTTCATATCCTCTGCCCTTTTTTGATTGGGTTTTTGTTGTTGTTGTTCAGTGGCGTGAGTTCTTTATATGTTACGGAGATTAACCCCTTGTCAGATATATGATTTGCGAATATTTTCTCCCAGCTCGTGGGTTGTCTTTTCATTTTGATCCTGGTTTCATTTGCCTTGCAGAAGCTTTGTAGTCTGATGAAGTCCCCCTTGTTTATTTTTTCTTTTGTTTCCCTTGTCCGAGTAGACATGGAATTCGAAAAGATCCATCTATGACCAATGTCAAAGAGTGTACTGCGTATGTTTTCTTCCAGGAGTTTTATAGTTTCAGGTCTTACCTTCAAGTGATCCATTTTGAGTTAATTTTTGTGTATGGCGAAAGAAAATGGTCTGCTTTCATTCTTTTGCACGTGGCTGTGCAGTTTTCCCAGCACCATTTCTTGAAAAGACTTTCCTTTCTCTATTGTATGTTCTTAGCTCCTCACAAAGGGGATTTTTAATGGCTTAAAATTAATATGACTTGGTGTTAAGCCTCTAAATTGCGGTTCTTGAGCTTAACGGAGAAACTGAACTAGGTATGCTGCATAAAAAAAAAATTTCAAGAAAATGAAAATTCTGGCTGCTTTGGTTTAGCTAGGGAATTCTTTTTTCCAGGTGACACTCATGTGATTGTTTTGAACCCAGGATACTGTGCTACAATTTTGCCAGGGGTTGTAGAATTCAGATCTGACTTTGCAGGAATTGCTGTATCTTTGAGGACAAGCCATTAACCTCCCTGGGTCCTGGAACGTCCTCATCTCCTGCCAGCTGATGCCAGTTCACCCATCGGAAAGGGAGTTTCACTGAGGAACAACTGAGAGGAGGCTTAAAAGGATCCCGTGGGCCCCACGGGAAGCCACAGGGCAAGCAAGCCCAGGAATGAGAGGGGTGGCTTCCTCCTAGGAGTGGCAATGTAGAACCCGAGGAGATGCATTTGCCCACAATAAAGGCAGATCAGAGATGACTGGGCCTCAGGCACGATCCCCCTGCTCATGGCTGTGTCCATGGTCAAGGTGTCCAGTTTCCCTGTTGCCAGGTGCTGGAACTGGCGTGGGTGTCGCCATCCTTACATGGGCTTCTTGACTCAACATGTTACAAAGTACCATTGTTCCATGCACCATCTTTCTGAGAAGAATGCCTGGGAGAATGAGGGGATGCTTGATTAGAACCAAGTGAGCCGGGGGGTCCTAGTTCCAGTGACTCTGGCCTCAGTTTCCTCACCTTGTTCTCTCCCCTCTCTGACCTTTGCCTATGCTGTTCTCTCTGTGTGAAATACCCTTTCCTCCATTCATCATCTGACTCATTTCTACCAGTCCTTCCACACTTGGCTCACAGGTCACTGCTTCCATAACGCCACACTTGATTGACTAATAGGCTGTGCTCCACACCATCTTTGGTCGCGTTGGGGATTTTCTTCTGATTACAGAAGTAACTTAGCCAGTGGTTGTCCAGCTGGTTTGCCTGGGGAAGGGGCCAGGCTGCATCCATGGATGGAGCATGGGCTTCGGCATCTGAGGGACAATGGTATGGATCCAGACATCTCTAATTACCAGCAGATTATCAGATAAGTGTATTTCACCTTTCTGAGCCTCAATCTTTTATCTGTGACAGAACGATGGCAAGAATGCGATGCAATGATACATGTAATATATCACATAAATCGCAATGGAATGTAACCTACCCAGCAGTATCTGACACAGTATAAATATTGGCCCCATGGTCTTGCCCCAACTTAAATAAAAACCAGTGCAAAGGTAGAAACCTTCTTCATGTGTGATGTCTCTTAATTCTCAGCTTTCTTCTTGTGCAAGGTCCACTATCTCCCCTCTACCCCTCGCACGTTGTCCTCCAGCCTCTGTCACCTCCTATCGGATCTCACCCCCTCTAGGTGAGTGCCCACTCCCCGATGGAAGGATTCTGCCCACCACTCCTCTTGCAAGTCTCCTGAGAATGTCCTGTCCTGCTCAGACCCAAGATCTGTGGGGTCCCAGTGTCTCATTAGGGACCTGGATGTTGGAGCAGGGATCAGCTCATTAGTTCCACAGACATCATTGGCTGGTTGGATGGGGCCAGGGAGGGCCGAGGCCAGCCAGTGTGAAGGAGATGCTGGCACCTGGGAGCACAGGATCGGAACTTCAAGTGACTGGGGTCAGAAACAGGCCACCAAGAGCAATCCCAACTCAGAAAGGCAGACCCCATCACTGCAGATGGCAAGGGAATGAAGCAATTCGGGACTAGACCTTAGATTTGAATCCAGAGTCTGAATCTGTGTTTTGGTTTTTTTCATTCCAAATAGCTTTTCTCTAGTTTCCAGCCAAAATTCAGGCAAATATTCCAGAAGTGATAAATAGCATACTTCTAAGCTCTGCTTCCCCTCCACTTTCTCTTTCACGTTTAGAGAACCAGGGGGAACCCAGTAATTGTTTTCCCCTCTTGTAAGGACCTCGGTGGTTTCTTTCATGGAAATGAGTGGGAAATTTACCCTGGTTCTTTCTGCAAAATGTATGTGCCTCTCCCATCCTGGCCTTTGTGTTCCACAATGTGTGGGAAGGATTAATTCACTGCCTACCTACTACGTGCCGGGTGCCTTCACCTGCATCCTCTTGGATAACCTGCATGCACAGTTCCTCCACCTGTATCCAGGTATACTCACAGGTAGAGACTCAGATCCATTCAGTGACTTACCCAAGGTCACGCAGTGTCTGGAGGGCAGAGCTGGGTTGATAGCAAAGCCCATCCTCTCCTACACTCTCTTAAAAGTGGAGGCTTCACCACCATCTTTGCATCACATCATGGGTGGAAACGCAGTCCCTTCCCAACCTTTTGGCTTGGAACACGGAAGTTCATTGACTCTATTGCCTCACAGAGCCTAGAGCTGGCCCTCTTTCCCAATCAATGCATATCATTTTGCCAAGAGGCAGAGTCTGCTCCTGGGGAGATTGATTCTCTGGTTATTTATCTTCCTCTGCCCAGTGTAAATTGGTCAGCCTGATCCTATTCGCATGATAAAAATCGTAATGTCTCAAATTACTTACTCAATAAAATGTGGGTTTGTCTATTATTAGTGATCATTAGGGTTATAATGCAGCATGGAAATTTGGAGCAAATTAACTACATATGCAAGCTGTTGGGCTCATGTGCAGTTAATCATACGCACGCAGTTCCAGTGGGCCGAAGGTTTTGCAAGAATCGTTTCATAGGAATTTGTGAGAGGGGAACTGAATACCCAGATTTTTTTTCTCTTCTTGTTCCCCCTTAATCTGGATTTCTCAAATGCATGTTTATCTAATATAATAGATATTATTATATCTATTGATATAATAGAACCATGCAAGTACAAAAAAAACACAGAATTATAGTTCAAATTAAAATAGCTTTTAATACTTCTATTTGTGTGTCCCTGGGTTTTCAGGTGATGAATCAGAATTCCATGGTGAGCAAACTCCTGTGGACCTCCTTGTTTTCTCATCCATCTTGGCCGTCTGCTAAGATTCACTCTCACTCTTTTCTTTTGAGCCTTTCTGCTCAGTGAGGTAACGGGACAGCCTCTACTGTTATAAAGACAGTTCCCATCATACCTGGGCATTACCATTTCCTCTGTGACAGATGCTTCCTGGACACGTGGGCAGGTGAGAGGAGCTGACTTCGGCTGCTTGTATCTGAACATAAGAGAGATGTAGCTTTGAATGGCAATGTAAGTTTAAAAAAAAAAAAAAGGAAAAACAACTATATATAACTTGTTTTCTGGAGGGTTCCAGGAAACCTGACAATGAACTTTGTGAATTAAAGCTACCAGATGAATAGAGGTGGTGGCATGGTAGTGGAAATTAGAAATTTTTTAAAATGTTTTTTGGTTTATGCTGTTTTCCTCCAGGGAATTTGACTAGTTCTTTGTGGGTTCTGAGGGCAAAACTAAAATCAAGGTTGAGGGTTAGAGTCAGGACTGAACCCAACCCAAAACAGATTTAGGGAGAAAAAAAGGACTACTTTGGGTCAGTAACTGACAAGTACTAGGGTAGTCCTGACTTCAGGCATAGCTGGATTCAGGTGCTTAAATGATATCATCAGAAAACTTTCTCTCTCCATTTGTCAGTTTTGATTTCCTCTATGTTAACTTTATTCTAAGAAATGTTTTCTCCCTGTACCAGCCCTTGGGTTGCATCCTACTGAGATGTACAGAGCAAATTCTGGAAACAGAATTCCCTCTGGTCATTACTAACAGTTTCACCAAAAGGACAGGGCTGCCACTCATTGCCCCTGCTTGGACTGGTCTGGCCACATGTCCCCCGAGTCACTGTGGCCAGGGGCTGTGAAACTCCCATTGACTAGATCTGAGTTATGTTTCGCTCTCGGAGCCAGGAAGTGGCATCAGCCCCACCCAAACCATCAAGAGAGTTGCAGTGAGGGGCAGCTCCCAAAGGGATGCACAAACATCTCTCTTGACCCACTTCTTGGAGTTACCATGTGTGTGAGTTTCCTGTGGCTGCTGTAACAAATGACCACAAGCTTAGTGGCTTAAAACAACTCAAATTTATTCTCATACAGTTCTAGAAGTCAGAAGCCTTAAAATGAAGGTGTCATCAGGACTGGTTTCTTCTAGAGGGTCTAGGGCAGAATCCATTCCTTGCCTTTCTGGCTTCTAAAGGGCGTCTGCATTCCTTGGCTTGTGACCCCTTCTTCCATCTTCAAAGCATATCACTCCAACCTCCGCTTCTATCACCATATCTCCTCTTGCTCCTCTCTGCTTCTGTTATCACACTGCCTTCTCTGACTCTGACCCTCCTTCCTCCCTCTTATAAGGACCCTGTGATTATGCTGGGCCCACCCAGATAATCCAGGATAATCTCCCCATTTCAAGATCCTTAACTTAGTCACATCTGCAGTGTTCCCCTTGCCATGTAATGGAATATATTCCCAGGTTCCCAGGATTAGAGTGCAGACATCTTTGGGAGGGGGCATTATTCTGTCTACCACACCATCCTTATATGTAGAAATATTGACATAGCTCTTGTCATGAGTGTGAATCTCCATTAAAAAGGGCATGTGATGGTGTGGAAGGCGTCCACCCCTGAAGACCTGCAGACACGAGGTGTGGCCCTGGCCCCACCTCTCACTTTGTCACCTGAAACCATTTAACCTCCCTGTATTTCAGCTTCTTCAACCATAAAATGAAAAATTGTAAATGATGTCTACGATGCCTCTTTAAGCCTAAAATTCTAGCATTTATTATCTAAATGGCCCTGTATTCATTTCCTAGGGCTTGCGGTAATGAAGTGCCACAAACTGAATGGCTTAAAATAACAGAAATTTGTTTTCTCATAGTTTTGGAGGCTGCAAGTCCAAAGTCAATGCCCCCTCTGAAGGCTCTGGGGGAGAATCCTTCCCTTCCTCTTCCTAGCTTCTGCTAGTTGCCAGCAATCCTTGACATTCCTTTGTTTGTAGACCCATCATTCCATCTGGGTCTCTGTCATCACATGGCCTTCTTCCTTGTGTCTCTGTTTCGGTGACTCTTCTCTTCTCATAAGACACCAGCCCTATTAGATTAGGGCCCACCCTCGCCTTAACTAATTCCACATCTCCGAAAGAAAACCCCATTTCTGAATAAGGTCATAGCCTGAGGTTCTGGGAAGGGCCCGAATTTGGGGGAGACGCTATTCAACCCAGTCCAACCCGGACTCCCACAGATGTGAATTCACAGAGAATAAAAGGAATTAGAAATGGGAGGCAGCACTTGGTGACTCTCCTACACCGGCCCTGATTCCTTTTTTTGATTGTGGGTCTGCTTGTGTGGACACAGATGCAAGGTAGCACCGCAAAGCAACTATACCCCAGGTTCTTGGTGAGTTTGGTAACAGTCTGGTGGACTGGGTCATGCTGCCTGTGTATGATGCCAAACACAGTGCGACCATAACATAAACGGATTTGCAATCTTGCATAAATTGAGGGGAAAAAGATCTGACAATTCATTGATTCAGATTCACAGACTCTGTTTCTAGAGCCAGAATGTATGTGAACCATCACCTAATTCAATATCCCCTATCCGCAGAGGAGTTACAGATAAGAGAACTCACAGAATATCGGACCAGAGAGTACTCTGAGGGCGTCAGTCCTGTAGTTGGGGTGGCTGTAGACTGGCCTCCCTCTGCTCCCTAAAGGGCCGGGAGCTCATGTCTTCAAGGGCATCAGGCAAAGAACCAGAGTCAAGGGCCTCAAGGTTGCAGACATGGAGAATCATTTTTTTGTTTCACAGAGCATGGAGAAGCTTCCTTGGAAAAGCTGGTCTTCACATTTCTGTTTTTGAACCCCAGGGCAGCCCAAGAGAGAGCTGACCTGTCTAGGGCTGGGAGGTGTGTTTTCAGCTGCGGAAAGTGATCCTGAACCTCTCCATCCCCGCAAAGCCAGATGGAAGCCCTGGCCCTCCCGCCCCTCCAGCCCCACACACATGCTGCGCACCTGGACTGCCAATCTACGTCTTTACAAATTACCCCCATTTTCTGCTTGGTTCAGCAGCAACTGTTTACCCTCCCCCGTGATGTAATTAGGCCTTCGGAGTTCACGTGTGCCTATTACGAGTTCTCCTGTGTTTTGTCTTGGTGCTTCGTTTCTGTAGCAGTAATTATATATATATATATATATATATATATATTAAAATTTGGTATCAATTGTTTGGCTAAATTATGCACAGTGGGCCATCCTAACCTGCCATTAACATAACGTATGCTAAACAATGTGTTGGGTTTTTCTCTTCTTTTTTTCTGATAATTATACTCCAAAGCATCAATTGCTTATTCAAGTAAATTAAACTTTGAGTTTTTCCTCATTTCTTCAAACTTTCAAATTGTCTTGGCTGCCACAGATGCAGACCAAGCACTGCTTCCGCCACTGGTGGAGGTAGCCTCAGCGTTTTCTTCCTGAGAAATCCAAGATCCACTTGGTGGTCACCAGCATTGCAGCTGTCCTGACGTTAAGGGCTGAGCTGCAGTTTGGCATATGGCTGCCACTACCCCCAAACCAAGGGGCCCCTGGCCTTGGTGCAGAGATGGGAGTGAAACCCAGGTGTCTGCTGGAGTCCTAATGCATCCACACTCTGGACAAATATGCTCTGGTCACCTATAAGGTGGCAGGTGCTGTTCTTGCTGCAGGAGATACAAAAGTGACCAAAATGAACAAGATTTCTGTTCTCTGAACGTTTGTAATCTAATGCAGCAGTCAGCAAACTGTTTCTGTAAAGGGCTAGATAGTAAATATTTTAGGCTTTGTGGACCATACAGTCTCTGTCACAAGCACTGTAAGATGAAAGCAGCCATGGACAATACATAAACTAATGGGCGTGGCTGTGTGCCAATAAAACTTTATTTATAAAAACAGATGGCAGGCCAGATTTTGCTGACCCTTAGTCTAGTGAGTTTAAGCAGATAATATATACAAATAATTTAGTATTTTAAAGCCAAAGGATAATTTTAGACTCTGGCAAGTGATACGAAGGAAGTAAGCATAGTGATGTAAGCAGCACTTGCCAACTTTTACACACCAGGGCATGCACAGGAAATTTGTTCAGCACAACTGAGTTAAATGGATGAGGCTGCTCAGGGCTGGCACCTGGAAGATCCAGTACCCTGAAGGGACTCAAAATTATGGCGTGTTGGTAACCCATTTGCAGGACACCCAGGATGTTCCATGGAAAGTGACCAGGGAGGCCAAGTTTAGACGGCATAGTTGTGGAGGTTTCTCCCGCATTACGTTTGAGTTGAAATGTAAATAATGAGCAGTAGCCAGCCATAGGGAAGAGTATAGAGTGGTAAGAGTGCTCCATTAAGGAGGAACTATACTCCAAGACAAGAAAAAGCATGTCATGTTTGGAACTGAAGGGAGGCCAGTGTGGTTGAAAAGAGTAGAGAACATACTGGAACTTTGGAATGAGATGAGGTTAAACAGGTTATCTGAGCTCAGAAAATGAATCATAGGCCAACGTCATGGTTGCTATTGCTGCATAACAAAGCACAGCCCAACTCAGTGGCTCATAGCAATAAATTATATTTCTCAAGTGTCTACGGGGCTCAGCAGAACTAGGCCAGGCTTGGCCGCACTGTTCTGCTGGTCTTGCTGGTCTTAGTGGAGCTTCCTCCTGTGTCTGTGGATTGAGTGTTTTGCTTGTACATCCTTGTGTCAAGTGGGGCTTCTGCCCTAGGTTGGACATGGGTGGGATACCTTAGTTGCAGTGATTCTCCTCCATGTGTCTCTCATCCTCCTGGGACCAGCAGGGCTAGACCAGGTGTAAATTTCTCATGGCAATGGCAGAAGCACGAGCAAGCAAGTCGAAACACATAATGCCTCTTGAGGTCTACACTCAGAACTGGCATACTCAGGCTTTCTACCATATTCCATTGCCCAAAACAAGTCACATGGCTGAACTCGGAGAGGGAAGACACTGCAAAGTGACATAGCAAAGGGCATGGATCCAGGGAGGATGAAGAATGGGGATTCCCACCAAGACTTTTTGCTTGTACAGTATTTGAATTGGATAAGAAGTTGCTGAAGCCTTTTAAGAATAGGAGTGATGTCATTTGGTTTACAAAGAAAAAACTATTCACTTGGCAAAACATGTGAAGGAGAATAGATTAGGGGGTGGGGGTATGAGAGGAAGTAGCAAGATGAGGGTTGGCTGAACCTGTTGAAGGCCCAGAGCCTCTCTCTCTGGTGCAGCCTTTAGGAAACACAAGACGGGTTGTTAAACTTCTCGTGCTGGGCTTTACCATGTGAGCTGACAGTTATCACCTGTATCCATCAATATAACTTCCATAAAAGCAAAGCAGTTGAGGAGGAATGAGAAATTACAGCCCAGATTACCAGCCTTGAACTTTCCACATGAACACAGGCTGCTCACCCACATCACACGCCATAGCCCTTCACAAGTTATCACTAAAGCAGGACTATTCCCAAGGAAGCTGTAGCCATTGTACTGATCATTACAACAATCAAATTAATAGATGTGAATTCCAGCCCTGCTTGTGAGTTGTTTCACACCGATCAGTTAATATATGTGTGGCTTGAAGTTTGAACCTGTTGGGAGGAAAACTTGTTTTTAGAGGAATAAGTGATAATTTACTGTGGGAAAGGAAGGTTTTCTTGGGAAATGGTGTCACCAAAGATTTCCGTATTATGTATGGGAGACTATAATAAAACCTTAGTACATAATGTCTTCAATAAAAGTTTGTTTTTCATGAACATAAAATCCAAAACAGGTGTTCTCATCAGCAGGACACTCTCTTCCAAGTGGTGATTCAGGGACCCAGCCTCCTTCCACACTGTGGCTTCACTGTGATCAACAAAGACCTTTGGAACGTTGCCACAGTATTCAGTCCAGAAGGAGAAAGATCATGAAATCTCATGCTTGTCAGTTTCGCTGGTCCAGGCCTTGAAGTGGCACAAGTTACTTCCTCTCATATTTCATTGGCTACACCTCACTCACATGACAATGCCTAACTGCAAGGGAGCTGGGAAATGTGGTTTGCTGTGTGTCCCAGAAGGAGAGGAAACAGGATTAGTGAACAGCTGGCCAGTCTCCACTTCAGATTCCTTTAATGCCATCCTCTCGGTCTGGCAATTGAATGATTTGTACTGAGTTTCACTTCTCTACCAGGGGATAATCATCACAAGAGTTACTACTTATTGAGTGCTTTCCATGAGTGAGGTGCAGCATATATGTTATCTCAACTAAATCTCCAAGCAGCTGTGAAGAATGTACTGTGTTATTCCCATTTTTCAGGTGAGGGAATAGAGGTTTAGAGAGATTGAGTTCCTTTTATCATCTGTTAAATGGGGGAGATATCCGTACCTGTCTCACACGGTAGACCTAAGAAGCTACATCTGTCAGGACAGGCTACATTTGCTGAGGAAACAAATAACACTTAAAGACCACCAAGTTTGATTTCGTGCTCATGCTCTATGTCCATTGTGAGTCATCCTTTTCACTCCAGGACTTAGGTTGATAGAGGAGTCACTTTCTGAAATGTTGCTGGTTTCCATGGCAGAGGAAAAAGAGAACACAACAAAGCATATAGTGGTCCTTAAAGCATCTGCCTGACGGAAACCTTCATCACTTCCACCCACGTTTTATTGGCCGAAGGGAGTTGGATGACCATGGCTCACTTCAAGTCGGCGGGAAATGAACTCCTACCCAGTGCCTGGAAAGGGAAGCTGGCATATGGGGACATATTCTAATGACAACCAGTCCATCCCAGTAACCCAGGGAAAGCATTTAACATAGAGCTGGGAATACAGGAAGTACCTAAGTATTATAATTTCCATTCAGTTGCCTAAGAACTGAACGGCAAGAAGAGAATTACTAATATGTCTGGAATTTTCTGAAATCTACACAATTGAGCCAACTGTTTCAGGGAGACCCTGGGACTATGTTTGATATTTTGGGGGATAAGGGAGGTGGTGGAGGTGGGTGGAGACACAGTTGCAGACCGAAGTGACTAGATGCTCTTAGTTCTGGACCATGAAAAAAGGATGAAACCTCTTGATCACGCTGTCTGCAATATAAGGAAAAAACATGAACTCAAGGCTTTTATGAAGAAGCAACTGGATTGCTTTTTCTATTTTATCTACAGCAACTAGATTGCGAGGCCAGAGTATGTTTTATTATTGCACACATACACAATTATAACGCCTTTAGTTTTTTTCCTACATAAATTTATGTTGAGATTTAATTTCCACCAATTAGAACCCAAATGAAGCCGTTCTAATGTGATTCGTACATCACGGAAACATGGCCCTGCTCCTAAATGCACACACAAGGAAAGAATATCGAAGAGAATTTTAAGTACCTAAAGTTGTGTTAGACTGTGAATGAGTATCCAATTCAATTTGCAGGAAACTTTAGATTAATTAGGTTTATAATTTGCACAGTAAGATAATGTAAGTGTGTTGCTACTGCTTGACTTTTTGCTTAATCCTCTGAGTGGATAGTTAATCTTTTTAATATTAGAATTAAAGCAACTAGGAAGATATGAATATTAATCTAATTATAGTTCGATTACTTTCATTTCTTTAATGTTTTAAATAACAAAACAACTTTACAAATTGGTTTAGGTTGGGGAGCCCTTTTAGAGGATTTTGCATCTCATCAGTAAGTGCCATTTAAAGGTTGCAGGCTTGGGAGACGCCACCTGAAGTTTACAGTTAAAGCAAATGGAAACCATTAATCCCGGAGCCTGACTCGCAAGGTGTGCTTCAGAAACTTGCAGCTTCTCCTTAGGAAGGAAGAGTTTGCCAGTATGAAAACCCAAGTAAGCAAACAGCTTTATGGCATTCCAGCCATACACAATGAGAGCTTTCGAAGAATCAGCCATCAGTTAGAGCCGAGAGGATTTTTCTCCTTTTTCTGCTCTTCTTATGTTAAAGAGGGGAAAGAAATCAGAGCAGGATGTGAACAGTGCCTGCAAATTTTATTACCTCATTATAATTGATACCTGCTCTTGGAGCCAATAAAAGAAGCTGTATTTGGCACTAGCTGTATAAAATCTTTAATGTTTTAGGCTGTCAGTGTTAGCTGTGGTTAGGCTGACATAATTATGAGCTGCATGGACCAATATATAGCTCCTTACCCGCAAAAGCATGCTGCAGAGGGGGATCTTTCAGAGATAATAAAAGGATTCATCAAGTGTCTATATGATAGCTACTTAAATCGCTATTGTTTTAGTTAAGACTGCGAAACATATCCCGTGGCTATCTCAGTTCCTCATCTTTTTTAACTTGGCATTTCAGGAGTTTCAGGCTTTTGTACAGAGTATTCAGTTGCTTCCTAAAGAAGGGGGAAAAGCCTTTTGGTGTGATTTCCATTTCAAGATGACAGTAAGGAGAAAGCTTTCCAAAGAGCGGTCACTGGAATCTCAGATTTGATCAGCAGAATACATTATTTTCTGGAACTAATTACAGATTTTTAAAAGGTGATGGGAAATTAACCAAAGAATTTGTGTTATAAAATGCAGTATTATGTTCTAGCATTAGAAACAATTCTAACAAATATCAAGTGAGATTTTCCATATTTTGAGAGTTTATGTGTAAGATGTTTCCACTTACCTAAAGGCTAGTGAAATGCTCTGAAAACGGCTTTCCCATGAAGTTTATATATTTCATAGAGATCTAAAATGGCAAAAATGTCCAACATTAGCCAGTGAATCAAAGCTAAATAATCAGTATAACAGTTGGAAGAAAAAAAAAAATCCCTTCTCAGGGGTGCACCATTTAGTTGAATAAAGCCAACAATAGCAAGACTATCTCCGCACTGGCTTTTTTTCTGTTATTTTGGTTTATTCTGTTTCTTCAGCTAGCCTTTCTGGTTAACATTATACATTAGCTGAGAACTTTGTGATAGATTAAGGAAGAATGCAAATTTTTTACTACTCCCCCTCCCCCCCATCGTGAGGTTGAGTTGCATTCTTCTCCCCTTGAATCTAGGCTGCCCTTAGTGGCTTGCTTGGCCAATATAATGTGGCAGAAATGATGCTCTGAGATTTCCAAGGCTGTGTCATAAAAAGCCTTACAGCTTCCTCCCAGGCATCTTGGAATACTTGCTCTTGGAGCTCTGATCCACCAGGTAAGAAGCCTGACTACTCTGAGGCCGCCATATTGAAGGAATTCCAAGCTAACTATGTGGAGAGGCCTTGTGGAGAATGAGGTGCTTGGCCAGTCTCCATCCATTGCGAGTCATTCCAGTTAAGGCCCCAGATACTGGGGAGCAGACACAAGGCACTTCCCATTCCCCCATCCCAAGATCTTGACCAAACTGCAGATTGATGGGCAAAATAAACAACTGCTATTGTTTTAAGACACTATGTTTTGGGTTATTTCTTACAGAAGAATAGATAACCAGAGCAAACAGCCTAGGGCAAGTCATTACGAATAGTGAATTTAATTTTTCGATGTGGCCTATAGAATTAGTCTCTTTATTTTATAGTACTGTTGAGTATCTGTAGCAACCCAAAGATTTCTCCTTTCCTAAAATTCAAAGTGAGTTGAACTCCTCAGGCTTGTGGGATGTTGAGAACTAAACTTTGCTCTTTATATTCTTTATATTCTCTTTATGGATTTCCCTTTGGAAGCAGGGATTAAAGGAGAAAAGTCTCCCAATGTAAATTTCTTATAAATATTTGGGATCCATTTTGGAAATTCTACCATTCTCTGATCTGTTGCCTAATCTTCTATTTAGCAAATATTTTCCATGAAATAAAGGCTTTAATTGTATAATTACTAATTTTAATAGCATAGCTAAGCACAGCTCAGCTTGTAAAAATCCCACTATCCCCATTAAATTCTTGTCTTGTAAAGGTACCCATTAGCACATACCCACATTTTTACCAAAGTTTCCCCTTCTTCAGTCTTTCAGTGCTGAATAATGGGACTCTCACTAGACCAAGAAAATCATCATTTCTTTCCATGGGAGGTTACCCGAGAACTTTAAAACATGAGAGTGGGAAATAGGATCCCTGAAGAAAACTGAATTTTCCTGAGATTGGTACATTCATAGAAGAATGTCTATAACGCAGGTAGGAGCCGCCTTGGACCTGTGCGTGGAATAGTGTCATGAATGAAATTAGTACCCTGTCCCATGACTTAAGGGTAGGGACATTTTATTTGGTGCGGAAGATTACGTGGGACAAAGGCATTACATGCTTATTCAGTTAACTTCAGTCCAGGGTTTCTCAACCTAGACACTGCCGACATTTGGGGTTGGATCATTCTTTGTGGGGGGGCTGTTCCGTGTGTTGTAGGATGTTGAGCAGCATCCTGGCCTCTACCCACTAGATGCCAGTAGCACCACCTCCCCGAGTTGGGACATCCCAAAATGCCTCCAGACATTGCCAGATCCCTCTCCTTTGACTTGCTTGGCTGTGGTAACTCTACCCTACCCCACCCCTTTGTCTCAACAAATCTTTCTGGCAAGGTTTATATGACCTTGAAAGTATGGGAGGATTGAACTTGATTTTCTTTAAAGGAATAACGTCCGCTTCCTCCCAAATGCCATAGGAATAGTTCAAAGCTAACAAACCGCCTTTCAGATGGGCTGGGCACGTCCAGCCTCTAAAACATGGGACTAAAATTCAAGAGAGTATAGTAGTGTGTTTATAGAGACCGGGTGTTGATTACCTATCACTGTGGAAAATATCGCTGTCAATATCATCATTCAACATTACAAATATGACGGAGAAATATGAAGGATTCTCGAAAAAGCCAGAAGTGATTTTTGCAGCCATGGGGCTGAATTGAAGAGTTTAACCCACTAATCTGTTATGACTGCTCAGGGAGTGCTAGAGTGGGTTCTGTAACGCGCTGAGAGTACTTCAGAGGGTAGTGTGAAGCGGCATTACAGTTCTCTTTTTAACGGTGGAGGCAAGAATTGCCTGGATCTCTTTCAGAATACATCACCAGTCTTCCATGTTTTCGCCAGCCGCTCGCCCCAGCATGGGGGCATGAAGTGGAGTGGAAATCAATGGACTAGCGTTTGGATGCAATTGCCCCAAATTAGCAGAGAAAAAAGAAGACCACTGTAATTCACTGGCCATAGCATTTTTACCAACCGTTTTTGCTAAGCATTAGTTTAGTGGGATATGTTCAATTCTCAGGCCCCTTCTCATCAGACTTTTTCTATAAACACCACTATTACTGCTGTTGTGTTTTCCGTGGCTGAGCTGAACTGAATTTGGAGATTTGACCCACATTAACTCCCTCATCTCCTTCAGGTAGTTGGCGAATCTTTGGGAACACAAATGAAAGTCCTTTGATCCTTGAAAAACAACTTGATTTTTTTCCCAAGTTTCTGCTAAATGGGAACCATAGGACCCAACCTGCTCAGGTGTTACAGGTTAATCCGTGGTTTTACATTCCCAGGGAGCTCAGACTAGGTGAGGCAGGAGACACCGTGGTCGAGAACTTAAGAGTCAGGGTCAGAAAGACCTGGCCTTGGGATCCAGCTCTGCCCTGTCCCAACTCTGGTCTTGACCAGTTCCACCAGTTTTATCATCTGAATTCTTTCCACGTCCTTAATGCGGCGTGGATATCTCTCCACGTTATTAGAAATACAGATACATCATCATTATAAATGGCCGGATCACTCAAATTGGTTTTTGCATCTGCCTCTTCTCTGGCTCTTATTCATTTTCATGATGCTATTTGCATAGTGATGGCAAATCTCACTCTGCAAAAAAGTGACTTTTGAAAACATCTCTCTTTCTCACACTAACCTGTGAGCTGAGCCAGGATAGGAAATAGACCTTATCAGTTTTTTTATTCCTTCTTCTTCACTTGGTGCAGTTGCAGAGTAGAGTAAGTACTTGGGTATAGACAGCCCCTGGACATAGGTGGTGCCTCCCTTACAAGCTGTGTGATGCTGGGCAACTTACTTCTCTTCTGTAAACCTCCGTGTTTTTCTGTATAAAATGGGAGGAAAAAAATTCCTAGTTTCTAGAGTTGTTGTGAGGATAAAGCAAGTTGCCTGTAGTATCATGTTTGACTCAATAAATGTAGACTTTTCTGAATTGTGTGATTATTGTTACATTTACTGTTCATTGAAAATGACTGATAGGTGTAGTGGGGGAGGGAAGGAAGGAGGGGGGAAAAGAGGAAGGGAGGGACGAAGATCATCAGCTTTGATACATGGAATTAAAAAGAAATTCACATCTCTTCATGGTGAATGAAAATAACTTTACCTTTACAAATTTGGGCTGATCCCTGGAAGGAAAATTGTCCTTGGGCATAAGATTTTTGTAATCAATCAACTAGATCTTATTTTGGCTGAGCTTAACTTCCATCTCTGGGTTTACTCACCAGTATCTATGGGCATACTAGGAGACAACCAGATTTGGGGCCAGATGTACAGGTCCCAAAGAATAATGAAAGCAGCCCAGCCTTTGCCTGATGAAAGTTCACAGGGAAAGTAGCCAGTTTTTGCAAATGAAAATACAGGACACCAAGTGAAATTTGAATTTCAGATACACAATAGATCATTTTTTAGTATAAGTATGTCGTGAATATTGCATGTGATATACTAAAATCTTATTTTATTCTGTACTAAAAAAATTATTCTTTTTTTAGTATATATCCCATGCAATATTTGGGACATACTTATGCTAAAAATTATTTCTTGGGGACCAGCCCAGTGGCATAGTGGTTAAGTCTGCACGCTCCACTTCGGCAGCTCAGGGTTCACTGGTTCGAATCCCGGGCGTGGATCTACACACCGTTCGTCGGTCCCACATACAAAATAGAGGAAGACTAGCACAGATGTTAGCTCAGGGCTAATCTTCCTCAAGCAAAAGGAGGAAGGTTGGCAATGGATGTTAGCTCAGGGCCGGTCTTCCTCATCAAAAAAAAAAATTATTTCTTTCTATACTAAAACATTATTCCTTGTGTATCTGTACTTCAAACTTCACTGAGGACCCTCTTTTTGTTTGCTCGCTCTGGGAATCCAGTTTGCAGAACAACTGGAGAAGGGCTTATTCTTCGGTGCGTACTTGGGAAACATTGAAACTAAAGGTGGCACATAGCACCTTAAATCTGATTTAAAAGTAAAACAATGACTATTGAACAGATTTGTGGTTTCTTGTCGATAAGACTCTGATTTCTGGAGATTGTTATCAACGTTTAGCTTTATAGGAAACGTCTTCTTTTGAGAATGACATTTTAAATTAATGTGAAATTGCATTTTAATTTAATTCACAGGGAGTCATAAACAGGTGGGAGAATTATGTAACAATAATTGTGTTTGCAAGAAATTGATTTCACCCTAAAATTACATGAATATGCTATTACAGTTTGTTGTCATGCCGAAATATACCATTTAACCATAAAATACAGCATAAAAGACATCCTCATGTTGCAGTCCTTAATCTAGTGTGTAATTGCTTAAGTAAGAACATTAACTATATTGTCAACTACCTGTTCTCAACTACCTGTTCTCAAATACCTTAACTACCAGCTCACCGATACGGGTTTGAGCTTGACATCTGCAACATATAGAGTAAAAACTCAGCAGTATTTGAGAACTCGCCATTGCATCCCAATCTTTTTATCAAGGAAAGTTATGGAGACCTTGAAAAATGAATAAGCTTGAAACATTTAAAAAAGTGTTCTCTTAATAGTCCTACCACATTTATCGAAGGCATTACCCTTTTTGCTACTTAAAAATACTTTGACTGGTTCACACACACAGAAATAACTTTAATTAACAACTTCAGTAATTTATCATGCTCCCTTTCTTTTTTCCCAGAAATGTTGCCTTTGGTGCACTGAGAGTTCATTCATTTAAAGTTTGTCCTTGGCAATTCTTTACTGAACAGGTTCCGTTTTATTTTATTTTTTTATACAAAGCTGATAAATAGCTGAGACCAGACAGGCTCAAACTGATTATGTTTCTGGATACAAACCAGATGTGCAGTTAATCCATCATTGTTCCCGTGTCAACCACCCCCGTCCTCACCTATACTTGGAAAAAAACACAAACCAAGCCTGATTTCTCGGCTGGTTCATTTCCTTGAACCTAGTGAGAGTCTAGCTGCAGTCGTTTCCAAAAATAGTTCTGGAAAACGCAGAAACCTGCAGTGCTCATTCTGCCGGCTGCTCTGCGAGTACAGACTGGCGTGAATTTCAGAGCGCACTTCCCCCTCTGCTGAGACTGTTGGCGGCTGCCTGCCGATTGGTGAGGATCTTGAAACCTCAAGTGATGGCGTGGGTTGTGGATGGCCGTGCCTTTTGCCGCTCCTGCAGTTAGATGGAAGGCCCAAGTTATGGCTGGCGCAGCTTGGATTATTTCAATCTGTGCTTAGTAGAATCTCATCATGTCTGACCAGTACTGGCTGGTCATAAATAGCAGGATCACTCCCTCCTTTCTAAGGGCTTGGCAAACCAAAAAGAATGCAGTGAAATATATCTTCCCTTTTCAAAACTAAACTGGGCACCTAAGGAGTATTTCCTAGTCTCATTTTGTAAACTGAATCACAGACTGACCTACAATCTCATCTTGGTTTAATGTCACCAGTGAGGTCGTTGGCTCTCTTCAGTCTGTGTCCTTTGTGTTTAAGATTCTTAGTCCCTCTGCAGGTGCTTCAGGGAGCTAGGTGTGTGCTGTGATTTGAGGGATAGTGACCAATAATTATTACAACTAACGTTGGTTTATCCAAGCTTATTGCCTGCCAAGGACCATGCTAAGAACTTCCATCCACTCAAAAACAGTGTGAAATAGGTATTATTATTTTACCGGTGAGAAAACAAGCACAGAGAGGCTAAGGGGTATGCTGAAGGTCACACAGCTAATAAATGGCAGAGCACTCAGGCTGGTGTTCAGACTTATGAACTCTTATTCCACACAGCCTCCCTTGGGACGTGCCTCTTGGATGCAAAGGAGATACGTTGAGTTGCTATAATGTTCAGAATCTCTCATTATTCCTTTAGGTTAAGGCAGAAATGATAACCAGGTTTTATTTTATGTGCCAAATCTAAAGCCTGCCTTGACTGCCAGAAGTGTTAAGAAGGACTCTGGAGTCCTCTCTGGCTTCCAAAGGATTGAGTCCCATGATCGACTTGGAATGTCTGCCCTGAGCGTGATGCGGGTACATGTACCAAGCTTTTGCCACCTCTGGTTTAAGGCATTTGAATCTCTGAAAAAAATGCACATTTTACCTGTGGGGATACATGTTCAGTGACTAGTAGCTGTTGATGCCTAGACAAGAGTTAGTTTATTTAGAAAGCAAGAATCCGAGAGGTTAGAGCAGAGGACAGGTAAGTTTGGGCTGTGTGGGCGCCAACCCATGACAGCATTGGTTCCTGGGAGTGAGGAGCACACAATGGGAGGAAAGAAACAGAAACAGAAGTTACAGCTGCACTGAAAACAAACTGTCCACGTCCTAATTCTGCTCAGGGCGACTTCTCTTAGGATCGTCACTATGATTTTGAGCTTATTAAGAGCAGTATTGATCACAGCTAATACGTCTCCCTGGCAGGCACTGTGTAGGGCTCTTTGGGTATATTCACCACCTCCAATCAAGTTCAGAGCAGCCTTCCATGGTGGGTATAGTTATTTCCATTGCATCCATGGGATGTGTGGTGACTGAAGGTGGCTATCCTATTGGCAAAGCTGGAATTCAGACTCTGGCTCTACATCTAGTGCCCACATACCTCCCTTTACAGCATCTGCCAGCCTCAGAATCATTTTCTCCGAGATGGGGAGCATAGTTCCTGATGCCCTTACAGCCAGGCACAAAGGGGAAATATCCCTCCCTGCTTCATTTGATCTCAGAGCACAGAATGCCTGGCTACCTAAACTGAAGGTGGGGGAGGCTGGGGAGAGAGAAAGCAAGAAAGGAGCATAAGCGTGTCTTATGGTTTAAAACCATACGGAACATCTCCTTTTCTTGGTTCTCCATTTATTAATAAAATGCCCAATACCTTGTGGCATATGCTTTTAATTATCTTCAGTTGGATGGAGAAAAGGTAGTGGGGACGTCCTAATAGTCGTGGAGGGACTATTGGAATTTCATTTCCGTGGGAGAGGCAGCCACTGTTTGCCAGGGAACCAAGGCCTTTCAAAGTTGAGGACACTTCCCAGTGCCACACGGCGTAAATCACAGCGCAAACTATGCGATTATCCCCTGCAGAGGAATCGAGTGTGGCTTTATGGGATTCTTCTCCAAGCACTTAGGAATAATCTGATATAAAACAGCAGGGGTGGAGAGTAATGACAACTTCAAATTAGTTTAATGAATGTTTACATTAAAAAAAAAAGGCTTTTCTGCAAACCTGAAAATACGAAGTGACAGCTTCCTTTCCTATTTCCCCAGCCAGAGCACCTCCCGGGTTTTTCAGCCAGAGAAAGGTGACTCGACTTAACTCCTTCAGGCCTGGTGTGCTCAGGCTCCAATATTGTTCTGTCTGGGTTTGAACAGTCCCTTGAACGGTGCTCAATAGTATTTCCACTAGAAACATCAGATAGGCTTTGGGGGAACATCTGTTTTAAGTCAACTTAGACTCGATCCAGGAAAAAATAAATTTCTGGCTCTCCACCTGCTCCAAAGGTCAATTACCCACCCAAATCAGCCAGAGATGGCTGATGGGCTACAGATGTGGAGGATATTTTTAGCCGGATTTTGGCAGGTAAGCCGCTTGTTGAATGCAGCATGGACGGGCGAAGTGGGGAGGCTGATAAACCATTATAGTGTTTTAAGTGCAGTGCAGCGCCAAAGCCCCCAGCAAATCCGTCAAGCGCTTCTGGGCCATTTCCCTGCTTCTGATGAAGAGGGATTCGTTTTGGCAAAAGGCGCAGGGTAGGAAATATTCACATTGCTTGCATTATGTGGCGCGGACCTCAAGGTATTTTGGACAAAAAACAACATTTGTGTTTCGGATATAGTTCCCCAGCCCGAGCTGCCTCTGCTCTTTTTAACAGTGTTTTCAAAGAATGTTCTTATTTTTGGTTCTGAGATCTGGATATTTCCCAGTGTGTGTACCTTGGCCCCCTCTCTTCACATCAGGCTGAATTCTGTCGTAGGTTGCCAATCAGGATATGGACTGTTAGTCAAAGTTATGCACGTTAACTCGGCCTCAGCTATAGGAGGAGGAAAACAAATAATAAAACAAAAGCTAGAAATAAAACCAAACCAAACAAAAGCCCAAGGGGGTTTGTGCCCTTTCAGAAACATCTGGAAACCCAAATGGTGAATTCCAAGAATTGATCTAGAAACAAACTGGGGTCTACTTTGGCCTTTAAGCCATCACTAGAAAAATCAAATTGTGCCCACTAGAGCAGTGTTTTTCCTTCCCTTCTTGACTGGCATGCCAGCACCTCAAAAAACTTCTGTGAAAATGCCACAGGCCTTAAGAGCCAGAAGAAAACTGAGTAAAAATAGCTCCCCTATAGGGCAAACTTCCCTTTCTGTAGGATCTAAGGAGTTTGCAAATCCTAAATATAAATGGCCAGGTGATAGTTGTCGCTTCACGGGCTGAAATCAACTTTTAAGTTGGAATTTCCAAGATAGTGAGACGAGTACAGAAGCAAACAGATGACACTTTTCAGTTGACCAGACTGTGGGATGAATGAGAACCCGGATTCTCCTGGAGAGCACTTCAGCCAGGCCACGGGGGACACATATCTGTGGACTTGAGAAGGCTCAGAAGTGCACAGGATTTCCTAGTTCTCAGCAAGGCACGACAACAACAGGTCTGGTGTTTGTGTAAATGAGCCTTATGAATCCCCCAGCTGATAAGGGTTTTATTTCATCAGAGGCAAAAGCATAGGTCTAGATGCAACGTGTACAAGATTATTGTACAATAGCGGGGCCCATTCTCTGACACATACTCAGTGTTCTAATGCAGGGCGGAAACAGACTAGCGAACAAAACAAAACCCACCCTGAGTCGTTTAGAAAGAGAACATGATCGAGAAGCAATGGAAGATGATGGTTAAGGGCATCGCTTCGAGGAGTTTGGTGCGTTCCAGTGAGTCTCCGTTTTCTCATCTGTAAAATAGGAATAATCCCTAGACCTGAAGGTTCTTTTGAGGATGAAATGAGATCATATGTGAAAAGCAGCTGCAGAAATTGTGCCGCCGTCGTCGTCACACTTGTTGGTAGACGAGCTGTGCTTGGAACACACGTGTGGGAACACTCGGAACATCGTCAGGAGCTGTCGCACCTAATTCTTATGCGACTTGACATGCACGGGGAGGACTGAGCTCTCGGCGTCCCTGTGAGGAGTACCTGAGAGAAGGGGACAGCAGAAAGTCAGCGCTGAGCAGGGAGGGTGCAGTTCACAGGCCAGGGTTATCTGTGAGTGATTGGACACTGCCTGAGGTATTCACGGCACGGGGTGTGGTGAGGGGTACAAATAAGTTTAACTTAGTAATTCTCCACCCTCGGGTGGCGTTCTACCGGTGTGTAGATGTGGAGACGAGAACGTGCCGAGAGGATGTTCAGTTTACAGTGGAGAGCAGGATCACGAGGTTCTGTGGCCGATGCAAATGCATCAAGGATTCGTGTCTGTAGGCAGAGGAGCTACGCGCGTGTGCGTGTGTGTGTGTGCGCGCACAAGTGTGCGAAGAGCGAATGGGTCGCTGGGAGTTGAGAGGGTGTTTAGGCCAGCACTCAGGTGTGTACGTGTGTGTCTGTCTCCTCTGTCTCCCCAGCTGCCACCTTAGTTTTTATTAGTGTTTTCGCTTCTTCTTGCTATGGGGAAATGCAGAAGAACAGGGAAAACATGGTGGAGTTACAAAGGTTCCAGAATCTTCTTGAGTTTTCATGACCTTTGTTCCTAAATCCCTTAGTAGGTTTCATTAGATGTTTCTCTCCCCTGAATACCACCTTCCAATGTTTCCCGACTGCACTAGACAGACATTAAAATCCAGTCTCGTCGTCATGCTCTATGGAGCCTTTGATGGTTCCATCCAGCTTCCCCTCAAGCCCGTCTCCTGCCTTTCCTTTCCTCGAACTGGCCAAGACCTCTTTCCTCTAGTAACCTTTGAGCTCGCTGTCTTCCCTTCCTAAAACACTCCCCCATCGCCACCCCCCTCCCACCCAGGGCTGGTTCCTTCTCAGAGAGGCCTCCCAGCACCCCTCTTCATGCTCCCCTGGTTGTTCTCCATCACTGGACCCTACTTCCTCCACCCACTTACCGCAGGCAGTAACTGTTTTACTTGTTTATTATCTCTGATGCCTCTGGAATGTAGAGGCTCCATCAGGGCTGGGAAGGAATCTGCCTTGGCCCCTATTTTAACATCATCATCAAGTGCGGAATCAGGCACCAGTTGCACTCAACATAGGATTTGCTGAATGAATGAGTGATTTCTAGGAAGGCTCATTGGATTCATCTCCCCTTATTCCTGAAGACTAACCTCTTTGCAGCTGCCCTGCCAGCAGAGCTGGACAATAGAGCCAGATTAGCAGGCATTCAGGTGCCCACCTATTTCAACAATTTGCATTCCTTGGGCTCTGTGCCACAGGTGCCTGCTGCCCTCCAGGGACCACCTGCCCCCCACCAGAAGGACCTTGCTCCCTGGAGAAATACCTTCTGGAAGTAGTCCAGGTCAAACAAGGTACCATACAAACGTGGTTTGTTGGCATTTCCCAGTGACACTTTCCCAAGTCTTTGCTGCCTCGATTTAATTTCGGGCTACAGTTTCAGCTGAAAAGGTCATTATCCAGGTCACAGACAGACGGGGCTGGCTCGCTGGCAGAGACGACAGGTCAACATCCATGCAAAATCTCAAAATTTCCTTCTGCACTCTACAGTCAAGTACTCCTGTTGTGGAAGGCAGTGGAAAGGAGGGTTGCTTGTTTGTCAGGGAAATGAGTATGAAGGCGGTCATTGTTCTGGGTCTCCACTGCCTGCACAGGGGCCCCAAAAGGGGCCTGATTGAAAATGATGCTTGGGCCCCAGCCTCCGCAACATCTACACATCCCAGCAAGGCCTTTCCCCCTTCTCTAGGCAAGATCATGGTAACACAGTCGAAAAGCAAACGCTCATTATGGAGATGCCCTCTTAAGAAGTCAAAGGCCTACCTATTGTATAAGAGACATCCTTTTAAAAAGACTGATCATTGGCCCTTTTATTGATTCTTCCTTTCAACAAATATTCATTAAGCACCAGTTCAATGCCATCCACTGTGCTGGGGGCTTGTTATACAAAGATGAACAAGACAGACATGCCCCCTGCCCTCAAGGGGCTTACAGTCTAGTAGTGGAACAGACAGTAAGAGAAGAAACATATACATTTAAAATTTGTTTCCAATTTACTAGCTGTGTGACCTTGAACAAGTCACTTAAACTCTGTGTGCCTCAATTATCCTCATCTGTAAAATAGGACACAGTTAGTTCCGATCCACAGGACTGTTGTCAACACGAAGGGGTTGTAAAATACAAAGCATTTGGAAAAGTGCTGTAGAAGTGCTAGCTGTTTATCACCGTGAGCGCTTCAAAGGAAACGATGTGCTAGAGGAACATGGCTGAGAAAGACTGAGGTATCAGGCTGATTAAATTTTTTCTAGGTCATTTAGTTAGCAAATGCTAGAATCCTAATTCCAGCTTCAGAACCTGTGTTCTTAAACTTTGTCCTATGCTGCTTCTTTAAAATACATACAGGGATCAATTACAAAATGCCCTTCACTGTTTCCCTCTGTCCTTTTCTCCCCTGTCATGTTCATTCTGTCCTGAGACGTTGTTGTTTCCATCAGGCAAGCAGTCAGGTAGGGACAGGCTGGACATTTGTATAGGTTGTCACCATCACATGGCGAAACATGGGAGAGGCAAAGGAAGGGGGGTGTGTGTGTATGCACGTGCGCACACGTGTGTGTAATGAAAGAAAGAACATGCTAATGGAACAAAAGAAGAACACTCCTATTTCTATCTTTTTCACTATGAAATAGTCCCTCTTGAGTCACGTCAAGCTAATAGGTGTGTCACCCCTTTCTCCTTTATCCCTTCCTGGTTTTTCCTATCATGCTTTGCCCTCCCAGCGCACAAGCAGCTGGGAGGTCTTCTTTTTGGGGATTCTGTGAGTCTGATCCAAGGCTACAACACAGATAGGCAGTGAGCACCTCATTTGTTGTGTTTCTATGTAAAATACTCTTCCAGCTAGTGCCCCGTTTCTCTGAACCCCCATAAAGCAGAATTCCTCGAATGAGGGATCTGTATTTTCTGCCTCCATTTCCTCTCTTCCACCTCTCTTGAACTCACTCCAATTAGGCTTTCGTTTCTGTCCCTCCTCCTCATCTGCTCCTGCACAGGTCACCTTGACCCACAGTGTTCAACCCGATGGTCAATCAGGGGTCCCCATCTTACTCAGACCATCCACAGCATTTGACACCACACAGCATTTGACACCACTGAACACTCCCTCCCAGAACACTTTCTCCATTTGTCTCTTGGGACATCACTTTGCTGTGTCACTTTACTGGGTTGTCCCCATCCAATTAATGTCTATATGTTGGGATGTCCCAGGATCCATTTCGCCTACTTTCCTTCTCTCCTTATATCCACTTCCTAGGTGATCCCATCCAGCCTTGTGGCTTTAAATGCCATCCATATGCTGATAAATTCCAAACGGGTTTTTCCATCCCAGACCTCTCCTGAACTCCAGACTTGTATATCCATCTGTCTACTTAATCTCTTCATTTACTTGCCAAGTAAGCTTCCCAGACCCAGAAAGCAAACTCTTGTCCAAACCAAACTCTTGATCTGCAACCCCTGCCCCACCCCAAACTCCCTCCCATCTCCATCTTTCCCGTCTCAAGATACAGAAACCCAATCCCCAAGTTGCTCAGGCCAAGAACCTTGGAGTCATCCCTCCTGCTTTTCTTTTTCTCCATCCCCCATCCAGTTCATTAGCAACTTCTTTTGACTCTACTTTCAAAATATATCCAGCATCTGAGTATTTATTACCACCTGTACTGCGACTACCTAGGTCCAGGCTGGACTGCATAGGCTGGATTATTGCAGCTCCACCATCTGGACACGAGGCCTCTGCATTCAGCCACCTAGAGTCTGTTCTCCCTCCAGTGGCCAGAGTAAATCTTTTAAAACAGTGGTTCTGAAACTTTGGTGGGTATCAGAATCAACTAAGGCACTTGGTAAAAAAACAAAGACCTGTCCCCATCCTCTGTCGAGAAGTCTGTGCCTGTGTTCACATCAGGTGTCAACAAATAAGAGGCATAAACTGCAAGAGAAGCAGAAGTTTATTTAGGGTCTCAAGAATTGCAATTTGGGAGACACAGATTCAAGTAGAAAGTCAAATGTGCTCCAATTACAGGAGAAGGGCTCTGGGTTTTTATGGGAAAAGGGAAGAAGATGAGGTAAGTTGCATTAAGGAAGAATTCATTGGTGCTAGATGAGGGAAGGCTGGGTTTGTACTTCATAGATTGGCTGGAGGTTCGGTCATCAGACAAAAGGCTAGACTTGTCCTTCATCAATTGGTTAACGATCCAGTCATCAGCAAAGTCCAGTTTCATCAGTCTTTACAGACAGGATAGTCTTGTCCTTACTGACTTCTTGGATGGTGGTGGTTAGCTTCAGTGTGGAAGATAAAGAAAACAAGACGTGCAAGGCAATTTTTCTGACACGGCTGCTCTGGCTCTGTTTTAGTACGGCTCCACTCATGTCATCTTTCAAAACACCAAAATCTGAGAACCATTGTTTTAAAACAGAAGCCAGATGAAAGCGTTGTGAAAGCTAAGACCCTTTACAAGGTCCTGCATCGCTTGAGACCCTGCTGCGCCCTTGACCTCATCTGCTATCCCTTGCCCTCTCACTCCCTCTGCTTCAGCCACCCTGACCTCCTTGTTCTTTCTGAAACACTCTCTAGAAGCTCCTCCATTGCTTCCCTCCTCCTGGGATGTAATTCTAGGCGCCTGTAAGAACTCACGCCCTATAGGTCTCTGCCCAGATATCTCCCTGAATACCACCGTGTAAAGTCATACTTTCTTTCACCTTTGTGCTCTCTCCCACACCCTGTTTTTTTTTTTTTCTTTGTGGACAGAGTATATTTTTGTTTATTTATGATTGGTCTTCCCCACTAGAAGGTAAACTCATTCGCAGCTACATTCCCTGTACCTACAACAGTGCCTGGCAAACACACAGAAGTGCTTAGTAGATACTTGGTTGGTTGGATTGAATGCACATGGTGCTGACTTAGCGTTGCAGGTCTCCTGCAAATGAAAAGTCCTTCCTTCTCTCCCCTTCTGCTACTTCCTGAGGAAGCCAGCCTCATCAGATAGCCTCTCCTGGGAGTACCTGCAATCCAGGCAAAGGACTTCAACTAAACCTATAAATAATTAGCCTTGAGAGAGGAACCTACACAAAAGCAGAGTCCACAGATTTTCTGATTGATCTTGCTGCCTTTGCATTGGCGTGCTCAGTCTCGGCACTATTAGCTGCTTGTGCAAGCGCCCAGGGGATGGCAAAGGTGGCCATAGAAGATTCCTTAGCCCAGTGCGGATTCACCGTTCAGTTCCCGTTAATGGAATCTGATCAGGGTGACTGAGGAAAGAGCATTGGGCGAACGCCCCTGTCATCCTTATAAAAATAGTAGCGGCAATAACCGTTGACATTTATGAGCTGCCTAAGAATGCCAGGACTGTGCCAAGCGCTTCTCATGGCTTAGCTCACTTGAAGCCTATAACCATCTTCGGGGTGAGGACGATTGTGCCTCCCCATGATGCATATAGGGAAACTGAGGCATGTGTTACGTGTCTGTATTTGCTGGGGTCCTTCAGTGAGAAGTAGCAAAGTCAGGACTTGAACCAAATCTAGTGATCCTGAGAGCAGCTCCCTGCTGCTGCACCCATTCCCCCTCCTGAATGCAGAGTCATTCGATCTCCTGCCTCACAGGGTCCTCAGAAAGCATTTCATGCATGGGAAGCTCAAGAGAGAGGAGCTAGAGGGATGATGTTGAAAAGCAGCGTCTGGGGCAGATGCCCACATATAACCAGTTCCCACCTGTCCATTTCACAATGGTCATACTCGCCTTTGTGGGATCTGCATCTATCTTGGTATGCGTCCACAACACAGTTATTTATACATAACGGAGCTTGACTTGGTAGGTTTCAGAGTCATTTGATCAGTAGAGTGCAGAGCAGATAAACTACCTGGAGAGAAATGGTACCCTAACCCCTCACTCTGTGTGACATCCCACTCCTCCGGGAAGAGTGGGTCACCATGCTGAACCTGGCGAAGGGGAAAGCACCTAGGTATCCCCGGGACCTGGAATGGGGACAGTAAAGAAAGCTTCGGTGTGTCGCACCTGCGAGATGGTGATTATGATGAATGCCATTTGGAGTTGCCAGTTCTTTTACGCACTCCATGAAGGGCGCGCACGCCTCACATTAATCACCACCGAGCAAACACGGGCTTCCAGCAAGAGAGCCAAATGATTGGGAACAAATTCAAAACAGCTTTATTTCCTTGACAGACAGGACCTTTTTGTTAAACTCTGGTGTAAAAACCTTTTACATCTCTGTCTCATTCACACGTTACCGTAGTCATTCATATTTATGTAAACCCAAGAACTTAGAGCCAGCTTATTTATCACAACCTATTGGCAGGAAAAGGATCACATAAAAAAGAGTCTTTATTTGAATTTTTTAATAAAGCTGTTAAACAATGCTAATGGGAATGACGCTGTTATCAACCGTTATTGAAGTAAATGGGCTTCTGAACCGAAAAAAAAAAAAGAAAGAAAGAAAACTTCTAAATGTCAATGTGCACATAGAAAATAGCAGTTAATTAAATGAGACAGTGTGTGGTCAGCAAAGATAGCCCTGTCTGTGCTATTAGGGAAAGCACAGAAGCCGGGAAGAAGGAGCGATGGTCTAGGTTAACCCGAGTATTGATAAGTAGCACTGGTTAGTTAGTTAGTTAGCCTTAGGTAGGAGCTATATGTAAACCAACTTTTGCCCGCATTGATTCATTCAAAAGTCTCTCATTTCAAGCTTTTTTCCCCTTAAAGGACTAAAAATTTACTCAAACCTTTACGTCACATTATCCAAGGCATACTAATTCTAGTATTAGTATTCAAGCTTCTAGAATTATCTTGAAACATCTTCTATGAAAAAGAATCTGGTTCTTATTCTGAAATAAATGCAGTACGTTCCTGATATCTTTTGATTGTTCCTCCTAAAGAGCTATTTTTCCAAGATTGAGCAAGCTGACTTTAAAGAGAAAAGTTAAGCTCTCTCCGCGCGCCGAGGCAGTAGGGTCAGCCACAGCGCCCAGTGTTTAGAAAACTCGTAAACAGTGAAAGCAGCACCTGCTCCAGGGGAACACTGTGCTCCAATCTAAGGAATGCGTATCTGGTTTTTTTGTTGTTGTTGTTTTTTGTCAGAAACCAACTGGGAAGGGCCCTAAGTTAGAATAACTTCTGAGAAGTAAACTGTGCTTATAAAGTCTTCTCCAGCAAAACAGTTCTCTTGACTCTCTGTGGAAATGGCATATCAGTCCAGATGCTTTCAATGTATGACCTCTTGATGGATTGGTAGGATTTCTACTTCCTCAGTAGAAAATTCGCATAGTCTGGAAGGGTAGAGCTTCTGGCCTTAATCATGTTTTGATACCAGTAAGCAAAGCTCCTTGGCACATGAGTGAGGCAGCAGGGCAAATAGGTTTGGACCATTGTAGCAGTGAGGCTGTTCCTATGGGGAAAGGAGGAGGCACAGAAGTTCAGGTCGTGATAGGTAAATCAAAAGAGGTCGGTAATCCAGGGAGCTAGCAGGTCTACAACTTTTGTCACTAGTGCAGCCTTCAAACCAGTAATTCGAAGGAATCATGTTAAAAAACCTTTTTTAGGGGCCGCCCGGTGGCGCAGCGGTTTAGTCCACGCTTGGCAGCCCGGGGTTCGCAGGTTCGGATCCCGGGCGCCCGCCGACGCACTGCCTGTCAGCCATGCCGTGGCGGCATCCCATATAAAGTAGAGGAAGATGGGCACAATGTTAGCCCAGGGCCAGTCTTCCTCAGCAAAAAGGGGAGGATTGGACGGATATTAGCTCAGGGCTGGTCTTCCTCATAAAAAAAAAAAAACCTTTTTTACCATTTGACTGAATTCTTTAAAGCAGCACAAACTAAGTTTTTCTCATCTTATTAAACTGGTGATTCTGTATTGGTTGGTCAGGGAGTGGGGGAGGTACGTGACTGTGGTCATTCCTTTGTAGGAATTTTTCAAATAGCATCCTCATCCAGCACAGAAGTTGCTGACAATGCACCTCCTGGGTAGGTTACCCTTTACTCCCTCTGCCCCCACCCTGCCCACCTTGAGACCCACAGGGCTTGGGGAGTGTACTGTGGAGGGGTGTGTCCCACATGTGAATGTGGTTGAGAACCACAGACCCTTTCTTTTTACTCCGATTTATTTCCTAGACTGTCAAATATGCACACATTTCCAGGCTAAATGTTTTTGATCTAATGTGTGATTGCTCTATTCTGATGCACGTGGTCAAGGCGCTTTGTTATCTGGGTAAGTTTTACATGATGAGCATCTCCGAAAGTAATTTATTCTTCCTTCCTACCTGCATTTTGACAGCCTGACAGTGACCCTTTCTTCTTAATTTGGAGAAAACATATTTTTAGGTTTTGGAGTTTGGGTGCACTTGTTAAAAGAAGCCAGAATGTCATTTCAACCATCAGAGAGGGTATAAAATACAAAAATGCAGAAAGGGGGTATGTGTTCTTTCCCCTAGCCTCTCAGAGCCCTGTTACCCAAGAGTTCAACATTTACCCAAACCTAGTTTCATTTTGTTTTCTTTCTGGTTTGAAACCTAGAGTTTTTATTACTTCGTCTCTCCTTGTCTATTAGAAGCGAGCTGTTTCAGGTCCTTGAAGTCCTAAGAAAGGCCTCGCTGGCTCTCTGCCAGCCTCCTGTCCCACTGCAGGCTCAAGCTTGCATTGGGTAACTCTCTGCTGGTTTTCCTAAACCACTCTTGGGTCTTTCTTGGCCTCCAGCCTCGCATTCCCCTTCACTTCGTAAACGTAGCTCTTTAAGTTGGTCCCTTGATTGCTTTAAGTAATTGATCTATTGGCCTAAGAACGAGTGGTTCCGTTTCAGGGGGTAGGAGTTAAACTAGATTCTGCCCAGGGACAAGTGTGTTGGTGGGAGGTCTGCTTCTCTAGAGATGGTGGTCAGTGGTATTGCAACCCAATCCATGTCTGGTACTTCGAATGGTCTTGTTGGGTGGTAAGGTGGCCAAGCGTGCTTGAATTTGTTCACTTGTTCATTTATTCACTCATTCACTCTTTTCTTAGTTGTAAAATCATTTATTATATACATTCCCAACTCTGTTGGAGGTCCTGGGTCACACTCGGCCTCCTACAGAAACAAGGCCTCCATACGGAGAATATTCTCTGGGTATGCACCTTGCTGTGGCTCCATTGCAATGTAGAGACATGCAGAGAATATAGTGAGTCCTTTCGGGGCAGGGAAAAGCTACACCATTCATCTAGATCTCATTGATCTGCAATAATTTTGATATGCTTGTCAGAAGTTGAACTTTTTAAAATTTACTAAAGTGCTTTACAAATATTGGGTATTATTATTATTGAAGCTATAATTATTAATGATAAAAATTAGCAAAGCTTTCATTAATCTTTATCATCGTCATCATCATGGGGGCAATAACAGCCTCTCCTTTTCTGTTAAGTCTTCCAGCAATTCTTTGAATCTGGTGTGTATTTATCTTATAACATAATCCCAGTATTTAGTATATGCTGAGTCTTTGATTTGTTTTCAAATGCATATCTTTAGAACCAGAATACGTGTAGCTGCTTTCTGGCATGAATTTTGGCTGAAATGACGAGAAATTTAGACAACACTTCCAGCATAGGTTAAGCCAGTACTCATCTAGGGATAGTGGTGGACTCTAACCCAGCACAAGAAAGATAGAAATAACCCCCTCGACTACTACCATCTGTAAAATCCATCTATCTGAAACTTCTTAATGAAAAACAAAAATAAAAAGCCCTGGGCAGGCTTCCCCCCACCCAAGTTATGTATGAAATCAAATGCTGATGTGACCATTTCCATTCTGAACTCAGAAAATAGAGTTAAATGGTTTTTAACATTTTTGATTTGGGTTTTTAGAGGTAGAGTCTTTAAAAAAAAACTAAATATTTTGCTTAAATTTAACATATACAACAGATGTGAGTGAAGAATATTGTTTTCAGTGGGAAGCTTCAAGTCTCCCAACTTCTGCTCATTTGGACTCTTCCCCACCTCTCAGAAACCCCCAAGACTCCCGAGAAACTCTAAATAAAAATCACTAGGTAAGTGCAATGGTCATTACTTTGAAATTCACTATGACAGTGTTTCTCAAAATGTAGTTTCTGAGTCACTTGGATTGGAGATTGCAACCAACTGAATTAGAATCTCTGGGGCCGCTGCCCAGGATCTGCACTGGTTTCAAGCATCCCGGGTGATTCTGCTCCACCCTACGGTTTGAGAACCATTGGACAATAGAGTTACTTATTCCAAATCTAATTTGTTTCCGTTAAAAAACAATGAATATACATTTAAGACATTTGCAAGTAATAGGGAAGGAAAAATCTCCTTTGCTTCCACCACCTTAACCTAAAACTTTTAAGACTTTGAAGCATTTACTTTCAGTCTTGTTTTTTTTTGATGCAGAAGTTTTTGTTTATAGTATAGTTTTAGCCATCGTTGTTGTTGTTGTGTCATTATTGTTTACATGTGTTAAATCATTTCATCTTCTTAACAACTCTGTGTGATAGGTATTATTATACCCATTTGGCAGGCAGGGAAATTGAGACAAGAAGAGGTTTACATACATAGTTTACATATACCTTGACAGGCTGCTTCTTTCCCTTACAACTATAGTCATGCACCTCATGACAACGTTTCAGTCAACAATGGACCACATATACAACAGTGGTCCCCTAAGATTAGTACCATGTAGCCTAGGTGTGTAGTAGGCTGTACCATCTGGGTTTGTGTAAGTATACTCTATGATATTCGCACAGTGACGAAATTGCCTGATGACTCATTTCTCAGAATATGTCCCCATCATTAAGCAACACATGACACTATATCAAAAGATATATTGTTATTTTTTATAATCATATTTTTCTTGTTGCTTTGGACTGTAAATGGCAGACTTTAATTTAGTTAACTTCAGCTCTAATGTAGGATAAAGCATAGAGTTACCAGTTTTTGACACTTTTGAAGTGGTTTCGACATTTGTTGAAGTGGTTTTTTTCTTTCTCTATATAAAACTATTTTCTTAAAAGTGTATCATAAAAGTTGAATCTTTGGTCAAAAGATTTGAGCCACTGATATATTGCTGAGATTTCTAAAAGTATACCACCAAAATACGTTGAGTAAAATTTTCTCAAAGGGATGTTATGAAGCACATCCATCCCAACTTCATATTGGGGAACAAGCTGTCACATTATAGTGAAATTTGTGGGTTATTTATAACCACACACAGTAAGTACCGTATTTGCTCCCTTTACAGAAATCTAAGTAAAAGAATCACTTTTTCCTAGTAACTGGATGACTTGATTTCTTACAATCTACTGGGCCTTCTTGGAAACTCAGAAACATAGCCCTTTTGTCTTCATTCACAAAGGGTTTGTTCTCACCCTTTTCCTGCATCAGAATTCCATGAAGCTGTGGTGAATCTATGGAAGACTCAAGATAACATCTTTCTCAGAGAATCGAAGTAGTGCCACTGCCTCATTGGCTGTCCAGCCCCCCTCCACCAGCCTCTGTCTAGAGCTGTCTAAGCTGACTCTCCAGTGTGCTCCAGCCTCTGGAACCAAGCCTACCCATTCCTTTTCATGACTCTCAGTCACGATAATTCTATCTACACCATGACAAGTTGGTGGCGTGGAAAGAGCACAGACTTTAGAGTCAGATGAATGGTATTTAATGCTCAGCTTCATCACCTATTCGTTGTATAACTGTAGTCAAGCTATTTGTAACTTCTTGCTTCAATTTCCCAACCTGCCAAATAGGCGCAATAATACGTAATCCACAGCCTTGTTATGAAGATGAAATGATTTAACATATGTAAAGAACAGCAGCAACAATGACAATGGCTGGAATGTATTAAAGCTTGTCATGTGCCGAGGTCAGCATTTATCACTTTACACACATTATCCAGTGTTATCCTCATCCTTATCCTAAGAGATAGATGGTATTATGATTCCCATTTTGCAGATGAGGCTTAAAGAGGTGAACTGTTAGTTTGAACCATATGAAATTGCCGTTTGTGGGTAAAGATGGTCAACTCTCATCCATTTCATACGGCTCAACCCAATAATTTGCCCAAGTCTCACAGAGAAAAGGTAGCAGAACCAGGAATTTAACCTACTGCTGTCCAACCCCTAAGCCCACTCTTCTTGATGTGAAATTGAACTCTAAAGTACTTGACACCATGCCTTGCAGAAATCAGAGACTTAAACCTGTGAGTTCCTTTTGTTTTCTTTTTGCCCATCCAGCCCGCCATTAAAATGTACCAAAGTCGTAAGATCAAACAGGGTCCCTGCGTTTTGACAAACATCAGGATTCTGAATTTCAGCGTGGAACGGGGTATCCAGAGCAAACACAATGGGGAAAATTGCCGTGGCCAGTCCCGACAATGTGCGGATTGAAAAAACACACGCATGCACACAGACCCGATTTGAATGGTATTTCTGAGTGGAAGCTAAGTAGGAGCTGAAAATGGCCTTTTAAAATACAGAACATAAGGATGCAATTCACAGAGATGGTCTAAACTGTAAACATGCAGCTGTGGGGTTTGTGAGGCTCAGTGCTCACACACCGACGGCATACAAATCTTCAAGTACTTAACGTTCCATTGTTGCTGAAAGGGTCCCACCCAGTGTCCTTAAATGGTCCCTTTTTTTTTAAGCCACAGGATTCATATCTCTCATAGCATATAATGAAATATCAATACGAATAGTATATTAGGGCTAATAAATAATGATTTTCCCAAATTCTTTTTTTTATTATCATCTGCTAATAGGGTTCTTTAAAAAAATTCAGAGATTGACCTTTGCACTCTCCTGAACTGCTACACGAAGCTCTGTGCAAGGAGTGTTCACAAATGTTCTGGACTCTTCTCTCCACAAACCTCTCTCGAGAGTTCTTGTGGACATTTGTGGGGTTGTCTTCCAGCACCTGCTTCCCCTCTTCTTCTGGAAACTCTATTCCTACCTGCTGTCCCTATGGCCACCTTAGGAGGTATCCTTTTTACCTGGCGTCACCTGAACTCTGTTGATTAGTCTTTGGTTTAGCACCTGCCCACAAGAAAAAGGCCATGGAAAGCCCCCTCCCCAGGGTTTCTGAACTGGGAGTTTCAGTCTCTTTCCATTGCTGGAAGTTCTGGGATATAAAACTTGGGTGGTGTCAGCCTTAGGATTTCCCGGAATGTAGAGAAAGGATGCAGCAGACATTCAGACACTGGGTCCCTGGCTCCAGTGTTCCCCCAGGTCTTACCGCCTCCACGACCTTCTCCCGGTTTGGTTACCCAACTCTTCCTTGCATTCCGTAGATAGACAAATTCACCTTCATTTCCATTGAGCTTTTGTCACTTGCAAACCAGTCATCCTAGGAGGGTCTGCTCCTGGCCGCGCATGGCCTTGGAATCACTTTCTAATTCTCATGGCTCAGGAAGGAAAATGCACATGTGATGTGTGCTGGTGGGGTGTGTGCAAATGTGGGTGCAGTGATGGCAGGGCAGTGGGAGTTCAGAGGAGAGTCCCGTGAATGCCAGCCGACACTTCTTCCTCTAGGCTTCCTCTGCACACTGTCCAGAGCTCCATTTTTAACCCTGACTGTGCAGCATCATGGACATCCATTGACCATCTCGCTATAGGAGACTCTAAATCACTTGGAAGGTAGGATTTTCCCTCTCAAGAAGTAAATCCCCAGCATTTAGCACGGCTCCTGGCCTTGAGCAAAAACTTCATAAGCATTTGTTGGATTGAACTGCATTAGTCGAAAGTATTTAAAGGACTTGACGGATGAAGGGGATTGAACAGTTTATAGCCCAGTCAGACCCAATTGTGATGATTCCTGGCCCGTCTCTTAGAATCGAACTCTTTCATCCAACATGGAAGCCTTACTTTCTGCTTCAATCATGCCTTCCAAACCTCTGCCACTGAGCTGTGAGAGCTTGAGCGAATCGCTTAACCTCTCTTAGCATTCATTTCCTCAAAATGGTGAAAATGTGATCTATCCCTTAAGGGTTATTGTCAGTATTAAATGATATGGTTCATAGAAAGTGCTTAATCCCAATGCCAGCACATAGTAGGTACTCAATAAATATTCTTCAATTATCTTCCTTTCCCAAGCAGAGATCAAAGAGGATTGACCCTAGAGTTATTTCTTCACAAAATTTGGCAGAAAAATCAGTGGAGATGGTCAAATATACTACATTTGACTTGCATTGGTCGAGGTAGGCTAAGTACTACAACAAATAACTTTAAAATGTGTGCGTTAACATAATATAAGACTATTTCTTGCTCACGCAGCATCCAATATGGGTGTACCCAGTGAGGCTCTCTTTCAAGTAGAGATTTAGAGATACAGGCTCCTTCCATCTTCTGTCACTGCCATCTTTATTTTGGGCCTCCATGGTCTCAGCAAAAGTAGGAGAGAGTGGAGAAATGTCAGTGGATACTTAAGCACCTCAGCCCAGCAGTGACTCACATCACTTCTGATCACCATACAGGGACCAGAACTAGTTATGTGGCCCAATTTAGATACAGGGGGGCTGAGAAACTTACATTCCAATTGGGAAACAATGTCCCAGCAATGTCTGTAGAAAAGGAGCCTGGATCCTTGGTAGTCCACTCACCATCTCTGACATAGTAGCACTTGTGACTTTTTTTTAAAGCAAAGTAGTTCTTTTCTTTCTCCACATGCGTATTGGTCATCACAAAGCCATCGATCTTGCTGATACATTACTTTTTTTTTTCCATGAAATACTCTTTGATCATGCCAAGCATTTTGGGATTATGAGTCCATAAGTACAGACAAGTGTTGTAGGGTGTGTCTGATTGAGTAGTCATTTAGTTGTCCTCTAGTACACATCACTTAGACTCTACATCATGAGACCACCCCCCCTTCCAGCAGCATAACCCAACCTACTTCCATCTGTCAGTCTAGGTAATTTTTCATGCCAATCCAGTTGTTGTCTCTCTTTTTTCTTGAGCTATCCAAGAAAATATGACAGAAGCATCAGCTATTCATCCATCCATCCATCTATCCATTTGTTATCCATCCATCTACCCATCCATTCATCCATCTATTCATCCATTCATCCATTCATCCATCTATCCATCCATCCATCCATCCATCCATCCATCCGTCCATCCATCCATCCATCCATCCCAGGTGCGTCATCCCTCTGACTCTTAGATTCAGGGTTTCTCCCTCTAGGTTGTTTGCCCTTTCCCCTGCTGCGTTCTTGAACCATATGGTTCCCATCATTCCTACTTCCTCTTGTCACCCGGTGCTTCAGTTTTTGCCTGTAGTCATTTGAAATTTTTCTTAAAAACTCAGCCTTGACTTTGTGTTCACTTGTTTTTTCACCATCCTTCATTCATTTTGCTTCCTTATTTTGTGGCATTTCATACAATTAATGACTGTAATTGTGATTACAAATTATTTCTTTTTGTCTAACAGTCTTTGAAACAGTGAACTAGATCATTATTTTGCAGATACAACAAATTTTGCAAGTATGTGTCCTTGGGATGAGGGTGTAGGGGGTGGACACAAACGTGATTACAACATATGTGCCTCTTTGGGCATAGCTTCGCCCCATTGCAGGAATACAGAAAATTTGGCAAGCTGAAAATGAGCTAAAAGAGATCCTCAAGCTGTTCGCTCCACCCCCCACGGATGTTGATTAAGTTAAGATTACTGATTTTATTTATTTCACAGATATTTGCTGAGTATTTATTCCTCAGTATACCAGGGACTATTCTAGGCATGGGGGATGCAACAGGGTACAAAACAGAAAAATCATTGCCCTCATGGATTCTATTGGTTGCAACTAATAGAAATCTTTTGAGTTAACTTAAGGAGAGAAAAAGTTGGGGAGGGGCAAGAAGAGAGGGTGTGAAGATATATCAGAATACAGGACAGTCTCATGGAATCCCACAGTGATACAGCCAGGTCTCAGAAGGGATGACACCAGGAATAGGGACAACATAAGAAACCCACATAAGACTCCCTTTTTCTGTCTCTAACTTATGCTTTTCTCTGTACACCTGTTTTATTAATTCTTCTCTTGCCACTAACCAGCTTTGTCTATTCTTCTGTGCACAAAGCAGAAGATAAGGAAGTTGCCCATTATGGTCATAACCATACCTGGAACCAAAATGTCCAACACTGAAACCTAATTCCAAATTCTTGGGAGAGAGACTCTTATAGGCTCAACCTGGACCAGGTGTCAACCTTTGGTTCAATCATCTGTATCTGGGTTCAGGATCTTGTTGAACAATCATGGCTTATATTTTAAGAAGAGGAAAGGCTTTGTGAATTGGGCAGATATCACAAAAGATGGCATCACCAACTTTCTTTAATTAAGATAACTTATTTTGCAAGTGAATTCTTCCAGTATAGTTACATAGTGATGAAAAATATTGTTGCAACTCCAAATGCATACACACACTGGCCCTCACAGGCTTTTTTTTAATTTCTCGCTCATAGATGTTAAACACAGCTATTCTATCAAAGAATTTTTGGATATAGTTTCCAGGGGTCAAGTTCCTATCCCTGTGTAAGAATAAAAAGGTTTAAACCCAGTGGAGCACTGATTGGAACTAGCCTACCTTTTCCAGCTCTAAGGTGGTGATCATCGTTGAGTTACTGCTTAACGACAGTCATCTTCATGATGATGCTGTGTGCTGGGACAGACCCTGTACTTTGGATTCAGACCTTCGCACCTCTGCTCTCTGCTATTAGTGGAGCCCTGGGCAAGAATCTTAATCTCTCTGAGCTTTAGTTTTCTCGTTGGTCAAGACTTTTCTCACCGCATTACTTTTGAACAAGACCTTTATCAGTGGATTGAGATCCCTGGCTCTTCCCAAGATGAGGAAAGCCAGTAGATCAAGCTGCAGGAGTTTAGACCACGCCAAGTATAGAACACGTAAAGGCTTTCACAGTAGTGGGGCCTCCAGCTCTCACACTGGCTGCCTCTGGTCTATGACAGAAGCCTTGCTGTGCTTGAGTGACAAAGCAGATTGCTTCCTCCCACTTCTGTGGCTTAGGACCCCTTTCTCTATCCTAGTTTCACTCTGATTGGCAAGTTCACTCAGAGTGAAACCTTAGCAAAACCTCAAGGTTTGGCTTAACTGCAAAGGGGTGGTTGATATGAGATTCATACCCCAGAGCCAGAAGACCACTCGTGAGAAGTTCTGTAAGCTCAGGAGTGTGGTTTATGTCAAAATCAGTCTGTTGGAATGAAGCTCTTCAATGCCAGGTGGAAATATAGCGTCATCGACCAGAATCCTCAGGCCGTGGAACCTTTAACTCAGCACCAGCTAGTGGGTGAAACACTGGGGAGGTTGTGACCAATCTGGTTCCCTGACAATCATCTGAAACAATACTAAGCACAGTCAAAAGCAATATTAAAGTATGTCATCTTAGGAAAAGGGAGTTAGGAATAGAAAAGCCAGGACTCAAGAATCAGATGGAATTTTGTTTCAGACTGAGTTCTGCTTCTTACTACTTGGGGACCTCAGTTGAGTTCCAGAGCCTCCATCTCCTTATTTGTAAAATGCAGGTAATACCAACTGCATGGATTTGTTAGGAAAATTAAATCAGGCGAGGGCCATAAGGTCACCCTGCACAGGGCTGGGAGAAGCAGGTGCTCAGAAATGGCTCCTTTCTGGTCATAGATCTATGGAGATGTCAAAAATAGCCCAAGGGAGCTGTGGCCTGTCACCCTGGCCCATCTTCATAGGTTGCATCACTATGGTTCATATAACTGTTTTCATGAACCACAGCAAATGGGAAAGGCCCCAGTGTTTTGATTTTGCCACATAAATGTAGGCACAGGCTATTTCCGATCCACAGGTTGGTCTTTGAGAGTTCTGCCAGTGCATATGGACACCTCTGCAGTCAATATGACAGGCGCAGAATTGTTCCTATGATGCAAACTTTTGAAAAGGGAGGTGTGGGAATAGGGGATGGGGAACCAATATTTGTTGAGCTTTTTCTTTGCATCTTTGAGCTTCAACTTTACATCTTATCCTTGCAGCTGGTCAGTGAATTGCCCAGCATGGCACGCATAGTAGGTGGCAGATGTGCATAATAAGAAGTTCAAGAGGGGCTCATTTAGACCAGGGATAGAAGAAGACACCTCTTAAATTTTGAAGTCTCTATCAGAGAGCAGTGTGAGGGGCTCCCTAAACTCCTACCAAAAAATAGAACACTAGAATTTTGGCCATTTTCATCTTTGTTATGAGTTTCGACAAGATAATGAATGAAGCGCCTTGCACAGATTAGGCCCTCAGTAGTTGGGAGCCTCGTGTGAGTCATTACACCTAGTCACAAACATTGTGTCTCCACTACTTGAGGGCACAGGTAGGGGTACACCTCCTTGTTTCCCTTGACAATAGGCCTTGCCCTGCAGTTTTCTTTGGCCAATGAAATGGGAGTGAAAGTGACGTGTGTCACTTCCAAAGGAAATTTTAAGAGCCAGTGCATTCGCCCTGACTCCTTTCCATGCTCCAGCGATCAAGGCAGCAATGTCCAGATGGGACCTCTGTCCTCCTAGGTCCCTGAGGGACCACAGTCAACAGAGCTTCCCTGTTGATTCTTATTGAATGTGGGAGGGGAGTGAGGAATAAACCTTTGTTCTGTTACATCACAGAGATCTTGGAATTATTTGTTGTTGCAGCGGAACCTAGCCTATCTTGCCCAATACAAACCTTTTTGTTCCCACAAAACTTCACCCCAGTATCGTTTCATTCATCTGCTTGTGCATGCTTATGACTTCAGCCTCCTTCCGAATGTCTTCCAGGCTCTAATGCATGGTAAGACAATTAGGTTCAAAGCAAAACAAAGACAATTGCATGGCACAGAGGGAATATACGGCTACAGTAAACCAATCACTAGCACTCGGCCTGAATTTGCTCAGAGCTTTTACTAAGGTGCAGAGGGAGCCGTGTGGAGTTCTTGTCTAACTCCTTGGCAACTTTTATGTATTTGTAGAGGAAGGTCTTTTGCCAGATGGTTAAAATGTTCATGCTCCTATCTTGTTGTAATGCAAACTGACACTTCTTCTTCTTCCTGCGGTGGGTTTCTTTTATGAGGTCGTGCTTTGCATTTTCATAGAAAGAATTTCTGACTCCCCATCAGGAGCCCACCCTGGAGTTTCTGTGGGGGCCGGATTGGTTAACCACGCACATCAGTTTTCAGGCGCCACGGGCAGAACCAGACCATCGTGAATGTCTTGATTTACACGGTGGTGGAGAGTGTCTGAGAAGCTGGAGAGAAACAGGAAGGGGCTGTTTCGGGAGCCCCGAGGAGAGCGGGGCCACAGCTCCGTGGTGTGCTTGGCATTTACGAGGCCGGCCTGAAGGAAGCTGTGCACACGTGCAAATGGTTTGCTTGCTCTTCATGAGGAACCTGGGATGGACGCTGACTCCGTGGGTGTTAGGAGCTTTACGTACAGAGGTGTACATCTGAATATAGATAGTATGTAAAGATCAGTAAATAATACCAAAAATAAATAATAAAAATAATAAATAAAGATAAAATAAACAATTCCTACAATAAATAGAGCTGCCCGCTTATATTAAGCAATGTGTAAATGTTATCTCTTTTAATCCTCACAATAACCCCAGGAGTTAGGGTTTGCTGCATGTTATACAAAGAAGAAAGGAGTGTATTTTAAGTGACATAAAATCAAACTTGCTGTCGTTTACTGACTCAGCTCATCATCAGCTCGTATCGTGATACGTAAATATGCTGGATGTACACGTTAAAGAACAAAAGTACAGAAGTTCTCTCTCTCTCTCTCTCTGGGATCTCTTGGGAACTATGTTGGTTCTCTTCTCTTTCAAAACCACTTTCTGCAGGTCAGGTTTTCCCGGTGACCAGCACCGACATGCCACTGTCTGGGTCATTATGGTGACGACAGTGGCCAAGAAAGTGATATGAGCTTGAGTCAAGCCTTAGTGCTTGGTGTGTAAATGATCCTTGTCGCTGGTCTAGGAGGTTCCCGTTGGGCCGTCTGCATTGCTGAGCTTCGGGAAAGAGCTTCTCAGCTTCCCAGCTCACTGGGCAGATGTGGGCACGGTCTCAGGTTATGTGATTTTCTCTTTTGCTGCCTCACCACATAGAAATCTAATTCACTGAACCGGAAATTCCATTGGAAATGTAGCCTTTTCTCCCAAAATTGATTCTACTCCAGGATTGGTAGGTAAAAATTACCCAAGTAGAACTAATTTTTAAATTTTGATTACAAAGTAATATCATCTTTATGATAACTGTTTATACCTAGAAAAATGTATCACATTCTACATTTGATTACTTACTAACAATAGTTCCCCAAGATTCAGAAGGGATTCAGAAGTATCAACAGAAATATTGTCAATAAAAAAGAAAACAGACTAACATTCTGTATTGTGGCCATTCTCAATAGTCTTTAAAATGTCACACCGCCACTTTATTTTTCTTTGTGACTGTGGAAATTCCCAGAGTGTAGTAGATGCTCTGTAAATGTTTATGCCCTTCTCTGAGAAGGTAAGGCAACTCTCTACTCTTCAAATTTTATTTGCAAAAATCCAAAAGTAGATAGCAAAAATGTGATTTTGAGTTTTTTTTACTACAAATTACTGTTGTTATTCTTTGAATTTGATCAGTATACAAAGGTCAAATTTGTGCGAGGAAATGCAAGCTTAGAGATAAGAAGGAATGTCTTCTGCTGATATGGTTCCTGACATGTTCTGAGGATATGGAGCTCAAATTTACCTAAGTTCACTTTTTGAAAGAAAATTAACTTATTGAAACTTGTGGTGGAATCAGGACATGTTGTCAATACTATCCAAATTCTCAACTAAGGAGTTCATCTCTCGTCTGGCTGTAGGGGCCTGACTTTAGGGTGTGGATAAGGAGTGTGTGTGTCCTATAAGAGCACTAGTCATCTCTGTCCACTACAGACTCTTCAAAGCACTGGGAAGGCCCATGTCTGAAAGGGAGGATAGCAAGAGATATAGCCAGGAAAGGTGGATCCCCGGGACAGAGCTGGCCTCCTGATACTGCTAGGCACTAGAAGCAAAGGAGAGAGAGAGTGGCACTTTGGAGGTGAGAGAGCAAGTATTCTGGTGAGGAGTGATTCCTGAGCTTTACAGAACAGCCTGGGAAATTCCATGATTTCAAGCCCTTCAATTGAGTCTTCCAGAGTGACGTGGGCTGGTGCTTTTTTCTTCCAACCAGAAGTATATGAAGCATGTAGACATCTGGAATGTTCTTGGGGAAAGCATGGTTCTCCCTGCATTCCAGAGGAGTTGGGCAGGAAGGAGCTAGAATGGACAGGGGAGAAGAAAGCCACTCACATATCAAAGAGAGCTTATCTCAACAAACACCACTGTGTTTGACAGTCAGGTTGGATGGTTTGTAGATGACTGAATTTTCAGAGCCAGTTGGGCCAGGCCTGGAGTAACTGGTTTCAGATTCCTCATCTCAGCCCTGTGCTGGAAGAACAAGCTTGGGAAAAGGTGGCCGAGAGGCAGGAAGCCAGAACAAGACAAGAGGTTCTGAGTAATGGGGATTGGACTTCATGTTGGGTGGAGAGAAGAATTACCTGCAGCTGACTATTGGCCCGTGGCAAGGCCTTCTGGTCCTTGAGTTTGTGGTCCTGCTGAAAGGGGACACTCTAATTATTTCTACCAGCACTTTCTCTGGAATTTGGCAATTTCCGTGCTTTCTTGGTTGCAAGGAAATCACTCAAGTCACCTCACATAATAGGCAGCCCTTTGTAAGTATGCATGTGCATGGGGATCAGGAGATGCTGAACAGCCAGATCTTGGAAAGAATTGGAAGTGACGGGATGTTCTGAACCCAAGGAGACCTAGGAACCCTCAGCAGGGGATTCGTGAAATATGAGTCCAAGCCTCCACCAATGTGTCCCGGCTCCCTTTGGCTTCTCTCCTCCATTCTGGCTTCTTCTGCTCACTCATCACTTCTGCTTGCTCTTAAATTTGACTTATCCATCCCAATCTTGTCTCTTTGACCCCTCTCATATTATGACCTCTTCTGGTACTACTGACTCCCTCAGGTTCCTGAAAGAGAAAAATCTGATGGAATCAGCTCATCTTCCCAGGCCATGCCATTGGTCCCCAGCCAGGCTGTGGACAAGCTGGGCACAGTCCAACTGGTGGCCGCCAAGTGATCTAGACTTGCAATCCTAAGCATAGCCTGTGGATGGGACATTTTAAGGTAAAGAGGAAGTAGGGCATCGCAGTACATTAGATGCTTTCTCCAGCACCGTGAGGCAAAAACCATACAGTGAAGGGAATTCTGCAGCTGGGGTTGTGCCCCTGAGCCTCAGAGTTTTAGGTCCAGATCAGATGTGGACAAGGTTTCCAGAGTACGGTGGGCCTGACCCTTGGGCGGTGGGCAGCATTGGCCTCATCTTCCACGGGTGGATGATGCAAAGGCTAACCTCATGGTCACGAGCAAGTATTATCTGGGCCACTGCAAATACACAGAGTCAGAAAAGTGACGACCTCAAGAAATGCAGTGTTTTCTTTGGGGGTTTCTTTTTGAAAGTAAAAGAGGTTTTCTAACTTGATCCTGTGGAGACCACTTTAGTTTCCATTTTTCTCAGGTGATAACACATACAGAAGGGCTCCTTTCCCCGTGGGTGCATCGTTTCTCAAATATGTGGTCCATGTTTCGAACCACGTAACACTTATTAATTCCCACAATTAGTACTTATTGTGGGCTGCTAAGACTACCTCAGATATGCCCCAAATATTCAAAGAGAAGTCATAGCCCGCCAAACAGCAATGTCAATGGAAGCCCAGGATGCACTCTGACCTCCTTCCTTTAAAGCTGAATGTACATATTGACCACTTCTTTCCCGAAGGATGATTCCTCTTGGAACATACTTTAAATTTTTTTTTGTCCTGATGTTTAGTGTAAAGAGGGAGTATATGATTAACCCAATGGACATTGAATATAGCTGTTATCAGGAATGGAGCCAATTCCATTTTACCTGAATTAGGCACCTACGTGTCCTTTCTTTTATATAGTTTATACAATTCCCGTGCCCCCAGTACCCCATTACCAAGAATGTGAATGCAGTTTTTCATCAGGAAGAGATCGTGTGGTGGGTACAGAGTCTAGCTCTGCCATTTTCTAGCTGCGTGACAGATCTCTGAAACTTTGAGACAATTTACTCGTGTTTAATACAGAAATATTCATTACCCATCATACACGATTTTTCTAATGATCAGAAATAATATTTGTAAAGTTTGGGGCAAATGCTTGATAATAAATTATCACTATCCCTGATATTTAAGGTATCAACATTTATAAATAAAAACACAAATTACTTCTTCGAATTGGCGCACTTACTAAATATTTCCCAGTCCCGCAAATCTCAGGCCCGGGTCAACAGATGACCATTTTAGTCGCCCAGACCCTGCGAAACTTCATAGATCTTGCTGGTTTTCCCTAGCAAGCAAGGATGTTTTGAGAAGGAACATTTTTCTCGCCCTCTGGGTGATTATTTCTATCTCGGCCCCCATTGTCATGCTGGATGTGGGGGCGGCTCCATGGGGGCTTGGGCGCCTGAGAAAAGGAGCGAAAAACCCAACTGTGAAAACCCAAGAGAAACCGAAAGACCTGAACACTGGAAAAAAAAAAAAGAGAGAGAGCTTCAGGACTGAAGCGGTTAAGGAAGGGCTCCGACAGGAAGTGGGCAGAAGGCTGTTTTCAGTATGCTCATGGGAACCGAGCTGGAAAGTGCTGTGGTGAGTGTGTGTGGAAAAAAAGGGCTTTAATCAAGCTATAAATATCTGCTTCTTTGAAGTTTTATGACCAACAATTAATGTTACTGGAAGGCGCATAAAGAGTCGTTTCTTGACTTGGTGGGTCTGAGTGGGGCGGGGTCAGGTTAAGATCTGCTCCTCCTAGACGCTGTCCCTACCAATTCCGTTTCTCTGTGTGCGTGTGATCTGACGTGTAGCACAGGTGTCTTAGAACACCCTCAGGATATAGTTATGTCATTCATTCATTCATTCATTCGTTTGATCATTCAGTTAATTAATGTTTATCCAGGGCCCTCTATGTGTAAGCCCTGCTGATACAGCAGTGGATAAACAGAAGAAACCCCTGCCCACAGGAAGCTTTTGTTCCAGTTGGGGAAAGAGATATTAAATAAACCAAGACATGTCAGGGAAAGAAAAGTGCTGTAAAGGTAACCCACACCTGTTAAGAGGATGGAGAGCAGAAGGACAAGAGGCTGTGTGACTTGAGAGAAGTCTCTCTGATGAGTTGCCTATAAACAGAGACCTACATAAAGAGGTGGGGTGGGAGAGAAGCAGATACCAAAGTCCTGGGGCAGACATGTGCTCGGCAAGGCTCAGGAGTGCCAAGGAGGCCAATGGGAGAGACCAAGGAGTCCTGCTCAGAGAAGGCACTCGCTTTCAAGGGCCTGGCTCTGCCCTGCTTTGGAGGGCTTTGGAAGAACCATGGCTTTTACTCTGAGTGAGACAGAGAGGCCCTCCAGGGTTTTATTTGGTCTTGCCAAAGACCAGCCACCAATTCTATAACAATATCCTTCCCCCAAACTTTCCTCTTCCTATAAAACAAAACAGTGTGAAACACAACAGCAAAAACCAAAACTTCCCCAGTAAGTAGTAGACAGGGCTTTTTTTTTAAAGAATTCTGTGACTTTTTTTAAGAATTCTATTTTTTTTTTCTTTTTTCTGCTCACCTATTGCTATCTGCTGACTTTAATGTTAGAAATTTTTATCTCATTCCTGCTTTGAAGCCCTTCCATTGCTTTTGTGAGCATAAGTGAACTTGAAGGCTGGCAGGCAATAGCAACATGTACCTTCTCCCCAACAGGGTGCCCATTATACCTCTTCATTCATGTGGACTTCAGGAATTTGGAATTTATGATCCTTCAGATTCAGGATGTGGCTTGAGGTTAACCTGTGTACTCACTTTGGAGAAAGGGTTTACTAAGCAAAGAATATTCCAGAACATTCTGGAGAAGTCTACCCTTTGCAAGAAAGCAGTTTTAAAGTACGCTCAGGCATTTTAGAAGCTCCTACTTACTCAAGGATATTCTTACCTTTAAGCGGCTCACCTAAGGACTTTGCTAGATAAAAGTTGGTTTCCTGAAGACGTTTTCTGCACATAGTTGACAGCAGTTTTTTTTAAAAGGAAATGTATAATTCAGATCGGTTTCCCTTCCAGGTATTCTGAATTAGGGAGGTTTGCTGTGTATGAGAGTGCGTTTTCCTCCTTCATTTTCTTGGGTGCAGGGAGCTGTTTTTGACTAATGGAATTCATTACACGTGTGTTTATCCTACCTATTATCATGGCTTTAACAATATTAAAATCCAAAGAGATAACAGAGAGGGAAGCCTGTGGGAGCGAGGAATCAATTGTGCTGGCTTGCTTGGAAACAGAGCAGCAAAGTGGCAGCTGCCTACCCTGTACTTTATTTAACATTAATAAAGCCAGAGGCTATGTCACTTAGTTGTCCCAAAATGATTGGTTCACCGTTTGATGGGGACGTGAACCTCTGCTCATCAACCTCTCACCGCCACATGGACCCTACATGTCCTCCAGGAGTCTGCTCTCTTCCCTCTGGAACTGGATCTGTGAGTTTCAGCAGCAGTTCAGGCAAGAGGCCAGCTGTTTGGTGTAACTGGCCTTCAGTCTGATCCTGATCTAATTCAATGTGGCAATGTTCTTTGTCCAGTAAAAGAAATGGTTGGCAAGGAATGAGTTGTGATGGAAACAGTGACAGATTTATGTACCTATCAGGGACATGATTTCTCCAGGATTGAACACAAAGATGAGGGTTTTTGGACATCTCTGTGGAATTGATGTAAATGTTAAAACATTTTTCAATGGCTCCCTGGCCCCATTGGCGTGGAGTCCGGGTTTCAATCCAATACAGCTCCCATCCTTACAGATGGACAAATGACTTCTGGGCCTAAAATGTAATGTAAAGTAGAATGCTATCTTCTATTTTATTCTTTATACTCAGCAATTCACCAGCTGTAAAGAAAGATGCTAGGATATGGGTTAAGTAACTATGACATAGTCATTCAATAAACTATTCTACATCAAGGAAAAGAATGACACTTCTAAAGAAAAAAATCAGGGCAAAAATTTACATGTTTACATCTATGATAAAAACAAAATGTCCTGTCATGGTTGGGAGGGGGTGGGAGGAGAGGCAGCTATTGGAATGGGAAGAAAAAAAAAAACCAAAACACTAAATACCAATTTATTTACAATAGTTGTGTTTCAGGGATGAGGCCCTGGACTTGTTTTTCTTTGTTTTTCTCATTTAAAAAAACGAGTACTTTTAATTATGAGATCAAAAAGAAATATTCAGTGGCTTATTTTGACCCAGTATTTTTCTCTGTTGAATTCAGATGGAGCTTTTGTTTGCATAAAAATTATGCTTGCGATGCATATGGATGACTCTTTTTTTAATGAAAAGGAGCCATTTTACAATCCCAGCAACTCAAAACTACATCAGGCAGAGCGAGCCTCCAGCGCCCAGTACCTCGGTGGCCCAGTGACACCCACAACAAACACGATGACATTAATTTTACTACAGACTTCCTGTCAGAGGCGAGGGAGGGATGTGTAGCCTATTTGGTAACTTGAATGAACATCAAAAGGATAATCAGATATTAGCTGGTCCTGTGCCTCTTCCTCAGACCATTGATAGTTTTCTCTCCTGCTTCCCTCCCCTCCCCCATGCCCTCACACAGAGTGACAAGCTTGAAGTAGAAAGGGAAAAGGGAAATCGATGACTCAGCCAAGAGCAGGCCTCGCCACAGCTTCCTGGCCACCCTTCTTGCTCTCTCCTTCCATGAGAGAAAGGGGAGGAGGCCCAGAGCATTCTAGCATAGAGGAGGACTTCCACAAAGGCTGTGGAATGAATGAATGAATGAATGAACAAATGAATGAATACCTAAAGAGTCACTCAAAAATATTGTCATGATTTAGACAGATAAATTGTCCATCTGTATCTCGTCCCGCCTCCTCCCTCTTCTATCCTGTGAGTACTGAAATGTGTTTCCTCGTTTATAAACAATCTTGGGGGTGGGGCTGCTTTCAAACTTAGTGGTCTGTTGATATTTTCTTCTCATTGTTTTGCCAGAATCCTAGAGAGCAAACAGCAAAAAACAAAACAGGCAGCAACACACTGTGTGAGAGTATCCCTTTAAAAAATTCATCTATGATCTTTAAAAAAAAAAGCAAAACCCAAGTAAACACATTCTAAAAGTTTGGATATAAAACATATACAAAGGTAAATGTATAAACTTAGGGACCATCTGAAGATTCACCTCGAAGAGGGAATAACATCTCCCTCCTTTAAAGAAGCCTGATGAGGCAATCAGGGAGGCCACTAGAGGAAAAGGATAGTGTTTCTTTCATTAAAAGGAGCCCAATATTTATTGATGCAACAGGTGTACGTTGTGTGTCCCCAGGAGTGCCGGATCGGCGTCTTGGGCAGTTTTTCCCCACATTACTGCCGAGGGGATTTGCCTGCTCACCTTGTCAGCTTCTGAATTCTTTGGGCACATGAGAGGGTCAACATGGTTCTGGCTTATTTCTACGTCCCTTTGAGGTGATTTCAGGTCCCCAAATTGTGGCAAAATAATCCTCACAATTCCTTGGACATTCTCTCTTCCCCTCACTCCCTTCTGTTGCAAAGGGGACTCCTCTAGGGAGCTTCACGAAGCCTTAGAATCCGCTGAAGGGGGGATCCTCGCTTCAAAGCACCTGTTGCCTTTGTCTACCTTTGTTTTCCTCTGTACCCCAACAAGACTCTGTCCTCTCCCTCTGGCAGTTTTATTTAGCAGGAGAAGAGAGAAGAGATGGAAAAATGGACCCCTGTTTTATAGCTGTTTCTTCAAGGAGCTCAAACTGCTTTCAGGCATGTCCTTATTACCTCATTAATCCTCATAGCGTTCCCTCAGCAGTATTATTCTTATTTTCAGGATGGAGAAATTGAGGCACAGACAAAATAAATGGTGTTTAGAAGGTCAGAGAGCCAGGCAGCAGAAGAGGCGGGGGTGGTTGCAAGGCTTCTGGCGTCCGTCCTGGGCCATTGGTCAGCCTGTCCCCTTCAAATGGGAGAACGAGAGAGAGAAAGCTCAAATTGCAGAGACGCTAGAACAGATGGAGCCAGATTTAGTTATCACTCGTCTTGCAGAAATCAGTCTTCTCGGTGAGTGAGTAAACGATGACCCGCCAGGTTTCCCAAAGCGGAACTGTGATGTGTTGCACGTGTTCTGTGTGTCAGGGACTGTGCTGGGCCCGGGGATACGGCGGTTAATGAAACAGACCAGAGACTTTTCTCCATAGGGTATGTGGGAGGGGCGGATGACAAACCTCACAAACAGGAGGGAGCCCTCCTTCCCCCTGCCTCACCCCTGCGCACCAGCCTCACCTCCCGCTGGATTACCGCCTGTCCTGCTGCTGGGTCTCCTGGCACCCCTTCTCTTCCCTCCTTGGGTCTGTCCTCAGCAGAGAACCAGAGTCTCCTTTGAAAACACAGGTTAGATCACATCTTTCCCTTACTCGAACCTTCCAAAGACTTGGAGGGTCACTCAGTGAAGCCGGTCTTGACCGTGGCCTACAGGGTCCTGCCTGCTCTCCCCCTCCCAGGCGCTCTGTTCTCACCTCTTGGGCTCTCCCCTCGCTCACTCTGTTCCAGCTGCACTGGCCTCCTCGCTGTTCAAGTTCACCAGGCAGGGTCTACCTTGAGGCCTGCCCCCTCCCTGCTGCCAGAGTGCCCTTCACTAACCACAGAGGTCACCCCTTCCTCCCTCTCTCGCACCTTCTGACGAGGCCGTCTCTAGATGTCTCAGTTTAAATTACAGTCTGCCTTTGCCACCCATATCAGCACCCCCGTCCCCTTCACAGGCTTTATTTCTCTCCATGCACCATTGCCATTGAACAAACCACGCAGTTGACCCATTCATTTTGTTTTTGACCCCCTTCCGTGAGAATGCAAACTCTGGGAGGGCAGTTGTGTCAGTTTTGTTCACTGCTGTATTCCCATAACCAGGGCCCCGGTAGGTGCCCCAAAAATATTTGATTTCTTGAAGGTAGAGCTTGACTCTTACAGAGGAAGGAGAAGGCGCTGAAGCGGTGCTGTGTGTCCAGAAGATTTCATTGGATTTTTCTACAATCTAGGAGGAGAAAGGATCCCAGTGGGGTGGGGACACATAGGGGGGCTCTTTGGGGTTGTTGGCAGGTTGGGGAGGAGTCTAGAGAGAAGCCTGGGACTGGGCCTGCTGCCCTTTGTGGGTTTTGCCCTTTTTTTTGGCAGAGGCATAGAAAGATCTCTTCATTTAAAGGTCCAGGTTGGATTTTTTTTTTAACTTTCTTTTTGAACTTCAACAGGAGTTAACCTACCTGGGTCTGCCATCCCCTGGAGGTCCTCTAATTGACAAGGATATATGTAGGGTGGAGGCTGCCCTGGGTCAGTGGATTCACAGAGAAGTCAGAATTCTCTTTTAGAAAGAGCCCACTTTTCTCAATAATTGCATAATGACGTCTTTGAGTCCCAGGCCCTCATCCCCAGCTGTTTTCTTAGGCACTTATTCAAGATCCAAGATGCCATTCACAGTCCAGCAGGATGCATATTTGTATCTGGCTCCAAAACTTTTTTTTTTTTTTTGGCCCACATCACTGCAGCCCATGGCAGAAGATTCTAGCAATTAGCAGGAGCTGAAAGTGATAATTTATTGCAACCAACACTGTGATCTAATAGTAACACATTACAAAAGCAAAATCCATAATTTTTTCCGCGGTGGCACCACAGCGCTATCATATGCTCCGCGTGTTTTCTAATGTCTTTTGTTTGCATCAGAAAAATCCATAACTCTCTCCCACTGAGAACCAGAGAAAGCCCCTCAGGTTCTGAGAGAGATGACATTCAAACATGTGCTCTGAAGGGGGTTAGGTTTGTGTGCTAGGGGCAAGCACTGAAATCTGATTCTGTTTCCAAGTGGTCTTTAGAAAGTACAGGGCACTTTCTTGCTTTTGTTTAGGAAAGGCGATCATCTTTCCCTTTTAAGTGTCCTAACATAAGCTGTTGATTCCGGGTACAAGAGGGTAGGGTGGCTCAGAATGGGAAGTGAGGAGGTTGGAGTCTTTCATCCAGCAGTCACAGTCTGAATCTATTGATTTTGACCATTGACTCTTGCCTCGGAACTGAACCTCAAGTGAATTTCCAAACCACCAGGCAACGTAAATTATAGGCAAAGTGGTAAGCCAGGTCCTGCCAGGTGACTAAGGCAGCGTGGCAATGCTTCAAGTCTTTAAAACCATCTCCTAGTGGCCCCAAAGCATTAATACCTTTGGAATATTGCCTGTCCGATGTCTAGAGAGGCGCCTGCAGAATCTGATTCCTAGGTACATCAAGTTTTTGAGCTGGAAGAAACTTGAGACACTCTCCAGTCCAGCGAATTCCAAACCTGTCTGCTAGTCAAAATCACCTAGGAGCTTAAAAAAAACAAGAACAGATTCCTGGGCCTCACCCTTCAGAGGGACATATTCATTTGATGTAGGATTGGATCCAGGAAGTTCCAATCAGGGGCAGATTCACATTTGGGAAACCCCGTGATTTCATAGAGGAGGAAACTGAGTCTTGATGTATGAGATGGAGACTTGAACACAAACCCCCAGGCTCCCAGTATGTGTTTTCCCCTGGACCAGGTTTCTGATTCTTAACCAGGAGGAACCTCATTCGCTAACCTCTCAGGGACCTCCATGAACAAAGATTCCATGTAAGAATTGCCTGGAAAGAGAGGCATTGGGATCTGCCCACCTTCCTCATTTCAGGGTTTTCTTTTGTTGAAGAGTAAAAAAATTATTTCATGATGATTTTTCCCCTGAAATATGCAAGTTTTAAGCAAGAATTGCAAACAATAAATGTTTACCAGGAAGGTCACACAGATGAATGAGTAGAGGTGGTAATAACAACGCAGATACCCCTTCTTGGAAAATTGAATGCAGGGAAAGTGTTCATTTCTGCAAAGCAATATATACCTTCTCCTTTTTTTCTTGAAACACATGGCCCTCTCCATCTATCTTTTTAATTTTCTACTTCTGATAGAGTAAAGGCCATGATACATCTTTCACTTTTCTCTTTACATTAAGAAATACAATATATAGGCCCATGACAATTAACCTGACTGCTGGGGGAGACAACAGGGAGGAGTGGAGACTGTGGTAAACTTTGGAGCACATGTACTGTGGAAAAGGGAAGTCACTTTCCATTCTAGCTGATTGTTGCCATATGGCGCTACAGACCTAGGGTGGTCAGATCCTCTGATTTTCTTCTTTCTTTTCTAAGAGAAACTATAAATTTAGATGTGTGTGTGTGTGTGTGTGTGTGTGTGTGTGAGAAATCTTCAGAAGTTTTAAATGTTGGCAACTAACTCAGTTTATTTTTACTTTTAACTTATTGTGCCAAATACATAGGTGTGGGCCAAAAAGAACATAACCCTTTGTAGCCCACAGACCTCCAATTTGAGACTTCTGATTAAGAGATATTTAATTTAAGTATGAGTGAAAGGGACTAACTATGTGGGGGTATGGATTAGTCAGGGTTCAACCAGAAAAAAGGAGATCTATATTAGGAGATTTATTGCAAGAAATTGGCTCATGTCATTCTGGGGGTTGCCTAGGAAAGTCCGAAATCCGTATTGTGTACACTCAAGAAAGGCAGGATGGAACTCTCAGCATGGGCTGATACTGTTGACCATAGGCAGAATTTCTTCTCTCTAGGGAAGGTTTAGTTCTCCTCTTAAGACCTTTCAACTGATTGAATCAGGCCCACCCAGATTATCTAGGATAATCTCTTACCAGAAGTCAGCTAACTATGGGCTTTCATCACATCTACAAAGTACCTTCCCAGCAACACCTCCAACGGTGTTGAATTGAATAACTAGATGCTGTAGCATAGCCAAGATGGCGCATAAAACTGCTCATCCCAGGGTAAATGTTAAAAAAAAAATCAGCCAAGGATAAATAAGATCAAGACCCTATGTCACCCTTTGACAAAAGTCTTAATTTTTCTAGTTTTTTTTTTCTTAAGAAAGCAGATCATTTTAAAGAGCCTGAGAAATGAAGGCAAGCATTAGTGATCCGATTTAGAGAAGAAGCCCTGGGTTTGTGCCAATACAAGATGGGTTTGTATCTTTAAGTGGCCTTTATTACCATAGTAATAAACAGCAAACGGGCCCAAATCTTCCAGGCTTGTGTTGGCTTTGACCAATGAAGTAGAACAAGGCCTCTGAATACCCCATTAGTTCCAGGCTGTGCTTTGATGGCTCTGCACAGGCAGCTCCTTTCTCTACAGAAGTCACCAGCCTCACCCGTGTCTCTTAACAAATGTTGTTGACAGGCCGAGTTGCAATTTTTCTGCATGTTCTGACAGTTTAATTCAGTACCTCTTGGCTGAGCACTCGGCCTAAGGGGGTGCTTCAGCACCTTGGCATCACCGGGCTGCAATTAAAATAATTCAGAACCGACGCTGGGCTTGCAGAAATAGTCCTCCTTCCCTTTGAAACATGTGGTGCATTTTCCAGTCCCCCTGTGGAGCAGATTCAAGATCTCCCTTTTAGGGTGGAGGGCACTGGAATTTATTAACAAGACATCCAGTCACAAGAAGTGGCTCAATTTTCACGTTACGCCCAACAGGCTTTTCTCCATGGTAGCTGAACATAATTTTTTCGGTAGACTTGGCACCTGTGGAAAGGTCATGGTGGGGGGGGGCGTGGCAGAGAGCGAGGGAACACAGGGGAGTTTGGCAAAGACCATGTTTAGAAGCCCAGCTTCCAAAACAATGTCAGAAATGTTGTCCTTTATCCTGAATTCTGCACAGGAAAGATAAATGGATAAGAGGACCCGGAAATCAGCAGCCTTCGAAATGAAGAGAGATCCTTAGAGATGTTTTAGAAAGGATTTTATTCAAACGTAGGCAAAGATTAAGTGTGGGACAGTATAGTGTTGTGAAATGTACTTAATTCTGTTTACCCATCTGTCTTAACCCAGCAGCTCTGCTGGTGTTGCTACTAAAACAAGATCATTTTCCAAGTTTTAGAGAGATTTGGTGTGTCAGGTAAGGTACATTCAACAGAGGGAAATTTGGTAAATTCCCCAAAATTGCTTTATGATGAGGATCATGTTGGGGAGATTCTTTCAAAAACGCAAACTCCTAGGTCCCAGCCCAGGGGAATGTGGTCATCATGTAGGGTGGACCTGGGAATTTGTATTTGAGCAAGTGTCCCTGGTGAGTCTTTTCATTCAGGCAAATATGGGAAGGACTGCTCTGAAATCAATGTCCACAGAACTCTTTGTGCTTTCCAGAAAAAGCAAACGGTAGAAACTTTCCAAAGGGAATCACCTGTGATGGTTTCTCATGCTCTCTCTTCTCCCCATATTATTTGCCCTTAAAAAAAAAGTGCTGGGGCTGGCCGGGTGGCATAGTGGTTAAGTTCGCATGCTCTGCTTTAGTGGCCCGGGGTTCTCGGGTTCAGATCCCAGGTGCGGACCTACGCACCACTTGTCAAGCCATGCTGTGGCGGAGTCCCACATAAAGTAGAGGAAGATGGGCACGGATGTTAGCCCACAGCCAATCTTCCTCAGCAAAAAGAGGAGGATTGGCAGCAGGTGTTAGCTCAGGGCTAATCTTCCTCACCAAAAAAAAAAAAAGTGCTCAGATTATATTACTGCTTATGCATCGACTTTCTGGACACTTCCTTCTAGAGGCATGGGATATGTAAGAGAAACATGTTTTGGAACTTTAGTTTTCAAGTAGAGCATTTGGGAGGGAATGGAAGACTTTTATGAGTGGAACACTTAGGAAGGTAGGATATCCAAGTAGACAATTCTGGAAGACTTATCTGGAGTTGACATCTGACTCAGATGGCACCATACCTCCCCCCATCCCCCACTCCCTGCCATGGATAAGAGCAAAAAATGAACAGGCAAAACAATGTACTTGAGTGCTTACATTTTTTTAAGGAAAATGGTACAAATGCTACAATTCAGTCTGAATGTCTCATGTAAATCCATTCTGAAAAATAATGTTCCAATAAAAATAAAACAACAATGCATGCTATATGCTCAATTCAGTTATTTAGTGGCATCCTGAGACTTTGGGCAAGAGGTCTTCTACTCTACGGCTCAGCTACCTTATCTGTTGAATGGGCACACTAGGTGGGTAGTCCTAAGCATCTAAGATCTTCCATTCTAGAAGTCCTTTGACTCTAGAATTCCTATGATTCTAGTTAGCATATGATAGATTCTCTGTTAGGGGCCATGGGGGATATGAAGTGTACGATAATGCTTGCTGTCTGTTGCATTTAGCAAACATCATACTGTTCAAGATTTTAAAAAGTTGCTGCAGCTCTTCTTTGAAGGAAATTGTACACTGATGCTCCATACATAACTAACACGTAAAAGAGATGCTGATAAAGTTTGAAAATGATCTCATGAAAAAATAAACACGTATACAATGCCTCCTTAGGAAAGAGCTGGGCATACTGTAGTCACTCAATAAAGATTTCAAGACTTTTGGATATAATTTTGAGATCTCAGGTTCTGAAGCTAAAAAGCTGCATGTTTAGATTTATTTTTCATCAAACACCTGAAGAGTCTTTGGAACTGACTCATCAAAGGCATTCTCTGGGAATGATACTCTTTTCTGATCTTGGAAGAGGTTGGGTGAAGGACAGAATGCCCCCGTGTGATTGGGCACCCACTTTCAAATCTGGCTGGCGGGTTGTCTTCTTCCTCCTCCTGCTTTCTCGCCTCCTTTTCCTTCTCCTCTTTCTCCTCCTCCTTCTCCTCCCTCTTTTCCTCTTCCTCCTCCTCCCTCTCCTCCTCCTCTACTTCCTCCTCCTCCTTCTCTCTTTCTTTCCCTCCTCTTCCTCCTCCTCTTCCTTCTCCTCCCTCTCCCCCTCCTCCTCTCCCTCCTCCTCCTCTTCTTCTTCTTCCTCCTCCTCCTGAGCTGACCAACCAAGTGCTTATCAGAGAGCAAAAAGGAGGTCAGGGCTGGCCTTGTTTTCATTTGCCTCTTGGTTTTGGCAAGTTCTCAGCGTAATCGTCTTAGGCATTTCCTGACAAAGGCAAATATTCACCTAAGTGGTTAAATCTCGGGACATATCTGTTGATCTCTGCTGAATCTCTCTGACCATTTTATTTCCTCCTCTGCCTTTCCCTATACATTAACCGAGGCCTTGACCTATTGACTGCAGAGTCTCTGAAGCAGCTGGACTCCCTGTTTGAAAGGTTTTCCAAAGAGGCGTCTATTAATTTATGTATTTAATTTCTGTATGAAGTGACTGTTCTTCTCCCAGCACAGGTATTAAAGTACCTTTAGGGGAATCGGCAGCTGAAATCCTTTGTAAGGAAAAATGCTTAGAGTGTCACAAAGCAAAAGCATTGGTGGTAAATGTTCGGAGTGTTCGATGGGAAACCACTGGGATTCACCCCCTCCTTGGATTTTGGGTTCTGTTTCCATTTTTCTGAGGCCCCCATTTGGGTAACCTTAGCTGGAGCACACCACTTTCATTATGGTACACAGGGAGAAGGGTGATGGCGAGGTCCAATTTATTCTATGCTTTCTATTTTAATATGTAGTTCAACTTTGCTAACGGAGTTAATTTTTTTTTTTTTCCCCATATAATGGAATACAATGGAGCCATTGGAAATATGTAGAATAATATTTACTGGTATAGAAAGATATTCACAATATCCTGTTAACAAAAGAAATCAGATTATATAGGATTGTGTACAATATAATCCTGTTTCTGTGATTCTTTTTATAAAAGCAAAAACAGCTATATGTGCATTTAAATAAATATATAAACATATAAATTTAAATATAGAAATGGATTTAGGTATAGGTACAGATACTGATTGGTGGTCTGGTGGTTAACATTCAGCATTCTCACCACCATGGCCTGGGTTTGGGTCCCGGTCAAGGGACCACACCACCCATCTGTCAGTTGTCACACTGTGGTGGCTGCGTGTTGCTGTGATGCTGAAAGCTATGTCACTGGTATTTCAAATACCAGGAGGGTCACCCATGGTGAACAGGTTTCAGCGAGAAACCAGACTAAGACAGAGTAGGAAGAAGGACCTGGCCTCCCACTTCCAAAAAAATTGGCCAGGAAAACCCTACGAATAGCAGCAGGGCACTGTCTGATACAGAACCAGAAGGTGAGAGGATGGTGCAAAAAGATTGGGCAGGGTTCCGCTCTGCCGTCCACAGGGTCGGAGGAGTCAGAATCGACTTGGTGGCACTAACAACAGCTAAATAGATATTAATATGGATTAGGATATGGATACAGATATGGGTATGGGTATGAATATAGAGTTAACACCCTTTTCTCTGAGTTTTGAGATTATGACTGCTCTGTCTTGTTATTTTTGCCTACCGGTATTTTCTACCTTTTCAACAGTGAACACAAAGGCAAAAAAAGCTTTTCATGTAAGAAATAAAAAATTTTCTTTTAATTGTTAGAAACGATAGCAGGCTGCCATGACTTCAGGCTCTTTTGTACCTGTCACTTGCTCTAGGAGGTGCCTGTTCTAATCCTGGTGAAGTGGGGATTGCATGTTAAGGGAAGTATTTGAATACTCTAGAATCCCTTAATGAATTAGCAGAATGTTTTTTGGTCTGTTTTCAGGGGGTCCCAGAATGACTCTCTGAGAACTACTCATGCTGGGGCAGGGACCTTGTTTTTACTGATAAAAAAGGAATAGAGATTAAAAACTGTGACACGTATTTTTAAATGCATATAGACACAGATGTGTATGTTCACATGTTCATAGATATGTGTGTCTATACACACGGACATTTACATAGGTGCTTACATGTGTGTAGATATTTAAATGTATATAAATTGATGGCACGTTGTCAATGACCTTTCTTGGGAACATCTGTCTCCTACACTGAGATTATGGCCTTCCTATTTTTTTTTGTTTTGTTTTGTTTTTGTGGGGAAGACCAGCCCTGAGCTAACATCCGTCGCCAATCCTCCCCTTTTTGCTGAGGAAGACTGGCGCTGGGCTAACATCCGTGCCCATCTTCCTCCACTTTATATGGGACGCTGCCACAGCGTGGCTGATAGGCAGTGCGTCGGCGGGCTCCCGGGATCCGAACTCGCGAACCCTGGGCTGCCAAGCGCGAACTAAACCGCTGCGCCACCGGGTGGCCCCCGGAGTTAATTTTTAAGATCCTAACAAATCCAGTTATATTTAAAATTACTGGGGCAATCCAGCTACAGATTAGCTATTCATAAAAAGTTTTTTCTTCATTAATGGTAGATATGTTACTTAGACAATTAAATCCATCATAGGCCTTTGTTTTCTGTGTGATCAAGAATGGTAAGGTGAGCTGCAGATTGGAGCTCCCTGTCCCAGCACCAGCATTTATTGTACAGGGAAAGATTCGCCCTGAACTAACATCTGTTGCCAGTCTTCCTCTTTTTTTTTTCCTCCCCAAAGCCCCAGTACATGATTGTATATCCTAGTTGTAAGTCCTTCCAGTTCTTCTACATGAGCCACTGCCACAGCATGGCAACTGACAGACAGGTAGTGTGGTTCCGTGACAGGGAAGCAAACCCGGGCCACTGAAGCAATGAGAGCGCTGAACTTTAAGCACTGGGCCACCAGGGCTGGCTCTGGCACCAGCATTTTAATGACATCAAGCACATGTCTACACATCTGCCTACAGACATGCTTTGTAGGACATACCAGGTGGCCCTGTCTTGTGGGCAGAGAGTTCCTTAATTGAAAATGACATGTGAAATTCCAAGAGAGAAGTCCGTGCATGGGATGATTTAGGCTTCATAGTCAGTAACCCTTCCTGAAAAAATACAGGAGCAGCCTTGTGGTGGCACTGTTTTTGCTGAGAAAGCTTATTAAGGACCTGGCCCAAGACGTGAGCAGTTTTGCTATGTCACTCCGGGGAGGCTCTCAAGCTGGAATGAAAGCAAGCCCCGAGCCCGCAAATGGGAGCTAGTCTAGGGCACCCTGAAATAGCATGAAATTTTTGAAAAATGGAGTAATCTAGGGTTGCCTGCAACTTGTTTTGGTATGTAAGGACATTAATAATTTTTGTAAAACCTCAATTATCTGCTTTAACCATTATTTCATAAGACAAATCATTTTCCCCAACATTATGAAAATTTACAAACATACGTCAGTCAAAAAAATTTTACAGTGAACTACCATTAAACTTTAATTGTTTTTATTATATATTTATCCACCCCTCCTCCTCTTGTAATGAAACAAGTATATATATTTATCCATCCCATCCATCCGTCTTGTAATGAAACAAGTGATATATTAATGCCAAAAAATAGGAAGGCCAGGGGCCGCCCGGTGGCGCAGCGGTTTAGTCCGTGTTTGGCAGCCCAGGGTTCGCGAGTTCGGATCCCGGGCGCCCGCCGACGCACTGCCTGTCAGCCACGCTGTGGCGGCGTCCCATATAAAGTGGAGGAAGATGGGCACGATGTTAGCTCAGGGCCAGTCTTCCTCAGCAAAATGGGGAGGATTGGCAACAGATGTTAGCTCAGGGCTGGTCTTCCCCACAAAAACAAAACAAAACAAAAAAAAATAGGAAGGCCATAATCTCAGTGTAGGAGACAGATGTTCCCAAGAAAGGTCATTGACAACGTGCCATCAATTTATATACATTTAAATATCTACACACATGTAAGCACCTATGTAAATGTCCGTGTGTATAGACACACATATCTATGAACATGTGAACATACACATCTGTGTCTATATGCATTTAAAAATACGTGTCACAGTTTTTAATCTCTATTCCTTTTTTATCAGTAAAAACAAGGTCCCTGCCCCAGCATGAGTAGTTCTCAGAGAGTCATTCTGGGACCCCCTGAAAACAGACCAAAAAACATTCTGCTAATTCATTAAGGGATTCTAGAGTATTCAAATACTTCCCTTAACATGCAATCCCCACTTCACCAGGATTAGAACAGGCACCTCCTAGAGCAAGTGACAGGTACAAAAGAGCCTGAAGTCATGGCAGCCTGCTATCGTTTCTAACAATTAAAAGAAAATTTTTTATTTCTTACATGAAAAGCTTTTTTTGCCTTTGTGTTCACTGTTGAAAAGGTAGAAAATACCGGTAGGCAAAAATAACAAGACAGAGCAGTCATAATCTCAAAACTCAGAGAAAAGGGTGTTAACTCTATATTCATACCCATACCCATATCTGTATCCATATCCTAATCCATATTAATATCTATTTAGCTGTTGTTAGTGCCACCAAGTCGATTCTGACTCCTCCGACCCTGTGGACGGCAGAGCGGAACCCTGCCCAATCTTTTTGCACCATCCTCTCACCTTCTGGTTCTGTATCAGACAGTGCCCTGCTGCTATTCGTAGGGTTTTCCTGGCCAATTTTTTTGGAAGTGGGAGGCCAGGTCCTTCTTCCTACTCTGTCTTAGTCTGGTTTCTCGCTGAAACCTGTTCACCATGGGTGACCCTCCTGGTATTTGAAATACCAGTGACATAGCTTTCAGCATCACAGCAACACGCAGCCACCACAGTGTGACAACTGACAGATGGGTGGTGTGGTCCCTTGACCGGGACCCAAACCCAGGCCATGGTGGTGAGAATGCTGAATGTTAACCACCAGACCACCAATCAGTATCTGTACCTATACCTAAATCCATTTCTATATTTAAATTTATATGTTTATATATTTATTTAAATGCACATATAGCTGTTTTTGCTTTTATAAAAAGAATCACAGAAACAGGATTATATTGTACACAATCCTATATAATCTGATTTCTTTTGTTAACAGGATATTGTGAATATCTTTCTATACCAGTAAATATTATTCTACATATTTCCAATGGCTCCATTGTATTCCATTATATGGTTTCCAGTAATAAATTTAAACTAGTGGTTCTCCAAGTGTGGTTTCTGGACCAGCAGCAGCAGCAGCAGCATCCCCTGGGAACTTGTTAGAAATGCAGACTCCCAGGCCCACCCCCGTCCTCTTGAATTTGGGATTGGAGTCACAATCTGTTTAAACAAACACTCCAGATGATTCTGATGAATGCTGAAGTTTGAGAACCACTGCCTGAACAAACATTGCTGCAAATTTTGTCCCTCCCCTAACAATTCTTAGGGGAGCACATTCTAAATTTTTGGCCCGAACCTCAAATTTTTACTTATGCTTACTAAATTCAGGTGAAGAAATCTTTACAATTCAGACTTGTCTTCACGCTCACCAACTTTTCGTGGAAAGTGCAATTCCTCTCCACCTCTAAATTCTACTGACTTAATCTAGACTAAGGGATTCAAGGGTAAACTTGGGGCATCAGTGAAGTCCTTGAAATTATGTGCAAAATTTGGAATGTGAGTATGTTTTTCTGGGGAAAGTACAACTATCAGATTTTCAAATAGCCCATGACCCTAAGATGACTTTTTATTTGTTTGTTTTTTTGCTTTGTTCTTATGCTTGCTGTTCTGTTCTCCCCAGTTGTTTCAATGAAAGAAGGAAAAGAAATCTGCCCATGGGTCCACTGGGCATAGTGGCCAACCAACATGTGGAATGGTGACCTTTTCACTTTTCATCTTTTAGATAGTCCAAAGACCAGCCTTATTCTTCTTTTCTAGGACAGGTAATTCACGTTCTGCAAATCCCCAGCTAAGCCCCACCCCGAGCCTTTGTAGTAGGCAGTGTGCCCTATTTAGACTCCATTTTAAAACAGAATCTTTCTCGAAAATGTTCACATCTTTTCACCCAGAAATTCTAGATCTATGACTTTCTGGAATCTTTCACATCTTTTCACCCATAAATTTTAGATCTATGACTTTATCTCAAGGAAATAATTAGAAACACATGAAAGTTTATGCGTAAGGTGGCTATTATTTATAATCAAAAATTAAAATAGCCTAAATGTCTGACAATAAACATTAGTTATAGATAATAAATAAATAAATAAAGATAATAAATAAATAAAGTCATGGGATGGCATGTCAAACTGTTTCACTGTTATCCAGTCAAACTGGGGCTTTGGAAACATGATTAGGGATGTGGTGAGGGTGTCATAGAATAATATGAAGTGAAAAAAATAGGATATAGTTTAGAACATGTTTACCCCAATCAATGTACATATTAAAAACATCTGAGAGGAATGAGACCTGCATGTCAACATTTTCCCTTGCTTTTTTCTCGTCTGTTTTATCAAGATTTTCTACGATGAACATTTATTGGTTTATAATCTGAAAAAAACTGTTAAATAAAACAGATACTACATTGTGGTGACGAAGCCCACCTGCCTACCGTCTGAGTGTTAAATGGATTTTAGCCCTGCAATTCTGGTTCTAACTAGACCCTCCTACAATGGAGACCATTTCCTTCACAAAAGTGTCAAGGGGGCATGTGATGCTTTCTTGAAGGACCAAAGCGCATTTACTTACTTTCTTGGAGCAGAGCTGTACGCAGAGCCCTTGTTTCATGGTGTCAGTGAGATCCGCTTGTTTCTGGCAGAAACTCCAGCATCCTCTCTAGAGATAAGGATCAGGAGAGTAAGAGCGGATGTGACTGCGGGTAACGCACTGCACTGATCTGCCTCTATGCAGGCTCCCTCTTCTGTTCTGTGGAATGTTCTGTATTCCAGAGCCCCCTTCAAATCGGCCTGCATGCAAATAGAAGCCATTGACTCCTCCAGGAGGGTCCCTTGACTGCTTCCTATTTATCATGTCATGGTGGGTTGACTGGAAACCCAAGAGGGAGTTTCTGCCAGCCACACACAGGGAAATGTCAATTTATTTTATGTCCCACCTCCTGCTATGTCTGTTCGTAGAACAAACTTTATTCATCTTTCCTTAGCAGTCTCAACATGTTTTGGGAAACATAGTTGTACCCATGATACTTAACCACAGTTGGTTGGTTAGTTTGTATGTTCCATCACTCATTCAACAAAAATGTGTGGAACCTCTCTTATGCACCAAGTGGGATCTGACTTTCTAGAAGTGGAGTGGTGAGCAACCAGACCCTGTTCTAGTCTGTGGAGCCCACAGTCAGGACAGGAGATAGGAATGAAACCAATAATCAGGATAATTAATGTATGGTCGCTGTCTCCTGACACTAGGGCAGAGGTTTTCGCAAGTGTTCTATTTCTAGTTGCAGAAACGATGTTGAGGTTTGCGAATGGTTTTTAAAACTGTAAATGAGAGCAGTTAGCCTTGTGACAACATCACTCTCACTTCCTTTTGTTTCCAACTTGTTTCCCTAACCTAGTGCAGCTGCAGCAGGGCTCCAGGAGTCCTGGAAATGTGAGGACTCCTTTGGAAGTGGATAGATGTCATCCATCGTACGTGTTGCGGCAGAAAATGGAAGGGGCTCAGGAAATGCTAGCATTATCAGAGAATATTCCTTCTTGGACTCGTTAATCCTCGGGCTCTTACACAGAGAAAGTTGCTTCGTCTCACTGAGTCACCACGTTCTTATCTGTGAAATGGGATAATAACCCAATAATAATTCTTATCTTACAAGTTGGTTGTGAAAACCAAGAAGGTAATCGATATAAGTGCCTGGCTCGGTGCCTGGGAAATTCAAATGCTCAAAAAACATTAGTTACCTTGATGGTGTCTGTACAGAGAAGATCAGGATGGCTCCTTTTGGTATCTATTAGTGGGCTCAAGCTTCTCCACATTTACGAAGCCTCAGCAGTGTTGGAGTCCCAAGACAGACATTTGATCTTTTTGACTTGTGCTATATGTAAAACTTTGTTCCTTTTTATGACCACATGGATTCCACAAATATTTGAGCAGCTACTGTGCACCAGGCAGTATTCAAGGTGGGGTGTGTAAGGAGATGAAGAAGACACACTCCTTCTTCTCCAGCTCCCAGTCTAGCAGGTCATCTGGGGATGGTGGAACAGAAGGTGTCACCTGGGCACAGAGGAGATCTCCCGCAACCAGCAGGAAGGGATGCCAACAGGAGAGCAGGATCCAAGGAGGACTAGGAACCCAAGGGAAGCCCAAGAAAGCAGGGGGGAGCACAGTGAGACTGCAGGGTGAAAGGAAAGGAAGCCGAGGATTTCTTTTTAGTGTCCACTTTTCTCTCTACAAGTCGAGGCACAGAAAGGCCACCGGCACAGCTCAGTTGCATGTTGAATGCGTAGCTAACCGCATACCCACATATCGTCCTGGAATTCAGCTCTAGCCGCACCTGGCCACTGATGCAGGGCAGCAGCCAGCCCAAAGGGAAGAGGAGGGTGTGAAAGCAGGTGACTGCAGGGCACAGGTGTGTCCTCAGGAGAAGGAATTGTCCGGGCTGATCTGTGCACAGGTATTCTTAGCATACCATGAATACTTCACAGGGGTTTGCCATTTTCCTCATCAGGAAAATCAGTGTTTAAGATTTGCCACAGCCTTGTGTTAAATATTTTGTCATCTGAGTAACATTATCCTTTCTCATCTCCCCAGTCAGCCTGGCATGAACTTGGCCAGATGCAAGCTCAGACCATGACTTGTATGTGCGTATGTGTGCCTGTTCACGCACATGTGCACAGGCCATGTACATCTTCCAAGTACTCTGGGACTCTTAACAATATATGACATACAGTGTAGAGTCAGGGGGCACTTTTCATCTCAGATCTGTGCCAGGACCCTATGTAAAACTGTGCCAAGCCAACATGTACTCCTTTGTCCCCCTTTCCACTCTTATCCTAAGAGCAAATATGCACTGGGCAAATAGGCTGGACGTTGACACAAATGCTTGTATCCGGTCTCCCAGTTCCCATCGAGCTACTGTAACTTTAAAAAGATTTCACAAAGACTACCTCCACTAGCTAAGCTGAAATAAGAATGTCTCCGGAGTTTAATGGATCAAGTAGCGGTGATAGGTTTTATGGCTCTTTTTCACTTTAGGGCATGGGGAAGAGAGAGCCGGGCAGGTTGGTTTTAAATTCAAGGATTTATGTTGTTAATCCTCCGGGCTAATTATAATTTATGGGATCTTGGCAAATTAATATGCGGTTGCTATTCAAAAGTGGAGAGCAATGGGAGGCAGGCATAAACAAGCCTTGTTCATTTTTAATTTATTTCCACCAATGGAGAATATTAAATAAAATGAACACTAGGGTATTTTGCTCTGAGTTCGGTGTTCATTATTTATCTCTAGATTATGAAATTCATATAACAACTCCTTGTTTTTTCACAAGAACCCAGAAATAGGGAGCCGTAGCATCCAGATAAGTAGGAGTCAATCAGTAATTTTCTCTCTACCGCGTATAAGACAGACTCAACGGTACATGAGTGGAGATGGAAGTTTTCCAAGCAAGTGTGTTGGTGGGCCCAAGATTTGGTCTTGGGCACGTCAGAATTGTTTAGAAACAGAACCTGTGAGTGGAACGTGAGCTTAAAATCTCTTCCACAGAAATGAAAGTGCCAGTCCTCCAAAGTAAGGGCTCCAGCCCATTATGTCTTGAGGGCTTTGGCAAATCCTAGCATATCACTAGCCTGGTAGATGCTGAGCAGGGGGTGACCCCATAATTGGTCTTTCAGACTTTAGCATAGCAACCTTGTTGCACCCAGGACCCCCGTTTCATCCGCATCCCCTCTGGCTATTTTCAGAGTTCTCTTTCAAAGAATTCAGCTTCTCACCCATGAACAACTGGCAGAAAATGTTCACTGATCGGCAACCATAAGGCAGGTAGGTTCTTTCTAACCTGATAGTCAGTTGCTCCACTAGGAATAAGAATGTCCCTCCCACTTCCCCTCCACCTTCTTCTCCCCTTCTTCCTCTCTTCTCTTCTCCCCCCTCTCCTCCTCCTTCCAGCTGGGAGAGGGCAGCACGTGCTGCGTGGAGAGCTGCGGAAACCTTGAGCTCTGAGCCCGAGAAGCAAGTTGGAGTCCTCCCCCCAGCTGTGTAGCTCAGATAACAGCTGGAGCAGAGAACAGGCTGTTCTCACTGCTGGATTATCTGACCCAGTTCTGACTGGGGAAGAGACTTAATAGTTGGTACCCAAGTCATTCTTGCCCCTGTGTGAAGGGAGAGGAGCAATCGTTTCTCTCCACCCCAGGCACACACTCCATTCCAACACTCTCTCTCAGCTGCACTTCTGTTCATTGCTCTTGTGCTCATCTTTCCAGGAAAATGAAGGGCCACTTTCAACAATTCTGAAGAAGAAATGGGATGTTTTGCTTTGGGAGGGAAGCTAGCGTGGAAAGGCAAGGGTTTCTGGAGTCTGACAGTCCCCAAATCTAGTCCCAGCCCTACCTTTTATCAGCTGGGTGTTGTTGGGCGAGATACCTGACTTCTCTGAGTTTTCTCATCAGTAACACGAGAATGCTGTCATTGTTCTTTTGGATTGTTATGAGAAATAAGATACTGAGAAGCACCTGGCGCATTGCCTCAATTCTTCTACATGGTCAAGAAATGGTAGTTCTGCCCCCTTCCGCCCCCATCCTTGTACGTAATAGATTCTCAGAAGTATGTATAGAACTGAATTGACCAAAAGGGATCATTTGTACCTTAATACCCACAGAGAGTCATAGACACTTTGACTCTGGGATGATATCCCAAGGCTCCATGGCAGTGAGTAAATGTGATGAATCATGTAACTGTCCCCCAATGCTAGAGGGGATGAGTACCTGTTAGTTCATGTGTGTCTGTGATATGAACAAGAGTCCATGATTTATAAGCAGCCCAGCATTGCGACATAGAATAGAAGTGACTCTGTACCTGCAGAGCTTGGGGGATCTTTGTTTCTCTGTCATGTCTTATTTTTGTTTGTGACAACAGCAGAAATCCAACCAGTGTGTTGACAGAATTCTTGGCTTTACGGTAGTTCCTTATCAAGGGGTCTTTAGCCTAATCTAATCATTTATTGGCAAGAAGACACTCTGTTTTCTGTATTATTTAGGAACAAAAACTTAAACCTAATTGAAATCAGTACTCAGTAATCTATATTATTTTTAGTTCAGTAATCAATGATCATCATGGTTTCACTTTTTTATGTACTCCTCTGGAGAAGTATGCTGGAAGACTAAAAGCCAGAAAGTTTTTTTAAAAAAAGCGGGCTACAATTGGCAAGAAACTGAAAAGCCCTAAAAGAAAGGCAGTAGGTAATTTTTGGAACAAATCAGCACAGGTAATGTTTAGGCAAGAAGGATAGAAAAAGATCAAGGTGTCACAGTGACACGAGTGTTTAGGCTCATCATATTACAGTGTTTTGTCCAAGGAACAGTTGGTTTTGATTTATCAAGCACGTCTTTCCATGGACCCAGATGTGTGTCCACTGGGCCTGGTGGAGGACAGATGTGTGTAACAGCCTCTATCGTGAATTCAAAGTCTAGTCCTACCTATCAATTCAAGCTTTGTAACTGGATCAAACCAATGAAGTGTGTCTCCTTCTTGAGGATGAGCTGTCTCACAGGACCCTGCTAGGCACCTCCCACAGATGCAGTTCTTTCTGGTGGCTCTCCCAGTGAGCTCCCCAGCCATACCTGATGACCAGATTGGCCTGATCCTCAGGACCAGACATAGCACAGGCTCAGTCTGAGAATCTTACCTCTGTCCCTCTTTCCCAGCTAACTCATCCCACCAACATGAGAAGTTAGGTGGTCTCACCTTTAAATATGTAGTCCCTCGTTCCTCTTAAGTATTTATACACATCAAAGTCAAGATTTTTGCTTCCAGTCTACTGGCCCATCAAAAGGGTTCTCCACTTGATTTACAGGTAGGAGATCATGTTGGTAAGTAAACAAAGCACTCAGATGTCAAGTTACCATTCCCTTACGCTGAGTATTGTTGAGGCTCATGACAGACCTGAGGCGTTAGAGAAAGGGTCCTGTGGTTGAATGTCATATTCCCCCAAATTCATATGTTGAAATCCTACCCTCTAATGTGATGGTCTTAGGAGGTCTTTGGGAGGTGATTTGGTCATGAGGGCAGAGCCCTCATGAATGAGATTAATGCCTTATAAAAGAGGCCCGAGAGAGCTCCCTTGCACCTTCCACCATGTGAGGACACAAGGAGAAGCCTGCCACCCAGAAGAAGGCCCTCACCCAACCATGCTGGCAACCGAGTCTCAGACTTCCAGCCTCCAGAATTGTGAGAAATACATTTCCATTGTCTATAACCCAGCCAGTCTGAGGTGTTTTGTTATACAGCCTGAACAGACTGAGACAGACGGAGAGCATGTTTGGTCCAACTTTCTTTGCTGCTTCTCTGGACCCAAGAACCTTTTCCAGGAGTATCCAAACGTGGAACATCCGTCCACTGGGGGGCTTCCAGCTTCCCAGATGCCTGCTTTTCTTTTGACCCTCTTTCCTGCTGAGAGTTCTTTAATGACTACTCTTCCACTCACTCTTCCCAGAGAACCAGGAGCAAGACACCACGTCTCCACGACACAAATGTTTCTGATCATTTGTATCTTGGTTTTATTTCTCACTCTCCCACTACATAAAAGACTAAGAAAGCATTTGCATGAATGTTTGCACATCGTTTAAATATTCATTTCCATTAATTTATTCATAGTTGTAAAGTTTATTACCTAGAATATCGAGTCATAGAATTTTAGAGCCGGAAGACACGAGAGAAATCATCTAGTCCCAAGTCCTCATTTTACAGATGAGGAAACTGAGGTGAAGGGGACTCAGGCAACTGCCCAAGGTCAAATTCTGAATGAGTGACACAAGGGAGAGCCAAACGCACGTCTCAACAGTCCAGCCTCTGTTGTATGCTGCTCTGCACAGCTGAAAACCATCTTGCTCTTCCTGGCACAGACTCCTTCCTATTCATTATCCAGCCTGTTCTTGTTGAGTGCCAGCTTATTGCTTGGTGCTGGAGCACAGCAGTGACTGACACAGTCATGGTAAGAGATCTCACAGTGTAGTGGGACAGAGAGCCTAAGCAAATAGATGAACATATGCCTGTGTGATGACAAGTTGTGATAAGGGCTCTGAAGGAAATAAACAAGGTCTGTGTGGAGAACAGTGGTGGGAGGTGTCTTAGTCTGGCTGCTATAACCAAGTACCACAGACGGGGTGGCTTATAAACAACAGACATGTATTTCTCACAGTTTTGGAGGCTGGGAGTCCGATCTTGGGGTACCAGCGTGGTTGGGCTCTGGTGAGAGCCCTCTTTCAGGTTGCAGACTTGTGTCCTCACATGGAGGAAAGAAGGCAAGACAGCTCCCTGAGGTCCCTTTTGTAAGTGCACTAATGCCATTCATGAGGGCTCTACCCTCACAACCCAATCACCTCCCAAAGGCCTCACCTCCTAATATCATCACATTGGGGGTTAGGATTTCAACATATGAATTTGGGGGGACACAAACATTCAGTCCATAACAGAAGGGTAGGGGTGGGGACTCTTGGGTTGTGTTTTCCCAGGAGGTGGAGAAAAGAGACTGGGAAGGGGCACCAGCCAACACAGGGTGCATTAATGAATGGGTGCTGCAATGGACAAGTGGTACAGAATCCACCTGGGCAATTCTGGGAGTCAACGTAGAGCATCCTGCCTCTGAGTTATCCATCACGAGGGACAAAGAAACTGGGCTACTTACCTCCCGCTCATCTGTCATTCCTTGAGAACTACTCTCAGGGAACTTCCAAGCACTTCTGAGCGGTACCTTGGTGCAATATTTGCAATATTTGGGATGTGCTTGTAACAAAATTCAAGTTTCTCTGAAATTCAAATTTAGCTGGGCATCCTGTACTTTATCGGGCAACCTTAGGCCCACCCCTTGGGTGTCCCTTCAATGAATCGAGCAGCACCTGCGGCCAGAGAAGGCTCCAGGCAGCTCACTTGCTTGCAGAAGGAAGGGCTGAGCATGAGCCACACTAACCTACTCTCAGCAGGGTGACCAGAAGGTCTTTGGGAGTAAGGCAAGGCCCCAAGGCTGGGAAAGAGCCAACTTTTTATACAAGGAGGGGGAAGAGGATTGGAGAAGGCAGAGGGAAGACTTCTGGGCAGAGTGGACATCGCACGTAAAGAGCTAGGCCCACTTAATAATTCTTTGCTCTCTGTTATCTTAAACCAGGGTCTCTCCAAGTTTGGAAGTGATGTTGAGCCCTGGGTAGCAGGGCTGGGTGACAGTCCTAAGTATGGGTCACAACTCCTACTTGATGAGCACTTTCTATATGTCTGCAAGTTTGCTCGCATCTCACATGATCCCATTTAATCTTCCCAAAAGCCCTAGGAGGTAGATGCTGACATTGGGCCAGTTTTCCAAACTGAGGAAGCAGAGGCTGAAAGAGGTTAGGTAAACTACTCATGAGGGGCAGAGCCAGGATTTGAACCCAGTCTGCTCCAGAGTCCATGCTCCTAATGCCGCCTAATCAAACATCTATTGTGGGTTGACTGTGCTCCCCAAGAAGATACGTTGACGTCAAGATAAATAGGCTCGAGAGATCTGCCGTACAACATTGAACCTATAGTCAACAATAATGTATTGTACACTTACAAATTGTTAAGAGGGTAGATCTCAAGTTGTGTTCTTATTGCAATAAAAAAAATTTTTTTTAAATGAAGTTATCCTGGATTAGGATGGGATCTAAATCTAATGAGTGATGTCTTTATAAGAGAAAAGAGAATGAGATTTGGAGGGACACGGACATACACATATGCATGCACGCACACACACACACAGAGGAAGGAATACCATTTGAACATGGTGGCAGAGATTGAAATGATGCTGCCAATAGCCAAGGAACACCATGTGTTGCTGACAACCACCAGAAGCTGGAAGAGCCTTTGAAGGGAGCACAGTCCTATGGACACCTTGATTTTGAACTTCTGGCTTCTGGAACTGTGAAAGAATACATTTCTGTTGTTTTAAGCCACGCAGTTTGTGGCACTTTGTGACGGCAGCTGCAGGAATGCAGCTAATGCAGTGTCCCTTCTCAACTTACCAAAGGGCACGTGAAGACGTGCTCTTAACCAAATTAACCAGATGCCCCAGGCAGGAGCCCAGCAGCCAGATGGCTCACCTAGGGGCCATGGCTGGCAGAGGTGGACCGCTGCCTCCCTTTAATGGGCGTTGAAGTTGGTCACATTTCCCGGCCCATTGGTGATGACACAGAGGGAGGAGCCAGGGCAGCAGACGAAATTATATACATCTCAAGGGCAGTTAAACAATTAGCTCACCCACAGGAACACTGCAATATGCACAATATTTGCTTTCCCAGCAAAGCCAAGTGCAAGTTCCTGCCTGCTCTAATGACCCGGTGTTCCTCCAGTGCAGGAAGGAACCAGGCCCCTCAGTGCTGCTGGCTCTCACCCTCTGCTGCCACAAGGATTTAACTCCTTCCTGTCTCCCGTGCTCTTAGGTATCCCATACAACTGTTGCCAGGTGGATTCAAGTGGGGTCATTCTATTTGATCAGCCTTGCGTTTACTGGAATTCTCTCCAATAGTCAATGGAAGCATAATTCATAGCAGTGCACATAACCCATCTTTCATGTGAAAAAAAAAATTTACACCTTGTCTCATTCCAGCAAGTATTTGAAACAGCCCATCAGGACTTATTGGTGCAGGTGGTCAGTAAGTAGGAGAGAAATTCAGGGTATGGAAATGAACATGGACCCCAGAGTGAGTCCAGGACTCCAAAACACATGTGCTCCTGTTATAAGCAAGCCAAAGATTTGTCTCGGAGCCTCCTTGAAGGCTCCCACAAACTGGGACAAACCATCAGTTATGCAGTTTACAGTATCTCTAGACGCGAAACAAGCCAGTAATTCAGGGAAAGCCCGGCTGTTCTCACGAAGAATCTAACAGTGACACGAGGGTGCGTGCCTGGAGGTGGGTTCCTGGGCTGGTGATGGGCTGCACAGGGCCTCTCCCAGCCCCTGTCCTGGTCCCACTTTTAACTGAGAGAGCACATGAATAATAACACTGAGCTGGAGGTCTGCCTTGACCTGGTATCAAGTGTTTAAGTCATAAGGAAAAGATTGCAAAGGATCCAAGTCGTCAAAGTCACAAAGGAAACAGAACATGTCACAAGCTTTCTCCACCCAATTATGGTGTGTGAGAAGGAGGGGGCTCTTATTTTCAAATGAATTTTTCTCTATTTAAAAGTAATACAGATAAGTGAAGAAAATTTTGAAAATCTTTAGAAAGGAGAGAACTTACTCATAATTCTACTGGCTATAGGTAATTAGTATATGCATTTCTTCCAGTCTTTTCTGTGTTATGCTGTATTTGTGTCAGATTGAGATCACTACCATCTACCCATTTGGCACACTGCTTCTTATTTTTCCCTAAAATTATACATTTCAGCACGTTGTTATAAATGCTTTTTAACTGCAATTCTCCGTGCTTGACCGTCCGTGGAGGGGAGGCATCACCGTTCATTTATCCACTCCTATGTTGTTGGGCATTTAGATGGTTGTAAAAACTTTTGCTGTCAGAAAGACTGTTCTGATAAACATCTTTGTGCATAATGCAGTTTCCATAGTTCCCATTATGTCTTTAGGATAGTTTCCCAGAAATGGAATTACTGGGTCAAAGGTTGAGCACATTTTTTAAAGGTTCCTGAAACATATTGCCAAATTGCTCTCCAAGAGGTCTGTAGCAATTTAAAGGATCAAGAGCAGCATTTGAGACACCAGTTTCTTCTAACCAGTATTGAGTGCTCGTTAGAAAAAATCATTACTAAATCATTACTAATGTGATAAACAAACAAATGGCGTGTTATTGTTGGTTTGAGGTCTTATTGTTCAATGCTTGAAAGAGGCAAATTTGGAGAATCTAAAGAAACACAGCAGAAATTGAATTTATAGGCTACATTAACCTAGCCTTTTGGATTGGATGGTTTCTAAAGAGGTTTCAATATAGTAATGGATGATAAGTGGATACTTAAGAGAAAGCGTATTTTGGAGAACTTTGCAATAATACGTCCTGGAGGTTTTGTCCTCCGTCAAAGTCAGAGCGACATCTGCACTCCACCTGCTCTCCACGTGTCTGATAGTTTGTAGATGCTTCATAACTATGTATTGAAGCAAATGACCGACATTCGTAGGATCTTTTACAGTTTTTCAAAGTGTGTTTCATATTGAGAATCTCATTTTGTCAGTGACGAAGTAACTGAGATGTGGATTCAGTGACTTGCCTAAGACACACATAGGTTAGAAAGTGGTCCAGCCAGGATAAGAACGGGACTGTCTGGCTGGGAGGACAGTAGGCTTTTCACCTCCGCATGGACCCTCCTCTGTCACCTGCTTGGTCTCAGCCGGATCACAATGACTGGCTTTCCCCCGTGATGCTGAACTGCCGTTTCCTCACAGTTTAGGCAGGACTGGGAACCAGTGGGCAGTGTGGCCGTTCTTCCCAGTTGCCAGCTTCCTTTCTGCATTTCAACAATGCTCAAAGGATAAGGCATCCTTCATGTCAAGAGCCTCCGTTAGCTGCAAAATCTATCTAACGTGGTGCCCAGAGCAAAAGGCCCCGGATTAGCTTCCTAGGACTGCCGTAACAAGTTGCCACAAGCTGGGGGCTTAAAACAACAGATACTTATTCGCTCACAGTTCTGGAGGCCAGAAGTCTGAGATCAAGTGTTGGCAGGGCCGCACTGCCTCTGTGGGTTCTAGGGGAAAATCTGTTCTTTGCCCCATCTAGCTTCTGGTGGCTGTCTGTATTTCTTGACCAGTGGCCACATCCCTCCACCTCTGCCTCTGTGGTCATGTCGCCTCCTCCTCTTCTGTCTCAAATCTCCCTCTGCCTTTCTCTTATAAGGACACTTGTCATTGGATTTAGGGGCCGCCCAGAACATCCAGGATATCTCCTCCTTTCAAGATCCTTGACTTAATAATAGCTGCATAGACCCTCTTCCCAAATAAGGTCACATTCACAGGTTCCAGGGATTTATCATGGATATCTTTTGAAGGGTCATTTTTCTGCCTTCCACAGTCCCTGAAGCTCATTGCTGATCCCATGAGTATAACATCTGTGAGAAGTCCTGCATGTTACCTATCCCATGGCAGGTACTCAGTACCAGCCACCACAGAATAAACTTCTCACGTTGTGTTTACAATAGAATATGTAACACGACTTAGAGAAAAAGTGTTTACTTAGGGTCAGTAGGCTGAATTCCAAGGTCTGAAGTTAGTTTTCTCTTGACTTGGGCACGTAACTTCTCTGAACCTCTGTTTGCATGACTGTAAAATGGGTACACAGACACTTGCCTTGTTGAATTTCCAGGGATTAGGTGAGTATCCAGTGGATAGTGTTCTGTGAGTGGTAGAGTGCAGTAGGATTTTGAAGACTGAATCCAAAGTCCAAAAGGTGGGAGGTGTGTTTGGGGGGCTTGCACCAAGAGAAGCTGTGCACTGGTAAGAGCGATTCAGAGAAAACAATCCGTATTGGCTTTCCTCAGTTGCTCGGGGTCTGAGCTAGATTCAATTGGGAAAACTAGGTTAGTGCCAGGAAAAGTCCATTACTCTTTAAAAGCAACCACTCATCTCTAATAATAAATAAACCAAACATTGGGATATTAAAGCGATTCGTTCTCAGCATCGGAAAAGAGGTTGCATGTGTGTGTGTCTGTGTGTGTGTTTTTAATATCCCACCCAGCCCACCAAGCCCCCACCCCCAGGAACTCCAAGATTGAACAAAATCCTACTTATGTGCTACGGATTTAATATAGCATCAGGCTCCTCTAGGTACAATAAAATACCAAGTTAAGAGTATTAATTCCTTACAACGCTGATGGGTCCCAGCTGTGCACACGCATGTAGGGTGTGAGGGTGTGTGCTCAGCGGGTACAGGTGCTGACGGGGCTATTCCACCTCAGAGCACATGTGCCCACAACACAGCTGTTTCTCAAATCCTTCACCACTTGCTTAAAAACCTCTATGAAGTTGTACTGCCTCTGGGCACAATTAAAAGCTGTATACTACATTTCATCAGATAGTGTTAGAAATTTAGGCTGAGCCAAAAAAGAAAAGTGAGAAGGTGGGAGGGAGGAAGAAACGACTCCCTTGTTAAGGTGGCATCAACCTCCTTACTCTGGCTATTGAAACAATAAAGCTTCTCAGCGCCCCACAAAATCCTCCAGTATTAAGAATGGGGAGTGGAAAAAATGTGATAAAGAAGGACATTTCTTCCTTTCTTTCCTTCCTTCCCTCGTTCTTTCTTTTCTCCTCTTTTCTTTCTTTTTTTCCATCCTCCTCTGTCCCTTCCTTCTTTCTTTGCTTTCTTTCTTCTTTCTCCTTCCTCCCTCCCCTCCTTTCTTCCCTCCTTCTTTCTTTCTCACCCCCCCCCCCACACTTTGCCTGTCTTTCTCCTTGCTCTCCTTTCTCCATTAATGATAAAATCTATCCACAGGAGAAGCTGAAAGCTGAGGTAACTAAGTGAAAATGTGAACAGCCAAGCTGAATGGTGAAAGGCCCAGATTTAGTTCTACTTTCAGGAAAGTGACCAGAACACCTTGCCCATTTTCGCTTGGGAAGTGAGCTAACATTACTTCCACTTACAGCATGGAGGTGCATGGATTAGCTTGTTTCATTGGCATGACAACCCAGGAAGTCTTCATATACCCATTTTACAGAAGCAGCAGCTGAGGCCCGCCGGAATGAAGCTTGCATTGGCTGGCCTCCACTATTCAGTGTCACAGGCAGGAACAGAACACTTCCCGTGGCCTCGCTGTCCACATGGTCATTGCCTCCTGCTCTGGGATTCTCGTTGCCCGTTTTCTTCCTCCCTCTTGAACAATATGAACAATACGTGAAGACGGGCATTCTCTCCTTTCTGTAGTCTCAGCTCTCCAAGGGGAAAAGATCTGATCTTACCGTTTCTTATCCACACCTGGATAGTGTTTGAATCAGATTCCCTGCTGTATGATGAGATGGAAAAGCAACAGAGCATCATCAGTGTGAGGGAGAACTCTGCCCATCTGTTACCCATCCCAACAGCCAGGCTGGTGCCCAAGGCATAAAGCATGGTGGGAATTCCCTGGTCTCAGTGGGAACAGAAGAACCGAGAATTAGGATCTGACTTTAGATGCCCTCCTTGGATTACAGGCCCATAAGCTACTATAAATAGAATCTTACCCTATAAAAATGATGCAGCTACATCCTCCAGCCTCTCCCCCTCCTCAGGGATGGAAATGAGTGCAGGCTGGAAGCAAAACTAATATTTGTTGAGATTCTGTTTCCTGTTTCCCAGGCACTGTTCTAGGCTCATTCATGTACCAGTTCATTAATCCTCATTATAGCTCTGTGACTTAGTAAATTCTTGTCTTTAAGTAAGGACACTGAGTAAGGAAATGGAGACCCACAAGGGTTTAATAACTTGTTCGTGGTCATGTCTAATAGGCGGCAGAGCCAGAAATCAAAATAGTTTGACCTGGATGCCCCAGGCTTTTTCCCTGATGTCCCTCTCACTCACAGCCTACTAGAATCCACACCCTTTCCCTGTCAGCTCTAGGAACATGAAATAATGTGAGTGGGGTGAAATAATGCCGTTTAAAAGCAGGCACATTATAAAGAATTATATCAACCGGATTCCCTGAATCCTGGGAAAATTCATTTCCTGTGCCACCCGATTAGAGAATCAAGTGAAACTGATTGATATACGGCAAGAATAGTTAAGAAACAGGCAGCCTTGGACCAAGTTTGATTAAACCGATACCCTCGGCCTCCTGCTGTATCAAATCACGGACGAATTGGTACCATTAGGATAAATTACTACAAGAGGCACTGCAAAGCCAAGCTAAATAAACTCTGTCTTCTCAAGCCCCGTGATTGTCTTATTAAATAATTTCTTTGCCTCATAAATGTGGACTCGGATCCCTTGCGCTCTGAAAGCCCTCCTGATTAACTATATAGTCTTGGCCTCAAGTTGATTTTGTAAACTTTGGATGGTGCCCCAGAGGGTGAAGCTTCCTGTTGTCAATTCTGCCTGTTGCTATAGATACCGAACTTCACAATCAGTAATTAGAGCGTGCCCCCTGCCCCAGAACTGGTCAAATGGTGCAGAGTGCTCGGCAAATGGTCTTAAAAGCATCCGCACTGGCATGGAACTGCATCTCCAATGGTGACGGGGTTTGTTTTATTCATGGACTTTTTGAAAAAAAAAAAAAAATCACTGGTTTGTTGGAAACCACAGTGAAATACAAGTAGTTACTATGCTTTTTAAAACACAACCAAGTTCCCTTATCATGATATGTTAAGGATAGGAAGGAGGACAGCAGGAAGCATGGTACAGCACAAAGATGACTCCATCTGACCTGCTCTATGAGGGACAGAGTTCATTCTTGCTCAGATTTCGTATCTTTCCTGTTACACTGAGAGTATGCATATTCCACAGCCCTCCCCCAACCCCCGAAAGAAATGCCTTTATTTATAAGCGAGACTGCTTATGGAATGATGAATAAGTTAAGAGAAACCATTGGTGGCAAGAGAGAAAAGGTGATGGGTTGAGCTTATTTTATTTAGTGGAGCAAAACAGATGTGGAACATTTGTGTCTTAAAGCATTTTGGTCAAGAGAGAACTAAATTGGTTAGAAAGTGTGCAATTTTGCAGGTGTTATAAAAATATAAACCAATGAGTCCGTACTCTGTTCCCTAAAGGGAATGAGAAATGAAAATGAAGGTTTGCAAAGACACTTTGCTGGATACTTAACATATCTTAATTTAAGGTGACATTACTGTCCTCATTTTAAAGCTGAAGAAACCAAGCTCTGAGAGAGTTAATGATTTTTCCCAAGTCACCCAGTTTTTGTTACACAGCCGGGATTATAATCCATGTCTGCTGACTCCAAAACTTGTTTTCCCATCTTTTTTTCAGGGAAAGACTTCTCCGAAAAACATATAGGGATCCTGCTAGAGACTGCTCATAACTTTATTCATTTCCCAGTTTGAAAATAAATCTTGGAATTCAGAATGATGCATATTTATTTAAAATAAATCATCTTAAAATTTCCTTACAAAACGTACATTACAGCAGTGGTCTGCCAAGCCAAGAATTCTATTGACATTCCCAAAGTAATGTTGATTGTATTTTTGATTCCTTTAAAACCTCCCTAATTGTCTTGTTTATTTCAAACACCCTGAGAACACTTCCTAAATGCTCATAGCATCCAACAGTCTGGGAAAATACGTGGTTTACAAGGATGATCTGGGATGTTTTTAAAGCTTTTGCAGAGAGTGCAGGTTATCTAAAGCCTGACATTGTAACGGCTGGGTAATCCTGCCATCTTTCTTGGGGCATTTTTAGAGGATCCAGAACTCTCAGTCTCAGATTATGTGTATTTCTTCTTCTACATCCAAGTGCAAGAGGGTCGACTTCGACTGGAGTTGAATCCATCTGTCTGGCAAATCTGTCTGACAAGACCTTCCCTGCATCTGCCCAAGGAGTCAAGTTCTGGGCAATAACTCTAGACCATTGCTCTTGGACACAAGCAAAAGTCATGTCCACAATTCGGGCAGTTCATGGACTTACCACTAGTTTAGACTGGGAAGATCCTCAGAAGGGATCTTGTCCATCCTTCTAAGGGAAGCTGGGAAAAAAAATCAGCCAACTTCGTGTTATTTTTCTTATTGATAAAAGCACAAATAAGCCTTTTAAACATATTTTTGTGTGTGTTTAATTCCTATCATAATCTTCTGAGGTAGATGGTGTTCTCTCTGTTAACAGGTTTCTTTTTCATTTTGCAAATGATTTCTGGGTTTTCCTACAAAGAACCAGGCAGCGAAGATACTGAAACTCAGAAATGTCAAGGAATTTGCCAGTGGTTCTCGAAAGGGGGAGATTTTGCCCGCCCCCCAGGGACATTTGGTAACGGGCAGATGGTTCTACTGGCATCTAGTGGGTGGAGGCCAGGGCTGCTGCTGAGCGTCCCATGATGCCCAGGATAGCCCTCACCACAAGGAATTAGCTGGCTCCAAATATCAGCAGTGCTGAGGCTGAGAAATCCTGACATAGCTTTGGGGCTGTGTTGGGATTTAAATATGGGTCTGTTAGCCTTTGCAACGTTATAGTGTTGCTTTGGGCAAACGATTAGCATTTTGATGGAGCTTTTTACCTCTCCACATTGAAATTATGGAAAATTATCATTAAAGCTTTGGTTTCTTGTTTCAATACTAGGCATATAATAGATGTTTAGTAAATGTTTACTGAATGAATGGATAAACGTGCACAAAATGAACTATAACCCCCTGTAAAGTGATAAATCTCATCAGGAGATGACACAAGTGTGCCCTGGGATTTCAAAGAAGGGGATTTCTTCCAGCTAGGGGATGGAGGTGAGTGGTGGATTCTGGAATGACTCAGTGGAGAAAGATTTGAAATGAGGTTTGGAATCAAGCAGAGCTTGAATTTTGGGGAGGAGGGAGGGCATTACTGGTGGAGGGAGAGAATGATGGGAGCAGAGGTGGAAGCACACTGGTCACCATAGGTAATTTAGCTGTAGGAGACGAACATAAGAATGAGTTAATAGTGGAGCAGGACACACTGGAAAGCTGAGCTGGGCGTCAGTGGTGCATCCGTGAACGTTGACTAAGGAAGGTGGACTCTATCCTGTGGGATATGCGAAGCCATGGGGAGTTTCGAACAGGAAATTGATGTGCTCAAAGCTATATTCCAAGGAGGTAAATATGGCCCACATGTGTAAGATCAGAGAAGACTGGGCGTGGGGAGGCATTTGTGGGTTGCCAGAAGACAGAAAAGAGGAGGCTGGCTTATGTGGCAATTCTTTTCGTTTTAACTTAGATTTTTAAAAACATATGTATAATTAAACTATTTACTTTTGAATATTAATATTTTTATATGGTTCAAAGTCAAAAGTAGAAGATAGAAAACAGTGTGTGTATGGGTATATATTTATGTGTATATATATATATCTCAAATCCATATATATATTTTTTTCTTTATATATTTTTAAATCTCCCTCTACCCCTTTTTCTTGGCACCTATTTCTTCTCCTGAACCAATATTATCATTTCCTCCTGTATCCTTCCAGACGTTTCTATGCATTTACGAGACAATATGTTTCTATCTTCTTTTACCCTCCTCTTCACTACACTACACACACCTTGTTCTTTTCACTTGACAATACATCTTAGAGATGGTTCCAAATCAGCATATAAATGATTTCTTCATTTTTTAACAACCGCTGAGTATTCCACTGCGTGGATGCTTCATAATTCATTGAACCAATTCCCCGTTGATAGACATTTGGGTTGTTCCCAGTCTTTTGCTATGACAATTTGTGCTGCAGTGCGTAACCTTGCGCCAACGACATCATTCCCGACGTGCACGAGTGTGTGTGCGGGATACAGTCCTAGAGAGCATGCACTTGGGGCATTGTCATAGATACGGACAGATTGCCCTCCACGGAGGTTGTTGCAATTTACATTCCCAATAAGCGATGTACGGTGGTTGGGGTGGTCCTTCCTGACGAAATGCTCTATAGTTGGGTGGAGCGGTGGACTGAGAGAACATGGGGATGGGACGCTGCAAGTGAATGCCTCCAAAACGTACTTTACAGAGAAATATTTTGATGGAAACTGGGCTGCAAGACAAAGAAGGTTGGATTCAGGGCAGCAAATTAGTGCAGTTTCCAAGAATCCAGGTGAAAATGTATAATGGCCTGTGCTGCTAGAGGAACGAGAGAGATAAAAGGCATTGGGGAGACTCTGATGAGCGACTGGATGTGAGCAGTGGGGCAGGGAGATCCTAAAGATGTTTTTGGTCCTCTCTGCTGCTGTCATCCAATCAGGACCAGGGAGGAGGAAGAGCTTTTAGGAAAAAGACATTGGTTTTGGCTTGTTGAAAATATTACCACTCATCAAAAGCATTTGAACAGGAGCTCAAAGTTCTTTGTGGCAACTCCACTTTTTCCTGATCCCACCCAGAAATCTTTCCTGTCACTCCCAATCCATGTGCATTTGGATAAGCACCTAATTTTATGAGTTCAAAATTCCCTAAGAGCCAAAAAGATTTTTTGAAAAGGTTTTAAATGCTTTTAAAAATGCCTTTTTAATACTCCCAGCAACCCCGTAAAGTCATCATTCTCCTGTTACAGGTAAGAAAATCAAGGCTCAGAGAGGTTAAATAGCTTGGCCAAGGTCACACAGCTATTAAGCAACTGTGCCAAGACTTAGATCCAGGTTAACTTTACATCCCGAGCTTTATAACTTGTTGACTTCGGTAGCAAATGCAGTGGGACAGAAGGGTCTGGGCATTTATTTCCAAAAGCTGATTTCACTTGACTGTGGAATTCTAATCTTTTAACAGCATCCTATTTATTTCTAAAGTGTTGGGGTGAATTTGCCAAGTGTTGAAAAGTGCATTTGTGAGCTAGTAGGATTTGATTTGAAGTCGGGGGATGACAGAGCCTGTGGTGGAGGCTCAGTCCGCTGACATGTTTTAGTTCACAACGGGACTGGAAAAAGCCACAGAGGATGAAGGTGGTCATTCAGTTGCCCAAGCAGTAAGGCCTGACACTGGTGGCGTGCTCTGGTAACCCCACACAGAGGCGGCATTGTTCCCCGCGTGAAGGGGGCTGAGGCGTCACCAAACGGGGCCGAGTGTCACTTCTCTGGGTTAGAAATGCTGTTTTCCATTCACTGGAAAACAACAGTCCAAGTTCATTGTCCTGACAAAGAACTCTGTTTCTTCTTTTATGCTGAGAGTTTGCCAGTTGGGATCTTGATAGGAATGCCGATGCCGGGTATAAAATGTTGCCGAGTACATCACATCAGGGACTGTTCTACCACGTAGCCTTCAAAAGTATCCAGATGAATCTAATAGAAAATAGAGAGAAACGAGCTGGTCCTGTGCTCGCAAAATCTCCAGCACGAAATTAAGATTTAGTTTCGGGGGGCTCGCCAATGTTAAAGGTTTGTCTAATGAGGGGTGCATGCTCTCTGGTGTGTTGATTATGCATGTAGGCATAGGCCTCTCGGTGCCTTAAAATTCAATTGTTGCACAGTCTGTCTCATGTGGAACCATCTTGGTATATCAAAAACAGAGAAGAAAACCACTTAGAGCGAGTAGAAAAAAAAATTTTTTAATAATAATAGAGTGAGTGCATGATTGTTTTAAAAGCTACATACATTAGGTTTAGGCTGGGGAAAATGGCAGTTTATTTTTAAAGGCTGCTATGTTTATGCTTAAATAATTTGTATGACCTCCACCTGGGAAGTTTTCAGGGACATTTCAAAGCTTTCACGGAAAATAAATTCTTAAATGAAATTCATTTCACACCAGTTGCATCCTGGTATTTCTTTATAGATTGCTTTCTGTGCCTGGCACTGTGCTTCCTATTTATTAAAATCTAAAGCCATTAATAAATTAATTCACTAATTAATCAACGAACTAAATTGTTATCTAGCTCTTCTAATGTGTGAGGCCCCGTGCTTGGCCTGTGGTTCAAAGACAAAGTCACAGTTTGACACTCAAAGAGCTCGTAGATCAGTTGAAAGAGAAGAATAGCATGAGGAAAACTGGTGAAGAGCTGGGGGCCAGGCTGCCTGGAGGGATGTCTTAGCTACTGCTCACTGACTGGGTTATCTCTGGTGGGTCACTTGGCCTCTCTAAGTCTCAGTTTCCCCATCTGCAGAATGGAGATAATAAAAATAGTTAATATGTATTGAGCGCTTTGTATTAGCACTTTCCATGATTGATGTATTTCTCAGAATCACCCTATAAGGTTGCTATTTTTATTCCCATCCCCATTTTACAGAAGAGTCGTAGAAAGGGAATTTGCCCAAGTTCACAGTCACCAGTTGGTAGACTCAAGATTTCAGATCCTGAGTGTCTGATTCCAGAACCTACACTCTTTATCAATTCCTTCAATAGTACATACGGCAGAGCAACTAAAGGAGATAATTCACACACAGTGCTTAGTAAAGTGTCTGCTGCTTAGCCCTCAAAAGATATTATTTTCATTGGTTAATTAAATATTAAATAATATGTAACATTCTAGTTAATACTAATAATAAATAAGTGTATTCATGTTATAGGTACAGAAGACTGTGAACTACAGGTCTTGAAGAGGGTGGGACTAGTTCTATATGACAGGAGTTTCAGTAAAGTCTTCCTAGAGAAGATGTCATTGGGATGAGCTTGAGGCCCAAGGGGTCAGTCAGGATTGCAGAACAAATGTGCATCATGTACAGGTGCTCTAACATGCTCAGAACACTCAGAGGACATTGACCCTGCATTCATGGAGTTTATACTCTAATGGCTCATCATTTAGGAAGCAAAGAACAAATTAACCCAAAAGAACGGCCAATGAGACCATGAGGAAGTGCTCCAGGATTGGTTCTCTTCCAAACTGGACTTGTAGGAACTGCAGTGCAGATGGCGTCTTTATCTCGCTGGGCTGTGATCAATTCCATATGCTCCCTGGCAGTTGTCATGGATTTCCATGTTCTCTGCACAGAGATGAGCTACTGCTGGTGTGTTGGCCAAGGCAGACCTATTGCCCTTGAAACAGCAAAGAGGGAAATGGCTGCATGCCAACCAAAGAGACCACGACATTCTTGCCATAAATGAAACTACTGATGTGTAGGATATCATAAGTGGGACATTTACATAATCCTTTTTTTGGATGAGATTGTATCACAAACAGAACACACAATGGCCAGCAGTCTTATCTTTCTATTTGATTTCACTCCTGAAAAATGGGCTTGGAGTGAGAGTTGGCCAGACTCCACATGGCCCTGCCTCTCGTGTCTTCCTTCCCAAGTGGGGATGATACCGCCTTCACGAATAACAAGGAAGATGATTCAGCAAGACTGCTGCTGGTCACTCCCTTTCTCAAGGTCCATTTGTGAGAGGGAGACACAAAATATCAGCAGCAAAGGAAGATGCTGTACTCTTAAGAGTCATGGGTCTTTGAGTGAAATATTTGTTTGGAAAAGATATTAGCTTGTACATGAGGAAAAAAGGAGAGAGTTCAAAAATCGAATCTCAATGTGTTTCAGAATCTAGTCTCCCAACTCAGATGAAAAAATTAAAATGTTGTTTGGGTCATTATATGGAAATTAGATCTAGCCAATACTTTTGTTCCATATATGAAGGGAGTATCCCTGAATGCCATAATCCCAGGTAAGTCTAGAGCAGAGTATAAGGGGGACACCCAGAAGCCCATAAATCAATTCTTGAACGGTGGTGTATCAAATGATAACCTTGTCATATTTAAAGTCACACTGGAAGGATATATTGAGGTTTTGTTCCTTTCATGGTCTCAGTATCGGTGAATTAATTCAGGGAGTCTTAACTTTTCAAAATAGGGTCCAGGTGGCCAAGCTACTGTATCTCCTTTTGCTCCCCCACCTCAACACTTGCAGAAACACACATCTGCGCACCTGCATCTCTCTATTTGGGAAGCAATCATATTTTAAATCATTGCTAACAGAACTTCAATTGTCTTCATAGATTACATTTTTTATAAACAAAGGAGCATGGTAAAGCTTAAAGGGCATGCATGGGCTTTGGGTTCAGAAAGGTTATATTAGGTCCCCACGGTGAGGCTTCTAATTGGGGCATCGTGCTCAAAATAATTCCCTCCTTGCAGAACTGCTCATGAGAGGTAATCTAAATAAATAAAGCCACAGTAGGTGTTAAGTAAATGGTATTTCATTTTTAAAATAATAGTATTTATTGAGGACAGCTACTTGCCACATTTCACACAATTCGGAGAGAGGGTGGGGTCTTTTCAGGAATGTTCCAAATTTATTTCTTGGTCTCATTAGCAGCACACTTCTCATTCTCTCTGTAGTTTCTCTGTCTCTCTCTTTGTCCCTCAAACACCCCTCTTCTCTTTAAAAAAGAAAAGTCCTTTAGGACCCTGCTAGGTTATTACTTATATTGTCTTTTAAAAAAACTAACTTGGAAGGAGTCTCTGGCATGCTTTAAAAAAGTTAAGCACACTCAAGTCTCTTTAACTCTAAATTCGGTTTTTGAATATGCTTGTTGTACTGATGTCAGTGGCTTTCCAAAAGAGAGTGTCCCAATTATGTAGATGGCCAAGAGAAACAGCTTTAATTCTTTATCGCATAAATATGCTTCAAACCACGATTTAAAACAGATGGACGGAGAACTGGATTCACAGTGGGGCGTCTTGGCTGATCCCAGATTTCAGCCTCCTCGGCCTTGCCTGGGCGTGTTCTGTAGCTTGGATCCGATCAGTCCTGGCAGGCGCACAGCTCCGCAAGATTTTCCTTCTGGATTTGCATGAAGCTTTGACAAAGAAGCTGCATACATGTGAGTGACCTTTCTAGGGGTTGTTTCTAGTTCCCTAGACTTATGTAAAGCCCCTGCTCATTTTGCATGGTTCATGCCTGAGTTTATTTTTTTTTAACAACTTTATTTGTGTAATTAAGTGAGTGAAGTCATACATTTTATTGATCTAATGAAACGCAGGTCATGGTTTCTACTGCCCTTCGTCTCTGGGCCTTGTCCTTCAGATTACAGCCTTCTGCTTTTGTAGACCATTTAACCATTTAACAACTTTCCACCTTTCCAAATTTGAGGTCCCCACAAAAATTAATAGGGAACCCTAACATCTGCTTCTTGAATGGGTGCAACGATTGCAGCTGATAGTGAACCATGACACCAGCCCAAATGGTGGGAGGGCTAAGAAATCCTTAAAAAGAAGGGTGTGGTTTGTCATGACAAGGTACAGAACAGGTGGTTCTCATTTTAGTATATTTGAACTTTAGCTTATTAAATATGCCTTTCTTTCCCCTTCCTTCTATTTTTTAAAATCATTTTAATGGAGTGCGAGATGCAGTCTTTTTGATGATGTGGAATGTGATCTTGTAAAAGCTAAGCACAACTATATATGTCTACTGTCCTTGCCCATGGCTCACGCTGGGGAGTTGTATATTGTATCAGTAATTTTAAAAGCCTGCAAGTGTTCTACCAGTTCATGAAATTTCCCTAACGGTAGCTGGTCAAACATATTTAACTAGGCATATAGAATTGAGGTGAAACACGGGAAGTAATGCAGGGGTATTGGTCAGTCCTCTATGAATGTTTCTTTCCAAAGCCTTGACACCAAAAATGTGCAAAATCACAGGGTAGGTTTTTGGCATTTGTCAGGGAGGGGATTAATATAAAACTTGATCAATTCAGATAAGTCTTCAGGAAGAAAAATTTTAGGAGCAGATGTATGCGCCAGGGTCTTATGCTGGACAGTCTAAGCAAACCTGCAGAAGAGTTTGTTCCGTCCCAACCATGTCCACCACAGCCACAGAGACTGAGATTACTAGAAGGAAGGGAATGTGTTAATTAAAAGGCATAGGCTGATCTGGGCGAGGCCACATTTTGCCATTCTCAGCAGAGGGAATAATTGGAATTATCTTAGAGGTTTTCTTAGTCTCTTAAAAGAAGAGAAAAAAGAGAAGGAATTCAACTTATTTTAAGCATCTACTGAGTGTGGTAGACTTTATATAAACACACACACAAACATACACACATTTAGGTCATATTTCCCCACAAGGACCATATTCTAATTGACATTTCATGAAGGAAATTGAGGCTCAGAGAAGAGAAGCAACTCAGGTAAGCTCACACAGCACTCAGCCAGGGGAACCAGGATTCCAACCCAGTTGTTTCCCTTCATTTGACACGTGATGCCCTAATTGGTCTCCATCAGAGGCAGCTTGGAAAGCAGAAAGCAACTGCACTCCCACCGGAAGTAATTCCATAGGCAAGTGGATTGAAAGCCACCAGTAAAGAGTTCACAACAGGGTTTGTGTGTGTAGACACAACCACACCCATTTGAAAATTAGGGTAACTTGAAATTGACCTGAGGATTCGTATTGTTCCTTGGATTTATTTTTCTCTCTTAAAAAATGAAGTAAAAGTGATACATATACAGGGTTAGAGAATTGAAGCCACACTGAAAGATATAAAATGAAAAGAAAAAAAGAATTTCCTTCTTCTCTGCCCACCAACCTTAAACCTCTAAAATCACCTCCTCCAAAAATCATGTCTGTTGACAGTATATTGTTAACCTTGCCAGAAAAAAATTAATACATTTATATTTATGTATACATGTTTAGTTTACATGTATGGTCTCAATTTATGTACATTGTTCAACATCTTTCATGTCCCCTTAATTTTATAAATTTTCTTTCCATTTCTGTATATATACCTGGTTCTTTTAAAAGACCACATAATATACCATTGTATGTCTGCACCATCATTTATTTATCTAATCACCTGTTAAATGATATGTAAGTTATTTCCAATCTTTACCTATTGTAAAACTATGCTTCAGTAAATTTCCTTCAACATTTACTGTGGCCTACTTTGGCATGTGTATCAGTATATAGAGTAAATTCCTAGAAATCCAGTTGCTGGATCAATGAGATGTGCCTTAAATTTTTGATAGATATTTCAGAATCGACCTCCCCAAATGTTTTCGCACACCCATCAAATTTAAGTGTCTGTATCCTACACACATGCTGATTTGGGGTATTATCATTTAAAAAATGTATAACAGTCATGTGAAAAGAACATCTCACCATCATTTGTTTTTTTTTTGTTTTTTTGGGTTTTTTTGTGAGGAAGACCAGCCCTGAGCTAACATCCGTTGCTAATCCTCCTCTTTTTGCTGAGGAAGACTGGCCCTGGGCTAACATCCGTGCCCATCTTCCTCCACTTTATATGGGACGCCGCCACAGCATGGCTGACAAGCTGTGGGTCGGTGGGCGCCCGGGATCCGAACCGGCGAACCTCGGGCTGCCAAGCGTGGACTAAACCACTGCGCCACTGGGCTGGCCCCTCACCATCATTTTTTAATTTCACTTTTTAATCATGGATGAGGTTGAGGTTGGGTAGATTTTTATAGTTTGGCCATTTGCATTTCTTTTCTGAACTGCCTTTCCATATTCTTGATCCAGTTTTCTATTAGATTGTTTTTATTTATTGGTGAGAGCTTTATGTAAATTAAGGAGACCAGTCCATCACCATCTGTTGTAAACATTTTTTTTTCTGTTTGTCATTTGTTTTCAACTTTGTAATATATATTTTTTCCATGCAGCAATTTTAATCTTCTGTATTCAAATATAGTTTGACTGTCCAGTGAGTTTGGGAGAAAACCATTTAGGTCTTGTATTTTCAAAAGCAAGTCAATGTCTGACTGCCAACCTCATCTGCACAGGAAATATTTGTACTAAAAGTGTTTGAGTGCAAGTCAGGAAAGCCAGGAGGTGTGACTGCCATAGCTATGCCACTTCTTACCCACATTTCTGCGAAACTGTCACTGAGAAAAAAAGTAACAGGAAAATAGGGCCAGCAACGGAAAGACGACCTTCTGCCCCCTGATGGGTGGACAGAGCATGGACTCCAGAGACGGGCCAGAGACCAATTCTTCAGTCCTTTCCAGTGGTGTGACCTGGGGCAGATGACTATGTGTGGCTGCATCTCAGCTGCCTGATTTACAACGGGAGCAATGATACCTCTCATGGCAAACAGTCCAACAGGAATATGCCAGGCACGTGCCTACGATACACCAGGAACTTCTTGGCATTTCCAGAATATGTGTAATCCTATTTATAACACATATTATGAAGTACGTATGGACACTGTCCAAACTGTAGGAGACATTAGATAAATCAATTAAATTAAATTAATCCTTCCCCCTATATTAAAGAGAATCGGAGGGGAAATAGCACTCTGAGTCTGGGGGAAGACAATTGACTAGAGACTATTGTGATATTTTATTACCATAAACTGCCAAGGGTTAGTTGCAATCCTCCATCTATCAGCTAATTCCAATTTCATTAGTAGGAATATCCTCAAGCTTCAGGAAGAAAATTCCTTGAATTTTATGGATCTGTGAGGCAGGCACATGCAACGTCTAGTGTTTCCCTTCTAGGAACAAGGCACTTTTATTCTGCATCCCGTGGCATTAATACATACGATGTATATTTCCTAGATAGGCCTCATAAAAATCACCGTGCTTCCCTCTAGAAGAAAATGAGGATAGCAAATTGAGCAGGAGCTAAGGAGCTTGACAATCTTGGCAAGACTTATTGAAAAAAAAAAATCATGTATGTTAGCCTTAAATTAGTACGAGTTTTATTTGAATTCAGTTATATCATAGCTGGTAACTTGGGAAAGATTTGATAATTGAGCATTTACAGATATAATTCACTTAGGAATGCTCTAGAATGTCAGAAAGTCTAGGTCGCTCTTCAGGTTGTTTCCTTTCTCTCACTCAGAAGGACATGTTTGACCCCTGACATTATCCCGAGGCAACACTGTGGAATTTTTAGAAAGTATTTGTTTATCTGTTAGCTGTTTGTTTTGAACATCTTCACTTTGGGCTCAGACTTGTCATAATGGAAAAAGAGTGTCAGTGTGCTGGGAAGAAATGGTCTTCGTCTTCTCCCTTACGTCTTCCTCTCATCTCCTCCCCCTCTCCGTCTCCCCTCTTCCCTCCTGTCCTCCATCCACCTCCTCCTAGTTCTCCTTGTCCTTCTCCTTCTTCTCCTCCTCCTCTTCTCTCCTCTCTTCTCCCTCCTCTCCCTCCTCCTTCTCTCCCTCCTCCTCCTCTTGTAACCTTAATGACTTCCAGGTGTGCCTGTGGGTCAAGCTCCTGGCCCCCACCCTGGGGATGCTGGGTCCATGCCTCCACAAACACAAGACAAAGTTGGGGGGGAGGGGGACACAACATAAGCACAACATCAGGGGAAAAAAAACAACTTTGAAGTTTTGAGGATGAAATCGGTAAAAATAATTCTCGATGAAGACAGACCCGTTTACATTCCAAGAAAGGAAAACGTTTTATGCACGTGGTTGCCCTGAACCACGTGGGTTCTTGTTAATACCTTTCAAGCTTGGACTGAAAGCCGAAGGCCTGTGATTCACGGCAGAGACCACGGCCAGAAATAATTCTCCGAGAACGCTGCCTGTGCCTTCAAAGGGCCTTGATTGTTTTTCTTGGATGCCCCACTTTCCAAAGGCCAGAAGTTGTTTCAGGGAGTCATTAAAGTTTGGGAAGGTTTTATGTTCTAAGAGCAAGGTGCTGTCCTCATAGGAAAATGTGTAATTAGTCACGATCCTTTCACTTAGAGGGGATGGCGTTGGTCCACTTCTCAGCCTAGGGGCCTTCTAGTGACTCACGAGGGACCCTTCAATGCCTTGCCCAGTGCCTTCCCTTCTCCCTGTTGCCATTCCCACTTTGACTGTGCTTTCCTGATGCAGTTAAGTATCACCTCCTCTGTGAAGCCTTTCCAGAGCTTTCCTCACCTCCTTCCTGTCAGAAGAATTGCCTCCTTATCCCTTTGAGCCCACTCTGCGGTAGACAGGTTAGAAGACACAGCCCTGGAGACAGACCTGGCTGAGAATCCTGGTTATGCCCTTATTAGTGTGACCTGAGCAAGTAGGTTTACCTGAGATTCCGTACAGTGGATGAGCGGTCCACCGAACGAGGGCTTCCGTCACAGAGTTCTATCACACTAACTTGCCTACCTGTACCTGGTTCGACATAGCTGAGCCCTGCTGCTGATTAGGTTCAGAGCCTCTGCAGGGAGAGACTCACATCTCCTTCTTCTCTGAATCTTCATTCCATAGCACAGACCCATGCACGCAGGAGGTACTCAGCAAATGCAGCAGAGTGAAGGAGCTTTCCACAGATGCCTGGAAGGCATTCAACGCACAAGAGCCAAGAGCAGAACAGGCTGGATGGCAAGGATCATTCCAGTAGAGTAAGGCTTCCAGGCAATACATGCACAGGCAGAGTCTCCCCATCTACCCACTGAACTCCCTTTAGCACTGATGACCTTTCTCTCCTGAAATATTACAGACACTGCCCTGAACGAAGATAGGGGGTCTCTCATCCCCCGTTTTTCCATGCCCCATCCCTGCTGTCTCATGAAAATAATAATAGTAACTCATAATAATAGCTCAAAATAATAATAATCATACCCGGGATTTATACATCAGCGTGCCTCCTAAGAGGGTAAATAAACCATTTTGCACAGTGCATAGAGAAGGACAGAGCATCTTTGTGCAGGAAAGATTTACAGTCAAATTTCATCAACTGGAGGAAAGCGATGGTGCCCTGTTGGCATGTGGGGTTCCAGTTTAATGCTGTTCTCTTGGTTTTGCTTAAACTGCCAAGTGAATTACTGTAACACACTTTGCCTGCAATTAATTTGACATCTAGTGCCAGAGAGCCTCTTTATGCTTTTCAAGGCAAGCCAGATTGAAATTTTTGCAAAGAGGTTTGTCCATCATTTTTACTGATGTCCAAACACAGTTTCTTTAGCTTCCTTGGAATCTAGTTGTGGAAATCACGTGGGCTCTCTCTCTCTTTTTTTTAAAGGATCACGGGAAAAAAAAACACATTGTGATGGTTTGGTTGAAATGTTTTTAAACTCTCCAAGTAATAAAATAGGTTTATGGTGTTTGCTTATGAAAGCTGACTTTCACCAGAATGATTTGCGCACATCACAGGAGGGGTAAATAAAAGAGGTAGAAATGGCCCTTGAAAAATGTCCCTGGGCATTTGCCTGAATAGCTTTAGGGACGGTGTCTAAAACTGATATTAATTCTGTTACATGTTATGGCAACTACCTAAGACCCTCCCCATAAACTATTTGAAAGACGCAAAGTTGCAGGTCCCCAAATGGGGACTTTTACTTTCATGATTATTTTAGCACCAACAATGATTTCAGCTCTGGCAGCTGACCACAATTCCAGCTGGGTTTTGCTGCGCTGTCCACGCCATGGGGCCTGATAAAGCATTTTTGGATTTTTCATACTCACGATGCCCCATGGCCTCAACTCTGTTGGAAGCATTATGCTCCTTACCTATTTTTTTCGTTTGTTTGTTTTTGTTTTTGGAAAGAACTTTACCTGCAATCATAAGAAACTGACAAAGTGTGTCAACCCTACCCAATGACACATCTGACTCAGTGGTGAAAACAAAAATGGCCTTTCGGACACTTCCCCAAAATGCATGCTCCAAGCAGTCTATCAGATGGAGGGGGGAGGCCGATGATTTCCTGGACCTGCTGTATTCTTTGAGAAGTGACATGCGTGACGTGGTTGCTCTTGGCCCTTCATTGATACAGAGGGAATTGGAGGGGAATTCCCACCACAGTTCTCCCACCTCTTATAATCACTTGCTGTTTGATGACAGCGAGTTTTTAGCTGCATTCTTTGGTACCCTGCAGCGCTGGCACCTGAGAAGCACCATCGTTTGGAGTTCAGCATATTCTCTCTCTCTGGGAAATCAACAGAAAACAGCATTGACTTCTTGATTTCCCCTGAACTTCACAAATCTCTCCCTGCCGTGACCACACTAAGGGGGTGCACACTGTCTGTGGCAGGCAGCCGGCCAGGCGGTAATTAAGAAACACCACCCCAAATCCTTTAGATCTAGATTTACGGGCCAGTCAGCTTCAGAGAACATCTCAGTCACACGAAGCAGAACATTATCCTTTGTCTGTTAAACATAAGCTTTCAAGATGAGTTGTGCAGAGGCAACAACGTATTCTGTTTCATTACGCTGATGTTTATACTTCTAAAGGAAGAGGCTTCTGAAAAGGAACAAACTCATAGTTAACTGCAGATTCTTCTTGTCACTCAAATGATTTCCATATATCAGTCTTACACGGCTCTTCTGCATTTCTCGATTAGGAAGGATGCTGATGCCCAGGATTTAGAATAGGGACGATTGGACCTCTGACTTCCAACAGTAGGAAATCAAAATTAAGGGAAAAAATAGTATAAAAAATAGTGTGTGACTTTGTTTAATGACCTGTCAGCATGAACCTTTAGTGGTGATAACAACTGTTATCAATGATGTCATTTTAATTAGAATGGATTTTACAAGATCTTTTGATCTGCAGAAGACCAAGTTCTCCTTTTTGTTTTTTAATAAAGGTCCCTGAAAAAGTTTGGGGTGAAAAACACATGACAAAATTTCTGGTTCATATTTGGCTGGAAGAAAGCAGCTTTGTTTAGGTTAACTCTTTGGTTCTTCTTGGCTGTTCTGATAAGCCTGTCCAGCGGGGAAGAGATGACCACGCGATGTTGTCCCCAATGCTAAAGATATACGTAGCATTTGTCACATGTATATCTTATCTTCTCCTCCTTTTCTTCCTCTGCTTTTTCCTCTTCTTCCTCCCCCTCATGTATTCATTCATCCCACAAATATGCAGTGAGTGCTCGCTGGGTGTCAGGCCACAGTCTAGAGCAGATTTGGGAAGTATGGGGGTGATGGAGCAGATGCGGTTCTTACTCTCATGGAGCTCCCATTCTGATGGGGGCAAAGGCGACAGGCAGGGGATAACAAATGCATAAGATGGTTTCTGATAGTGATGGGTGCCCCAAAGCATATACAGCAAGCTAGTGAGATAGGAAGCTGGGGAGGAGATGGCATCCGTGCTATGCCAGCAAGAGCAGATTGGACCTATCTCCCACATTCAATGACATCACGTTGATAGCTTGAATTCAGCCGTGGTGGGAATATTTACACCATGGAAATTGACAAGTACTACAAACCAGGGCTCCCTCCTTCCCACCAAAGCTGATCGTTAAACATTTACTAGAATATCCCTGGAAGGCATCTGGGTGGAGGTGACATTGATCACACTTTTGTGTGTGTGTGTGTGTGAGGAAGACCAGCCCTGAGGTAACATCCATTGCCAATCCTCCTCTTTTTGCTGAGGAAGACTGGCCCTGGGCTAACATCCGTGCCCATCTTCCTCTACTTTATATGGGACGCCGCCTCGGCATGGCTGACAGGCAGTGCGTCGCAGGCTCCGGGGATCCGAACCTGCGGACCCCGGGCTGCCAAAGCGCGAACTAAACCGCTGTGCCACCACCAGGCCGACCCCTGATCACACTTTTTATTGAAAAGAATTTTCATTTTGAGTTTAAGTATGAAAATCAGAAGCCTGTTTGTTTCTCCTCTTTGAATCAATTTATCTCAAAACATTCTTTTAAGGATAATAGAGATACAAGAAGTACCTTGACCAGTTATTTTTTGATAGCATTTTGGAGATGACAGAAAAAAAAATTAAGGGAGAGAGAAAACCCATAGATATTTAAGGGACTGTTTTTCATAGGGCCTTGGTCTTCAGATTAAGTGCTCCGTCAGGTAGCTGCAGGTTTATGGTTTCTCTCAAAGAATGTCAGTCTCGTTTTCTTTATCTGCTTCATCCTCTTGCGTGAAGCCTTTTCTCTACACTGTTTTTGGGAACTTCCCAAATCTGTCGGCATATATTACAGAAACTGTTACCACCTAACACGTTAAATGTATTTAAATTATTTGTTCTATTAAAATGTCAGTGTATTGCTTTAATTTTAATTGTGTCTGAGGATTAATCATTGTAACAGCTGCAGGGAAGCCTTTATGACTTACCTGAACACTGGTGTATTCTGTGGCTTGGCTAAGTGGATACTTTGACTTTATGGGGTTTTATTAGCTACTGAGAGTCATTTGAGTGGCTTCTGTTGGAGTTTTATTCTTTTTTTTTTCCTGAAGAAGATTCACCCTGCACTAACATCTGTTGCCAATCTTCCTCTTTTTTCTTTTTTTTTTTTTTTTGCTTGAGGAAGATTAGCCCTGAGCTAACATCTGTGCTAATCCTCCTCTACTTTGTATGTGGGTTGCTGCCACAGCATGGCTGGTGAGTGATGTAGGTCTGCGCCTGGGATCCGAACCCACGAACCCAGGCCACCAAAGCAGAGCACGTGGAATTTTAACCACTCGGCTGCGGGGGCCAGCCCCTGGAGTTTTATTCTTGATATCAATGATGATTTACTCAGAGCTATTAGAAAAATAGTTTTCATGATGATAAAAATAATGATAATAAATAGAATGTTAGCCAATGCATATTGAGCGCTTACTATGTCCCATGTCTTAGGCTTTGTGCATGGCAGCTCATTTGAACCTATGAGGTTCTGTGACATAGGTGCTGGGTTGTCTTATGTATAACATGAGAAACTGGGACACAGAGGGGTTAAGTAACTGGCCCAAGAGCACACAGCTAGTGGGGGCCTAAGCCAGTATTCAAGTCCCTACCTGCTGACATGAAGCCCATGCTTTTAGCCACCAGATGCTACCAATATGCATTAAAAGAGGATCAGCTTTTTGTCTCAGACACATCAGGATTGCATCCCAGCTCTGGAATTTACCAGCCGTGTGGTTTCGGATCATCTGTTAGTCTCTCTAGAGTTCAGTTTCCTCAACTGCTACATGGGGGACATTAATAGCACCTGCCTGCGAAGGCTGTTTGGGGGACCCAGGAGTTATGCACAACCCATCACTTCTCGGGTGTTGGCCGCTGCTCGTCTTGACCTACAGAGAGAACTGGAATGTTCTGAGGATCAAATGAGATAATATACATAAAAGGACCTGGCATCATGCTTGCCACTTAGAGAGGACACAGATGTAGTTCCTCTTCTACTCTAACTATTTTAGCTTCTCATTTGTAACATGATTTGAGCACCAGGCTACTGAATTTTCATATGCATTAAAAAAAAAGTCTTGGGTTTAGGGGCCACCCGGTGGCGCAGCGGTTTAGTCCGCGCTTGGCAGCCCAGGGTTCGCAGGTTCGGATCCCGGGCGCCCGCCGACGCACTGCTCGTCAGTCACACCGTGGCGGCATCCCATATAAAGTGGAGGAAGATGGGCACGATGTTAGCCCAGGGCCAGTCTCCCTCAGCAAAAAGAGGAGGATTGGCGACGGATGTTAGCTCAGGGCTGGTCTTCCTCACACACAAAAAAAGCCTTGGGTTTAAAGAGGATGTTTCTTAGGGAAAATAAACACTTTTGACTTTTCAATATTAAATTCATTTATAATATCTCCCCTAGATTCTTATAAAAATATTACTGATTTATGTACTAAAGTCTTTTAAAACATCCTTTAGATGCATTTGCCTATAAATGAGAGCTTTTGTTGAAAGTTGCCACTTGCTATAGGTTGGAGCTTATTGAAAGGGTATTAATGCATTATTTACTAGAACTAATTAAATTTTCATGTCATTTCTTTATTTACTTATTGTTTTATTCTCTATCAATGTAATTTATGAGAGCAACAAATTAAAGAACAACTTTATGGTTCTATCAATGATGCCCAAAAGGCATTTGTTCAAATTCAGGAGTCACTGTAAAACCAACCAACCAACCAAAACAACAACAATACAACTAAGCAAACTCGAGAGAGAAGAAAACTCTTCCAATACAGTCAAGGATGTTATTAAAAATCTACTGCAATTATTTTAAACAGTGAAAGCACTAAACAGTGCTTTCCATTTGAATCAGAAACTAGACATGGATGTTCACTATAGCCACTGACATTCCTATTGTGTTGCAAGTTTCAGAAAATATGAGACCTCAAAAAGGCATAAGTAATGGGAAAAAAACTGAAATACTCTTCATTTTAAAATTATATAATTATAATCCTAGAGAAGCTAAAACATTCTAATAAAAAATACTAGCAACAAGGTAATTTGAAGAGTTGGCTAGACATAAGGTAAATATACACTAAGCAATTGATTTTCCCTATACCAGCAGTAAAGATGGAAATAGAAAAAAGCTCCTTTCAAAATATTAACAAAACTATGAAATAATTAAGAATAAATTTAATAAGAGCAATTGAATATCTGTATGGAGATTATATAATTTATTGAAGGGCATTTAAAAAAATAACTCACTTTCCACAAGGATATCATATAATTTTACCATAAAATATCTCCTAAAACAAGCTTCAGTCAGCAAAAGCTAAACTTTGAAGTAAATGTATTTTCCAACTCATAATTCTTTTACAAAATAAACATTGAAAGAACTTGGAGTTTTTGAACTAAAGTAACATGTTATGTTTTATCTCCTGTATTCCTAGTAACTTTCATTTTCAAGGAAGTGGGTTTAGAATTTAGTCAGGTGAGCTCTTGGATTGTATTATCTTAAACATAATACAGAGGAAGCAAAAAGAGGAGTCATGGATATTTTTATTTCTCATCAGTGAGTCACTTTTGCTAGGGATGTCAGCCTGATCCTGAAGATGCTCCCTTACCAGTGAAGCCTTCCATAAGCCCCATTCTCAACCCGCCATGTTTCCCTTCTCTGAAGCCTCTGTTGTAGGTTCTCTTCCTCCAGAACTGGCTTCTATTGCCCTGTGGCACTGCATCCGAGCACAAGTACGTGGCTGACGTGTGTGGCATTGCAGACAGGTCTTGAGATTTGGAGCCATAACAAGTTTTGAGAACTCATAGATAGCTCATAGTTTGAACAAGTCATTTAATCTTTTGGAAGCTTCATTTCCTGCTCTCCGTGGGATAAAATGGGGGTAAGAGCCATTTCAGAGTTTGTATTAATATTTAAATGAGATATTGTAGCCAATACACTTAAATGAAGGCTCATCCATTCAACAACTACATATTAAGCACTTGGTTCATATAATGGGAATTCTTGATAATTAGATGATCAGAAAGATAGGTGTGGCCCCTGCCCTCATGAAGCTTACATTTTAGGGAATGAAGATGATAAAAAAAGTGTGATTAGTGCTAGGATAGGATCCCCTGGCAGAAGCAGCAAACATTGTGTGAGATTTAAAGAGATTGTAAACCCAGCATCAAGCATCATAATGGACAATTCTAGGTATCTCCTTTCATGCCTGGTTCATTGATTTATTTTTTAATTGAAATTTTAATTGAGATAATTGTAGATTCACTTGCAGTTATAAGAAATAGTACAGAGAAATCCCTTGTGTCCTGTGCCCAGTTTCCCCCAATGATAACATTTTGAAAAACTGTTCTGCAATGTCACAACCAGGATGTTGACATTAATAGAATCCACCAATCTTTGTCAGATTTCCCATTTCACTTATATTCAGTTGTGTGTGTGTGTCTATTTGGTTTCATACAATTTCATAAAATGTGTAGATTCCTCCTTCTATGAACATAGTCAAGATATTGAACAATGTGTCACCACCAAGATCCCTCATTCTGCCCTTTCAAACCACACCCATTTTCCTTCTGCCCCTGACTTGTCCCTAACCCCTGGCAACCACTAATTTGTTCTCCATTCCTAGAATGTTTTCATTTCAAAAATGTTATATAAATGGAATCATACAATAGGTAACCTTTTTGGGATTGACTTTTTTCACTCACTGTAATTCCCTGCAGGTTCATCCAAGTTGTTGCATGTGTCAATATTGTGTTCATTTTTATTGCTGAGTAGTATTCTTTGGTATATTATATACAAACCAGTTTGTTTAAGCATTCCCCCATTGAAGGAAATCTGGGATGGTCCCAGGCTTTGCTATTAAGAATAAAGCTGGGGGCCAGCCCAGTGACATAGAGGTTAAGTTCACACATTCCGCTTCGGCAGCCTGGGGTTCGCCGGTTCAGATCCTGGGCGTGAACCAACTCACCATTCATCAAGCCATGCTGATGAATGGCTTGATGGCATCTAGGTGGCATCCCACATTCTAGGTGGCATCCTACATAGAAGAACTAGAAGGACCTACAACTAGTATATGCCACTATGTCCTGGGGCTTTGGGGAGAAAAAAGAAAAAAGAGGAAGATTGGCAACAGATGTTAGCTCAGGGCCAATCTTACAAAAATAAAAAAAGAATTAAAAAAAAGAATAAAGGTGCTACAAACATTCATGTTCAGGTTTTTGTGTAACACAAGTTTTCATTTCTCTAGGATAAATGCTCATGAGTACAATTGATGTTGTATGGTAATTACATGTTTAGTTTTATAAGAAACTCTCAAACTTTTTCTGTATCATTTTACATTCCAACCAGCAATGTATGAGTTATTCAGTTTCTCTACATCCTCACCAGCAATTCATTTTGTTGCTATTTCTTTATTTTAGCCATTCTGCTAAGTGTATAGTGATATCTCATTGTGGTTTTTAATTTGCATTTTCCTGATGGCTAATGATGTTGAACATGTTTTCATGCGTTTGCCATCTGTATCTCCTCTTCAGTGAAATGTTTATTCATGACTTTTCCCGTTTTCTTTTGACTTGTTTATTTTATTACTATTGAATTTTGAGAGTTCTTTATATATTTTAGGTACTAGTTCTCAGCTGGGTATGTGATGTGCAAATATGTTCTAGTCTGAAGCTTATCTTTTCATCCTCTTCACATAGGCTTTCTCAAAGGAAAAGTTTTTAATTTTCATGATGTCCAATTTAGCAATTTTTCCTTTTATGGATTGAACTTTTGTTATCAAATCTTTGCCTACCCCTATATCCTGAAGAACTTCTCCTGTTTTTTTTCCCCCAAAAGTTTTATAGTTCTACATTTTACATGTATGTCCATGATACATTTTGTGTTAATTTTTATATAAGGTGTAAAGTTGGTCAAGGTTCGTATTTTTTGTCTATGGATGTCCAATTCTTTTAAGACCATTTGTTGAAAAAGCTATTCTCTTCTTCCTCTATTAAAGTGCCTTTGCACCTTTATCAAAAATCAGCTGAGCATATTGTGTGGGTCTATTTCTGAGTTCTATTCTGTTCCATTGATCTATATGTCTGTCTCTCTGCCATTTGTACACTATATGGTTGATTGATTGTTGTCACTATATACTAAGCCTTTTTATTAAGTAGCATGATTCTTCCCACTATATTCTTCTTTATCAAGATTATTTTAGCCATTCTAAGTCCTGTGTTTTTCCATATACATTTTAGAATAAGCTTGTCTATGTCTACCAGAAACCTTGCTGCAATTTTATAAGAATTGCGCTAAACCTATGGATCAACGTGGGGAGAATTGACGTCTTTATTATGTTGAGTCTTCCAATCCGTGGATATGGTATGTCACTCCATTTATTTAGTGTATGCCTATTGAGGGTATACTGACGTATTTCTTTTTTTTTTGGAGTGATTGTTAATGACATTGTGTTTTCAATTTCAATTTCCACATGTTCATTATTAGCATATAGAAATGTGATTTTTGTGTGTGTGTTATCTTGATCCTGTGACCTTGCTGAACTTGCTTATTAGTTCTAGGAGGGGTTTTTTTGGAGATTCCTTGGGATTTTTTATATAGCCAATCATTTCATATGGAAATAGAGTTTTCTTTCTTCCTTTCCAATATGTATGCCTTTTATTTCTTTTTCTTGCCTTATTGCAGTGGCTAGAATTTCCAGTACTATGTTGAATGAGTGGTGAGAAGAGACATCCTTGCCTTAGTCCTGATCCTAGGGGGAAAATCATTCACTATTTCACCATTAAATGTGATGCTATCTGTAGGTTTTTTGTAGATGTGCTTTATCAAATTGAGGTGATTCTCTTCTATTCCTAATTTGCTGAGAGGTTTTTTTTTAAATCATGAATGGGTGTTAGATTTTGTCAAATGCTTTTTCTGTGTCAATTGATATGATCATATGAGTTTTCTTCTTAGCTTGTTGATATGGTGGATAACATTGATTGGTTTTTGAATGTTGAACCAGCTTTGCATACCTGGGATAAATCTCAGTCATAGTACATAAATCTTTTAATACCTTGTTGGATTTATTTTGCTAATATTTTGTTAATAGTCCACTGGCTTTTATTCAGCAAACATCCATCTCAGTCAAGTGCCTCACATGGAAAGGATACTTAGTAACTAATATTTGTTGGTTGGGTTCCATTTTTGTGGTTAGGAGAGTGTGAGAGTAGAACATAACTCCCTGCCTATGGGCTGGTCTCTACTGGGTCCCCATCAGCCACTCTGGAGCTCAGCTTAAGTTGCATAAAAACCAATGAGCATTTACTTTCACATCTCATAAATAATCTGCCTGCCTATATTTTAGTGTGTACTTCTCTCTCAGCTGGCATTCAGCCACAGACTGCATTTAGGCCCACAGCCAGTGGGTTAGGGCAGAAAGCCAGACTGCCATTCTGGCCTCACATTGCTTAATATACACCACTCAGTTCCATTGGCATGGATGCCCCCTCTATGCTTAATCAGCCATCTTGCAAAATGGGTGTTGTGGATCACATAGGGATTCAGATAAGAGGGTTCAGATCTGTCTGTCCACCTATCCACCTATCCACATCACTGGAAAAGAGAACTTCACCTGACAATGACCAGGAATATCACATCTGTGTGCCATAATGGGCCCACTTATATTTGCTATGGGAACCTAAGAAGGAAATACTTTCCTGGCCAAAGATTTTCCTCTCCGATTAGGCCCCTCATTTTAAGGCAACTGAGAAGACTCACAGGTGTGATTCATTGATGATGATCTTGTTTCACCAAGACTAATTCTGCTCAAGCTACCCATAGTTGAAGATTAAAAATGAAAACTCCTCTTGTTACCAGTGGAAGAGATCCTTTCCCAAACCATAGATTCATGGAACTGCCAAAGAGCAGCTATGAACTTTGTCCTTCAACACCCTCATTTTACCAAATGAGAAAATTCACACTAAATGTGGCATATTGGTTTATCTCTGACTCATGCAGCAGGAACTTGGAGATAAAAACCTATTAATAAGTAATAATTATATAGTTTAGAATGGAGCAAATGCAGATGCCTACAGGTACCAGGCAGGTAGAATAAATGAATGAGGTTGTCTGTGTATGAAATGATAAACATGCTGTACCCATGTCCCCAGTGTAGGGAAGACAATAGAAAGTGTCCAGGATTGTGTCCATGCCCTGTCTTTAGAGGCAGCCATTATTAAACTCCAGCTGAATGTTGCCAAGTGGAAATTAGATCCAATTATGCCAGAACTTCCCATTTTTCCAGAGAACCTAGGTATTTATATTTTTTAAAATATAGAATCATCCAATTTTTAGATGTTGGCAATGAATTCATTGCATGAGCCAAGTTGGAGTGAGCCAAATAAAATACATCTACAGGCCAGGTTCAGCCTGCAGCACATCATTTTGCCATCACGGGTATAGAAGACTTTTCCACCCTAACTTTTCAGCCCTTTCCACTTCTCCAGGATTTGAGGCTTTGTACAACATTCCACAGGAATTATTTCCCCTTTTTAAAATTAGTCATTTTACAAAAGTCGACCTACTATTGGCACATCTATTAAATATACAAATCTATCCATTTCATGTTATAGAAGAATGACTAATTTCCCCAGAAAATGCACCCCCTGATTTCTATATATTATAGAGTTAACTGTAAAAGTGGCACTACCTCCTAAATACCCAACTCCTCTAATCATTTGAAATCTGGAACATTCTCTCCTGCTGTTGTTGGCTTGTCACTGCCTTTGAGGTTTCTTCCAAGTGAAGATCATCCTTTGCAGTGAGTACCTGGAGGTCATTAAAAACACAGATCAAGCAGGTGTGGTGTAGACTCTCCCAAGTCTGTAGCTTCTCATTTCTCCTAGACACAAGAAGCGTGTGCACCTTCTCTTTGGTTATTCCAGGGCAGACATTCCACAGCAATGGCTTACACTGACAAGAGATTGGGAATGGAGAGGAGAGTAACCAATATTGCTCCTTCCACATGATTAGTATCCAGGCTGAAGACAAATGGGTTTGCATGTGGCCATTGTGCATCTGAGGACTTGTTTCAGGCTCACTACAAATAGTGATGTAATTATCTTGAGATTTAGAAGGCAGAAGAGCTGGGTGCTCACTATCTGCTTATGGACTGCATGCATTAGTTCATTGAAATAATAAAGAACACAGAGGCCATGCCTGCAGTTTGAGGACACCAGGTGGCCGGCGAGAAGTAAATTGCCACAATACGTGGTGGTGCGGGCATGCTGGCCTCAGAGTCCCTGAAAGTTAGAGCCATCTAATCATTCTCTTTGATTCCAGAGTTCTCGTAACTGCAAGAAAAAGCTTGGCTTCCTCATTTGATTTTGAAGTTTTGACTCTAATGTGATTACAATCCTCTTCTCTGTGATTTGGGAATTGCCTTTACTTATCTTTTTTGTTGTTTTAGCCATGAAGTATCACATTTGAATAGCTGAGGGTATCCAGATTGAGTCTTAAAAAGACAACAGAGAGACCCTATCATAGGAGAAAAAACCTAGATTTTGTTATCCCCATGTTAATCATAAGTTAGGGATCACAGAAGGCCCTGATCTTACCGTGCACCTGGCTTTATTTCTTCCAATACCATTCAGAAGTTTGTCTTCCACCTTTTCCTGTAGAATGAAAGAGGGTTAGCAATTTTATTTCTCTCAGCACTGCCTTGGAACTTCTGTTTGCATCCCTCCCCCGTGCAAGGCTAGAGGCCCCAAGGAGCAGGATTTGCTGACCCAGGTTGACAGATTGGATGATGGATGGGGCAGAGCAGGGCACAGGCCAACTGGACCAAAGGGGGAGTCTGGCCTGAATAGGCTCCTTCCTGAATCAAGAGCAGAAGAGGGATCTGGGGCAAAGCCATGTGGCAGAAGCTCAAGCTTTAAAACACAACCACCCAGCCATGCCCAAAGAGAGCAGTAAACTTAAACTGCAGCTTATTGCATGCAGAGCACAGGGAGCTGTTCTGCAGTTCAGCTAACATCTAGCACCTTCCATGTGCCAGGGATAGGCCAGCACTGGTGTAAAGATGGAGACAGCTCTTGTGAGTTCACACACAGGGAGTTGGAACTGTGAAGAGTTTGATTTCATTCTTTGAGTTACGACGAGGGATAGAAGTGGATCCAGGGTTCAGGAGCCAGTAGGAAGAAGGGACTGCTCCTAGGCTGGGAGTATCAGGGGAAGCTTCCTGGAGGAGGTGACACTGTGAAAGAGGAGAATACAAGCTAGCTAGGTGAAGCCGGGAAAAAAGGCCTGATAGGCAGAGTGCCTGCTATGAGCAAAGGCCCAGCTTCTATGAAGCACAATTCAAGAAAACCAAAATCCGCTGAGCACACACTATGTGTCAGGAGCTTGCAATATTTTTCATTCAACCTCCTAAAAATCCTGACAGGCAGGTTTCTCATCCGCATTTGAGGAAGAGGAACCCGAGACAGAGAGAAGTGGAACGGCTTGCTAAGAAGTGCCAGCGCTGGGCTTTGAACCCAGCCCCCTCTGGCTTCCCATCTCCAGCTTGGAAAGGTCCCTACACCATTGTCTGGAGGGTCTGGAGTCACATCAGTCGTTCTGAGCAGCCTTTTCAGTGAGAGGGAAGCCAAGCAGAATCCTTCTCTGTCTGTGGGTGTTTTCTAGGAAGTTGGGGAGATGTCCTTGCGTCATACCTTGTGTTGTTATATGCAGACGCCTAAGGAACAGCCCCCGGTAATGCATTTTTGGAAATTCAGGTTGTGTATTAGCCTGAGTAACAATACTAATAATACCTGCATACAGTCAGTTATCCAGCTGAAAAGCAATAAAAAGCCTCTATCTTTTGTTGTAACTATATTAATCATAAATCGGGAATCATAGAAGGCCTTAATCTCGTCTTCCACACTGTTTTATTCTTCCCCATTTGGAAGTTAGCTAAAGCTGACTTTAGTATCATCTGTTTCTGTTTTGTTTTGTTTTAAGTGCCTGCTCTTTTAGGGCAATGCATTCAAATAAAGAACAGGTTGTAACCGACACTGAAGGGAGACATTCTCGGCCAAGCTACAGCCCCTAAGCTTTGAATGGGTTTTCCCAGGCCTGTTGATGGGCCAGGCTGGACTGTCCACACCGTTGTCCTGTCATCCTTGATGCTAGCCATGACTATACTCCACAAACATTTAGAGTTTGGGAGAAAAGAGAGCAAGGCATTCTGCCCCAATCCAGAGCAACTTGGGCTCCCGTGGGCCCCTGTTCTAACCAGCTGAGTTGAAGTGTCACAGATGATCCTCAAATAACAGTTTCCCATTTGTTCAATGTCAATGCCATACGTGGTATGAAAAGTAGGCAACATGGGTCTTGCCACTGCAAATCAGCACCCACTCTATCCTTTTACTTTAATCTAGTGCAACAAGTGATTTTTAAAATATTTATTTATTTATTTATATTAATTTTTAATTTATTGTGTCATTAATTTCACCTAATGTAGCAAGTGGTTTTTTCAGTTTCTTTTTCTGAAGATTATCTGATCTTGCTTGTTGTTTTCTCTTCTCTCTGACTTCAATTCTTGTCTCCTCTTCTTTTTTGCCTTTATCTGTCTTCAACACTGGCCCTGTATTACATTCCTTTAGCTCATCTACCCCTCAAGGATAGACGTGATCTATACATATTAAAAAATAAAACTCTTTTGCCAAAAAAAGTTAATTCGATTGAAAGGATATAACCACTCCTGCTTGAAAAGATGGGGATCATAAATGGCAATTTTGTGTTTTCTTAATTTGGAAAAGCTAAAAAGTTTGCAACATTTAAAAAACATAGCCCTTTTGCAGATGGATGTGCATGGTAAAACACCCACCTTTGGTTTGCTATAATCACTTTCACAGTGAACTTGGATGGAACCAGTTGCACCAGTTGTCACGTTTTCTGGGTTCTTTTGGGTCTGAGGATAACTGCCTTTTACGGCCTGATGGGTCTCTGGGAATAAGCCATGAAATTCATATTACACTTGTGCTTCTGCAATTTTCCTGTTAAATATATGCAATGTTTTTTTTTTTCTTTTTTGTTTTTAAAGAACACAGACATTCCTCTGACATTTGGTAATTAGACAAATATTTTCAGTGAAACCAGTGTCATGGTGTCATGCTTATTTCAGATGATAGCCTTCATTTATACCTTCATCCAGACTTTGGATTCTAGATTCATCTAGATTCTAGAGCAGGGGTCAGCAAACTTTTGCTTAAAAAAACCAGATAATGAATATTTTAGAGTTTCCAGTCTAAGAAACAAAATACAGACTATTAAAATAGAAGTAAGTAGTCATATACCATTTAAAATATAACCATTTAAAAATGTAAAAATCATTCGTAGATCATAGACAGTAAAAAATAAACAAACAACAACAAAACCAGACAGCTGACTGGATTTGGCCTGCTTGCCAGAGATAACAGACCTCTGACCCAGAGGATCTAGAGCAGTGCTTATCAAACTATAATGTACACAAGAATCATTTAGGGATCCTCCTGAAAGTGCAGATTTGGATTCAGGGTGTCTGGGATGGAATGTGAATTCTGCATTCCTAACGAGCTCCCAGGAGATGCTAATGAGGATGGTCCGTGGACCACATTTTGAATAGAAAGGATTATATTGTAAACTCCTAGAAAGCCGGAATTCTTTTTCTTATCTTATCATTTGTGCCTAGTATGGTGTCAGGTTCTTAGGGGACTAATACGTGTGAGAGAAAGAAAGAGAGGGAGGAAGGGAAGAGGGAGGAAGGGTTCCACCTTAAAAATAAATCTAGGCACAATTCTTTCTAGTGATTTCTAAACATCTAATGAAGATGAAGGAAATTCTTAAAGCATCTAAGCACTCGTAATTCACAGAGTCATATCATTATTAAAAATAAAAGAGTAAAATATTGTGTTTACAATTTCTAGAAAACAGGCAGATCACCACTTCAAAACTAGGGTGTGCATGTTCTTGCTACTCACTACTTCATCTGTTACTACCAACAGGTGCTAATGTGATTGTCTGTAAGTCTAACAACTGGGATTTTTTTAAAAGGAGATAATATTTTAATTACACAGGTGTGTCCAAATTTTGCACACCAAGTAGAAGAAATTGGAAGGAAAATTACGAATTCTTAATCATCATAAGATTAGTAGTCAGAGTTAAAAACCAGGCAATTAACAAGTTAAAAAAAGTGTGAATCACACACAGATGTTATTTTCCAGAAACACTGCTTACAAAGGTAATTCCTCACAAAGTTTAGAGTTTACAGCAGGTATCACAGGATTTCAAATTTAAGGGGGGATGTGTTCTCAGAGTCTTAAGAATATCCAAGGGATGTATGCATAATTACCTGAAATTGAAACTACTGTACTTTAAACACTTGCTGAAAGGAAGATCTTTTATTTCATCTTCTCTGTGGGCTGGTAGGGAAAAGAATCAACAAGAACTAACAGCAAAAACTTTTAATGTTAAATATGTAGATTCGTAAAATGTGAGTTAGCATCAGAAGAGTGAAGTTCTTTGCTGAGTGTTGCCAGTGCTCTGAGGAATTAGCTCTCATTCTGGAAGAATAGTATAGGACACCTGGTAAAATGACCCTGGATGTTTCTTTAGACATTTTCTTTGTATTTATATTAACTTAAGAGAGGGTATTACGGGAAAAGTGCAATTCTAGGTAAATATGCCTGGATGAGAAACTAGGCAAAGTAGGTATGAAAGAGAAAGTGATTGAGCAGCAGATCCCAACAAATTCTAAACTAGTTTGGCTGATGAGCCAACAAGGCAGAACAACAACAGAATTATTCAAATGTCTGTCAAGATGTGGCCTTTAGTTCATTTCATCAGCAAGGAAATTGATCTTCCTCTTAATGTATGAATTGCACCATCTCAATTCTGTGTTTAACTCCCAGCTCTAACACTTAGAACCAAGTGCCTTGGTCAAGTCTCATAAACTCTGTTTCAATTTCTTCGTCTGTAAAATGGCCCCAAACTACACTCTTTGCAGGATTGTGTAAGGGAGGATTAAATTAGAGTCGTTTCAAGTTAATTTCTCTAAAGCCTCTGGCACGTGGTAAGACCTCAGTGAGTGGTAGGTATTATTATTTGGTGTGCAAGGAAACTGGGTGTCTGGAGACGTTTTGAACTACACGTTTTATTATCATTGAGGTATAATAAGACCAACAGATCAGAAGACAAATGCCATTGCAAAGACAGTTTGTGAAACAAATCCCAAGAAGGGAACATGCTGTGCCGTGGGTGGCCACTTGGAGAAGCACCAGGGTCAGTGAGAAGGCAGAGGGAGAGGGTGACACTGAGGGCAAGAGCCTTTATTGTGGTTTCTTCGGGAAGGAAGAGGCGAGGCAGGGTAAGCAGGTTTAGGATTGGCTGGTTTGAATAATTTCAGTAGGCTCTGGCCCGTAGGGACTGCCCTAATTGTCTGATATCGGGCCCTGGGGTGACCAGGGCAGGTGGATAGTGGCCTGGAATGTGAGAACCTGATAAAGAATGGAACTGGGGGTATGTGCTCAGGATTGGTTGATTTGCATTTGAGATGCAGGTGATGTGTTGGTGATCTCTAGGAATTGACTAACCCTGGGAGGGGCAGTCCCTCCAGGGTCAGCAAGGCCCCAGATTTCAAAGCATCAGGACACAGAAAAATAAAAGACATGGTTAATACAGGAGAGAAACAAGCAGAGATCTCTGGACTTAAAAAAATATATACTTTTGGATTATATAGATGAGGAGAGTAAAAATTGGATGAGAAGAACTATAAAGAAGGGTATAATCAGAAACATTTTCGAAATACATGAAACAACAAACTACCACATATTGAGAAAAGGACAGAGAAGCAAGACCAGCAAATAACAGTTTTCAGTTGGAAAAAAAGCACGATTAGAAAGGAGGCTGAAGGTGAGGGAAACCAAGTCGGGCCTTTGTTCTTACAAGAGCCAGGATCCCAGTGGCCCAATCCCACTCTTCACTGTGGCGACAGAAGGGCTTAGTTTAGATGGAGTCATTTGACAGACGGTGTCACTGCCCTGCTTAAAATCCCCCATGTCTTCCCACTACACCTATAAAAAATGTCCAGACTCCTTACTGGGGCCAGCGTGGCCTTCCTACATTGCTGCGTCACCTCAAACTCCCTCCAACTTCCCAGCTCCCAGCCTCGCTGTCCTTTCTGTTCCTTGAATACACCAAATTCATTTATTCCCTCCTCAGGTCCTTCACCCTCAGGCTTCTCAGTTCAGTGTGCTGTTCCTCCTGAGCTTTGCATGGCTGGCCACTTTTTATAATTCAGATCTCAGTTTAATTGTCACCTTTGAAGAGAGATTTTCTTTAACTGCCCCGTCTGAAGAAGCCATCTATTCTAATTTTCTGCATTGTGGTTATTACTCTCTGTTATTTTGCTGTTTGTTTATTTGCTTCTCATCTGCATTTTCCCAGAATAATCTAAATTCTATGAAAGCAGGGACCTACCGAGATCGTGTTTACTGCTGTAGTACCAGGGCCTAGAAGCGTGCCCAGGACACGCCAGGAACTTGGCATTGAATGAATGAATGAGTGAATGAACTGTCTAAAAACACACCGGTGTTCACCCTGCCTCCAGCCAGCCCAGGAACAATTTCCTAAAGAGGCTCTGGAAATTAAAAAAGAAACAGCGCATGGATTCTGGCCCCAGTAGCTTTCTGGGCTTGGTGTTTCTTTAATTTCATGTAAATTTCTCTAAGTAAATATTCCTTAAAAGTGAATAAAATTTTATTTCGCTTTAACAAGAGAATATAAAAGTTAAAAAGGTCACTGTAGTAATAGACTAATCTCAATTACCAGGGCAGCCTCCGAAACCCTCACTCCCACCTAATCTCATTCGGTGCATACGCAGCTCGCCGTGTGATTTCCAACACAGCTAAATGAAATTATAAAGCAGTGTTAAATTTATTAATCATTTAATTAGCTAAATGTTCCTGCAAGTACTCGCGAGATGAATGGCATGTCATTTTCTAATGCAATTTGCCTCTCAGGCAGCCAGGGTCAGAAAGGGAAGCTCCTGGCATCTCGAATGAGCTTTTTATATCACACCTTCTATTAAGAGACGGTGGTGAGACCAGTGATTGTATTTGCGACTTGTACACAAGACCCGGGCACTCGGGTGCTGGAATAAAGAAGGACTCTCCGTTTCACCTGGGTTGTAAAGAGGAGGGGCAGGGTGGCTGATGAGTCCCTCAGAGATTGCCTCTCCCCGTGTCTCCTTGCAGGGCAAATCTTTTCATATTTAACAAGCCACTGAGCAGAGCAGAGCAAAAGATAGCAGCCACTATTAAACGCATGCTCAATCTAGTTTTATTTCTTTAAATTTACTCAGTCGAGAAAAATTTGTGGAGTGCAAATTCTCCTCATGCTAGGTGACTTTTTAATCCTTCTAGTTCAGTCAGGATTTATTTCTGCCTTCCAGCCTTCTAGTCTTTGCTTGTCATCTCGGGGTGTATGCCACACTTGCTCTCGGAAGAGGGTCGTCTCGGGGAGGGGCGTTCTGCCTCCCAGCGTTGGGATGCATACCTGGGGAGCTTTGGGGCTTGGAGCCGACTTTGACCCGTAATTATTTCTGACCGCAAAATCCGTGACCAGCGGCTACTGCCAGGTGCTTTGTAAATCTCTTCCCATTTGCGACTAGAGAACTGGCATCAGGAACATTGTCTAAATTTGCTTGGCAAGGAGCTGTTGGAGTAGATGGCGTATGAGCTGAGAACACCCAAATGAACACTAGTCTATTTGTTCAAGATGGAAGCTGTCAGTTCTGAGAACCTCAGCGGGAGGAATGTTTTGATGCATGGTTGTCCCTGGTTCACAGAGCCACTGAGCAGAGAGGCATGCTATTCTGCATTAAGGAAGGTAGAGGCGATGGAACACAACGGATAGAAGTCTGCGGGTTGGTTTCTAGCCCCAGTTCCACCTGCTGTTAGCTGCAGTCCCCTAGACAAGTCACGTCACCTCTGGCCCCAGGATTCCATCATCAGTAAAATAGGGGTCACACAAATACACACGCACAAATACTAATATCAGTTATAGCTAATCATAAGATTGTCATAGGGATGAAATGAAATGTACTTGAAACTGTTCTATAAATTCTAAAGTGATGTAGAGGCGTTGTGGAAGTATTCTGTCTTGTTTTATTTATTTATTTTTTTTTCTTTCAAGAGCCATAGCTTTGGGTCAAGTCAAGTTGCATCCCAAACTTGGTTCATCTGTTAGTTCCTATATGATACTGAGCAAGATATTGAGCTTCTCTGAGCCTTGGTTTACTTAGTAATGAAATGGGAATACTAGTACAGATTAGAGGAAAAATGTGTGTGTGTGTGTATGTATAGATATACATAATATATAGAGATACACATATATACATAAAATATGTACATACATATACATAAACATATACAGTTCCTGGCACCTAATCTGGCTCAATAATGGTGGCTTCTGCCGGTACTGTCACTGCTACTACTATTTCCATTACTCTGATCGTGTCAACTTTGCAGATAAAGGGAATCACTTCTCTCCCAAAAAACTTCTGTGTGTTCTTTAACACAGACCTCATCAAACAGGTTTGCCAAATATAGACGAAGACAATTCTGGACAGACTTCCAGAATACAAGGAAAGGATGTTTTACCAATATTTTTGGTAAAAACCTGGCATGGTGTTAAAAGCATGGCCGCTGGGGTTAAGCAAAGCTCATTTCAAATCCTCCTCCTGCTCTTTACCAGCTACATGACCTTGAACTAGTTATTTACCTTGCTAAGCCTCAGTTTCTTTTCTCTAATATTTAGGTCATTATAGTGCCTCCCTCTCACCCAAGGTTCTTGTACAGATGAAATGGGAAGCCCACAGCATAGGCTTGGTACATAAAATAAAGAACCAATGAATATCGGCTAAACAGAGAGAAAGAATGTGAGTAAGCAAGAGAGAAATAGAAATGAAGACGTTTCTCAATAAGTTACATCTAGATTTTTCACTTTAACAAATGCTTCTTCTACTACCTCCCTGGGCTATCTTGCAATAGTCCCTAAAGGGAAACACTAGGCCTTAATTTTCCCTCTCGGGCCCCAGAAAGGCCAGCTAAAGCCTGGAGATGTGAACTGACCTGTAGGAAGTATCTCAGTAAGTAAGTTGGCAGTAGCCAGGGCTGGAACCAAGACCCCTGTGTCCTATAGCTGCCCTTTTCTGGGGGAAGCTTTAAGTCATTGATGATTATTCAGCAGTCATTGGTGCACCCCCAAACCGTCCCCAGATCTCTTGAGTGTTTCCTACCCATAAACAAAGGTGTCTGGTTTTGCACAATTGTTTTCATGGACTGAGAGGTATTTTCGTCTTTGTCTTCGGGTTGATGAAATGCTGGTATGAATCACTCATTTATCTATTCATTCAATAAACTCCCATCGAGGGCTTCCTATGTGACAGATATGGGGACTCCAAAGAGGAGTTTACTTCCTGGAAATAAAGTTTCCTGCCTTGCAGTTTGGGGTTAATGTCGTGCAGATCAGAGTCGTGCCCACAGATTGTACAACTGCCCTTCCTTCTGGTTGTCTCCGTCAAGTTTAGAGGCTTCCTCAGGAGCCTGTAAATAGGACACTAATGCCCAACCTATCCCATACCACTGGTGTTCCCCTGATAGGCAACATTGTTGGCAAATATGGATGGACATGGATGGCCTCAGTTATCACTGGCTCTTGAGAATCGGGGATAGCTTTGGGGTTGAGACCCTAGAATGGGGCAGGACACAATTAAGAGCATGCCTAGGGAGGAGTGAATGGTTTATCCTTGGGGCATGACCTCCACTTCCATCTTTGCACTTCCTCCAGGCCATGCCAAGGCATTGTGTCCTCAGCTATTCCTCATGAGTCCCCTTTTGGAAACTCAAGGGTTAGGACAAAGGCCAACCTGCAAATCACCTGCACTTGAGGCTGTACTGGGGGAGCTGGCTATAGGCTCTGGATGGGTCTGAGAACTGCGGGAGTGGAAGCAAAGGTGTTACTTTCTGCCTCCTGCTTCTCTGTAATTCATCTCAGGAGCCGTCATCTCAGCTTCTGGGAAGAGAATGTTCTCCTCAAGAAAAAGTGCTTATGGACAGATTTGGTTATTACTTATGGTTTAAAGAAAGCACCTTTCAACAGCCACATGCAAGTATTCTTTCAGGCATTTATCCAAACATGCACACAGGACAAGGCCTCTTTCCAAAACCAGTGTTTGTTGACAAGAGTTACAGTATTTATGCATGAGATGGGTCACTGCGTGCATTCACTTGGAACTGTTCTATATTCCGTGAGAGACACAGTGTATACAAACCTGGGAAGGAGACAGAGAGGAAGGAGGGAGGAGAATGAGAGAATGAGTGAGGAAGAGACCAGAGAAAGAAGACATAAATAAACAGAGCAGAGTGGGCCTGGATTCAGTTGTGCTGTGCACTTGGCTGATCTTGAGTAAGACCATTATCAATCTCTCTGAGCTTCAGGTTCCTCGTTTGTAAAATGGGAGCAATCATTAAGGCACCTAATTTATACAGCTGCTTTGAGCGCTGCAAGAGATAAGCATGCAAAGAACTTTGGACAATGCCCAGCATACAGTCACTAATCAATAAATATTAATCATGTTATTAAAGAGAAAGAAAGAAGGAGAGGAGGGGGGAGGAAAAAAAACAAAGGAAATGAAAATGAGGGTAAGGGAGGGAATGCAGAGTGAAAAATCAAGGAAGGAGAAAGAGAATAGAGGCACCAGTCCGGCTGTATGTGTCCAGCTGGTCCTGCTTTCTCTAGCCCAGCCCGTGTTTTCCTCTCTCTAGGCTGTTGTAGGCCTGGTTCACACATAAACACTGAGAAGCATGAGCTAAACATAGACTTTAGACACACAACCATAGGCAGGCGTGAGCGCATTCACACATTCAGTTTGCCATATAAAAGCTTTTCCTCGGTGCAACTTTATGGCCCAGAAACCAAACTACAAAAACTATGATACCGTTTTTTATTTTATAGCAAAATATAAATCAGTACTTTTATATCTCTTGCACGAGTTTGGGAGCCACAGCAATCAAGGAGTGCTAGTCTCTGGCACCCTCCCCTTACCCCAGCGTTGTTGGTTTGTTTTTTCCCCCGTTCCACCATGTTAAATATTTCTGGTTAACCAGTCAAAATGGGGAGATGGCCATGATTGCTTTTAGATTGCCACTTCCACATTGAGTGAATTTTATAATAAGAAGCCATTTTCCCCCCGACAGGCTGCCCTTGTGCCCGCCTCTCTGACTTTGAGGTCCTCATTATTGTGGGTTTAAATGAAGGATGTTCATTCAGGCAGGGACGGGGGGAGGCCACCAGGCATCAGAGCTGTTATCAGGCCCTTCTATCAGGCCAAGTGACAGGCGTCCGGAGCAAGAATGCGGAGCTCATGGTGGAGACCTCCGGCTGACACCAAAGGTGACTCCCCTCACTCTAACCTTGAAAGGGAAAGTTCCCACTTTATTAAAATGAATTTCGAAAGGGCCGCTGTGACAGCTGCATAATTAAATATTGGAGTGTCAGCGATAATTTATTCCACTCGCATGTGGTGGTCAGATCCTTTTCACTAGAGGGTCAGCAAGCATGGTGACAGAGGCAAGGAGACAAGAGATTCTGGGCCCTTTGTCATTTATGTAGCCCAGCCCTGAAATCGGAGACTCGTAAAACATACAAATACACACACATACACACACACATGCAATGCACATACCCCAGGGAGGGAACGGAGTATGCATGAAGATTCCCTGTTGTTAGGTACCCAGTACAACTCTCTAGTTCGAATCTGATATGCGTTCATTATGAAAAATAGATGGGAGATGTTCAAGACCTGTGTGTACAGGCTTTTAACCTATATTTGAGGGTCTCTGTGGATGCCATAGCTGTTTTTGAAGTATCAGTCATCCCAGTCTCCATATAAGATCTTTTCCTCTGGTGCACTTGAGGAAGAAGGTCATCAAAGTTATGAAAGTGGATAGCACTCCCTGGACATGAACTTCTGTACAAAAAGTTACAATTCTAGTGACCTCATATACTGAGTGTAAGGGCTTTGGGTATCCATCGGCCCTACCCAATAAACAGCTGTTGAATGCATCATTGCGGGGTCAACTTCCTGTGTGTGTGTGTGTGTGTGTGGTGTATGTGTACATATTATTGAGAGAAATTTGCCTATCTTAAGCAGGTGTAGTGGAAAGAACATGCACTTTGGACCCAGACACAGGATCCTTTTTTATGATTAATGCAGCTAAATTTCCCACCACAGCCAGTGGCATATTGCTTCATAAATGCCTATAAAATATACGAAAAACAGAGCCAGAGAGAATTCAGCTTAGACCTTCTCGGGATGTTTATTCTTTGTTTATGTTGGTGTTTTGCTATGTTTTATTTCAGCTGGGGAGCAGTTGAATTATTTTCCCTCTTTGGTAGTTCAGAGGCAGTGAGTTCATGCTTCTTGGGGCTTATCATCCGGAAGGTTCTGCCCACCACATGTCTACACAGAGAACCAGCACACGAGCCCAGTCCATCATTTCTGATTTGACCCTGTCCTGTTTACTCTGTCAGGGTAAGAGCACAGGCCAAGCTCGGCTGGTCAGTGTATTACTCTGTCAGAGGCAGGCTTGGCCACTCGGAGTCAGCCTGAACAAATTACATCCCTCACTCTGTTGCCGAACCGGGAACAGGGTTATAACTCAGTCTAAGCACCCGTCCCTGTTCTATTACCTTCATAACCAAGGTCATACTAATCAACTCAATTACCACTCCTCTCGGACATTTTCATAATGTTTTCTGCTAGTTGCTCTCCTGTGAAAATCTCTCGGTCTAAGCAAATTAATGCCATTTTTATAACTATCTACATTTCAGGTACAGTGATCTCCTTTGAAAAGACTGTCTCCCCAGCAGCATAAACCAGGCTTACCTCCAGCATCGTGTTTGGACAAGTTGGGGTACTGCCATCGCCCCTTCCTGACTTTTTTAATATGCTGCAAACAAATCACCTTGTTTTTAGGAAAACACGAAATGACAAAGAAATTGACTTTAGTCACTTTTGGAAACAGAGCACTGAGTCTCCTCCCCACCTCCTTCACCCCACTCCCACTGGACATGTCAACCAGGGCTTTTGCAGACCTCAGTTTCTGAGACAGAGGAGGATGGAATTGCATTATTTTCCCCCAAAGGTTGTGTTTTAAATCCTTATTGGATTACAGATGCATTCTCTTTTTTTTTTTTTTTTTTTTTTTTGTGAGGAAGACCAGCCCTGAGCTAACATCTGTAGCTAATCCTCCTCTTTTTGCTGAGGAAGACTGGCCCTGGGCTAACATCCGTGCCCATCTTCCTCCACTTTATATGGGACCCCGCCACGGCATGGCTGACAAGCAGTGCATCGGCGGGCGCACGGGATCCGAACCGGCGAACCCCGGGCTGCCAAGCGCGGACTAAACCGCTGCGCCACCGGGCCGGCCCCAGATGCATTCTCTTTTGCCTCCTCTTCACCCCATCCCACTTCTGTCCCTCCCTTGTTTTAGAACCACTGCGTCCATTTGTATAGCATTCTATTTTTCAGATTTTTTTCAAGTTATCTAATTTGATTCCCATCGCAGATCTATAAGAGTTCAAAATCACACCCATTAGGCAATAGCCCGTATTTTCAAAATTTCCTAACAGCACAATTGCTGGGTGGGCAGCGCCTTGAAGATGCTAACCTGAGTCGTGCTGGTTAACTGCAATCCAAGTTTAGAAAGCAAACCACTGATTTTATTTAATACAGTGAGCTAACCAGGGCACGTGGTGATGACTGTTTTTCAGCATCTCTGAACTGCTGCTGCCGCACCTGTTCGAATTATTACATAAAATGAAGCTCTGTAACTCTGGGTCCACCTCCTGTAGGATGCGTCTTGCTCATAGTAGACTCTGAAGAAAGACCAGTTGAATGAATAAATTATTTCTCCCCATATTAATTCTTTAACGGACTTGCTTATTTGCTCAAAAGAGACGTTGAGCCAAGTATAGAGGACAACATAAATTTCAACTTCATCGGAAATGTTTTATTCCATCATTAAAAAAAAGGAAGCAATGAAGCAAATATGACAAAATGCTAAAAATTCCACTTGTGAGTGGTGGGTATAAATGTGGTTATCACATTATTTTTAGTACTTTTTAATTTCCCCCCAAACATTTACTTAATGGCATGGAGGTGTGGGTTGGCCTGTTCCTTTCAGGAAAGTCAAACATTTGGTAATGGAGCAGAAGGGAGGGAGCTGACATCTATGTGTCAGGCCCATCATGCACTGGGCCTGAATTTGGTGCTTTGCTCCCAGCGTCCCATGGGATTCTTCACGGGTTCTGGGTCTTCTCATTCTCACCATCTTCAAGGCAGGAAACCTGAAGCCCAGAGCAGCCAAGTCACTTGCCCAAGGTTACACAAGTCAAATGAGGCAGAGATGAGATTCAAATTCAGGCCATAATGAATTCAAAATCCCCGCTGTTTTTATTTTCTACAAACATTTAAAAAATTAAGGTGAAATTTGCATAACATACAATTAACCACTTAAAAGATATGATTCAGTGGCGCTTAGTAAATTCACAATGTTTACAACCGCCACCTCCCTGTAGTTCAAAACTTTCTCATCATCCCAGAAAAACACCCCATACTCATTAAGGAATCACCCCTCATCCCTCCCTGCCCACTAATCTGCTTTTGGTCTCTATGGATTTGCCTATGCTGGACATTTCAGATGAAAACAATCACATTACATGTGACCTTTTCTGTCTGGCTTCTTTCGCTTAAGCGTAATGTTCTCGAGGTTCATCTGTGTTGTAGCTTGTGTCAGTGCTTCATTCTTTTATATGGCTGAATAATATTCCATTGTATGGATATACCACATTTTGTTTATGCATTTAGTCATTGATGCACAATTGGGTTGTTTCCACCTTTTGGCTGTTGTGAATAATGCTGCTGTGAACGTTTGTGTACAAGTTCCTCTGTGGACATATGTTTTCATCTCTCTTGGGACTGTACCTAGGAATGGGAGTGCTGGGGCGTATGATAACTCTAAGTTTAACTTTTTGAGGAATTGCCAAAGTGTTTTTCCACAGCAGCTGCCCCATTTTACATAAAATCCCGCTCTTAATACTTCTTAGTGTCTTCTAAGGCACTAGACTTTTCGTTAAGTTCTTTCTACAGAAAGAGTTAAGGAGTCTTCTCTGGTAACTATAATCAACCCTGAGGGACTTAACTTGCGCGTGTGCAGCCGAAATAGCCAGGAGGCATCCAGTCCCTGTTATTTTAGTCTCTCTCCCCCTCCTTCCCACCCCATTCAATCTCCATATTACCCAAGAATGGAGGATGGGTGGCCTAGAAAAGTGGAGGGAGGCAAGGAAGTGATAATTCTGCCCTCTACAAGTGCCGACTAGAATTCCCGGGCACTTTCACCCCCGGATCACTCCATTTCACTCTTGCAGGACCCCTCAGTGAAGGGGAGGAAGTCCTGCCGCAAACCTACATCAGTTCAGAAGGAAACTGAGTCCTGGCGACGTCACTCAGCTTGCCCAACATCACAGAGCTCATTTGTATCCAAGCCGAGACCAGAATTTGGTCTCTCCATGCCTCCATCAGCTGCTGTGGCCTCTCAGTCCTTCACATTTTGGAAAACTAAAATAATTTATGTGAAAAAACGCCTTAAAAAGTTAAAGGTTTTTCACTACATGACTGACTATTCAATTTTGAAAGATGACCTACAGTAAAATATCTTGATCCCAGGGCTTCTTTAGAAATCTTTTGACTCCTTTAGAGAGAAAGTTATGGAGACTATAGTACATATGAATTAATATGGGCAAGGCACGTGCTCGTTATTTTATAATCATAATCCTGTTTAGTCTTTCACCTCACAATTCTGAAAAGTCAGTTGATTTTGCCCCATGGTAGAGATGAGGAAGCTAAGCTCCATTATTTGGAGACATCAAATAATGTGTCCAAAGTCTCCCATGTTGTTGGCAGGAGCTTCTGGCTATAGAGTTTCCTGACTCTAGACTGCAGCTTATTTTCACCATGTCACATGTCTGAGATCTGTTATGTATCAGAGAGCACAAAAAGAGTTAGATCGTAAGACCCAGGCCCAAAAGGCCATTAATGCATAAACTGCAACAACTGTGTGCATAGCTCCATGTCACTTCTGCATTTGTGAGTCGAGGAACATGTAGAAATGCAGTGCTTCCCCGTGGCTGCAGAGGGTCCTGCTGAGCACCGTCCTTGGAATTCTTCGAAGCTGGGCTTGCAGGCCTCTTTTGCATCTCCTTTCACGGGCTCCTAGCTGTCCTTTTGAAGCCAGGGAAAGCCCCCACAGCCCAGAATCAGCATGGGGAGGAGCAATTTCGAGTTTGTCTTTCCTGCTTTGCTAAAACCAGAAACAACTGCAGAAGTCCTAACCAACAACTGGAAAGTAGGGAGTCCCAGACACACTGCATTTCGAGTGGACCCACTAAACAGGTGGTGGACAGGGTGGTTGGAAGCACACAGATGACGAGTCAAAGGCCTGGTCCTTAGCCCAACCTTGCCACGAACTCCCTTTGTGACCCTGGAGACTTCCTTTCTCCTCCCTGGACCCTATTCCTGAGTGTAAACAGTGAGAGGAGTCTAGATGAGATTGCTGTCTGTCAAAGACATTCTTAAAGCAGGCCCAGTGAAGAGAACTTGGACCCAGAAATAAAGATGGGAAAAAAAATCCCTATGTAGACCGCCATCCCAAGTGGCTCAGCAGAACTGGCTCTACTGACCAGCACCCAGTGCTCTCTTGTAGGGCATTGCAATCTTAAGGACATCCTCCCTACTCGCTAAAAGGAGATTTTTTTTGTTTTGTTTTGTTTTTTGTTTTTTGTGAGGAAGACCAGCCCTGAGCTAACATCCGTCCAATCCTCCTCTTTTTGCTGAGGAAGACTGGCCCTGGGCTAACATCGTGCCCATCTTCCTCTACTTTATACGGGACGCCACCACAGCGTGGCTGACAGGCAGTGCATCGGCGGGCGCCCGGGATCCGAACCTGTGAACCCCGGGCTGCCAAGCGCGGACTAAACCGCTGCGCCACCGGGCAGCCCCTAAAAGGAGATTTTATATGAGCACAAACCACCTCAGACAAGTTGGGATCTCTTGTATTTTCTACCATCTCGGGAGAAATTTCTGTAATGTCCTTCAATAATCCAGTCTATCCACGTTTTCCTGGAGGAAACTGTTCCCTGTTGAACACCCCATGTTTCTTTTTGCAAACATCATCTCATTTAATCCTCACCACAATCCTGATGCTGTTGTCATCATCTCTGATTTGCAGTTGAGGAAATAGGGGATCAGAGAGGTTAAGTGATTTGCCCAAGATCACCCACCTAGCAAGCAGCAAAGTTGGAATTGGACCCAGGTCTAACTCCAAATGCACTCATGTCCTCCACCTCCTGATACATTTTCTTGTAAGGAGCATCTTACAACCAAACTGAGGTGACCACTTAATTTTATCTTTGAATAAAAATGGTACCAGTCTCATAAGTCAACCAGTTTTATTCATACCCTAAATAATGGCTGATTAAGAAAATTAAATCTGACTATGAGTTACTTCCCTAGGAGCCAATGATTGCATGATTCCATTGTAGAAGATAAATTTTTTTACTTAAAAAAGAGAAAAAAAACAGAACTCACTTTTGACAGTCAAGAGTTACTTCTTTTACAGTAAATGCCCTCTTTAAGATTTTTGCGAGCTCATTTCATGATTTTTTTTTTCTCTTTCAGTATCTTTCCAAATTTAGAAGTTAACTTTATAAAGCTGTAATTTGCAAGGTCATCCTTTTTTTTTTTTAAAGAAATGTAAGCAGGAGAGGAGGCCTTTCCAGGTTTGGGGGTGATAGCTCAGGATTTGTTATTGACTTTGGCCAAATCTTTGCAGATTCTCGTGGGTTGATGATTATTAGCGCCTTGCTTACAAATTGTAAATACACTGACTTATCTAGATATTGCCCCCTGCACACTCCCTAATTTAAGAAAAATGTGAGATGTTGGGAAATGTTTCCAAAAATAGATCCAAGGATTAGCCAGGCTAGAGAAGTGAACTTTAAGAGGAAATGGAATACATTCAATTCCACGGTGGTTATTTGCTGACCCCAGTGCTAGGCACGCAGAGAGCGAGATGGATGGAATTCATGCAGGAGCCGCCTTCGAGGTCACAGACCAGCTTGGAAGACAGGTCTGCCGACAGATAATTACAACACGGGGTGTGTGCACCCCAGGGAAAACACAGACAGGGTTCAGGGGCTGCACAGAAGGAGGGATTAACTCTATAAGGAAGTATTTCGATAACGTCTTTCGATTATAGCACACACCTAATAATATGATTATATACTTTCATAATAGTATAGTACTCAAGTTATTATTTATCCCTCACACTGAACAAATATAATTATTATATGCATTCTTTCCATTATTAGCTCCCTTTATTCCTAATGAAAACAGTGCTTGGTGGTTTATGAGAAAATTTCTTTTGTGACCCTTCACCCCACTTTTCTACTCAGAATTTTAAAATTCTTATTTTTTATTTGGTTTTTGCTTGAGTTTCTCCTAATCCTTTATCTAAACGAAAACAGTACTCCCTGGGTCCTCTGACAGTGGGTGCTGATTTTGCGGTGGGCTTACAAATGCTTTTCAAGAGCAACTCAGTGTCCAGTCAAGCCCCCCAAGGGAGGTTGGCTCTTCACTATGCATCGTGGCCTTTTAATGCCATATTGCTTTTTATCAACCAATCGGCAGATGTTTCTCCTTTCACATTGAAAGCACTCCGCTGTGGAAACCAGTAAGTTTGTTATCTCATTTTTTTTTTCCTGATGTCTTGACAGCAGCACCAATCTTCGGAATCCTTTAAAAAAATTACCGAAACAAATTCGATCACAAAAGCTTTTAAAATCTGAAATCCCAGGAAGCTAATTAGTGCGTCCTTTTGAGATGGCTTCCTGCATTTTTATACGCACGTAGGCTTGGGTTTCAAATGCAGTTGGCAGTTTGCCACAAGTCAGGCAGGTCACCCCGGCTCTTAGGAACACAGAGCTTCTGCAGAGCCCTGTGGAGGGAGGGCATGGCCGTGACTCTCCCAGAATTGGCACGTGACTGTGATCTGTCACCAGGTAGCGGGTGGAGGCCAGGAGCTACGTGGGCTCCTGGTGGTTGGTTGTATTCTCCACGAACTTCTTTCCTTGCCATGATGTCCTTATTTTCCTGCTTCCCCACTTGATATTGAGCCTCCAGGGAGCTGGAACCGTGTATATCCCAGTGCCTTGCATGGTACTTGGCACTAGGAGGTGTGTAGTAAATGCAGCTGCTGTAGTGCAGAAAGCACAGACTTCAGGATTGGTCAAGGATTCGTGCATCTTGGAGCACAAGGCCCTCCTTAACCTGTGTCTTGTATTTCTGCTCTGGGCTGCAAACTCTTTGAGGGCCGCAGCCACCTGTTTCTGTCCCCACAGCCCCTGGCTCAGTGCCTGGCTCAGAGTAGCCCTCGATAAATGTTTGCTCCCCATTAGGTGACTCTATGAATCGTGTCCAAGATGCCTACTCTGAGACAGAACTTGTGGAACTTCTTCAAGAGTGTGTTTTTATCTTCCCCAGGAATTGGACAATTTCATTCCCAATAGCAAAGACAGACTGTGAGAGGCGGTTGGCTTTGTGTGTGTGTGTGTGTGTGTGTGTGAAAGGCCATAGAAGTATAAAACTATAACTTGAATGCCTTGGTGAATCCATCTCATTATATTGGAAAGACATCCAGGATTCTCCCCAGAAAAGTCTTTTCCAGCATAAAAACCATGTTAATCACATTTGAAACACACATGTGTCCATGTCTCCAGGCCCATGTCCATATGCATGTACATCGCTGCAGAATGAACTCTGTTGGTTCGTTCATCTTCTTTCCTCCTGGACTTCCGCAGAGGCGTGGGAGTGGCACATTCCAGATGGAGGTAACTATCCGCGAACCATCTTAGAAGCATAAAAACGCCTGGTGTGTTTGGGGCACAACTGGTTCAGAAATTTGACTATTAGGATGCTGCACGTGGTCTCTTTCAGCCATCCTCATGCGTGACCCAAATGAGTTAACAGGCGGGGATTGGGACCAGGAGCTCAGTGCAGTTCTAAGTAAACAGTTGAACTGGTCACCCCTGAAGGCTTCATGACCTGCTTCCCTTGCTCAGTCTTCAAAGACACGGAAAGAGACAGCAGCTCACAGACACCAATAGTCAAGGCCACTGAAGAAAAGTACTTGCTACCAAATAAAGCTCTCCTGTTTCATAGTGTAAAACATCCCACCCAGTAAAACCTTGGAATCACCTTGAAGGTTCAACGGCAGGGGAATGAGTCCATAAATCATTGTAGATGCACCTAATGGAATAGTAGACAGCCACTAACATAAAACAACAGTTGTAAAAAATACTCATGATAGAAGTTTCAGTGACAAAAGTGGGATTCAAAATGGAATATATTCTCTGACTAGAACTATATTAAAAGAACGATGAACAGAGAGAGAGAAGAGTGGGGGATTATATTCTTGGGTACGTTTTTCACTTTTCAACATAAGTGTATTACATTGCCTTTATAATTTGAAAAAGTGTAATTTAAAATTTGTCACCAGTAAAATCTTGTGGCTGCTTGTCTCACTGGTGGGATACCATAGTTTCAAGATATGCCATTATAAGTAGCCTTCACGTATAGCCAGACAATTTATTTGAACTTGGTCTTGTAAAGTCTCACTTCTCGTGCCTTTGCAGAGTGAAGGGTTCGGAGGGGCATGTTAATAGCAACGCTGATACAGGTGTTGTGGTTTCGAGATAAAACACGGGTTACTCAGCTTAGTGCTAAACGTGAGGATAAAACGCCTCTGGGCTGTCAGTGCTGCGCACTTTTCTCTATTGCCTTAACTGTCAGACAGCTATTGAAAAATTGTCTTATCCCCAAAATACAATAATTAATGCCCTGGCCAGACGGCCATGACAAATCCTTCAAGATTAAGAGTGTACTGATGTCTGGTGAATTTCTACTTTCAGCTAAAGGATTGGTGTAGAATGAAACATGGGTGTGTTCTTTTAGAAAATTAACAAAAATGACTAATGATTAATTTTAGAAGTTAATAAGTAATACATTTGATAACATTAACAGAAAAATTCATACTAAATCATCCAGAAAAAGAATGAAAGAGGAGGATGAGTAAACTAGGTTTTATTTATTGGGCCTTTACTCGATGACATTTTGCACAAATGCTTCTCATTTTGCACAATTTATCCCATTTCATATCAGCAGTAATCCTGAAAAACTGGTGTTCTTGCCTGGATCTGTCTCACATCAACGTGTATGCTTTTTCTCCCTCAGCAAGCTGTTTCTTATTAACTTCTGTCCCCTTCTCAACATCCCCCCATCTCTGGCAATACTTACACATCAACTGTGCACCTCACATCTTTAGTATTTGGGGTTCAACCTGTGTGGAGTCCAACTAAAACCCCATAAAGTTTGGTCAACTCTGACTTTACGGCTCTAATTTTTAATAAGCCTCATTCTATTTGCTTGAATAAAAGGAAGGCATTTGGAAATTGCTAAAGTGGTTCGAAGTGATTAGGTGTTACAAGTAAGTTTGAAATCCAACTTTGTTGAATATAACAAAACCTATGAAGCCTAAAGAGGAACACTTTTCACTTATTGTACAGTGTCTAAGAATTCTGTGTGTAGGTTTTAAATTTATTTAGGATAGGCTTTGTCTGTGTTTCCACGTGGCCACCAGGTCAGCCACAAAGCTGTGGTTCTGGTCATTGTGGTCCCCTTCAGCATGAATCGTGTGACAACCTGTGTCTATTATTAGCTGGATGGTATGACCGGCCAGGTGGATTGTTCAGTTAGCCTTGATTTGCTCTTCATTCCTGGGTAAAAATGTCTCGGGGAGTGGAAATTCTAGTTCACAGGACTCCTGACCTTCCATGGGCTGTATTTAATCCAGCTGTGGCCCCCACCTGGTGAGGACATGCTCTGATTCTGATCAAGGACAAGTAGCATTAGAGACAACATGTGTGCCGGCCCTATGTCCTGGCAGCAATATTTAACTAAAAGGTCCCATCACTGAGTTAATTATGGATTCCCCCATTCCTATGTGAGCCCTTGTGGTGTTTGGTCCCACAGTGCCCTTTTAGTCTCACCCCTTCCTCCCACACATCCGGCTCCCCCCGCCCCTGATTACTCATGATTCCACTAACAGGCCACATCCTTTCACACCTCTAAGCTTTTGGTCCTATTATAACCTCTACCTGAGTTCCCTTCCTGCTTCTACCCTTGTCTGTCAAATTCCTTGTGCTTTATGCCTTTGAGTTTCAGCTGAATGTTACCTTCTCTATGAACCCTTCCTAGACGCCATAGTATACTTACAAGTTCTTCCCTTGCGTGTGCATATTAGAGCACCTATTACGTAGTCTGGAAATGACCTTTATGTGGACTGTTTGCACATCTGTGTTGTGAGCATATTGTTGTAAGCATATTGGTTAGGATAGGCTAGGCTGCAGTAACAAATAGCCCCCCAAATACATTATAGCTTAAACCCCAAAAGCTGTATTTCTTACAAAAACAGCATAAGCGGGTATTCCTGGCCAGTGGCAGCCAGGTTCCACAAAGTGACTCAGGGACCCAGGCTCCAACCACCTTATGTCTCCATTCTTCGAATTGCTATTTTCAGCAGCTGGCTGATATCTCTTACCAACCTTAGCCGCATTCCATTGGTAAGAACTAGCCACATGGCTATCTCTACCTGCAAGGTAGGCTGACAAGTGTAACCTAGCTCTTTGCCCAGGAAGAAATGCAAGTGGATTTTGGGTAGGAAGCTGGCAGTCTGGCACAGTGAATTACTTGAGGGCACAGAGTGTCTTCTCCCCCTTAGAATCTCCAGTCTCTAGAATAAACTGTGGTCTCTAATAAACATATGTGGAATGAAGAAATAGGAGAACATTACCTTGATTTCCATTTGCCATCATGTCATTAAACTTTGAATCAAGTGACATACTTTTTTTTTCTGGCATTTTCTTTCTGGGGGGGTCTTCATTTTATGGTTGAATACTAAAACATCAAGGGCTGAAGAAGGCAGACTGATGTCTTCAGCTATATTTTCTCATGATACAGAGTCATGAAACCAAAGCATTGGTGTTCTGCAAGGTGAAAAGACTCCTGGTAAAGAGTAATCTAATCATTCATCTTTATGTTAAAAATATATCATCATTCATTCATTTCCCCACTGGCATACTCTAGACTTTGCCTCCCCTTCCTGTTCTATGCATCCTTTCCCTCTCATCAGATTCCACTCGTCCTGCCTAAAATGGAATACAATGACTAGATGTATAATAAAATCTTTTAATTGTCTTAGCATATGTTGCTTTTATTAGGTGGGCATAATTGCATTCATGGGATCACCTACAAAGTCCTTTCGAATATAAAATTGAAATGGCTTCACACTCCGTGCGCAAGTCCTTCTGAGCCACTGTTTTCCCCTTCGCTGCCTCCTGTCCCCCTTTTGCTGTAAAGTTCACATTGAGGTGTGAAAAGAGAGACGTGGCAACTGACACATGCTGGATCTTATCAGCCTCCAGTGCAGCTGTGACCCGACTGAAGAGCGATTGTCATTTCTACACCATTTATTCCTCGCCTGGCCTCATTGCTTGCTTCCTTTTGGAGGAAATTTTCCCTGTTAAAGTACTGTACTTGTCATTTATTTCCCTTTTTTTCCCACTCTCCCTCTGTGGACAGGTTTCGTTATGCATTTATCCCAAAGGCAAGCCTTTTACACACTTCCGCTAACCTCTTAGGGTCAGGGTCCTCTAAGCTGCTTCGGGCTCATAAAAGCAACCGAACAAAGCTTTTATGGTGTCATTACAGCCTCTTTCAATCCTTCTCCTTCCAGCTTCCAATAAGTCTATTGCCACTAATCAATTCACCAGCTCTTTTATTTGAAAGTAGGCAATGGAGTGGGAGAGGTGGGGAGACAACCAGCTGAAAACCCACTTCATTTGGACCAAGATTTATCCAAGTCTGTTTAGGTTGTGGCTCATCCATGGCACTTAACTTTGAGTCTTGTTGAGCAATCTCAACCTTCATTTTTATTTTAAAACAGGGGTTGGCAAGCTTTCTGGAAAGGGACAGATAGTAAATATTTTAAGTTTTGCAGGCCCAATGGTCTTTGTCACAAATACTCAACTTTGCTGATGTAGCATGCACACACGCACACACACAACCCCCCTAGACAATACGTAAATAAATGAATGTGGGCTGTTTTCCAATAAAAATTTATTTCCAAAAACAAGCAGTGGGCTGGATTTGGCTCAAGGGCTGTAGTTTGCTGACCCCTATTTTAGATACTAAAAACTTTGTCTAGGGGCCTGGCCCAGTGGTGTAGCGGTTAAGTTTGCTTGCTCCGCTTCAGCAGCCCGGGGTCCACAGGTTCGGATCCCGGGTGCGGACCGACACACTGCCTGTCAGCCATGCTGGGGCGGCGTCCCATATAAAGTAGAGGAAGATGGGCACAGATGTTAGCCCAGGGCCAGTCTTCCTCAGCAAAAAGAGGAGGACTGGCAACGGATGTTAGCTCAGGGCTAGTCTTCTTCACACACACTACACACACACACACACACACACACACACACACACACACACAACTCTGTGTCCGATCTTTCAGGTGCCGTCTTCCAAGAATTCCTAGTCTACTTTAAAGTAACACTAGCCTTCCAGAGATATGGTGCTTACATGTCTCTGCTTGGATGGTAGAATATTATTACTAAGAAATTTGATCCACTGGCTTTCAGTTTCCAGCTCTTTTTCTTTTCTCTTTCTTTCTCTTGAATAATAGAAACTTAAAATTTTTGTTTGATATACCTTCAAGTACTTCACTTAAAAAATGGTTTCATTGTGCCACACAGAGCTGTTTAGAAACTTGAATATTATGTTTCCTGTTTATTGTGTGGGACCTTCTTGGAAAATGAGCATTTAGCATATCCCTGAGAGGTGAACACAGTGGTGAGAAGAATCCATCTAGTGCCCTAAATCTGCCACTGCCTCACCAATATTATGTGAGCCTGGTGGTCCAGGGCAAGGGTATTAGCGTGTTGTAACAGCTGAGGATGTGTGTGGGAAGCACCAGAAAGGCATAATCTCATTTAAACCTTGCAAGAAAACTATGAGGGACATATTAAGAAGAGTCTCGTATTCCAAAAGTGCAAAATTAAGCTCAGAAATGTAAAAGTATTTGTCCAAAGTCCAGGTAACCAATGATGATGGCTTAGACTAGGGTGGTGAATGAATATATGAACCCATTACAACATTTCCCCATGTTTACACTTTCACTAATGCTGAATGGGACAGATAATGTTAGCAAATCACCACTTATTCCTGGGCACACCCCTCAGATATCTTTCCCATCCTCCCTGGCAGTAATACCTGACCAAGTGAATGAATCCTAATTTATGCAACTCATGCAAAGTGATGCCCAGCAGCTCCAGCCTGGACTAATGGAAAACCTCCAAATGTGCAGTCCTCCATGTTTGCTTGTTTCTTTTCCCCACAGTCCAGCTAGAATGAAGATGACACTCAGGGTAATCTTAGAATCTGAGATGAAAGAGCCTCTTTCTGTCTGTTTCCTGACTGACTGTGGAACAGAGCCACCTTTCCATAGTATTTGAGCTGTTATGAATCAATTACCCGACCCTTCTCTAGCATGTGGGGGAGTGAATCCAGTAAATGTTTGAATGGGGAGAACCCGGGAGAGCCCAACTTTGGGTCCATTGCCTTCTCGAGGTCTATCAAGGGGATGTGTGTAAGCTATTTTCAAACATTTCAGCAAATATCATAAAGTTAACCAAATGAGATTAAGAATCATATTTTGATTTGGGTTGGAATTGTAACATAGATGTAAAGTGACTTGCCCAAGGTCACACAGGTAAAGAAGTGCAGATCCAAGACACGAATCCATATTTCTTGCTTCCTAGACCAGGATTATTTTTTTTCCCCATTACTCCTTAGAAAATGGTTGTCATCTACTGGCTTTCACTGAGTTCCTTGCTGAGAAACAGGATGCTCTTGTGCTGTAGTGCCCAGTTCAGCAAGGAAGAATCTCCGCTTTGTTAGAAGACTTGGGGGATCTCCAGGCTCGATAACAAGGTACATTAAAAAGGCACAGATGCTGTGCCTAACTTCCACCTCCATTCAGAGAGAAAAAGAGAGAGAGATCAGTAATTTATAGGTTGACATTTTCCTTGGGTCTTCATAATACTTGTTTATTAGAGATAATTTGCTTAAGCGTGCAGAAGGTGGAAGGTCATGCAAGGAAGGTTTTTATTAGTTGTGTACTGAATGGATCAATAGTAATTTGAATACTATAAATCTGTCCTGTTAACAGGTTTATTTCTTCATCAGATATTAATTCCAGAGGGTTTCACCCATTATAGAATTGACATAAACCATGCCGTGCAGATGTTGCTGCCGCTGTAATCAGGTTCAGCTGTGTGTCTGCCTGAGCCTCCATGTGGGCCCTGGAATGTGGGATAGCAGACAGGCATCGGGTAAACCAGAAGCTGGAGCCCCTGATCTCCTTGGAGAAGAAACTGGAGGCTGTCCATTCGTTCAATTGCTAAATTTGCTTCTTTTTCTTTCTCTCTCCCTTCCTTCCCTCCTGCCCTCCTTCCTCCCTCCTTTCCTTCCTTCCAATCTTCTATCTGTCTGTCCTCTCTGTGTGTATTCATCCATCCATTGTCCATTTATTTATTCTGATTAGAAAAGTAATACAGGTACTCAAGATGGAAATCTTGGGAAATGCAAAAAACCTTAATAAAATAACAACCACTCCTAATTCCAGCACTAAGTAACCACCACTGGCACATATGAGAACATTTCTCTCTAGTCTTTTCTCCCATCCCAGGCATATGCATTTTACTACAGTTGAGATCATATTGTGCGTCTGATTCTTTTTTAAACATATTAGATTCTTTGCATTACCAAGTTGGTACATGCTCATTGAAACAATTCAAACAATATGGAGATATGAGAAGAAAAAGCTAATAATCTACACTCCACCCTATCCCTTTGGTTAAGTGGTTATTGTGGACCTTTTGTGCCCACACAAACATGCACAGTATATATGCATTTGTAGGAGTGGAGTTTGTGTGTGTCTTTGTGTGTGTGTTGTGTGTGAGTGTTTTAATAGGATAATACTTTGCTCATTATTTAGAAATTTGCTTTGTTCAGTTAACAATACATTTGGAACCCATGCACGTGGGATGACTTTTTTTAGTGACTGCATTCAGCTCTATGCTGTGGAATAGCCCTAATTTACTCAAGCATTCTCCTATTGTTGGACACTCCAGTTCTCTTCAGTTTTCTTATTATTGTTGTTTTAGCCATTATAAATACTACAGCAATAAATATTCTTAGGCATATTATCTAATATACTGCTGGCTTTAATTTTGTAGAATAGATTCCAAAAGTGGGATTTCTGGGTTAAAGATCAGGTGACATAATTTGGTATCCTGTGGTTTTACTTAACCTTATACAAAAGCATTTCCCTTCCTTAATGAAACTCTTTGTGAGGGATTTTTTAAAAATTGGTTGCAGAATATACCAAAGTTTGCTTACCATTTCCCCTATCACTGAACTTTTGAGTGGTGTCCAGTCTTTGCTTTTATAAGTAATGCCAAGATGAACATCTTTCTGCATGAATCTTTGCCCTCCTCTTGACTTACTTGGAGTCCTAGAAGTGGGGTGCCTGGGTCGAAGGTCACGAAAGGAGAGGCCTTTCAAATCACAGGCTGCAAACCCTCCATTGCAGGTTTATGGCGCACATCTCATCCACATGCAGCCACAGCACTTTACAAACCACAGCATAAACCCTCGGAATAATTCCATTCCCCAATGGGGATAGAGCATTGTTATTAATATAACTTTACAAACATCATTCTTTTGAAAGCTTCATCTAACCTGACCACAGCTCATTAGAGAACCTTCTAACAATCCTGGGGCAGCCCGTGGATTCTGCAGCAGACAAGTTATCATGAGCTGAAGGGCACCTCGGGGACCCTCCCCCACATCCCGTCCCAACCCAAAAGATGATCTCTGCCCACACCCGCCAGCTGGAGACATTAGAGCTTTACTTCTAGAAGATAAGGGAAGGTCTCTTTTGTTCCTTCTCTGGTTCGTTTTTATCTTCAGATCATGTCCAGTGTTTCCCAAGGGGACACCATTGGCATTTGGGGCTGCACACTTCTTTGGTGTGAGGGACAGTCCCACACATTATAGGGTGTTCAGGTGACCTGGCCCTGCTCACTGTGTACCAGCAGCACACTAGTCAATGTAACAACCACAGATGCCTGCCCATGTCTCCCAGCTTCCATTTTTCACACTTCACCCCTTGAATCTCAATCATATATTCAAATTTGCATTTTTCCAAATCCTCTATCATATGTTTTATTCAAATATGTGCCATCTTTGTGTATGGACTTTTGCTATAAGACCTCTGTGATAATGCAGTGATTCTCAACTGGGATTGGAAAGGGCTAGAAGGAGGGAAAGTAATTAGTGGAGCCTATTATAATGGAACTGGGGAGTTCATGTGTTTTTAATAGGATAACCTATTTTGATTAAAAGCTGGGATTGTGGAGCCAGAAGACTTGCATTCAAATTCGGACACCTCCTCTACAAGCTTGTGACCTTGGGCGAGTTATTAACCTCTTCATGCTTTATTTTACTATAAATACGGGATAATTATAGTTCCTATTGCATAATTTTGTTAAAAGGAGTAAATAAGACACTATTTCTGAGACAGTGCCTGACACAGAACGAGCGCTGTGCGTGTGTGTTTTCTGCAATTCCAGCTAGGTCCGGCCAAGCAAAGGGATACTTGACAAAGTTCTTCTGGGCTGGTGAGGATAATCAGAAAGCAGGCTGGGGAAACTTAGGATGGAAGGGTTAAGAAGGTCAGATACACGTGGGAGGCAAGTCAGCATAGCAGTGTCCCTGATCTGACGCACGGACTTCAGGAGGGGGTCACGTGGCCCATCTTCTATGTTGGGACGCTCTTCTCTGGCAGCCATTGAGAGTGCCCCACTGTTGGCCTGGCTGCTGGCGGGACCAAAGCTGGAGCACTCCTGCCTAAGGGGAAAGAGGGTTGTTCAGAGCAGGAGCCGGGCACCATTCGGGCAGTGAGTCTTGTGGCCTGAGGCTGGCTCTGCCCACTGAGAAAGTCCAGTTTGACTCTTGCCCTTCTCCTGGAAACCTAGTGGAGGCCCAAGATCAGAGTCAGCTGCTGAGGGTTCGGTAGTGCCTTCAAGCTTCTGGTCTTTGTCCTCCCAGAAGGAAAAAAATGGAGGAAGGAAGAACCAGAGAAAAGAAGACGCCTTTTGTCAGACATCGTGCTAACAAATGAGCAGAACGAGAAGCCCACGTTCAAAGAGATTAAAGGTTTTGTTTCCTCTGTCAGAAGGTGTACATTTTATTTCATTGTATTTCTGAAATTGGCGTGCATCTTGTAATCGATGTGAGTATTTACTGGAGTGTTACCTCCCTCCGCAATGCTCTGAGCAAATCAGTAGTGCATCTTACACTCGATAAGATATTAAGTGGTGATAATAATAATTATTATAACAAATGTGTAAAATAACTATGTGCTATTTAATTAATTAATTTAATACTCATAACAACCCAATGAGGTAGGTTCTATCGTTGTACCCACTGTACAGGTGGGAAAACGGAGGTGTAAAAAGTTAAATCGCCTGCCCGGGACCCCCCCCCCACTGGTTAAAGGCAAAGTTGGGATTTGGCAGGTTTCCCAAGATAACATAGCTAAGAAGCAGTGGGTCTGGGATTTGAACCAGGGTCTCTGTGACTCCCAAATTCATATTCTTTCCTCTACATCATACTGGCTCCATCATTCAATTCTTCCCTCATTGCTCTGGTCTGTATACCCAGAATTTTGAGAGTTGTCATTTTCTCCACTCTCTTCGTCTCTCAGGCTGTGTCTTTGTGATTCTTCTTTTGTCAGGGTTTTCACTGGAGGAGGCAAACATGGACGTTGTTAAGGGGACTCAAAAAGTGAGGGAGAGTGGCAACAATTGCCAGCGCAACTACTTAATGCCTTCTTCTGAATAGACTGGTAAATTAAGCCCTCCAAAAAAACCTTCAAAACTGACCTTTGAGTTGAATAATTTAAATTCATCAAGTCAAATGCACTTAGCTTGGACGGTCTAGAGAGAGAGTCAAAATGTTTTTGGACAAGGAGCCTACCATTCATTTATTTGACAAATGCTTTTAAATACCCACCACTATGGTAGAGGGTGGTAATGCCTATAGAAGGAAAGCATGTCTACAGGGGCAAAGACCTGGAATAAACAGTATTGTGTTTGAGAATTAACCAGAGCACCAATTTCCATGCCCTGTATGTTCCTATTGTCTTCACCCCAGATAGACCCAAGGATATTAGCCAAGCTTTTGTCCACTTGGATTTTAGCATCTTTCTATGACCATGCCTCTCTGGTGTTCTGCACCCATTCTGCAAGCTCTCCAGCCCCCTGCCCAGCAGTACCAGCCTGTACCTGCCTCCCCCGGGACTCCAGATGGCACCCAGCCTTGGCTAAACCTCCCGGCACCTCGGTGATTCATATCTGACCCTGAGAATGTTCTATCTTTCCCAGAAAAGCTTTCACAGAAGAGTGGGAGTCGAGGAAGACAAATAACAAAGATAGGAGTTAGAAGAGGAGGCACGAATGGTAATTTGGGTTGATAATTCCTCCAGCTAACTTAATTCTGATTTCCCCGTGCTCCTGGCGATGATACAGTCGCCTCCAGAGGAAGGTGATGAAAAGCTCTCCATCAAGAAAGGATCAAAAAGTTGTTACATTTTTTAGTAACTCGTTGGCTGTAGGGGCTCTCCTTTAAACTTCAAACTTTAAAGAGTTATGAGGTTAGATCTGTCCCTAGCACTGACGATTAAACCTTTATACTGTTTATAAAAATCGGGGAACATAAAAATAATTTCGCTAACTCCCACCTTCTGGTCCTTTTGTGATTCTAGAGACATGTAGATAAGAAAAACCATGGATGCATTTTATTGAATTATTAAACGGAGCATAGCTGAGAAGGGAGAAGTTCCTTCTTTCTGGGAATCTAGGGAAAAGTTGGTTATTTTTCTAGATTCCAAATATTTGGACTTAGAATCGGAGTTCCAAATATCTCCATCCTCTGGTCAGGCCACTGAACCAGACAGGGAACTGCCCTCTCCCATCCCAGAGCCGAGGAAATCTCAATGGTAAACAAAATTCCAGCCCTGCACTCTGTTTTGGCGGTGGTCAGTCTGCTTTCCCACTCCTATTTATGTACAGTTTGGAGAAAAAATGTTAATACTGTGAAGTGTATTTGACCATATTTTCTAACCGGGAGACTTTTCGCCTTTAAAAATTCCTTTTATGCACGTTCCTTGTTAGTTAGAGGAGGTGTCATTCCCCCATCAGCCAAGACCCATTTGTCATCCAGAGAGCCTCAGAATGGCCTGAAAGCCCAGAGCACAGATCTCGTGTCAAAGACTTGTGCGTTTATCTTCCATGGTTTGGGTTGCCAAGACACGGGGAGGGCCTTTTGTCAAACACCTGCCGATGAACATTTGACAGAGCCCGTTCTGGAACATATCATAGATTTCCTTCTCTGTCATCTTGGGAGCCGAGAAGGTGGCAGGGGAAAGGAATCAGGAGAGAAATGAAGACGAGGATAAGTGAGAGTGTGTACAGATCAAGGGGTGGACTGCATCAGGCGCCGCCTTGCATGAGGAGGGACACGTCTCTTTTCTAAGAAGTAACATAAAGAAGATAAATTTGGTGCTCCGACACCTCAGGAAAAGCAGGATCTGACATACGTTTAGAAGTGATGCCCCCTGTGTGTGTGTGTGTGTGTGTGTGTGTGTGTGTGTGTGTACGCATGTGTGTATGCGTGTCTGTGTGTATTAATAGATCTGCTGGCCTTGATAAGGTAGACTCAGAAAGTTTTCTGGTTTCTTTTTACGTGGCCTGTACAGTCATAAATTGACGTTAGGTGTTTTCTACATTGTGGCTCTGGGTGTGAGCATTCTTCTGGTGTATGTTCGGGGCTATGCTGGCTTATTTGGGGTTGATGAGGAAGGACCTGACCTGGATGATCAAAGTAACAGTAAAGTATCATTTCCTGAGGCTGCTGTAACACCGTGTATAAACTGGGGGCTTAAAACAACATAAATTTACTGTCTCACAGTTCTAGAGGCCAGAAGTCCAAAATCCTGGTGTCACCAGGGCCACACTCCCTCTGAAGGCTCTAGAGAAGAATCCTTCCTTACATCCTCCAGCTTCTGGTGGTTTACTCGCCATATTTGGTATTCCTTGGCTTGGAGCTACAACTCTCTAACCTCTGCCTCCATTGTCACATGACATTTTCCCTGCGTGCCTCCTCTTCTTACAGGGACACCAGTCACATTAGATTTAGGGCCCACCCCACTCCAGTATGGCCTCTTCTTAACGAAGCACATCTGTAATGACTGTTTCCAAATAAAGTCACATTCTGAGGTATTGGAGGTTCGGACTTCAACATATATTTTGGGGGACACGATTTGACTTCTAACAAGTGATAATAGTAATAATATTATGAATATTAATGGTGCAATTATCATTCATGGAGCATCTACTGTACTTTAGGTATAATACTAGGACTTTTTCTCTAATCTTCACCTCACCCTTTTAACAAATGAAGAAACTGAGACTCAGGGGTGCTTGATCTACACACAAACAGCCCTTTCAGAGTGTGTGATTCTTAGGGTAGTGGTTAGAAAATCATAGACACTGAGCTGAACTTCTTGGGTTCAAATCCCAGCTCTACCACTTACCAATGGGATAATTTGGGGCAAGTTACTTGAGTGCTCAGGGTGCCTTGGTTTCCTCCTCTATAAAATGGTTTAATATCAGTACTTACCACACAGAGTTTTCATGAAAGCTAAATGAGCTTATCTATCGTAGTTATTATTACTAGAAGTAATACCTTATTGCCCCAAACATAGATTTTATCATATACCTCCAATGGGCAAAGTTCTCAAAATCTACTTCTTTCTTTTCTATTTTTGAAAACAGAAAAAAATAATAATTATGAATGAATTCTTTTGAGCTGTGAGTCCTCCCTATGCATCAGCCGTGGGTGCAGCCAGGCATAATTGATAACGTTGCTTCTTATCTCTAATTGCCCACTATCTCTTCCAGCACAGAGAGGCAAGCTGTGCTCTTCAAACACAAATTCCTTCTCCCACTTCCTGTGTAGTTTTGCTCTTTCCTCTCTGAGGCTGCTAATTGTTGACCGTGCCAGCGTGGAGTCATTTTTTTCTCATCTCCTTCCTGGAATATGCCTCAGATGAAAACCCAAGTCTTGAGCTTGACGAAGCGGAGATGGGGGAGAAAGGATGAGGTGGGCAGTGGGGTCTCCTGCAATAAAAATGGAAACACCCACTTTGCCCTTGTACCCAAGAGGAAATGCAAAGGGAGGCAGGCATTCAGGCTGGCCTTGGGTTTGTGGTTTTAGACACAGCCTCCTGTCCTGAGTGCTCTGGCAAAAGCAAATTTCCCTTGCACATGTTCACTCTCTTTGGGAGTAACTGTGTGAGTTCTCCTAGATGCTATGGATTTCTTTGCAAAGATTCCCAAAATTCCTTGCTCGTGGAATATTTGGATGAGTACCGAGCTAAGCACACTTTGTTGAGAAATTACAAATTACTAATGTAAGTGCCCTGGAGAATCATTTTCCTTTTGTTTTGCCTCATTTCCACACTTAGGAAATCAAACTTTCATTTCAATGGTTACATAGCACTTCAGCCCTTCTAAGCCATCCATTGGGAGGCAGGATCTGTAGAACTCTTGGTTGCATGTGATGGGTTGGGTTTTCCAACCCTCTTAGCACAAAGGCCTGATGTTTAAATCCTGAAAGCAAATTGCCACCTGTATTTCCAAATTCTCCTCCAGATCCACATTGCTCTCTAGAGACAGTGAGGGGGATCAGTGTCTACTTTTCCTGGGCCATGCTCAGCCTTCTCACCTTTTGCTTCTCTTGTTCTTGTGCTTCCCCAAATGTCAGGGCCGAGGTAAGCTGGAGGCATCAGCATTCACACTTGTGTGTGAACAGCCGAGCTAACACACACCAGAGGGAAAATATCATTTCTCATAAATGCTCAATAATTATAGCCTTTATTGCATCCAAATCTATATTTTGACACGTAGTGGAAAGTTTTAGAATTCTACATGGAAGAGTTGACAGAGACTTGCAGGTGGAAAAGGAAAGAAGAAAAAAAAGTGTATATATATATATATATATATATATATATATATATTCAGAGAGAGAAAATTTTCTCAATATAAACACAGGGAAAAAGATGGCGGTGGGACTGGAAGTACCAGGCTTGCTGTTGCCACTGTGGTTCATAATCTTCCAAACTAACATTAATTGTCTGAAAAACTGACTGAGCATATTGAAAAGGCATCTATTAGGAAAGCGTATTTCCTCAGGAATAATTATCCCTACTAATTCCTGTTCCAATCTAAGGGGTTCGACATCTCCTTTTATAACAGATATGAACTCGGAGAGATGAAGGATGTGAGCGAGGGAGGGACTTACACCCTGCTGTTCTGATTTGCTTGGCTGTACTGAAATTTTAGGCACAGAAAATTGTTACCTGCTCCCCCCCGGGTGGGGCGGGGATGATTATTTGACATTTTGCAATGGATATGACCTGAGTGATTTTTCTTGGAAATTTAACTCTTTAAAAATTTCTAGTGGTATTATACTCTATCTAGCTTTAGGAAACAGATCCAGAGTGGGGTGGAGAAGGAGGATAAAGATGTACTCACATGGAGGCATTCGATTGCTTCATTATTTTATCTTCCCATGGAAATGATTTCACAACAAGTTGTTTTTTTATGGGAAACACTCACAGGAATGAATGTGGAACCATTAGGCACGGATTCCTGCCCGAGGTCTGGATGTGAATTCCAAAGACCACAGGACTTACCGATGTGTCTCTGGGTGTTCAGGCCCATGGCGGGGACTTAGCAACACATTTCCTAGATGAAACTGGCCTGAAAGTTCAGTCAAACATCAAGTCCATTTTGTCAAAGGAGGGAAATTATTTAGAAGATAAACTAGTTGGTGTGAGTTCCATGATGTAGTGGTTGGTATTAGGTAGAATGGGGACTGCACACCACAGCCCACAGGCCAAATGCTGCCACTGTCCGATTTTGTAAATAAAGTTTTATTGGAACACAGCCACGCCCACTGGTTCATGTATCCCCTATGGCTGCTTTGGCACAGGGTCGAGTGTAGTTGTAACCGTCTAGCCTGCAAAGCCTAAAATATTTACTACCTGCCCTTTCATAAAGAAAGTTTGAGGACCCTTGAATTAGAAGATTAACTGGTTGGTGTTACCTAAATTTTTTGAATTGTGGCGAGATCTCTCGCTAGTCTACATCTTTAAACAAAATAGTGTATCAAAGGTGACGTGTCTATAATAGGATGGAAGGCAAACAAAATGTGACTTCTGTGGATGAGAGGAAAGGCCGTCGAGATTGCAGGTGGAAAGCGGGACATAGATTCTGATAAGTCTGACTGACACCCTGACTTTTGCTTTTTTGTGGGTGCTGTTTATTTAAAAGTAGCTCTAAGTGCCCAAAAAGGCCCTCCTCTCCCCTCCAGCTACTTTATAAAAGCCCAGTTTTTGCTCCTAGCTAGACGAAGGTCTTGTGGAAGCTCATTTCTTGCTCCATCACTGGGGATCATTTGAGTTATAATTTGGAGAGAGTTTCTAACCAAATCCTATTTGGACTGGGCAAAAAGTTTTCAATCTACAAAACCACCAAACAGGCCGTGATAAAGAATAAATACCACCCACCCTCGACCTGGGTGAATGTGGGATCACCCAGAAAGTAATGGAGCTTCGAGCAGAGGGAGATGATGCTGGAAAATCCACTAAATAAATCGTCTATTTAAAAAATTACATAGTCAAGGGGATGTGTACTTTATAAGCCCGTTCTCCAGTGGAGAAGTACTTACGGTGCAGTAACTAGTTTAAACAAAATTAGTGGAAAAACAGGGAGTTTAAGGGAGCAAGAGATCAGGTTTTCTGGACTTACCACACATCAGGTGATTTAAGCTAAAAATGGCTTAAAATGCCGCAATCACTTGAAACGCCTTACATAAACTGACCAGGAATCTGGGGCATTCATGCTAGAGACAATTTTCTTCTCCTCAAGATAAGGAATGGGGAATTAGTCATAGGGTATTTCCAGATAATGTAGTTAACACCTCGTGTGATATTAGCTGGCCAGGGAGCTCCGCTCTCGGGGCCGAAATCCCTCCCGCCAACTCTAATAAGGAATGTGTGTATTTTTAAAGTCTGGGTAGCCGCTGGTGAGTCATGTCCACAATGTGCCTCCCTTTGGTGTGAAATGAGGCAAAAAGAGCCCCAAACAGCTGTTCGGTTACTCGTTCAGTTACTCATTCATTCATTCATTCATCATGTGGTTACCAGCACTCCCGTATGCCAGGCCCAGGGCTAAATGCTAGAGAGATTCGTGTGAATAAAATCTTATTTTCAAGGAGCTTATTGCCCATTGGGTATTTTGGCCTCATCTGTATAATGCAAGAAGTGATTTGACAACTGAAAGAGGGGCGGGGTCATAGTACTTGATGAGGTCGCTATTGACCGTGGGGAAGGTTAGCGTGGAAGGATCTCTCTTGAGGCAGCGCGGTGACTCAGAAGCACCACCAAAGCGGATCCGTGTGGCTCTGTGTTTATGAGGACAGCCTTCCTCTCACTTTTATTTACCTATTTTTTTTGCCTCTCACTTTTTGTTTCCTATGTGAGGTCCACCCTCTTCAGTTATTCTCACTACAAAAGAGACAGAATAGTGAAAAGAACATGAACTTTGGAGCGCATCCATCCCTTTTCATATTTGAATCCCAACTCTGCTACTTACTGGCTGTGCATCCTTGGGCAAGTTGCTTAACCTCTCTGAGCTCCAATTTCCTCGTGTAACGCAGGACTGAAGTGAAGGACCAGCCACTACTGTCACCAGTGATTGGGGGGAAGGTGAATGAAGGAAAGGTCACCTTTTACTCCTTGACCCCCACACCTTCCTGCTACTTCACTTTGGCTCATGAGTAGTGGAGAGAAGTTGGTCTCCATGGCCGTGAACCGCCAAAGAGTTGCCAATTTTCTGTTGTCTCTGGCCTCTCTGATCCAGAGTCAAGGCAAATGCTTTCCATTCTCGTGCTCTGTTCTCTTCCTGGTGCTTTCTGCTGGGATCTCACCACACAGAGCGGAAAGCACAGGCTCTGGAATGGGGAGCTCAAAGATCGCCTCCCAGTTCTACTACTTCTGCATTCAGTTGCCTACCCATGGGGGTCCCATAAAGTGCGGACGGACGAGAGTGAGCGCCTGGGAGGGTTGTTGTGAGAACTCACACTTGTGTAACAGAAGCTCTCCGTGCTGTGCCTGGAGCAGAGGAGGCCTCAGTGGCTGCAGGGCGTGTCCCCAAATGCCAGCCCAGGGCAGCCTTGTCTCTGCCCTTTCTCACTCTGTATGTCTCCTTGAGACTTGAATCAGGAAGAGGCTTGATGAGAAAGCCTCACTGGTGGGCAGTGTTTCTGAGCCTTCTCCTTACAAAAGACCCCTCCCTCCTCTCTTCTACTTCCGTGGGACCTCAGATTATGAGAGGTGTTGTCTATCCAACAAATTAGATTTAATAAGTAATAGTCTGTGTGGTCTCTCTGTGGATAAAGTATGCTTTTCATTCCTCTTTTTAAACTATTGCAAACAGGCTCCCTGCCCCGCTTTTCATATTGCAGGTCACCTAGCCAGCAGGGACCTCAGATGAGACCCCACTGATAAGGGAAGGAAAGTCCCGGCCTCGAGCAAAGATGAGCCAGGATACATGGAAGATTGCAAAGCCCAGCCCCTCTCACAGGGGTGGAATTGGGGGGAAGCTAAATCGATAGGTAGGCAGGATTATGGTTTACCTTATGAGTACCTTGGACTGAGCTCATTTCTGCTCCTGCCCCACAAGCTACCATAAAATCCCTGTGGGTGCGGCACCGGTCAGTACTTCCCCAAAGCCATCCACTTATCCATCGTGGTTCTGCCAGTTTCCTCAAGCCACGCCCTCTGCTTGGTAGAGAGTACCACAGGTGTCTCAGGGGTAAGAGGAGACTTCAAGATGCCCAGGCCTTCTGTGAGATTGCGTCTCCTGTCCTTCTGGAGTCAGACTCTCCAGAAGCTATCAAGAGACAGGACTCCAGAACAAAGCCCCTGAGCCTATTTTCCCTTCACCCCAAAGTGTCTGCAGGCAACAGTTAACCCCATGGGATGGGAGCCTCACAGAAATCTGCACCTGGAAAGCAAGTTCAGGGACAAGAGAAAGCTTCCCAGGACCTACAGACGCATCCTCTTTAGCTCCTCATCTTCTGTGCTAGCACGGCCTTTGGAATCACGGGACTTGAGTTTGAATCCCAGCTCTGCCACTTACTAATTGTGTAGACCTGAGCAAGTTCCTTAATCTCTCTGTCAGTTTTCCCTCAGAAACTATACAGTTTTCTGAGTCTCAGTTTTCTGTAAACTGGGGGACATAATAACAAATCTATATCACAGGGTTGTTGTGAGGACTAAATGTGTGTGTGTGTGTGTGTGTGTGTGTGTGAGTGTGTGTGTTGAGGGAGAGAGCACGTGCTCAAGCCTAGATCTGGCACGTAGTAAACATTGTATAAATGTTGCTGTAATGTGAGTCATAACTTGCAGGGAACAACTGTGTCAAAACCACACCAACAATTATTTGGAAAGGAAATAATTTGACTGGTCAGTTTGTTTATGTAGTAACTGAGTTTGATATATTTTTCCTTTGCCGTGCTAGGATTTTCGATCATGCATTCATTCATCTCTTTAGAAATATTTGCTAAGCACCAACTGTGTGCCAGGCCCTGGCCTGGGTACCAGGATCCTTCTCAATGAGGTCATAATCTAACAGCACACACCCAACCACATAATAGGATTCCTGATGGGCAGTGAAGGTGAGGAGAGGTTTCTGTTACAAACTCACAGAGGAGGTGACGTCTGAACTTCATAACGACTGGAGTTGTTTAATGAATGCCCACCCCGTGCGAGAACTCTGCTCGGACATTGCACACAGTATCCACAAGCCTCACCAACCCCCTTCTTCCCGCCCCAGGCTTTCCCACCTCCTTTCACTTCCTGAGTCTTGTGTGGTTGGCTCATTTCTCGGTGCCTTCCTCTTCTGTAGGCACCACTCTGCAGAGTCAGGAGTTACCACTTCTCCATCTGCTTCCAGTCTTCCAAAATTTTTGTTGTTTATCGATCACTGAGTTAAACACTTTTTCTCATTATTATACTTGTAATAGAGTTTCTGGAGGGAAAGCAGACAAAAATGCCTGAATTAAATCTGCCATGTCTAACCAGAAGCCCCCACAAGTCTGTGCTTTATTCACTGTGCCATCTCCCCCAAACTGAAGGATGAGAAAGGGTCATGTGGGCAGAAAGCAGCACCAGCACCCATGACAGCTGCCACTACTTCTCCTGCCACCATCCTGCTATTATCTGCTGAGCATTACGTGCCAGCTCCATGTAAGTGTGTTACGTACATGGTCTGATTTAGTTATCGTGATTACTCTGTAGGTATCCCAGTATCTCAAAGTTACAAATAAACAACAGGTTCAGAGTGGTTAAGTGTATTTCTTAAAGTCACCCGGCTGTTGTTTGTTGCAGGTTTGGCGTCTCGGGAAACAGATTCCGCAGCTGAGATTGGCATGCAGGATTATTGGGGCATGCTCTTGGGATCTACGCCTGTGGGGGAGTGTGGCAAGCAGGACGGGGCAGAGAGAGGATTGAGCTGTGATGTAGGAGCAGCAGACACTTCAGCCGGTCCCGAGGAGACTGAAGCCAGGGCCATCCTTCAGAGATACCCTGAATTTGGGCAAAGAGGCTAGGTAGTCATTGATGTGGGCTGCCTCCTGGGGGGAGGGTGTAAGGAGGGGGTGCAAACTTGGGCTAGGCAGCTCGCTTTGGCTGAGGGCAGTTCCTGAGGAGGGACTCAGCCTCCGGCAAACAACAGCCCAGCAGCTGGGGAAATGAGTGCCTCCTGGTCCCGAATGGGAATCTTGGCAGCACACTACAGTATCCACTACAGAGTGACAGGCTGCCTTTGCACCCATACCTCTCTAACTGTAGAGCCCATGCATGTAAGTGGGGTGCAGGGATAGGGGAGAGGGAGAAGAGAAAGCTAGAAAAGTAGGTCAGCTTGTCTAGACTAGGAACTTGCACTTTGCGAAAGAGCCGGCCATGAGAGAGGATGATGGTTAAGTCTGATAAGAGAAGTGCTATGTTTTGGGGGAAACAATCCAGGTGGCAGCACATGGAAACCCAGAGCAAAATCAGTTGGCGGCGTTAATCTGACATTCTAGATATATATGTGTCAGAGATTTCAGGTGAGAAGGGAAACAAAACCTCATTCTTTTTCCTTTCCTACATCATCAGTTTCTATTTCTTATTTGAAAACCTTGTTCCTCCTATATGGGTAAGATTTGATTAACTCAGGCAAAAGTTATATATTTGTTTAAAATACTCTTTTTGAAAGTGGGAAGAATAATGTCACTAAGTTCTAGGACAGACTCTTCTCATGCAATGTAATCGGTAGGAACCTGTTTGTGTGTTCAGTTGAGGAAGTGACAAAACCAAAAGCAGCTTCGAGGTTTGGCACCTTTGATAAAGTGACAGAAGTGCAGTGTGAGCAAACAGCGTCCTCTTCTCTGCATCTTCCCCTGTTGGTGGACAAACTGAATGGAGGGACCTTCAGCTTAAGAACATGTGCTCTGACTATATGTTTAGGATAACAGACGGGTTATCTCTTCTCACTAGTCTTGTGAGGTTGGGCGAAAGGAGTCAATTCTGAGTCTGGATATGCCCAGCTTCCATTAATACCTGAAAAATAATCATCCACTGTCCTGAGATTTCCATCTCATGGGTGGCCCTGTCCTCTCCTTCCTGATCCCCCACCTACCCCATCTCCATTCCCTCCTTCTATATCCTCCACTCTCGGCCGCAACCCCACAGGGCCCCAGATCTTGTATTCCTCAGTGGGAAACATTTGGGAGGAGGGGGGAGACAAATGTCATTGTTACAATATACGGATTATACTTGGTGTAGGAAAGACCTAAGGCAGCACATGTGCTGTTTTCAAGGATGCTGGACTCAGAGCACAGTTCCCTGGTGAGCCGGGGAACGATGAGGTCTGGAGTCAGGCAGATCCGGGCTGGGATCCTGGCACTGCATTTCAAGAGCTCTGTGTAGCCTTGAGCAAGTTCCGACTCCTTGAACTTCAGTCTCCTCATCTCCACCTTGGGGTTATTGTCTACCTTGCAGAGTTGTTGCAATATTGAGTGAGACAAAGTTACAAAGTTTCTAGAATGACGATTAGGACTTGTTACTGACTCAATACATGTTGGCAACTATGGTGACCTTGGCCCAGGGAACCACCTGAGTGGAATCAGCTTTTAGGTTATGGGGACCAACTTGAACGATATCTACAAGTCATAGGTCCATGTCACTCTGGTCCCCAGGTATCCCACACTGGTTTGGGTTTGTACTTTCCCACAGTGCCTGACATGTCCCAATGGTTTTATGACCTTGAGGTCCTGACCTGTTTGTCACGTGTCATGATCTTCCTCAAACGATTCCTACTGCTGTATTCCATAGGTCCTCAACTAATCGAGTCCTGGAGCAGGATCGCACCAGCTTTCAAGAGCTGATTGTGTCTCCTCCCAGCTCTGCATTCTCATGGTCATGTCAAGAGTATTTCCACTATGGGATTAGGGAGACGCCAGAAATCAAGGCTCCCTCTCCCTTCCATGCCCCAGTGAGCCACCTGTTAAACATTTATCAATATACCGCTGTCACCAACCCTGCTTTTCACAGAGGTGTCATTTAAGCAAAGCAAAGCAACTCATGGGAAAGTAAATTTTAATTGTCTTATTATACTCCTCACCCCTACCAAGGGGGGTTGTGGTAGTAATCTGGGATTTTTGATTGCCTTAGAAAGGCAATTCTGTAAGACCAGACAAAACCTGCAGGTTGGCAATTCATTTATTTGTTCCCAACACTTCCTACTCATGACGGTGAAAACATGAACACCCAGGACGAAGGACAGGGTACATCTCACCATGAAAAGACGGGAAGTGGTTTGATGCATGGGCCCTAGAGATACTGTGGTCCTGAATCTGAAGCTCAAGCTTTCCAGTTACCAGGAAGTTATGCTTCTCAGCCTCTAGGGAGGGATTAAATGGTACTGAAATCTGGAGCAATTATGGATCTGCCCTTTGTATAATAGTTTAAATCAATTGGTCCTTTACCAAAATCTAGGGAATAAGAAGCAGCCTTAGAGAATAGTGAATATTAAAAACAAGTAAGGAAAAAAAAAAACCTCTTTTTTTTCTTATTAGAAGTTTACCCTTTTAATAAGAGGTTGCTCCTTCATAGGACTTGCTCTATGCTTTCATCACAGATTGGAGGTAACCAATGCATGGAATCACTCTTATTTTTCATTGGTAGTTGAAACCCTGGCCTCCATCCTAGTTTCAGCATCACACTCAAAACCCTAAGATGATCCTTGTGGAGCAACTAACTGGAGATATTTACCCTACCACTGGATAAGTGACAAACGTCATTGTGAGGGCCTGACTTCTGTGGCCCAAGATGCCACGCAGCAAAGGGGTAAAGGGCATGGACAATCCAGGTTCAAATTCCAGCACCACCACTCACCAACTCTGTGGCCTTGGGCGAGTTGCTTAACCTTTCTGGACCTCAGATTCCACATCTGTCAAATGGGAGTATTATAAATGAGATAGTACCCATAAATCATTTAATGCAAGGATTAAATGCTAGGATGCTCAAGAAATGTTAGCTACTTATTGTTGTTGAAAGATCTGCTATGATGATAGTGCAAAAGCTTACCTACAGGTGTGCAATACTCTTGCTTCACTCGGACTGTGAACCCATTGTCGTTTCTCCTGATGCCGTTACTAAGAGTGAGGGTCTGGGGCCCGTGTGATGGGGTTCAGCTCCTGACTCTGCCTCTTGCTCTTTGAGTTTTGCCTCTTTGGGCTTCAGGGCCCTGCCTATAATTGGGGATAGGGGATGCAAAGTGCCTCGAAAAGAATCTGGCACATGGCGGGCCCTCACTGGAAACATCAAAGGCACATGAACCCGTTGGCATGAGGCAGGCAGATGACACATAATCAGAACTCAGTAAACAAGAATTATTCGTTACTAAGTCATTTTACTTTGCCTGAGCCTCAATTTCCCTATAAATAAAATGGGGATAATAATGCCTTCACAAGGCTCTTGCAAGAATTCAGCAAAAATTCTAGGGCTTGGCACCTAGAAAGTGCCACGGATGGTACCCAGGCCCCATATGGGACACATCCAATAAGGGGACTGCCCTGTAAAGTCATTTGATTAGGAGTCCGGAGGGCACAGCCGGTAGAGGACAGATTTTTCAACCACCTTGACAGTTCCAGGGCCAGCGATACAACTGGCTTGTATCCTCGCTGACCTTGCTTGGTAGCTGCTCACGGATTTGTGTGCCTTCTTTTTACAAGCCAGGCAATTGTGAGAGGATGAATCCTATCAGGTGTGGCAGCCAGAGGGGGGAAAAAGCAGAGTAAGATGTTCCTCGGTGTACCCCGTTGTCGTGAGTTCAGCATTTCTCTGAACTCCGAGGGCAGGAGAGTTCCACCTGCAGTCGACTTGTCATGAGCCCGCCCTGGTGGATGCGGCCGGATGGCCCACAAACGCCCGACCGTTAACCCGAGCCTCGCCAGCCTCCAAGACCTCCCTTGCATGAGAAGCAATTTGCAGAAGAGGAGCACTGCAGGGGAGGGGCCTCAGACCCCTTCTGGGGTATTGTCCAAAATCACATGCAGGCAGAAATGACACCCCCGGCTGAGGACACCAGGCCAGAAGCTAGGGGTCCGCTTGAGGACCAAGAAATTGAGCTCAGAGAGGAGGAGGGAGGTCCCTGAGGCTCTGTGGACAGGGAGCAGAGGGATCAAATCACGCAGGAGGGGAACACGTAGACCGATGGGGCTAGTTGTCCACATTTATGCACAATTCCAGGATATCATAGAGTGAGCAGGGTGTGGGGTCAGAGGGAGCTTTAGTCATGAGCAAGAGCATGAGCTTTGAGCTAAGACAAACTCAGCTTGGAGCTTAGCTGGTGTGTGGTGTGGGTTACTTCACCTCTTTTAGCCTCGTCTCCCACTTGACAATAATACATTCCAGGTGAGGTTGTCATGAGACTCAGAGGTAGTGATAGGTCTTTGACACATAATGGGCCATTAGCCCTGTGTTGTTGTTGGCTGTCACAGTTGGGACTGGACTAACTCCCCCTAAGGCAGCTGTTATGGCCTCACACTCTTCTTGGCCAAGACGTGCAGGACTCAGGATGGGCCTGGAAGGGAGATGATCGAAGGGCTGGACAGTGACCGCTGGGATGAGACTGCAGGTGGACTGGGTGATCCGGGTAAAGGCGTGGGGGCAGGTGGCAGGTGAGTCTCTAGAGGGCAGGCCAAAAGATGGAGGGTATGCAGGCTTCGTCTCTCCGAGAGTTTGAAGGGAAACGGGGCTAGCAGGAGAATTACTGACCAAGAGGAAAGTTTAAATGGGGAGTTAGGCAACAGAGCATGGTTGCTGAATGGGCTCCCGGGCAGGCCTGCCCAAATCATCAGGATTGGCCTGAAATTGTCTTTTAGCTTCTAAAATTTGGAGTTTGCCACAGCTAGATGGAGGAGCGTGAATGGAGGATGGGCCAGGCCAGAGGGTTTTCCATCCAACCATCTCACGCTCCAGTGTGGTCCAGATGCCAGCAGCCCTCACCTCCTGCCTACGACAGCATCAGTTCTGCGTCTGAGGCCAGTTAGCTGGTTGATGGTTTCACTGCGCTCATCTCCCATGCAGTCTGCCTGCCTCTCCATCTCAGGGTTTTGGGTCCAAATCACGGACACTTTCAACATGACACTCTCATCAGCATTTCCGCACCTGGTGGAACATTTGCTGTCAGTGGGAACAGCCCTCTGCCTTCAGGAACTCCGTTAGAATCAAAAGCCAATTAAACAGCCACCAAATGAACAGATGCGCATTCACAACCATTCACACACAAGTCACTTTTGTTCTCGAGCTGATTGATTTCTGGGCTCTGAGTTGCAGACCCCAAGAACTGCCTCCCTGGTAGGAATAGTATGGGAAAACCACTTTTCATGTTTTGAGGCAAAAATTTGACTAATAGAACGAGAGAGGCAGGGTTTATTGGGCCTACGAGGGGTAATGGAGATGCATACAGGCCCCTTGTGGAAGGAACACTCAAGCCAGTGGGCATAGATGTCAAAAAGGATGTCACCACTTACTAGGTGGAAGACATTAGGCCAATCAATACCACTTCTGTGCCTCAGTCTTCTCATCTGTAAAATGGGAAAGATACATATATTTTTTTCCATTTTATATAAAAGCTTTCAAATAGAAAATTTGAAAGAATATTGTAGCAACTACGCATCTACCCAATCCCTAGAATTCTAGATTCTACACCTAGATGTAGATTCTACATTTTGACTACACTTTTTTTATGGCACTTGCTTGCTTACCTGTCCTTCCATTGATGCATTCCTTTCTCTAGCCATCATTGCACAGGGATATTTGGAGATTTAGAGATTTAGAGGAGATATGCGTAAAAGGCCTGGGGAGCATCTAGAATTTTACAGCGCTTAACAAATGATGGTGGTCGTTGTTCAAATGTTGGTGCCCCAGGGACAGAGACACGAGCTTGATTCTGGTTGCTGTGGCCAGGGGACCAGAGGAGCAGTGGAATTCATGGCCAGGATGTCACCCAGAGATGCTGGGTAAGCATTGGTGAGAAAGGTAAACGCTGCTTGAATTTCTTCTTTCTAGAAGGCAGGAATTTCCCCCCTGACTTTTAAGTCCCTTGACTGAAGGAAGGGCTGAGATATTTTGATCTGTATGCTTCCTTCTTTAAACTTTTAACGAACAGAATTGTAGCTACCTTTGAACCAGTATCTATCATGTACTCAGGAAATGGCCAAATGTTATCACTAATCCTCCCAAGAGCCACGTGAAGGGGCTGTAATTGTGCCATTTCACAGGTGGGGAGGCTGAGACTCAGTGGCTTGTCACAGAGCTGGCAGGTGTCAGAGTCAGGATTCGAGTTCAGGTATTTCTTGAACCCACCCAATCTGCAAAAATACCCAGCTCTTTCCTCTTCTCGCTCCCTCTCCTCCGTTCCCTCCAGGACTGAAGGGAGGACATTGATTCCTGTTCAGCAGAGGTTAGAAAGCATCTCTCCCATCCCGAGGGGAATGCAGAGGACTTTTTAAAGGGAACTAGAGGGAGTGAGGGCTGGTTCTTTACTCATTTTGCAAAATTGGCTTGGATTTGTACAGAATGCCAGAGCCAGCTCAGTTTTCTAAAGACTTAACTTTACAGCAGTCTTCAAGGGCTCCAGAGAGTTCCTTGTGCCATCAAATTAAGTTTGGAAACTTCAATAAAAAAGTCCCAAAGGAAACTGTCAATTAATGCATTTACACTGAAGCATCATACTTGGGAAAAACATCTTCAAACAGAAACACTGTTTTCCAACCATTAAAAAGTTTGCATGCTGCTCGGTTTCCATAGATACCTGAGGTAATAGCCTTCTTCCCCTCATTGCAGAATGAGGGTTGCCCGATTTCTTTCTCTTTGTTTTTTTTACTTCAGTCTTTCATACTTTTTCCCTCCATCCCCATTGATGAAAACAAAAGGTAACTAAATTGAAATCTGGCAAGGAGATTTGTCTGAGGAAGACGGCGTGATTTATAAGCTCGAGAAACTTCATTTTTGCTCATCTCCTTATTATTTCATGACTTCTGCAAATAGTGTTGCTACTTGTAGGGAAGAGATGGAAGATTTTCAATTGATCTGATGATTTCCTCGGTCCCTCAAAACACCTAAACATATTCAAAGGAAAAATATTAACTGTCTGAAGAGCAACTGAGTTTTGACAGGGTTTAGAGCAGAGGTTGGCAAACTGAGGCCTGTAGGCCAAATCCAGCCCGCTGCCTGTTTTTGTAAATAAATCTTTGTTGAAACACAGCCATGTTCATTTGTGTCCATGGTGTCTGTGGCAGCTTTCACAACAATAATGGCAGATTTGAGTACTTGTGACAGGGACTGTACGGCCCACAGATCCTAAAATATTTCCTCTCTGACCCTTTGCAGAAAAAGCTTACTGACCTTTGGTATAGAGGAAAGAATTGGGGTTTGGGGGGCATTTAATAGTTTTGCCACTTTAAGTAAGTGTTAATCTTGCTGTGACTCAGTTCTGCATCTTTGAAATGGGCATGACAGGATCCTTTCACAGGTTTTTGGGATATAAAGGACCTAGCACTGTGCTTGGCACATAGTAAGGTAACAATAAACGAATTATTTTTACCCAAGTTTCTTTTGCCAGAAAAAATCCAAAATGCCTATCTTATGATTCTGGAAATTCTTTAGAAAACCCAAGGAAAGTGTGTAAAAACTCACCAAATAGTTGAGCCATTGTTCCTGGTGTATGCAAGTGTCCCTTTCCTGGGAGAGGGTGACAGAACCCGAGTGGGGGACTCTGTTCAGGGAGGAGAAGGCAAATAAAGGAAACCACAACAGTCTAGGAAGAAATCTTTAATTTCTATTCAACTTCAAAGAGTTTGAGAGAGGTTTTTTTTTCCTTTTAACAAACCAGTTCAAGTACATGCCTTCAGATTATAAAAGTACCTGAAATTGTCTAGAACATCAGCATGCATAGCCTGTTAGTATTTACATATATTTACATAGGGAAACAAGAGACAGATCTACAGTTATTTACAGTCTACATAGGAGAAGAAAAAGGCAGCCTAATTGTATTTCCTAAAATATAGTAGATGAGTAGTCAGCACATGCATATTTAGATAATATTTGCATGATAGAATGCAATTAAAAAAAAAGACATACCTTTCTAACTTTCTATGCTAAGGTGTTGCATAATCAAGGTAATTTTTGTTTGTTTTGTTTCTAGTCTATTTGCATCAAGTGCTTTAAAATGTTCACTAACACCGAGGCAGAATTATGTACCCTGGCAATTAAAGAAACAGCACACATGATCATTTCCTACTAACTAGCAACAAGCTGCTGGTGAATGAAATATCTATTGTTTCTCATTACCCATCGACCACTGTGACGAGATCTCTCTGTGTAAAGGCAGTGCCTAAGCTATCACCATTAATTATGGAAGTAATATAAATGAGACACTCTCCACAGTATGTTCTAAATGAAATATTAACAAGGCCAGCGTCTTTGAGCCTGAGAAATGATCTGTTCGAGTGGGCGCTCTATGAAAATGCACAATCCTAATGCAGACGGGCTCGACTTGAAACAGTGGGGCTGGACATGGGGTCTGCCTATGAGATCTGAATTCCTGCAAAGCGCAGTCTTTTAATTTGTTTCTGGAAGACAGAGTGAAGAGTTAATTTCTTACCGTGATGTGGCCCCATCAGAAGACTCTGTGAGATTTATTCCCCACCCTACCTTTTCAGTACTATGTTGTAGAATATGTCTGTGACATAAGTGTAAATGAACTGTCAACCTTAAAATCTAAACAAACAGCTTGTTTGGGGTTTGCCCTGAAATCCTCCCTGCTCACAAAAATAGTCAGCTCTTGGTTTTCTAAAAGAGCCAACACGGCAGGCCGACTCGGTGGAGTGATTCTGTGCAGAAGAAGGGAAGGGAGGAGCTGTCTGTTTCACCTGACAGTGAAGATATTCTTTGCACCATTATATTAGAACTGAACCCATTAATTCTGCCTGGCAATAATTTCAAAGGTTTATTTCAGTATACATGACAAATACAGAGGCATACATTTATATACAGTATACAGAGCTAGCTATAACCAAGGTTAAAGAACTAGAGTAAAAATGTAAAATGTTTCAAATTAACACAAGCTAAATATCTTCTTTTATCTCTTATAAACACTCAGTAGTCCTTCAGTACTAGCGTCAAGGTGGCCCAGTTGGAAATTTTCAGTAACAGGCCAGCAGATTTGTCCCATGTGGAAGGATGATGCTTATTTTGGTGACAAATTTCTATGGTTCCTCTGCTTAGCCATTTCAAACTAACCTGGAGAAGAATGGATACCCCAATGCAATTGTCCATCCCAGCAAGAGAACTCCCCATGTGATAAGAAACTGTACTTTGAGCACCGTGGGTATTCCAGGCAGCACTCGCAGGGAATGCCCAGGGAATTCTTTCATGGATATGAGACATGGTCAATGACATCTTCTCTTATTTTTAATGAGACTATTTCTCAGGCCCCATCAGTTCTAGAACATCTTTGGCAGGCACAAATGGCAGGTGGAATAAGCGTGACGAGTACCACCCACCCGGACTGTACTTAAGCCGTCCCTGTTCCCTTCCCTTCTTAGGAGTACTTCCCACCCCACCAAAGCAGGTCCAGAGTCTCAGAATAACAGCAGGTCTCAGGAAGATGAAATCACTCTCAATATTACGCCTCCACTCTTTGGAGACCAGACATAAATCTGTCCTGGAACCCTTGGAACATTTATGGCAGGGATTCTGGAACACGAGGGAGGTGTGAAAAGCACCTCATTTACTTCAAGGGGAAGTTCAGAAAAGTTCATCAAATTGAAAACACAGGACCTAAAAGTCTGCCAAGGTCACTCTGCCCTTAAATCCTGCCGATAGCCTAAGTGGAAATCCTCCCATGCTTGACCTTCCCAGAACAAACATGGCTTTGGACCTCTTTGGATGGTTGGGATTGGCTGCCTATTCTTCCCCAAAACTTAAGGCTAATGAAGACAAATATGTTCTTCTGTTTTAAAAAAATCCTTTCCAGCTTTCCATCCTGAACCTACTGGTCTCTGTGCTTGTTCCTGCAAATATTTCTCAGCGGGATAAGAGCAACACCCCTGCTGACTTTCCAACTCATTCTGCCCTGGTCTTCGGGGCAATCTCTCAAAACTCTTTCATGATCTCACTAGAAATGCATGTCTTTTGTCAAGGAGAATGGAGTGGCCTTTGTGGTCTGATGTGGATTTGGGGGCATAATATTTGGGATGCCTGAACTGCAAATAAGAAAGGCTCCATGTTACCTTGTAGATTCTCTCCAACCAGAGGCCTATGCACATATGGCTGTTACTTGAAAGCTGTAACACATTTGTTTCCCTTCAAACGTTTCACTCAGGATATCCTTTGCAATTTGGGGTTGTGTCCTGTGCTAGGACCAATTGCATTGCTGGTGATGGATTGGCATATCCCATTGCTCAGCACTTGGAGCAACTGCCATCAAGCCCTCCTCATAGACTATGTCCCCAGTGTCACCTGAGGAATGACACTCCTTCACCTGCCGTACAAGAGACAGTCTGAAAAGGAACCTCTGAGGCTTTCCACACTCGTGAACCTGTTTTTAGCAAAGAAACTGTTTCCTGTGGCAAGAGGTAAATATCCTAACACAATATCAACGTGTTGTCCTCCGTGTTAGAGGGGGCACATTCTCTTCCATGAGGCTGAGAATTGGAACGTGGTCTAAATGGATTCTCTGGAACACTTTCTCAGACTTTTAAAGCCTCCACAGTTAAAAATAAATATCTGCCTTCCTGATCTTCACTTTTTCTATGTGAGAACGTGAGTGGATTTCTCTTCTGTAGTAAATGTTAAGAGCAGCTTGTGAATTAGCAAAACTTCCGAAGGCTGTGAAGAAAGTTATATGTTGATACCTACAGAAAGTATTTGCATGGCTCTTAGCCTGGATTGTTTAAAGCCTTTGTGGGAATCAATTGTTAGGAATTCGTAGGAATTAATTTATTAGGAATTAATTGGGGGAGGGTGGGGAATGGGGATGTATCACAGTTTCCTCTGCACACCTGACGTAACGTGTCAGATATTATCCCCCAAAAGGCCATGCTCATTTTACATGTATATGAATGTATAAGATGGAGATTGCTTAGCTTTCACTATTTTTGATGTGGTTCAGTTCATGCTTTGAAAAAAGTCTATCGTCCCAGAGGAGGTTCCTCAGCTGGGCAAATCTGGCAGCTGGAGGTGGCATTTTGAATCAGGCGACATTGTTGTTAAGGGTCATTTGCTATTGGATCATCTGAGGTGGTGCTGAGTCTTCATTTTTGTTAATCCAAATGGATATAATTTCAATTTAGTTCACTGACTAAATCAACAATGGAAAAATCTCCTTCTAACCTTTTTCAAGTGAACACATAACAACCCACACATTTCATTTTAGGCCATGTCAGGGCGTCACACTGTGGCCAGACATGGCCTGGCTGAGAAGAAGGTAAAGAGGCCTCACAAGGAAGCTTCCGCCAAATGGGAGACACGTAACAGGGAATGGGCAATATGGAAATTATTATGTCACATATTTGGGAAGGAGGTTTGTAGAGCAGCTGATATGGATTCTGGAGTGGGTCAATCTGTGTGACTATCAGTGTGGCTTTGGATAATTTGCTTGCGACCTCTGATACTAAGTGGGCTTCTCTGAAAATGGGAATCATCCATGTCCCTGGCCCGTAGAGCTGTGTGGGGGTAAGAATATCATGCTTATACAGCTCTGTGCACAGTGCCTGACGAATTGTAAGCTCTCAATAAATGCTAGCCATTGTTACCGCTTGACTAGTCCCCATTTGCAACAACTCACTAGAAAAGCGCAACAAGTTGGAGGACACACTCCTTCTGAGTCGAGTTCTCTGTTCTCCTCCACTGTCTCACATAATTTCAGTGGAAGCTGGTGTGTTGGTTGACGAGCACTAGTTCCACGACCACGATTCAGTCACACAGCATCACAGCAGAGGAAGAGGGCCACTTGTTGGCTGTGGTCATGCTAATGGGGAAGGCCCAGGAGCCTCATTCCTATACAAACTGCATTACTCTACGAACTAATGGAACACATGGCTCATTTGTCGGCTTAAAAGATTGTTTTCAGACGGTAAGGAAGGAACACGTAACCTTTTGGAGCAGCTTGCTTTTGTTTGTCTTTCAAGTCAGAGCTTGAAACCGTCATTGTTTTTGAGGAAAGGATGCGTACCAAGCACCAAGGTATCCAGAGATGAACTCCAAAACACCACACTGCACTTTCCCGGAAGCGCGGTTATAAACTCTCTTTCGGGGGTGTTGTGGGGAGACAGGGAAAGACGGAGAGGGTGTGGAGGTGGCCATTTATTCCCCCTGCGACACGTGTGCCCTCTCCCTCATCTCCACCGAGGCTCTGTGATAAACGACCCTGCCATGTTCACAGAGCCGCTGGCTGGGTGGCTGGTTTTTGCATTTGGGAGGTGTTTTCTTTGCCTAACGGACCCCAGATGAGGAACAGGGAAAGTTTCGAGGGTTTGAAGAGACACCTGTCTTTTCTTCCTGCCGTACCTGCTCACTTCAGATGCCCTCTTTGTCCCAGAATTCAGCACGGTAACCACTGCCCACTTCCGAGAGGTCTCCTCTTCCCTGACCTTCGGGTTCCAAGCCCAGTCTAAGTTCCCGGACGCATCCCCTTACACCACTCTACTTTTTTGCATAAATTGATGCGTTCAGTATTTGCTGTGCGATGTCCTGGTATCAATATGTCTAATAAAGCAACCTTAGAACATTTACACTCTTGAAATCATTGAATATATAGATATATACGTCTCACAGTTAAATCTACTTTAGGACAGGAATCTATTCTTTCTTTGAAAGAAGCATGCATTTTAAAATAGAGAAACTTGAAAACTAAACATTAATAATGTAACATGTATCCTTATTAAAACAGAAGTTATATTAGAGTACTAACCAATGCATTACAAATATTAATATGTGGGTGGTTTTTTTTTCTTTACCATAGATTGTTTATCAGAAACCTCTGTACCTTTTCCTTTGAAAGAGTCAATATTCGTTTGTATTCCGTGCTGACAGCTACAAATTGATGGCTAGCAGTTATCAAATAAATGTTGATGAAAAGCAGCTACTTAACATTTTCATCCCAACAAAGGGTTTTGGAAGGATGGATAATTTAGATCTCAGGGCCCAACTATAAATAAACAGCAACTGCTTTCTAAATCCCACCTTTCTGTAGTTGAAGATTGTGCTGCAAATCTAACAAATGATTTCTGAAAGAGAAAGATGAAGCCTTATTACCAAGATGCTCTTAAGTTAATCCCAAACAAGAATCTCGGGTAATTTTACATACACTATAAAGATTAATGGCATAGTTCTCCCTGGCAGCTTGCAAATGTTTGACTAGATCAGAAATGGCATTCAGGCATGATTAAAGATTCTACTGGGCTTCCCAGAAATTCTCAGTCCTGTGTCGTCCACACCCTAACTCACTGCCATTGCTACAGGATTGTGATGCCACACCCCAGTTCCCGTGATTAGCAACTGCCTACGACCTACAGGCTTCTGATAAATTGTTCTGAAAAAATCACTTAGGGGAGCCCACAGCTCTAGCCAATGTTTATATGTCAAGATATCGCTATTATTTTATCACGATGGATCAGTAAGCAGTGGTGACAAACGACAAAACATTGCTTCCAATATTTTATAATGGACTTGTTAACATTATTTCCTTTATATGGTTCTTTCATCTTTTCTGAATTATGTACTGATGCCCCCAAAATTGGCATGAAAGTCATTTGACGGTGATTAAAGTGATCTTTTTAATTCTTTTATCGGTTAAAAAATGTTTTATCTTGTATCAGCAGTCCTGGCTTGTTTACTAATGAGATTTCCCTAATGTGGTTCAGTCTCATTCTGGTGATAGGCAGCCCGAAAAGCTGATGAGCCAAAAATTAGAACTTGTTATTAAACTGTCGTCATATCTGATTATATAAAGATGTCACTCAGAGGCTGCCATTGGTACAGCTGAAAAGAGAATTCCCTGAGAAGCCAAAGGGTAGCGGGCTTGGGAGTAAAAGATGCTGTCACTGTGTAACTGCCCAGCAAGAGAGGAAAGTAAACCGAGGGCCAGTTGAACCGAGCATGAATAAGAGAGGGAGACTTTGCCAAATGCACACGGTCGATCTTCAGAGTGGAGAAGATGGTCCCTGCTTTCAGGTGCCCCTACTGTACTGTGTTCTTCTACAAAGCCAGAGCCACTTGAGATGGGACTTAGATTGCATATCACCCTGAGCCTAGTGGCAAAGGAATCAAAGCCAGCTCTTGATCAAAGACTGAGGTTTTCTAAAATTTATGGTTTTCAGCATGGTAGCCAAATGTAGGTTTACATGAAATGAGGTCAATTGCAATTGCTTTCAGATTCCATGGAGGGAAAATGCATGCCCCCAGCTCCCTCATCAATGTGATTCTGAATCAATGGAAGTGCAGAACTCCTTTGCAAAAAATACCATTCCATCCATGCAAGAGTGCAACATGGTATCATTTTAGAAGGTCATGGTGGCAAAATATTATGTTGGGTTTGAAAGAATTCCACTTTTTGCTTTCCCAACTGGCCTGCTTTGATCTTTTCTCGGGATTGGTGCAACTGTGAAAGGCCAAGTTGTCATGATGTGTGAATGCTGATATTATAATGTGCTTGTTGCAGGGGGGCTTGGATTTGGGGATGAGCTGATGGATTCTCTCACCACTTGGGAGCTGATGGCAAATCACCTGACCACTCTCTGGTGGTTTTGGCAGCTGCAAAGTAAAATGGAAATCCAAGACAGATATCCAGAAGATTATGCAAAACATCATCTCCACCTGAACTCTGCTGAGAATATCGAGGCCAAGATGATATTTGGCTGGAGTTAGCGGGATGAGCATCTCCATCCTTCAATTTGTCTTTGGAGGCACTCTGCTTCCCTTTTTTTCCACATGGGATGCAGAGTCGTCAGATAAGCCACTCGAAATTCTTTAGATAAATGTGCCAGGTGCTAAGCTAAGGGTTATTAGGAATAATAATTCAGTGAAAGGAAATTTGGATGACATGAACTTATTTCCATTAGACTTGAGCCACACAAATCAATTTGAAAGAAACAGCTGAATCCAAGAAAATACTGACTATTTGGGGAGTGGGCACAGTGAGGGGGTTGGGGAAGTAACAAACCAATTACTATTTAATTGAGTTGAAGTCATGTCAGGTGTTCAAACTCTGGATGAATGGGACTTGTCTAATACAGTCAAGCAACCAGTTATTATCAGAACTCAAGTTTCTATCCGACTCCCACTCCACACCCCTCCCCACAATTATGTCACTTGACTGTATTTGACTATTTGGTTTTCAGACAAATTCACATGTGACCACAGATGCTGGCACTGAAGTCCCCCATCCCAAAACAAACAAAAAAAAAACCCCAGTCTGCTTTATAGCACTTTCCTAAAATTATAACTCGAGACCCTGACTTACACGATGACCTTGGCTCCCAACTGTTCTAGAGTACGATCATAGTGAGTGCATTTGGGGGGATCATGCTCCATTAAGCACTCTCCTTGGGCACAATTTAAATCCTATAGGGGGAGAAAAATGGTAAGCTTTGGATGGTAAGCTTTGGATGGGGACAGAAATGCCTTTCCCCTCAGTCAAATGTCCTTAATGTTTTCCTATTGGTGACCTTATCCCGTTACCTTTTTCCATCCTCTTCTGCAACCCCCCTCCCTATCAGCTGATAATTAGTTGATGCGGCAAGGGCCATGATGCACGTAAATAATCATAAGATGCCAGGTGAACTGTATTGGTTTTAAATTAGAGCCATGCCTACCGTGTTTCCCTATGAACACCAGCCTATTATTTTTAATTATGGCTTGCAAAGCAAAGTGATTTCCTGCCCTCTTTACAGCATCCCTGACAGTATTCTGTCAGCCCGGATGATATGGTGCCCCGTCGGCACACACATCCCTAGCCACAGCACCAACTGTTACTCAGAAGGTGAAGCAAAAGTGATCAATTGTACTCATTGCCACTTGCATTTTGAAGTGCTCTGGGAGGAAATGTACCCCCTTAGCCACTGTCCCATTGCAAATACGGCATGAATATGACATTCAGACAAAGGTTTTCATAGGATCTGAATGAATTAAGAAATGTGGCATGCATCTGCATGAGGCATGTGTGTATGGCAGGGCGTATGTGTTTATGTATGTGTATTAAACATTTTAACACTACAATGCAAACCCTTCCCCTAGCAGCACCATGGGCAAAGAATAAAGGAAAGATCTGGCACCAGTCCCACTTGTGTTTTCTACCTGATTGGCCATTATTAGAGTGGTTGGTTTAATTCAGACAGAAGGTTCTAGAAACATCTTGGTGTCAAATTCCATTATGCATTGAGAAGTCAAGGGGTTGGATGAATTTGTTCTTGCATGTTCAAAAGGATACCATCTTTTTGTCTTTGCTCAGAAGAGATGTCTGACATGATTTATTGATATGTGTATTTATTTTCGAAGCCTTTTCCTATATGAGGTGTAAAAAGTCACACCAACTTTACGAGAGGAGTTTATGAACTCGTTTTTCCAGGATGGTCACATCATACCTTTTACAGTCATGTGCTCTGAGTTCAGTCCCCTTTGCCATGCTGAGATCCAGTTACAACTGAATCGGGTGGGGAGAGGCTCGCTAATTTCCAGACAGAATAAAGTCCTCTCGTTACCTCTTTTCTTAAAAAAATTTTTTTTGGTCTTTCTTCTTTGATTTCCAGCAACAAGGAGCCGCCACCACCGTCTACTGTGCTGCTGCTCCAGAACTCGAGGGTCTGGGAGGGATGTATTTCAACAACTGCTGCCGCTGCATGCCCTCACCAGAAGCTCAGAGTGAGGAGACAGCCCGGGCCCTGTGGGCGCTCAGCGAGAGGTTAATCCAAGAAGGACTTGGCAGCCAGTCCAGCTAAGTGGGAGCTCCGGCCAGGACTGGCACACACACCCACCCTGTGTGTGTGCACGTGCGTAACTGCCAACGATAGACCCCTTCCAACTTCTTATCCAGGGGCTTTCCATGTCCGTCCAACACAGATCCTCCAGAGTAAAGGAAATAAGAGTAGTCAAAACACAGTGAAAAATGTTAGGTACCAATGGGAAGCAGGGAATTTTAGGGGTTAAGGGACAATATCTCTTTCTAGGGCTGTGTTAGGCTTGAGTCCCTTTGCTTTTCCGGTGGTGGCCTGTTTGAAAGTGAATGCTTAGTTGTTATGTGGGTTCCTTGTTCATTGTAGAAGCAGAAGCAATTCTCTCTCACTGTTTAGAACGGGCTGGTGCTCCCCCTCCCAGCCAGCCACCACCACAGCTACAGCATAGCTTGGCCACACTGCAACCAGGAGCTGGCTTTCTCCTCTTTAGGGAGGAAAAAGCGAGTGTTTATCCTTCTTTGCTGCATTGATCCAGGATATAATTAATTGTTTCATTCGTCCTGACCAAGTCTAGTGGGCTTGGCAATGACTTGAGAGGGAACACTCTGACCTTTGTTCCAGCCAAGATAGAAGTGACACTTAGAAACAGATGGAGTAGACAGAGCTAGTGGGCCACAGAAGTCCTGGTCCACTGACTCCCTTGCCAAAGCTATACAAAAAATTCTTTAGAGATTATAACAAATAAATTTTGCAAATCATTCCCTAGACACCTTGACAGACAGGAAAGGAAGCATCGCGTCCGTAAGAATATACAGGATATTTTGGGGTGGGGGATAAAAAGTCGTTCCCTTCATTCCTCATTCACAGTTTCAAGAAGGAACTGGATCTCGGAAGTTCACAGCCTCCCAGTGCTCCTGCTTTAGCCTCCCGCTTAAACTTCCTCTTCCTCCTCCCATCCTATGCTTAATAAAAGAACATGCTTGAATATGATCACCTGAAGTTTGTATTGTTTCTTGAAATGCTTGTTTCAGTTTTTTGTTTTTTTAGAAAAGAAAGCTAGAGGAAAAATAAAGCGCTTCTTGTAGACGCCAGGAAAACACCATTCTTGTTTCTTCTCTGAGTTTGTTTTGTTTTGTGCTTTGTGGCTGTCTGTGGGCCAAGTTGTCTCACGCAATTAGCATGCCAGCATCATATTTTCTGTTGAAGAAAGAAAGAAAAAGAAAAATGACTATTGTTTAATTTCACCTTCAGAGGTTTTGTTATTACTTAAAGTGGGTTAGTTCAGCCCTCGATGGTTTGTTCCCCCTGTAACTATCAAGTTCATGGTGATTAGAGAATATCTCTATATATCAGAATGGGGTGTGGAGGCTCTTTCCCACTCATCTCTTTTTCACAGACACCTTGGTTTCCAGGCCATTCCAGCAGAGATGTAAGGAAGTCCACTTTGGCAATATGGAGAGAATGCTTTTGCTGAAATACCAGGAAGGTGGGGTGGGGTGTGTGTGTCATTGTTCCTCTTCCTGATAATGGCAGTTTCAGGCCAGACAACATCATGAATCTCTGGGCCTCTGACTCTGTGGTACGGTCCAGTCAAACACCACTGCTTCCCAGTGGCCCATAGACTGGCTCCATCCTCCCATCTGGCTATACTCTCCCTTATAAAATCCTTATTATCATAGCTCATTTAAAACTATGAATCAGATAATGTCACTTTTCTGGTCCAAACCCTCCAGTGCTTCTGAAGTTGACCATTTGCAAACGTGGCCATCATAATTCTCCTTCCAGTCTCCACACCTCAGGTGGTCCTGTCCCACACTAACTCTGACCTTGGCCACATGACTTGCTTTGGCCAATTTGAAAAGTGCTTATGCATTGGGGCTTACCCTCTCTTGCTGCTCTTTAGAACCCTGCAGCCACCATCTTACGAATGAGCCTGGGCTAACCTGCTGGATGATGAGACACATGTGGTCGCTACCCAAACGGACATCAAGCTAGCCATCAGACATGCGAGTGAGGCCATCCCAGACTATTCGGCTCTAGCCAAGCAAACCCAGATGAGAAGAGACTCTCATCAACCCACAGAACTGCAAAAAATAAAAGTTTGTTAAGCCACAAAATTTCAGGATTACTTGTTACGCGGCAAACGCTAACTGATACAACTTCTCGTCGCACTGAGAAAAGTCCAAATTTTTTACCGTAGCCTAGGAGTTTTCTCATTATCTGGTCCCAGCTAGCTCCCTGAGCTCATGTTCCAGCACTTTCTCCTCATCCACTACCTGTAGCCACTCCAGCCTTCTTGTCCTCCAAAATATGTGAAGCACTCTCCCTACTCGATGACTTGATACTTGCTGTTCCCTCTGCCATAATGCTTTTCTTCCAGAGACCTGCATGGCTTCCTCCTGCACTGCATTCTGGTCCCTGCTCAAATCTTATCCCATTTTTGATGAGGTGATATCCACTGCATTCATGGTGGCATCTCATTTGCCTACCACTTACCCTTTGTTTTTCTCCACAATGCTTAATACTATCAGACTCATGTGTCTACATATCTATTGACTATTATTTCCTCTCTGCACCTTCTATAATATAAACTCCATGAGATTTGTCTATTTTGTTCACAACCATGGCCACAGTGCTTTGACCCGCTCCTGTCACATAGTAGGCACTTAATATATAACCATTGAAGGAAGGAGTGAGTCTTGGTGACTAGGCGTTATGTTCATGAAAATAATTCCCGTTACTGTGAGAATGACTGCAAGCTATATGCTGTGCTAAGCAGGGTGCAACCTGATGTCTGATTTCTAATGATTTCTAATGTGACCACAACCCTACCAGGTTGCCCTCCTCTTCCTGTCTTATGGATGAAGAAACTGAAGCCAAGAGGTTTCCTAATTTGCCATTGTCCACCCAGCTCGTAAGTGAAAGAGCTGCGATTCACACCCTGGTCAGTTTGATTTCAAAGTCATGCAGCTTCCCTGCACCGATACTTCAGCAAGGTAAACACAACCTTCCTGACCACAAGGTCTCAGGCTGAGGAGAGAAGTAAGTGATTGTATGGGTCTGACTCTAGCTACGTTTCAGGCATTTGATGAAGATGGAAGTTAAGTCATGCAAAGAAGATGTTGGAGTATCATCAGTCAAGATGATGTCCAAAACATCAAGGAGAACCAAGGCGGGCTGCCTCCTTGCACTGTTCAGGCCTCTGTGCTGACTGATTCCCATGTGGGTCCTGCATCAGGCGGGGAAGATAAGATTTGGGGGAACTTGACAAGGAAAGGTGAGTATTTCATTAAATCAAGAAGCTCCTTAAGTCAGACAGACTAAGTCTTATACAATCATTCACTCAACGAACGTCTACTGAGTGCTACATGATAGAAATTCAGAGTTTAGGGTAAACTTCCCCCCAGTTCCTGCTATAAAGGAATTGATATTTCGGGTCTATGGGAGTCTTCACAGTGCATAAAGTCCTAATCAACTTTATCAAAAGTTCTCCAGGTTCTTCAAAGATACACTAAGGCCCCAGAACAGTAGCCAGGCCTGCTCTCTCCCATTATGCCCTGAATCCACTCATTCAGACACTGCCAGTCCCTGGGAGTTATTTCTCCTGCCAGACGCATTAATCTTACTTTGGCTAATTCTGTGTGGGGATTCTTGGACAGGTGAGCAAGTGGGTGGCCATAAAGCCTCACTCCTTTTTCAGCTTATTCTAAGCCCAAGGCTATTGCTCACCATCTGTCATGACATATGTATGGATAGATAGATGATAGATAGACAGATAGATAAATAGATAGATAGATGATAGATATGTAATCTATACTTTAATTTTATAATAATGATCCTACTCTACTATCATCACAGCTACTAATTGCAGATACTATTTATTGAGCATCTACTATGAAACAATTGCTGGTCTAGGCACATCACACCCATCTTCTCCTTTTATGCTCAGATGATGAAACTGAGGGGTTACAGAGACAAAGTAACCTATCACAGTCCCAGAGCTGGTGAGTAGCAGAGTCAGGATTTGAATTCCCATCCATCACCTTCAAGCCCATGTGCCTTCCACTACAAATCACTGTTTAATGGGTGGCGTATAGACCAGCAGTGTATGTACACCAAATTTATACAATGGGTGTTATTCACAAAGGAAGACTGTTGGGCTTCCTACCCAAGCATGGGATCCGGCTCTCTTCCTGGTGCCCAGTGCCTGGTATAAACTTTACAGATTGTTTCTGTACGTGCTATTAGGCCAGCAATATTGGCTTCAGCCCCACAGACCCTTTCTCCTGTTGTAATAGGAGGTTGTAAATAGGTCTGCATCTGGCCTTGTTTCCCTGGGTTTAGCTTCTAAGGGACTCAATGTCCGGAGCTCTCCACCACTGCCCCAACGCCATAGAATCACGCAGAATAGGAAGAGGGAGCCAGTTTCTCTACAGTCATTTTCTTTCGAGTTGCTCTCTCTCCCTAAGTTCCTTTAAACCCAAAAGGCAGCCAGTTTCCACTTTCACGGCTGATTAAGGGAGACCTTTCTGCAACTTATCAATAGGAAACAAGAAATTGAAGCATCCCCAGCTGTGACTGAAGCTGTGGCTTGTGGTTTTGCTCTTTAAAATGGGGTTATGGGTGGTTTTGTTTTGAACTTCAGTGAAGAAGGCCTGATTACTTTCATTAAGGTCAGCGCTAGGCCAGAAAGCCCTGGCTTGCAAAATGGCTGCCCGTTCTGGTCACCAGCAGGTATGATTTTTAGAAGTTTACATTTAAAAAAGCGTCTAAAATAGCAATACTTACCCCGTGTGTTAACTCTGTGCCTTTCAACATATCTAAACTAGTTTGATTGAACTCATTTTAGACTACTAAATAATATCACAAAATATTATCTGCGTGATCAGTGAAAAAACCTACTCTGAATTATGTCTGTTGATGAGATGATATACTAACGATAAAGGCAATTTTTAGAAAGAAAAAAAAAGGCTCCAATACCACTGTTCTAAAGAAATTTTCATCTTTGTTTATTACCTTTCAAGTCTTCACACTATTTGGTTTCCTGCTCTCCTTTGATCTTCCCCCCCCCCTCAAATTATCTTATTTCTCAGTTTTCACAGTTATTTTAATGGATGCCTAATATCTCGTCTTGCTAGTGGGTCATCATTTAGAATCTCACACTACGGGACATTTAGGTTATTTCTAGTTTTTGCTGTTAGAACATCTTTATGCACACAGCTTTTTCCTTCTATTAATTTACCTCCTCAGCATACATTCGCAGAGCTGAATCTATTGAGTCCAAGAGCTCTTATTTGGCTCTTGCTGCATATTTCCACGTGCTATCTGGAAGGGTTACCACCAGCAGAACATGCATATTTCTGTTTTTTTACAACCTCATTGGCATTGTGTGTTGCCATCTAATTTTTTTTATATTTTAACTTCATATCGTCCCAATCTGTAACTATTTATATAAAATACCTGCAAGCAGCCGGTCTCCTTATTTAAAGTATAAGCATTTTATCTTTCATTTTCCCACTGGACCACGTTGACAATTTTAATTAGAGTGGAAGTTCCGGGTGAGTCTACCTTCGGTTTGGGTAGGAAAAAATCAGTTCAGCCAAGATACTGCGTCTTTACCACATTATTCAATCAGTGAGTCTTGCCTTTTTTTCTCCTTTTCAGTCACTAATTGTAGCACTCCATGGACCCCATCTGAATGCCGTGCAAAGACCAAAACCAACAGCCAAGCCTCTTTGGTTCATTCTGGCTTATGCGTTCACCCCACTAGTGAAGTACTGACTGCTTTTCTGAAATGCGCCACACCACTCAGAAAGATTGTCTTGTTTCTGAGCTGATCTGTTTACAAGGCCACGCCCTGCTGCATCTTAGGTGTGAGAGAATAAAAGCTCCTTTTAATTTTCACAATAGGTATATGCAAATAGAGGATCTCTACCACTCATTCAGATTAAAGAGACTCTGTGTTTTCCTCCAGCTTCGCTGATTGCATTTGATGTTCCCTGGGAGCTTGTCCTTTTGCTTTGGAATCGTGACCATTTCTCGTTTGATGCTGGGCACCCAGATGAGAAAATCCACTTGATAAATTATCATTTGCTGAGTGCTTACCAGTACCTTCTGCAAAACACTTAACTGAAATGCTATCTTTGTTCATTTAAATCTCACGACTTTTGAATTAAATGTTACTGTCCCCTTTTCACCAATGAGGAAAACATCTGAATCCTGGGGCCACCACTTCCTGTGTTTTGATGTCCCGGTAATTTCACCTGTCTGAGCCCATGTGTCTCCAACCTCCCTCTACATTCGTGGTTTCTCCTATCCCTCCAACTTCCCTCTCTTGTTTTATTTCCTATACACAGACTTGTTTAGACTCTTCTAAGCCGAACAAATGTGGATTCCGTTAGTAATCTAGCTGAATATGGTTTTATTCTATCTCTATATCCTTTAAATGTGACTTCTGAGATTGATTCAGGGGAAAAAAAGTCCTATCCTTGTATTTAAATACAGTTGATCTTAGAAATAATTGCTGAATAATTTTCTTTTAAACAAAATTTATTGCTGTTTTTATTAGAAAGTGAAAATGTATGCTCAGCATTTAAACAGGAAAAAATCAGAAAAACAAATGTGTCCACAGTGCCATACTCAGAGACACCCACTGTAAATATTCTGCTATATTTTAGTCTTCTTTAAAATGCATTTCAAAATTTATTTCTATCCTTTAAGTTTTAGTTTTATATAGTCGTGATTATACTCCATACACAGTTTTATATATTTCAAACTAAATAAATTATTGATAAATCTTTTAGTGCCTTTATGATCCTGCTTTCAGTGAACAGATATACCATAGTTACATAATCGTTTTATTGTTACTGGGGCATCAAGGTTCCCCCACTACCATATTTCATTAATATAAATAATGCTTCAGCAAATACTTTTGCATAAGATTTTGGGGGGATAGTTTATTTTCTTAACATGGATCCCAAAGATAATGCAGGATCAAACAATATGGAAACTTTTAAGACTCTGAGTATCTACTGGCAGGAAACTTTTTCTGGGCTGTCCACGTGGCCTGTTTTGATCTCTGCCAAGAGTTTTCTTTGAGAAGAGCAGGTGTGTTTTCAGCCAGGTGGATCTGCTGTCGATCAGTTCCTTTTCCCCAGATACTCTGCCTGTCTGGTGCTCGGCAGTATTAATCTCACTGAGGGCTGCCCATTAAAGGCCCCGTGTGTGGAAGGCTCTTTCCCTCTGGAACCAAGACAGAAGAGGGCAGGAGCTTTGTGTCAGCGAAATTAAAAAGGCTGAATGCGAAAGAATCAAGCTAAACTTTGGGTCAGCTGGTTTTGCCAACCTTTTGATGGTGTTATAGTGTTAATTGTTCTGCTGTGTAAGAACCTACTGAGAAAGTTTGAAGACTTTCTCGGCCACGTTGGTAAATGTTCAGAATTCTCAGCCCCGTTTTCTGAGACAGGACTCGCCCTTAGACGTTGTTCCCAGGGAACTGAACCTGGTGTGGCCCTGATCTGAAGGACTTTATGATGAAGCACGTGGCTTTTTGCTCTCATTCGTGGCTGCCTTCAAACCCACTTCAGGGAGAAAGGCTGAGCAGATCCTCTGGATGATTCAAGAAAAATTTCTGTCGGGTCACCCTGCTCTGAACAAGATTCCAGAACCTTCTAGAAGCCTGCATAAATCTCCCTACATATTTCCAAAGCCTTCACAACTTCAGCACTCTCAAAACATAGAAGTAAAAGACATGGAAAAAAACAATACACATACATAGATAGATTTAATCTCAGTGTAACAATAGGTATTGTAAGGAATAATAAGTACTGTTTAAAATAAAACATTAAAATAAGTAAAATCACAAAGAGCATTATTAATAATGCAAACTAGACCCTTTGACCCAGAAATTCAAGTTCTAAGTGTTAACCCTAAAGCAGAGCGATTCTCCCAGCCTAGACAGATGACAGGAGTGCGTATGATTGTGTGTGTGTGTGTGTGTGTCTGTGTGTGTCTGTGTGTGTATGTGTATGTGTATGCAGAGCCTTCAGGAGTCTGAAATTCGAAAACTGCATTAACGAACTAATGGATCTGAGAAGTCCTGTTACTAAAAACAAATGAACTATTTAATACATTTAAACCTAAACCCTTCCAACACAGGCCACAGTTTTTTAAAGACGCCTGTTTGTTCGCAGAAACAATAGTGTTCTCCAGGACACAGATAGAGAAAAGGTTTTCTTAAAGTAATAATAATTAATAGTAATAATGATAATTAAAAACTGAGATCAACGTAAATGTTCAACAGGTGGGGGCAAGGCTCTCTGACAACCATGAAATGATGTTGTGGAAGAAATTTAATGGACTGAAATGATGTTTTTAACATATTGGGTGAAAAATGTAGGTTATAAAAGAGTTTGAGGGTATGATCTCATTTTTGTTAAATTTTGTTAAAATATATTTGTGTTTCTGTACATATAAATTATGTATTAAGAGAAAGAGAGAAAGAGGACTGGAAGCTGTTAATAACGGTCATCTCTGGGTAGAGGAAATGTGGGTGACTTTTTCTTTTCTGCTTATCTATATTCCCCACATTTTCTACAACAAAAGTATGCCCTATTACATTTAAAAAAATAAAAGTTATAAAAACAAAGACAAAACTCCAATGATTGTAAAATGTGCCCCGCGGCCTCTCTAAGCTCTGTAGCACAGCTGTGGGCTGACACGAGTCCAGTAATTGATTCTCCAGAAGGTTCTCTTGGGCTGACACATTCACACAAACAGAATGGCTTTCGAGAGTCACAGGAAGAGAGTGGGTAATTTTAGGGCTGCATCACATAGACAAAAATACATTTGAAAAATAAAAGCAGGTAGATAATTTTTGGTCATTTTTAATTTATTTAAATAATTGACTGGTTGTCTGAATTATACCTTTCATTGCTGCGTGTGTCCAAACACCACCTTGCTATGGCTTTGGCCAGGTGTGTTTTCAACAAGAGCCTTTCCTCCGCTAGAGTCTGATGTTCCGCCAAGGTTGAATAACGTCTTCCAATGACTCACCTCCTCACCTCTCCGCCTCACTGCACCCATATTAACCTTGAGCATTTGTATCCAGCTTTTGCAGAAGCTGGACTGTGGATGTACACCAAGCCCCTTTTCACATTTTGTTTAATTATTGCTTGCTAAAAGTTGTAACTGAATGATAAGCTGAGGTCGTGATTTTATCATTTGATCTCTGCTAATGTAAAGTTTCAAAAAAGCATATATTAGAAAAGTAAAGTTACGTATCTTATTCTAAATAAATAGGCTCATCAGAAAACCTCGAAATAACTAGTTAGGCGTTAACAACATCAGCAACGTTGCTGATGAGTGGAGAGAAATCCTGGGTGCAGACAACTTCTTTCTTGCAATCTGGACGGTAACCGATTATTTTGGGCTTAATTTTTTTTTCTGAGTTGTGTGATATTCTGTTTGGGACAAAAGGCTTAAAAGTACACCATCTAGAAAGAAAATATGAAGAACTAAGGAAAATATCAAAATAATTCATCCACCACCTATCAGTCTAAATGAGAGCAAGAGCAGTGTGAGTCCCTGAAACCAGCACCATGCACTTCATCAATAAAATTGAGAGGAAACGGCTTCACCAGATCTTGCCCTGACTTTTAACCCCAGGTCAGGGAGATGTGTTGATAATTCTTGGTGCTTCACAAATTGGCCTGTGTATTTCTGCGATGGCAACTGGTCTTCATGATTCCTGAGACCCTGCTGGTGGTTCGTCACTGGCTCACGCCCTTTTCAGTGGCTGGCATCTTTGATCACTAACGTTTTTACAGATACACAAAGATAGGCGTGAAAGGTAGAAGGGGCTTCTGCGCAAATCTGGTATGGTTGAAAATTCAAACGCTTCTCCTATGGTTCCACTTAGACTGAGTTACAAGGCAATTTGCTCAGGCAGACAAATGTAGTGGTGGTGGGGAGGGGGAGTTGGAGGTCCCTCTACAGGGTTTCCACCAGGTGCACTTCTACGGAAGTTGGAACAGGAAGATCATTTACGTAGACTCCAATGAGAACGGTGCCCCCTGGAGTTGTGCAAAGTGGACTCTGGTTTCTCCTTCCAGCAACATCGTGCTACATCTGAGATGGGGCATGGTGGGTAATGCCAGGACAGGGCGTTGGTTGACAATAGAGGGATCAAGAAGAACAAAAATGTTCTTGGAGAAAGAATAGTCAGTAGAAAGAGCCCAGATGCATTCCAGTCCCCCTCCTCACTCATCTAACTGGTGATCCTGGGTACATTATTCGCCCTCTTGGAGTTTCTTTCCTCTAAAAGGCTACAGCACCCGGGTCACACTGACTTGTGAGGATCAAGGCCTTATTCAGGACCTGGTCCACAACAGGAGTTTAGTACAGTCATGCGCCACATAACAACGTTTTGGTCAATGATGGACCACATATATGACGGTGGTCCCATAAGATTAGTACCATATAGCCTAGGTGTGTGGTGGGCTATACCATCTAGGTTTGTGTAAGTACACTCTATGATGCTCACACAACAAAATCACCTAACGACGCATTGCTCAGAACATATCCCTGTGTTAAGCGACACATGACTGTAACTTAAATTTTAAATCCCTCCTCTCTAGACCAGAATGACTCTCCTGCTCCCTTGTAAATGGGGTTTGATGGAGCCATGAAAACAGCAGTGATAGTAACTCAATTGTCAGGGGGTGGCCTTGTGGGTGCCCCACGCTCATCTAGAACACGGCGTTTTGCGAGGTGTCTCCTTGGCGGTCTATTAAAGAGCTGCTCCGCCCCGTCTGCAGTTAGAGCTCCCTCTCTGTTGTCTGTGGAATTCACTCTGCACTTTGAGGGGGCTGCCTGCCCTGGCAGTGAGCACGGGAGCCATAAAAGTGTCAGAAAATTATGAAGAACCCTGAGCCAGGGGCCCGTTGTTCTGCGCTGGGCAGTGAGGGGGACTAATGGTGTGCAGCGTGTAGGCCGTTCGGTACCTCCATCCATCTGTGGAGAGGGAAGAGAGGACAAGGCAAACAGACCGGGGATGGCTAGTTGCTTCAGTCCTGGGGTTGCTAATTGAGCCATCCAGAGGAGTGACCAGCGGGCCGGGGCTTGGCATTGCACGAAGGGGACTCCTCTCCATTTCAAAGTGCAAGGTGCTGGGTTTTGTCCTAACCTCAGGTGAGACAGGTCCTAAATTCACTTTCTCATAAAATGAGCTGATTCTGTGGCTCTGAGCTCACACAGCCTGTGTATCAATTTCACTCCGATTTTACAGGCCTTTTGCATGCAATGTTAAGCACACAGCCCTACCATCTAATTCAAGGGGACTCATCAATTTGCAGGATAGCCGCTTATGGGAAAAAATTATAATAAAAACACTACACCGAATCCTCCAATCTGAGGAGGTAAACATTAATCACCCAGTGAGAATATTAGCATTTAATCATATACTTCCGAGTGAACCTGTAGCAAAGTTCTTGCTTTGGGAAACATCCCTGGTTCTTATAGAGTTAATTTTCTAGAATCGTATTGCACAGACTCTTTCTGAGGAATGGATGCAGGAAGAGGTGATGACGAGAGATGCTCTTCCCAGCACCCCGATTTGGCCATGACTTCTGTTCTTTGGCCTGGCTAAGGGGGCTGCTTCTGTGGGTACCACCAGCAGTGGCAGAAAGAACACACAGGTGGTGTCACCAACAGATGTGACTGAAGAGGAAGCGCTATGGCTCAGAGCGGGGGCCATCCACCTCCTGAGCACGGAGCTAGACATCAGGGTCGGGAAGGCTAGCCTAGACCCTATCGTTGCCTTGCTGGGATCTGGATCAAACTGGGTAAGCCTTAGTTGTATCATCTGTGAAAACACACCACTGACTTCAAAGAATGCTACGACCCTGGGAAACGATGCAGTACAATGGAATAAGCTTGGGTCAAATCCTGATTCTACAGCTGAGCAACCTTCGGCAAGGAATAATGCCTCTCTGTGTATGCTAAGAAGTTGACCTGAAAATGCCCACTCCACGTGGTTGCTTTTCAAAACTGAAGAAATCAATCAAGCGTAGGAAAGTAGTGGACACGTGGGCTTACACGGGTATCAGTTTCCCATCATGGAGTGTCCTTTCTGAATCTAACATTCTAAGATTATATCCCAACATTCCTGGACATATTGCACTTATTTAACAGCAAGATGAGCCCCTGAGATCCTTGGTTGCCCTTTTATTTGGGGGTGAAGTCAAGAGCACACATTTTACTGGCTCCGTCTCCCCTCAGTCATGTCTTTTCCTAACGCTATGGGGCAAGGCTGCATTCTGTAATATTGCTTTGCCCCAAATTTACCATCATCCCTTATCTAAAACTGGCTGCAGTTTGTCAGACTCGTCTGGTTCAAATATCTATTTTCAAAATCACCCAAAAAGCAAATTCAACAAAGAAACGTAATGTCTCCTCTGTAGTCACGTTAGTTTGGCCTCTGGAAAAATAGCTTCCAGACAAAATAGCAGGGACACCCAAGGCCCTGTTCCTACCTGGATGCAGGTGGCTCAGCTAGAGAGGCCCCCTAGGCTCACTCTTTGCCAGCGGGCTCTTCCGGGACAGGATATTGACGTCTCCGAAGCCCAGCACTGTCGGGGGGGCTGACTATTTAGCGATGTGGGGGAGGAAGGGGGAGGGAGATGCGCCATTTTGGTGTTCTGACCTGGTTTCTAGGGTAAAACTGGACGCAGAGTTCTTGCTGCATTTCATTTTTTAAGCCAATGTCAGATATGCACCTGAAGCAAGTCCTACAGGAGTGTAGTCTAGGTCCTGACAGCTGACAGAAGTGGAAATAAAATGACCTATGTTATGGGGCAGGAGACGGTGGTCTCAGCACCAAGCACACAGGGAAAATGCTTCGCCCATTTGATTCAAGTATAATTTTTATCTATGTGTTGTCGGCTCTCTAGTTATCAGGCATCAGCCTGCCTATTGGCTCACTCCAACCCATCGACCAAAGAAGTACTCATACTGCAAGAAGAAGAAAGTATTATAAAGATGTTAAGATAACAATGTAGACATTATACACATAAAAGACAGAAAATACCCTGTGATCTATTAAAATGACTGTGTTGGCGAGACACAAGTAGGTCTCCTTTGTGTGGTGTTTCCTTCCGACCCTCATACTTATTTTCAACACTTCTCTACTTGACAAACTTTGTACAAGAACATTTCCACGTTATTAACTCCACCGTTGGTAACACCTGCAGAATATTCCACAATTTGGATGCACCCGAATTGATTTGACAATTTCCCTGTTGTATAAAGAAAGAAAAGTGGAGTTCTGATATAGTCCAATATCCCAGTCTAGATGGTGGAGAAGTTAACTGAGAAGGTGCTTAGAAACATACGTAAGCCAATATTAGATGGAATTTTGGGGCTTCCAAAACTCCCTTCCTGGAACCCCTGACACACAAGCATTGTGTGAGCTTTGCTTAAAGGATATGCAATTAAAAATCAAAATATCCAGGTAAATATGTGTCTGCAGTTATTTGTTCACTATGACAACCTGATCGTGCAGCTGAGCTTTCCCTCCAAAATAACTCAAGTATTTGATAGGATTAGACATGGCAGAAATCCCAGAAATAATACTCCAGTTCAAATCACAGTTGGAAAAGTGTTACCATAAAAACAGTCCTTTCTTAAGGAACAACTACCCAGGCGGGTTTTTCATGCAACAAAGAAGGAGCTTTGGCTAAATAATGGGAAAATCAATTTATAGGATGAGTCATTTATTCACTCAACAAACAATGGCTAAGCTCATCCTAACACTGGTCCTGTTTAATACTCTGAACTGAAGAGATGAAAATGCATCGTGCTAGCCCTAGAGTTCAGACTGGGGACTGGAAGCCGATCCACAGACTGATCATCCAGGGCCCCTTGCACAACTTGCAGGGGACAACATTACATTGGACTCTGTAATAGGCCTAGGGGTTCCGTTTATGAAGATCCAATGTGGATATCTTCTCCCAGAGCTGTGCAACTGGGGCAGTGTAAATAATGAAGGCATGCAATGATGAATGCACAGGTACTGGGGGATCGGAGAAGAGAGGACCCAGCTTCTCACTGGGAGGGAATGGGATATCAATACAACTCCAAATGATGGTAACGTTGACATTTGAAAAATAGTAGACAAGCGGATTCAAGAATAAGTATGTAGAACAGAATAGGATTGAATGTTAATTTTTGCTTCAATCTTAAAATATTTGCATCAGGTATTTTAAGAAACGGATCAGAGACCGCCCAGCCGCCAAAGATCATCACGGGGAAGCAACCTCTTCATTTTCAAGGCACCATTGTCCTTGACTGGAGTGGCATCTCCCTTTACACGTGTGCCACACACAGTGTTTTCTGCAGGGGCTGCCAATTGTGACACTCATTTGTAAGCCACCACACATTGGTAGTTCGGCACAGACCACACAATTAATTTTATTGTTGCCCTCAGCCAGATTTCAAACAAAGACCCCAGAGATGTCTGGAAAATTAATTTATTAAAAAGCAATAGCTTGATAATACACATGATGGCAGAAGAAATGAATCTGTTCAATATCTTATAAAACAGTTGGCAATCACATAATAGAACGTTCATTGTCAATTTAGTAGCTTGTCTCATTATGCTCAGCAAATAGTCGTAAAATAGTGTATTATTCATGAACCAACATGCATTAATTACTTTTGGTGCACATTTATTTTTCAGATGCAATATGAGTTGGATTCATCTATAAAAGCAACTTATTTTGCAAAAGTCTGTTTCAGGACCCTTTCAAAGAAAGAGCAACAAGTTATATTTCTCAGGCCTGAAAATACAAACTGGTAAAGTAAATACCTTTGTCCCAGCATAAGGCAGGTAGTGACACCTGCCGCCTTAGACTGTCCAGCAAAGCGCTGGCTGATACTACCCCCCAGATATAGACCCCACCCAGTGCCTAAGCCAGTCCTGACTGAGGTGGGTAAGAAGGGATTCGGCTACCTGAGTCTCAGCATAAGCTTGGCCACATAACTTGCTTTGCAACGGCTTAGGAGCAGACAGACAAGCAGGTGACTGAAATGCTCTTGCTTGCTGGATGTGCCCTTTTACACTCCTGTCATTCACCAGGAGGAAAATACTCCCAGGGGACCACTAGTCCAAGAAAAATGAGAGGCACATAGAGTAGACACGAACCCAATCTGTAGCCTGGAGCCAAACCCAGCCTGGATCAGCTGACCCTCGGCCTACAGACAGATATGTGAGCAATGACAATGACTGCTGCTTTAAGCTGCTACATCTTTGGGGTGGTTTGTTATGCAGCAAAATCTAACTGATACATGTGGCATATGCAAAATTTACTTTGCGATACCCTGGGGTAATCCTCAAAGCAACTGGCCTTAAATTTACCACTCTTTCACTTGCTCTGAAGGATGTTTGGCCCACGGGAATGTCAGCCCAAGGGAGAAGCCACACATAGCATATAGAGAAAACAAAGATTTTTTTCAAATGTGAGCCTCAGATTGAAAGCCACTGACAGCCGCTCTAACTGTGAGTCTTGGTTTGCATCAAGCTGCTTCTCACACGGGCAACTCTCTGGATGTGCTCTAGAGCGAGTAGGAGGAGGAGTTAATTTAAGGACGGCTGACAATTCTTCACTGCAGTGCTGGGAGGCAGGCTAATCTCTAAAAATATCTGACCATGCAGAGTTCTTCTAGTATTAAAAATAATGGGGAACAATGCCTAGCACCTAGGCACACCATGACTGGTGGTAGTAGCAATTGTGGTCATGATGGTGGTCATTGAATTCTTCACTGACAATGGAGTTTAGCAGCAGAAGAAAGGGCAAGAAGCACCCTCTCCCATCCCCTACTGCCAGCCAAGCCTCCCCAGAATCCAGGCATCCTTCCTGTCCCTCTCCCAAGGCCCCTCCTCGGCAATATCAGTTTTACCATCCTGGAGCACCACTGGAGCCCAGCCGGCTGAAAGCCTGACCCTTCCGTAGTCCATGCTAGCTGCACCCCGGCTCCTGGAGCCTTAGAATGGGCTTCAATAGGTAGAAGAAGATCTTCTAACTCAAGCATCTGACTTCCAAATTGAACTACTTCCTGGTATCTCTCCACAGCTTGCATGCCCACCCGGCCCTCTCGATACAGAGGAATGCTCGAACATCACTGAGCTCTGGTAAACCATCCTGGCTAGTGTTTGTGTTTTGGCACAGACCGTGTCCTCTACCTGGAGTCTTCTCTCCCTCCTCTAGATCCACCAAGGAGAACTCCTACACGTCCTTCAAGACCCACATCCTGGGGAAAGTCTTCCGAGTTGACTCCCCAGGCATTCCTGCCTTTTGGTTCCACTGAATCCTGCAGATACTTCTAGAGTATTCAGCAACAGCGCTGTTTTGTGTTGTTTGTTTAGTCCTTCTGTTTACTGCATTCATCCACGAGATCTCTGAGAACACAGACAGCATCTCACTCACTTCCGAGTTCCCAGCCCCTTACCCATCATTGAGACACAGAAGGTGCTCAGGAGATGTTTTGAATAAATTAATGAATGTCCTTGCTGAGGCCAGCCTCAGAGGCCAGATGAGAGGCCCTTGTCCCTTTCCTTGTCCTCAGGACAGGATTCTCCAGGCTCCTCTCTGCCCCTTTTGTCTAGATCCCCAGCATTCCTCATCGAAGACATGGCAGATTGTAGCTCCTTCTTATTAGGACTTAAAAAAAAGTATGCACCATCTCCCATGACTCCAAGCCCTCCAGGGACAACCTATGCAAGGTTTACAGCGATCGGGAGCATGCGAGGACATTTCTAATTAAATTCTTTAGTGCTTCTACTTGACCTCATTTCAACTGTGCCATAAATCTTAAAAAAAAACTCCTCAAATCCAAAATTTTGAATAATGCTTGTGATTTGGTTTACAACAGGGACTCTCCTTATTAATCCAATAGCTGAACACACTTTGGTTGCCAGGGTATGTTTTGAGACAGGGTCAGTTAAAGGCCACTGACCATTTCAATTAAAATGTTTTCAAGGATTCCTACATAATAAACTGATCTTGCCTATAATTACAGATGAAATAATAATTAAAAAACCCCTCATAATCCTGCGTGTAATGTTATGGCACGCTGCTGGTGTCCATGTACCAAGACAAATACCTCCAAGAAACAGGGAGCCGTGGCAACAATTAAAGTATAAATCCCAGGCACCCATTAACACCCGGGCTCTATTAGCTGACTTTGTCTTTGCTCACATTAAAGCCACATAGAATTTGCTGGTGGCTTGGGAGGGACTGGTGTTGGTCCTACTTAAATGAAAATGTAATTCCACTCTGTAAATCTCTGCTGTAATTGGTTAATAAGCATATGCTTTGGCAAAATAACCACTGGGAACAACTGGCTGGAGGATTTCTCCTCTCTTATTTCTCACTTCCCTTGGTCCTTCCTGATTAGCAGGTTGTTCTGTCTCACACATCTGGGCTTTCCGTGTGGGGACCTGGAAATGCCGAGATTTGTTCTTACTCAGAGGCCACTCACAAGGAAGAATGTTCTTCATCTTAAAGCGTTTAATCCATCCTAGGGTTTCTCAACCTCAGCGCTATAGGCATTTGGGGTGGGAGATTTCTTTGTTGTACGGAGCTGTCCTCTGCATTGTAGGATGTTGAGCCAGCATCTCTGGCCTCGACCCACTAGATGCCAGTAGCACACCCCACTCTTTTGTGACAACCTAAAATGCTTCCAGACATTGGCAAAATTACCCCCAATGAAGAACCACTGGTATAGTCAGATGCCCCCTTGTGCTGTGATCTCAGCATCTCGCGGTGGTGAGTCATGCTACTCCAGCAACTGTTCCTGACTGGACTCTCAACTGACCTGGCTTGTATCACCTTTTGACCCTTTGCATTTTCCTCCCATCGTTTCCTGCTCCTGCCTATGTGTGCAGTTCTCGGTTTGTCTGGATTTGCCCTGTAGTCATCACCAAAGGATCTTGACTCTGACCCTGTCTGAGGCTCTTTCTTCTTGGAGTCACCTGTGACAGGTTACCTAGAGAGCTCAACCCTTGCCTCCAGTCCCCTTGGACCAAGTCCAGCCTCCACTACCCCCAAAAGCAACTTTGTAATGGCACACCAGTTTCTTTCAGAATCCCAGCTGTCACCAGTTGGAAGAGAGGTCACAATGGAACCTTTATGCTTCTTTCCATGCTCTTGGAGGGAGGTACCCTCTCTTTAATTTTAGGTTTCCACTATATCTAATAGAGCCAGGGGCACCATAGTTTACTCTGTCTTTTTTGGTTTATTTTGAATGCTTCGTTTATTTCTTTTAAGAGCCTTTGGCCATGTATTAGAAAAAGTGCAATTGGGCTATTCTGTGAACTTGAGCTAAAACACAACATTGAGTGCTGTTGTTGCCAACTGTTGTCATAATCGCATCTGGGGCCTAATGTGTCCGGGGGGCCAGGTGCAAGGCAAACGGGTCTCTGGAAGTGGGAAATGGGGTTGCAGATGAAAATACAGGACATTCAATTTAATTTGAATTTCAGATAAACAGCAAATAATTCTTTGTATAAGTATGCCCCATGCAATACACTTATGCTAATCAGTCGTTGTTTATCTGAAATTCAAATGTAACTGGGTGTCCTTTATTTTTATTTGCTAAACCTGGCCACTCTAGGCAGGCAGGAGCTTTTTCTGCCAGGGGATGTGGGATCTGAGCTTGACCTGCCCCCCCAGTTCCTCAGCCTCCTCTGTGGACCTGGCCTTATTGGCTCGGAGCGTGTGGCCGGTGGTCATCAGGAGAAGCGAGGGCTCGAAGGGAACTCAGTGGAGACGCAATCTCATCTCACCCTGTCACATCTTGGTGTCCTGACCGTGCTGGCCACAGGCCCAGGAGATCTGGACACTTTCTAGGCCTGGCTTCTCACAGCCACTTCCTTTGTCACAACCTTGTTGTGGTTTGCCACTCTGGCCAAGGCTGTGTCCATATCCGTTGTCCCACTATCAGGCTAATTTGGTTTGCAGCTCCTGATTTTAACTATCTGTTCTACCAGATTCTCCCTCCATTTCTTCTGAAATTCTGCCAAGCTGGAATATCTGCATGGACCCAGGGCTCCTATGTCTTGTGTAACAACTGAGAGATGCCTGGTCACTTTTAAGCAGTGTCACCAACCATCCTGGTTTTCTCAGGACTGAGGGGTTTCCTGGGACGTGGGACTGTCCACACTAAAACTGGGGAAGTCCTGGACCAAACTGGAGTTGGTCACCTCACGGTTGAGGCTCTTGGTGGAGTTCTCTGGGGGTGTGGTTTGCAGGGAACAAATCTCCAAAATTCAAATTCCAGTCCATTGAATGATAGGGTCCTCACTCACACTGGACTGGGTGGATGAAAATGAATTCCAGACTCTCAACAAACAACCTGCTATTCATTCTTGAATTATCCATCACCTCCGCCAAGAAGCCTTCCTAGACCATTCTGTCTATGTAGCCCCAACCCCTAAACTCTGATCATGTCTTTCACAGAATGGCTCACAATTGGTAATCACATATTTATTTTTGGGGCTACTTGCTTGTTGTCTGTCCTCCTCAATAGCCAGTAAACTTGATGAGGGCCACCACCAAGTATGTTGTTTATTGCTGAAATCTCCAGAACTTAGAATAGTCTCGGCACATTGTAGGTGCTCCAAAAATATCTATTGACAGAATCAATGGATGAGTCAGTGCCTTGCCATGCCAGGAGCGAGGAGCTAAGGAGAAGGGGCTGAAGAAGCATAGCCCCTGCCCTTAAAGGATTGGGGGGCAAGACTGATGTTTAAACAGATGATGCTAGCACAGTGAGGAAGGTTTATGGTGTGAGGTCCAGAGGAGGGAGTGTAAGCAATGCCCAGGAAGGCTCAGCAAAGGATTTACCCAAATGATTATTTTAAATGGGTCATTCAGGACAGCCCAGGATTCCTTCCTTTCTGCTTGGCAAGGGGCATTGCAGGAGGGAGCAATGCCTGGGCCAGTGGGGCATGGGATGGCATAGGGGTTCAGGGTCCCATAGGGTAGGTGTGAGGGGGGGAAGATTGTATATAAAGATTGACTCGGGGAAGTTGGATTGACATTCAAGGCCAAAGATCCCCAGATCCAGCAATGCTATTTTTTTAATGAAAAAAAATTGGGGAGATATAGTCTTTCTGGTTATACATGTTCTGCCTTGTTGTCCAAATGTGCCAGATTCCTCTAGGGTCCCCTCCTTCCCCACATCTCCTGTCCCTCTTTCCTGCTGTCTGTCTGTCTGGTGCCACCTTGACTAACCTCCTCATCCCTCTTGGAGACCCACCAAGACCCCACCTGCCCCTTAGGGCTTCTCTATCCACCATCGTCTCCCTCCTCATCTACTGGAATAAGAAACTCTTTTCTCTCAGTTTGCTATGGACCAATGGACACGTCTATTTAAACATTTTATATTAATTTGTAATGACTACTTTAGGCTATCTAAATCTTACAAAAGAGTTGTCTGATTTTTAAGAAGAAATCATTTACCTGTCTGAATCTCCCATTGCTTGAAAATGTCTCGCCCCACAAATTTTACCAAACCCACTATCTGGCCTCTCCCTTATCTCATGGACTTTGATTCCAAAAACACATTGACTCCTCACGTAGACACCCATAAAAATATGCCTGCAAAATAAAGTTTGAGTCCCCTTCGTTATGTTTGGTTTGGTTTGCCAGGTTGTTTTGTTTTGGGGGTATACTCAATTATTTCAATATATTCTTCAGTTTGCTGTTAATGAGAAAAGAGAGAAAAAAAGAGTAGAAAACCTGGAAATTGGATAGGAAATCCAGTTTTCCACAAGAAATAGTCAATTTGCAAGTGTATTTCAGTAGGTATCTTAGGTACATCAGTTGACCCATTTGACATGTGGAAAAATATCCAGTGGTGGACAGAATTGAGTTTAGGAATTCAACATCTGAACTTTGCCAAAGAAAAATGCCAAAGAGTAAAGGTTACCCAAACTGGAAATTCTTTATGTTCATCCATCCATCTTTAAATAATTTTCACTGCCATCTCTGTGCCAGGCACTGTTTTAGGCTCCTATCCTAATGGAACTCACATTTTGTAGACAGGAGATGGAGTAAATAAACAAACAAACAAAATCCACTGGTTAACAAGAAAACATCAGCTAGTGATAAGTCTATGAAGAAAAGAAATCACGGTGATGGGATAGAGTGCAATGGAGACATGGGAAGTGGGAGGGGGAACTGCTTTAGAACAAGGGGTCAGGGAAGGCCTCCCTGAGGTGGGGACATTTCACCTGAACCTCGAATAAGATTCAGAAAGTGAGTCAAAAGAATAGTTTAAGAAGGAAAAGTCATCTTGAAATTAATGGCATATCAATGGGGAAAGAAAATGAATCTGGGTTCTGTGTCTTTTTGTACCAGTAGCGAACCCCACGTTTGTAGAGAAGGCACCCCCAACTTCTCTTTGTGGATCCCAGTGGCTTTGTACGCATCACGGGAAACTCGCTTTTCCATCCAGCTCACCCGGATGAATCCAGTCTGATTCAGTAACTGAGACAGTAACCGACTCTGCTGAGCTTTGGGAAATTAGGCACTTGGTGAACTGGCATTAGGGAGGAGGGATGAGGGGTTTTGCCGGAACAGCCTAAAACATTCTGTGCAAACGTTTCCCGAGGCACCACTTCCCCGGTGGAAGTAATGGGTGGCCATTTGCAAACTGCTTAGCCATCCTAACCACCATCAAACCACCCTCATTAGCTGCAGCTGGAACAAAGGCACCTTTCTGAAGGCTTTTGTTGGTTCAGAAAAAAAGTTTTATCTGGACGTGACTTCACTAACTCCCATTTGTGTTTTGCATTGCAAACATGTAATTTAAAAAATGGAAGATGGGGGATACTGTTTTAGCACACCCAAATCAAACATTTATTTGCTAAACCAATTATGTTTAGAAAATAGCCCCTGCCTGTAATATTCTGGCATGAGCAAAAACTCTTTTTCTTTTGTTTCCTTCTAAGGATGCTTATAAGGTTGGTCATTTTAAGAACATCTTTTCCCAATAGTTCTTGCTTTGCCCACCCAGTTTTGGACAAATTTTTGCTCATCTCAGTGTCTTCTAACACATAACATTTTTTTGTTTGTTTTAGTCTGTCCCCAGTAAACCTCAAAGAAGGTTCATCCCTGTGCCTGGATTAATATTGTTATTGATTTCTTTTATTTGGATCCTAAAACAAATGTAAATACACTGGGATTGCTTTTATTTTTTAAATTAACTATTTATGGTTAAGACAAGAGAGTTACATATAAAGGGTTAACAGAACCGCTTAGAATTAAATGATGCCATCTGATCATAAATTTGGCTTTTTTATAATAAAGCAATTTTCTCCTCATTGCAGTCTTAACTGATACAGTGTCTGAAATAATAACTCTCTTTCAGACAGCCCAGATTCTCCTACTTCTCTTAGCTCTCTAATTTCTTACATGATTCCCCTGGTTTTACAAGTATTTTTAATAGGGTGGATGTTCCAGATTCTTCTACACAGTCAAATCCTTTCATAATCAGAGACTTGTTTTTCCATAGGAATTTAATTCCCTCTGCAGAATTGTAACACGGGTTGGACTAATCTGGTTTACATTTTCTGACATGTTTTCCCTCCCCTGAAGATTAACTTAACTATCGCTTGGCTCCTTCTCAATCCTTTTCATCTCATTTTCACTTAAAAAAATATTCTGATTTCATTCAGGAGGGTACCTTACACTGTTTTCTGAAGATAGGGATTTTAGCTCTGGGAACATGGTTTGATCCTGCCGAGTGTTTCTCACTTGAATTCTAGATGATCCTTAGATTGTCTGAAATTAACACGAGTCCAAGATTTAAAAAAAAACAAAACATTCAGCTCAGAGAGATGAATGTCTCTATTAAAAATGTGGTCCATTCAAAAAAAATTTTATCTAAAAAAATCAGCTGTATCAGTTATTTATTATTAGGTACACAATGCACTGAGTTTGATAAGAAATTTTAAAAAACATTTTTATTTACCCAGAATTGTCTTAACTCCTTTCTTTCTTTATTTTGGTGAGGAAGACCAGCCCTGAGCTAGCATCTGTTGCCAATCCTCCTCTTTTTTTTCTGAGGAAGACTGGCCCTGGGCTGACATCTGTGCCCATCTTCCTCTACTTTATATGAGACGCTGCCACCGCATGGCTGACAAGCGGTGCATCTGGTCCACACCTGGGATCCGAACCCGTGAACCCCGGGCCCCCGAACTGAAGAGCTTGACCTCTACGGGGCCGGCCCCCTTAACTCCCTTCTTTCGCTGCCTAACTCTTTATGATTTCAGTTAAAAAAATCTCCTCCTTGGAGACATAGTTGGTCTCCTTGTTACTCCCTCCCTCTCCCTCCCTCTCCCTTCCTCTCTCCCTTCCTCTCTCCCTTCCTGCTGTGCTCCCTTCCTTCTTCCACCATAGAGCAAATTACAACATGCAGTTGTTTTATTTTGGGGGTTGGTCTGTCTTTGCCACCATTTCATGTTCCATGAGTCTGTAACACGATGGTCACAGTGCTTACCGAACCTAGCCCCGTGCCTAACACAAAGCAGGTGCTTAATAAATGTTTGGTAAATTAATAAAAAATGCAGGCCCCAGAGGGGGCAATTTTTGTCCTCAGTTCTCTGATCTGGCCTCCTCCATTAGCTAAATTAGCCAGTTACCAGCACATTCTATTTTCAATTGGCAGTGAACTCTTATTGCTATGCTGTTGCCATTTTAGAAGGCAGTGTTAGCACCTCTCTGGCCAGATGTGTCCACAGATGCTCCCTCCCGGGGGAAGTGCTGCACAGTCCCAGGGCTCTTGTGTCCTTCCTCCCTTGTGGTCAGGCTCGGTGTCTGGCACTTTGAACACATATTTCTCAGGGCTGTGTGATCCTTGCACAGGAGGCGTTCCAAAGAACAGAGCGTTTCAGGTCAAATTCCCCATCACGATTTGCATGCCACACGTTTAAGGCCATCAGCAGAGAGCACCTGAGAGTCCAGTCAACCACTCGACAGCTCAGCTCTGTCCAATCTGCTGAAAGACAGTGAAAAAGTCATCTCCCCTCTTTGACCCTCCCCTTTTAATTGCCAGAATGAGGGGATGAGACTAAATAAACTCTGTATTATTTCTCTATAAGGCTCTGGCATTTTGCAGTTGCTTACATTACATCGAGGGGCCACATTTCTTTCCCAGATGGGAATCCGTCGTTATTCTGGTGCTTGGAGGAGACTCTGCTTCTGAGGTGGGAGCAGTTAAAGCACATAATTCTGTGATGATGAGCACCAGGTCTGAGGTTCCTAACAACTCGTGTCTATTTATAGAGAATCTGGGATCCCATCCAGCAATCCTGCCGATTGCATCAACCAAATAATAAACTTGTTTGAGAAACCTGTTACGTGTCAATTCCAAAAGCTTGGATTACCAGCTCACCTCTTACAGCTTGCCAGCGTGGCCCGGCTTTACCAGGGTGACCAACCATCCCAATTTGCCTGGGACTGAGTGGGTTTCCCAGGACTTGAGACTTTCATTGGTAAAACTGGCACAGTCCCAAGCAAACCGATGATTGGTGACCCCGGCTGTGTTTATCCCTAGTAATGCTATGATTATAACAGCATCACCACCACCATCATCATCACCATCGGTGATGTATAAAGTGCTTACCCTGTGTTACCTCCTACTAGGACTTTACCTATGTCAGCTGATTTTTACAACAACCCTAATGATATTAGAATCACCCCATTTCACGGATGGTGAGACTGAGACCCAGAGAGGTTATGAATTTCTCAAGGTCACAAGGCTAGTGAGTATCAGCTTGAACTTCCACCCTGTGTCAGATCAGACATTTGAAAACCGACTGGATGTTTTATGACATTTAAGAAATTATTGTTAACTGCTTTCCAGGTGTGATCATGTCATTATAGTTCCTATTTTTTTGATGTTCTTACCTTTTAGAGATGCATTTAGAAATATTTACTGATTAAAAAAATCGAATACATCTGTAAGTTTTTTCAGGCTCCAATTTCCACCGACTTCCATGAATGCAAATCCCCAGGATCACAATAGTGTAGAAAGGGCCAAACTCGGAGACCAGTGCTGGGTCCGCCCCTAACAAGCCGAGTGACCCTGGGTGAGTGGCTTTGCCTCCTCCTCCTTCATCTAAATGAAGAAGTTGGCTTGTTGATTTCCATGCCCTGTTCAGCTGAGTGATTCTCAGGCTGAATGATATTAATTACCTGGGTCTGGTGGGACATTTTCCTGCACAATGGTTCTTTCATAGAGTATAGACCATGCTCGATATGTATTCTCCAATTAGCCTGGGTTTAGACATAATCTTCATCACAAATATTTTTTTTCTATAAAAAAGTTTTGATATTCAAACTTCTTAGTGTTTGTTTGTTTATTTGGCAGTGGAAGGCTTTCTTCAAAAGAAATATTCCCCAGATGCCAAACTTTATAAAACCTTTAAAGAGAGTTGCTCTTGTCTAAAGGAGAGCCAAGAATCCCCAAAATAGCCTCCTTTGAAAACTCACTGGTCTATGCCATCCTGGCCAGCATAAATCTAACAATACTGAGAGAAACACTTAGTAAATGCAATAATTATGTTTCTAGAAAGCAGAGTGGGCAAACCTTTTCTGGAAAGGGCTGAGAAGTAACTGTTTTAGGCTTTGTGGACCCCGAGGTCTCTGTTGTGATGGCTCCATTCTGCCTTCGTAGCATGAAAGGCTACAACACATCAAAGAATGGATGTGGCTGAATGGATCTGATCCTGGGGATTTGCATTCATGGAAGTCAGTGGAAATTGGAGCCTGATAAACTTATTGATTTATTTGATTCCCATAAAACCTTATTTATAGACACAAATTTGAATTTCATATACTTTTCATGTGTCATGAAATATTCTTTTTTCCCAACCATTTAAAAATGTAAAAACTATTCTTAGCTGGTGGACCATATAAAACTAGGCGGCAGGCTCAACTTGGCTCATGGCTCTCAGCTTGCTGACCCCTAAGTCATTAGCATGAGATATTGCAAGTATCAACAGCCTGGTTTTGATCCTCACCTCTAAGAGTTACTATCTACACATTTGTGGGGAAGTTATGTAAGCTCTCCAAGCCTCAGTTTCCCCATTTGTGAAAGGGGAGTGAAAATGTAACTGACGGGGGCAAGGGGTATATGGGAACTGTCTGTACTTTCCACTCAATTTTGCGGTAAGCCTAAAACTGCTCTAGAAAATAAAGTCTATTTTAAAGATAAATAAATAAAGCCTACTTTGTGAGTTTGTGGTAAGGATTAAATGAGCTAAGACAATAAAAACTCATAGCACAGAGTGGGCACTCTTAGCTAACATTACCCAGCCCTTAGGGAACCCGGGGAACTGCCCTTCTTGGTCCTACTGCTGATTAACCTTCAAATAGCTGTGACGGTGGTGAGGCAGAGCCCTGAAGCAATGACTCCTAGGACTTGGATCCTGGGCCTGTTTGGGCGGAATGAGCTGACCTAGAATCAGCATGGATGAAACTCACAAATTTATCCCCCTCCATCCCCCACCCCTCCCCCCATCTCATGACTGCCTGTTACTGGCTGAACTCCTGGGCCTTTTTCCTGGGTGAATTCATTGCTTGGCTTTCTTCTGCAACTTTTCCCAAAGATCTGGGCAACATTCACTTAAATGTCTTTATCACTTTTACCTTCAAGTCCTGCCCTAGTTTCCCCATCTTGGCAGTGGGATCTATATATAATTCCTTCACGGTTCCTGTGACCGCCCTCCTCAAAACATCTTCTGGAAGGTTTGGGGGGGGTCACATGTACCCCTGATAGCATTTTTCTACTCCTTCATCATTTTTCTACTCGTTTATCCTCAGCTCCACTGAGCTGCCTGGTCTCTCTCCATCTCTGTGTCCTTGACTTTGAAACGAGGAACACCTGCTATTCCGGGGGGAGTATTTCTGGCCTGACCATGTCCAGCTCGTCCTGTGTGCAGGACCTGGGATCTGAGCTATCCCTCTTCCTGCTCTGAGGTTTATTTAGTCGCTTTAGATCTCTTTATATTGTAATCACTGGAAGAATCCTAGGGGTTCTTTTACTTCTTTCTTCTCTCCTCCAACCCCCACCTAAATTAGTTGTGGAAGGGCTGGCTCTGTCCATTCTGAATTCACGGCACGTACCTATCCCCAATCAAGTCCCCTCCCAGCCCTCCCGATATTGCCGGGGCATCTGTAAAATGCCTCAGCAAGCCTTTTAAAAATAACTCCCTACATTTTATTTTTCTTTTTGTTTAAAAAATAAAGTGAATCATGTATATTTACATTATAAAAGTAATCCATATGCCTAATTGAAAGTGCAGAAAAGTTGAACAAAGAGAAAAATAATCAACGATACCCTTATTCAACATTTTGGAATAATTTTCTACTGAAAGATTTAGAAATATTCCTGGGTTTATAGAAGTGGATGCTGATACAGTCATTTAACACAGGAGCACCAATATTTTTATCTGTTATTACTCTCTTAGTGAGCATCACTCTATGACTTCATAATAGTCCAACCAGGGATCACATTATATTTTATTTAATCGTCTCCATTTTATTGAACATTTGTTTCCAGTTTTTACCATTATAAATAATACTCCAAACAACATCTTTATGCATAGATGATTTTTATTGTATCTTAAATTACTTATTTATGGTTGATTGCTACAGGTGGAATGACTGTCTGAACATCTTAGAGGTAGTTATATATTTTTTAAGGAAAAGGTATTGTCAGGGTCCGCACTGAATGACATGGTCCCTATTGACTTTCTGTGTTTTCCGACTGATCTAGAATCCTGGTCTCTGGATCGCTGTCTCAGAGAGAATAATCCTCAAGGAATTTTCTGCTCAGTTCATCAACTTTACACCAACCCAAGCTCTTTCCTTCCCTTTAGCTCCCTTGGCTACAAATTGCACTACATCAACTACAGGGACCAGCTTTTGTTTTGGAACATAAATACCAGCTCAACCATTTATCATTTTCCCTGACCTTTCTGAGTTCATCAACTCGTCTCTGATATACAGCAAAACCTAACTTCTTTGCTTTAAGAAAAATTCCAGGAATGAAATCGCCAAATCAGCTCATGCTTGAATGTGGTGCAGCCCATAACCCGCTAAATCAAGCCGGAATATGCTTGGCTAAGACCTTCGGGAGATCAGGCAGTCACATCGCTTTGGCCCCTTGCCTACCGCGCTTCACTGGTACAGTTTGTGTCCTGAAAAGGTCTTCTTTCTAAACACACCAAGGACCAAATTATTTCTTGCCTTCTTGTATCCAATCAGGTAACTGCATACGTGCCCCCTCAAATGCACCCTAACATACCCGCACATCTGACTGACTTCCGAAAAGCACGGGCTGACCTCAGTCCAAGAATGGTTAGTTTTCCCTTTTCTGTTAAACAACTCCACTGACTCTTTGATGCCACCCTGTAGCACTCCCTCTGCAGGGACAGGTCTCCGGTCTAAGATTCTGGGCACGATGGATATCAGAAGTGACTAGGATGCCCTCTTTTCTCATTTTGGGAGACAGCTACCTCCTGTGTCAAGTGACAGCAGTGAAATTCGCTACCTGCCTCCTTTTCAGAATGAATAAAAACCCGATCCATCCAGAAAATCCATTTGGAACTGATCTCCATGCTTTTGTATTTAGGTAGCATTTATCCTCACAGCAATATCAAATTTGCTTTACTGCCGGAAGGAGCCTTAGAGCTCCTCTTGAGAGCTTGTTGGAGATTTTAGCCAGGAGTCACAGACAGCCACTTCTAAACTCTTGACTGATGGGCCATCCTTGGTCTGGAGAAAACATCCTCTTCAACTGTCTGTGCAGATTTGGGAGGGACAGACAACGTGGGTGAGGGAAGGCATGAAGGCTTGGCCATTAGTGGTGGACTCTGGGCCCACAAAGACTGCCACTGATGAGTGTGGCAGTTTCCTTATCTGTGAGTGGGAGTAATACTAATTTCCCTGTAACACTACTTGGAGGAAGAGAGACATGATGTTGAGCCCTCTGCATGGAACCTGGTATGAGAGATGATCAACACTGAGAATCACGATGGTTAGCTAGGAGATCCCCTGATGAACTGCAGTGACCAAGAGAAGGATAAAGAGTGTAGGCAGGGGCTGGCCCGGTGGAGTAGTGGTTAAGTTTGCATGCTCCGCTTTGGCTGCCCAGATCTCGCAGGTTTGAATCCCTGGCACGGACCTACGCACCACTTACCAAGCCATGCTGTGGCGGTGTCCCACATATAAAGTAGAGGAAGATTGGCAACGGATGTTAGCTCAGGGCTAATCTTCCTCACACACACACACAAAAGAGTGTAGGCAGATCACCCTCCCAACCTGAAGAGTATCCCTTTCACCCTTGTATGTTACAAGTGAGGGGAGAGGGAACTTCAGCTGACTTGATGGCTTACCTAAGGGCATATTAAGACCTAAACTCAGCTCTCTTGACCCACAGTCCAGTGCTCTCTCTGTTACCCTGCACTGTCTGCCAAAAATTCAGGCCACCATCCTGCTCTCCAGACAAGGACACACCAGGAGGGTACCTGAGTTGACAGTGAGACGAGTGACAGGACACATCCCCAGTGTGAGGTCTTAGCTGGAGACGTGGGCCTCTGCATTAGGACAGCCAGGTTTCCCTAGCAACCTGACCACCCTTTCTGAGTTTCAGATGCTGCTTCCCATGTCTGTTCAACAACCACCAATGGCCGTAGTCATCAGATGCATGATGCATGGTTCTTGGCAACGTGTCTGGAGGAAATTTTGAAAACATACTTTTAAGCTTTAAAAATATCCCCATGGGTGCTTACATGAGTCTATACAGGGGGTAAAGTGTAATAGAACTATACCAAACATAAAAAAAGAGTGTAAAAACTATTGAAAACGGAATAAAGTCTGTAGTCGAGCTGCTAGTATCGCACCCACATCAGTTTCCTGGCTTTGCTAGTGTACTGTGGTTATATAATGTATTATCACTGCAGGAAGCTGAGGCCTCTCGGTACTATTTTTGTTGCTTCTTATGACCCTAAAATTATTTCAAAATAAAAAAAAATTGAAAATATAAGTCCTGTTGCTTTGCCCCATTCTTCCAGAAATTATGCCAGGGAAATAAAGACGCATACAGAAACAGCCCTAATATCTACCACAGGAGGTTTTAAAGTAAGTTCCCACCCAGCTATTTGATGGGGTGCTAAGCAGAAATTATCCCGTGGTGAGGAGAGAGGTCAAAGTGAAGGGCGAAGACCAGTCTGCATGGGCGGAGCTTGCAACGCTGCCCCTGTTGGACCTCAAGGGAGCTATTTGCCATCTCTGTCCCTTGGGTACCTCGTCTGTAAAATGAACATAATATAGTAAGGTCTACCTGTTGCACTGTTTGTGTTGAATCTATACGTGCAATGTGTGGGCAGAACAGAATCTGGCACCTTTTATGTGCTCAACAAATGTGAGCTATTATTATGTTAAAGAAGGACACTAACGATATGAGAAAATGTTGCTATTAGTGAAAATCGGAGACAATAAAACTATATTTATAATATTGATGCTAATTTTTAAAGACAGAGATGTGTAGAGTAGTGACTGGAAGGTCTTACCATAATGTTACAAGTATGTATCTATGGGTGGTATATTTTTGTTTTCCTCTTTAGGCTCTTCTCTAATTTCCAAAAACAATTCAATAGCACTAGTATTTTGAAAATTTAAAATGAGAATAAAAGGTGACCCTCGGTTAAAATGAATGGATAGATCATGCTACCTCTCAGCCGCTCTGCCTGTTTAAGCTCAGCCGGCATAGTTCTCTCCACGGTGTCTGTAAGCCCCACACGTCTGTCTCTGAGATGCCTGCATTTCCCTAAGAAGGAGGAGAAGTGTTGAAGTCTCCAGGGTGCATGCTTATTTGCTGTTGTTAATATCAGTGCTGGCTGTAGCTCTGGGGTCCCAAAGTGCGTGCAGTCTGCCTATAAAGCATGTGTCACGCTCCAGAGAGTGGCGAGGTACAGCGTCCAGGGAGCGGGCCCTGGCAGGATGGTCAGTCACCTGCTCCGTGGAGACCAGGGACTGCTCCAGCCTCCACCAGCCCATTCCCACCCCCAGACAGGAGTCTCTAAGGGACGTGGGCTAACAAATGGGGCTGCACTCTGTGCTGCTCCAGGGAGAGCTTTCTGGGGTCCAATCCCGTTTTCTTTGCTTTTATGTTTCTTCTTTTCTCCTGTAATGGAGCCAGCCCGCCAGTGGCTGGGCTTCTCTCCTCGGGCCTTTTGTTCCCATGAAGGTCTCTGATGGGCACTTGTGGGCGCTCAAGCTGCCTATTCATTCTTGTCCAGGGTTCTGGCTCCTTCTCTAACCCTATCACTGACCCTCGGCAGGCTCCGGGGAAGGAACAAGGAGCTGCCGGGTCCTAGGGAATTTAGGGGTCAGGCCCCAGCAGGGCTGCAGTGGTCAGGCTGGAACACAGAGAGCTTGTGTGAGCTAAATAGACACCCCCCCTCCCTTCAAGAGGCTGCCCCAACCCTGCTGGAAAGAAACACGCACATGGAGCCCTTCTCCATCCCAAGGCCTCTCGGCCCTGCTGGTTCTTATCCGGTGTGAGACTCAGATTCAGACTGCCAACTGCTGGTGCCACCTGGCAGGGCGAGGGGAGAAGAGACGGGGACAGAGTCTCAGAGCTGACTCCCCATTTCTGGGAGGACTAGAGTCCACCCCATCCAGGCTGAAAGGAAAGAAATCCCCCCAGATGTCATTTTGGGAGGTTAAAAATTTTCCCCATTCTACATCCTCACAAGCACCCCTTAACTCCCAGGCTGAGTGTCCACTTGTTCTTCTGCACTTAAAACTCACCAGTGGCTTTCCAGGGCATTTGGAATAAAAGCCAAGTCCTCATCAGACCTTCTGGCTCCAACCTCCTCTTGATTGGCCCTCTCCCTTCCTTGATCAGCTCGTGTGCCTCTGGCCTCCTTTCTGCTCCTTGAATGTGCCAGGCTCCTTCCCAATGCAGGGCCTTTGCACATGCTGTTCCTATGCCTGGAAAACTTGTCTCCTCCATCTTCCTCCCCACCCACCACCTAGCAGGATGAATTCCTTCTGTCATTCAGATTTTACCAACTCAGAACTTCACTGAGGCCCTGTGAAGTCACCCCACTTACTGATCACAATGTGTAATTGTGTTATGTATTTGTGGGTTTGATTGGTGTCTACTGTCCCCACCACTAGAAGACAGGCTCCTTGACAGTGGAGCTTGTTTATCATGTCCATGCTCATCTCTCCAATGCTAAGAACAGGGCAGGGCATGTAGCAGGCACCCAGTAAACCATTATTAGATGAATGAAATGATCTAATAATGGAGAGGCTTTTGCTCAATGAAACACGGGCTCTTTCTTGTCTGTGAAAACTGGCTTCCCTAGAGAAGATGGTGACTATGCTAGTGTCTTGGTGGTGGGGGTGGGGAGTGAGGGGACACTGGTCCCACTGCCCTGGCCTCTGGCTGGCAGCACAGGAGGAGCATATTGCTGCAATTGGGAGGATTGGCTCATGGCTCATATGGTGCGTCTCTTGTGGATCTCCCCACCCAGCATGTCACAGGACATCTCGAGGCCCAGGTGAGAGAAGATAAGACTGGTATCAGGGCAGGGACAATGTGAAGGAGCAGAGGGAACAGCCTGGAGAAAGCATGAAATCCTACTGGGAGTCAGGTTAATGTAGCCAGATTCTGGAAACAACTTCACTGCAGGTTTGTCCCAATGAAGGTCACAACGCCTGCTCCGCCTGGTTGGAAGTGGATCTCCTAATTTTCTGCATGTTTTCACTGGGGAGAAGAACTGGGGGAGGGCATGTACTTTCTAAATGACTCATTTCTGTAGAATTATTCATTTCTATCTTTTCAGAAGAGGCGACAATGTCCGAAAGATGCTGAGATGATAACAGGGAGGGGCCGGGTATCCTGCCCCCCCCACTAAGCACCGCCCATAAACACTGAGTGCTGGCTGACAGCCTCCAAGTAGGATCACAGAGGCCCAGGCAGATTGCCGGGCTGTGAGGGATGATGTGGTCCAGCCTCCGGCCAGGCCTCTAGTTGGTGGGTGGGGAGGCAAAAATGAAGGTGAAATCACCCCAGCCTAAAAGGTCCCAGTGGGAGGGACAGACACAGGACAAATAAAAGACAGTATTGGCTGAGAAGGGCTACTACAGAAATGGCCCCAGGTACCCAGAGGAGGACAGGGTTAATTCTAATGGGGATGGGGGACCAGGCGTCAGGAAAGATGATGTTAGGGTGGACTTGAAAGAATAAAGACGATTTAGCCAGAGGCATATGTGAAAAGGGAGGTCCTAGCAGAAGAAACTGAACAGGTAAAGGCAGGGAGGTGTGATGCAATCTATGCATTGTGGGAAAATGGCTACAGTGCATTGTGGGAGCTATGGGCACAGCAGTGTATTGTGGGACCAATGGACAGTGCATTGTGGGCACCGTGAGGACTGGGTGCATTGCCGGAGCTACCAGCGCAGTGTGTTGTAGGTGCTATGAGCACAGTGTATTGTGGGCATTACAGGCACAGTGCACTGTGGGAACTATGGGCATGCTGCATTGTGGGAACTATCTGCAGAGAGCCTGAGATAAGAGCGAGAGTACTGGGCTGGAAAGGCAGGCAGAAAGTTATTTACTACAATCGGACTTTTCTGCCCCCTTTTCTCTTATTTTTTACTGTCAATATTGTCATCAACGAAAAGCCTGCATACACTTGACTCATTTATGTTATTTTTTTATTGTCTGTTTTATCACTAGAATAGAAACTCTGTGAGGCCAGGGATTTCACCATTTTTAAATTGTATCCCCAACACTGCTTGGCATATCTTAGATGCTGAATAAAGATATCCTACGTAAATGAGTGCAGAAGGTCTTCCCCGGGCCAACAGTGCCCAGGGTAGGTAGCATCTGCACCCGAGAGCCTTAGATGTCATGTAAACAAACATTCTTCATTTTATTATTTATTTTACAAAACTCACTCTGGTATCATACTCAACTGCCATCCAATCTGTGACTTCATGGATGATAGTGCTTGGCGTAAGCCCCCCACAAAAAATACAAGTGAGCTTTTCTAAGGAAAACTATTAGTGTAACAGAGGACAAGGTCCAGGTGGGAAATAGTACACCCAACACTGACATGACTAGACTGACATTCTAGAAAGATGACTCAGGCAACAGTCTTGCGTGCCAGGTGAAGGGTGAAGAGGCTGTTCTGAAGGTGCAGGAGAGGAGAAATGGGGATTGAGCTAAGGGGGGGGGAGGGGCAGTGGAATGGAGGGAGCTGGCTGGACCCTGATCAGGTGAGGAAGCTGGGAGGGGGCAGGGCGGGAGGTGCCATGCTCCCACTTATCTGTCTTATTTTAAGACCTCGCCAGGGACCTTCTACATCATAGGTGTTCAGTAAATATTTAGTGAGGGAATGAATGAGTGGCTGAGTGAATAACTGTGAGTCTTCATCATCTTCGGGTCTTCTCATGCCCCGATAGAGGAGACGATCAGAAGAGGGCCAGGGGCACTGCAGAGCGCAGGCCAGTCCCGCCTGCTCCGGCCGCCACAGAGAAACCCACCTCTGGCCAGCCCTCGGGGGTCTTTGCAGAGTGACAGACCACAAGATGAGAAGGTCCCGCAGCAGATAGGGACTTGGTGAGGGCAGGGCCTGGCCTGAATGACAATTTCTTTGACACTCCCATTAGTCACCCTTGGCCCAGAGTCCTGCGGGGGCTGAGAGGGCTGGACTAATGCAGTCTCTGTCCTGGCAGTGGAGAGGGTTAGGGAGGACTCCACTTCTCCTTAAGTTGCTCATATGGACCTGTCAGGAACCGTTCTGGATTGGCTGCAGGTGACAGCGTGCACAAATGTGAGACTCAGCGTTTCTCCCTTCCAGGAGAGGCGGGGACTGCACAGCAGTTGCTTCTTTAGAAAGAAACCAGTTCCCCACACACAGGGCAGAGTGGCAATGCAAGGGGACTAACATCTGTGCAGTTCCTACTATGAACCACATACTGTAGCACAAGCTTTACATATATTATTTGATGTCATTGTCACGATAACTATGGAGGATGGAGAATGAAGCATCTGAGATTTGGAAGGTTGAACTCCGTAGCTAAGGCTGGATAACCAATAAGGATCAGAACTACAATCTGAACCCGGCTCTTCCACTTTCTAAAACTCACGTTCTCTCTAATACAGCCTTATGCTCTGTCCAAAATAGTCCTCTGGGCTCTGTGCCTAAGGCAACAGAACATGTAGACCAAGGACATCAGACTTGGGACAGAAATATTCTGGGACATTTTTGTGGCTAAATGCTCTGGACCCAGGGAGAAAGCCTGAAGATAAAATCTGTTAGGTGAAGGGCCTTGGGCAGATTCAACCCCTCGGGAAGGGTGCTCCAGGCAGAGGGTACAGCAGGTGTAAAGGCACGGAGATGTGGAGTTTGTTCATTGCTGCTGGAGCAGAGCAAGCAAATGAGGGAGTGACAGGAGGTGTGCCCAGAGGGATGCGGTGTATTGCTGAACCCTTACTAAGATACTCTTCCATCTGGAACAGAATCTCTTCTGACTCAGGTGGCTCTCCTGGGTGTCCTGGGGAAGGATTCCACGGCTGCACTATCCAGAGTGCCTCCAAACGCAACACGGCTCAGCTGGAGGCTATCTCACTGGGGGACATTCTCCCAACTATCAGAGGGTTGGCATACTTTCTCTACAAGCTGGTGGGTGGATGGCATTGAAGAGGTGAAAAAAATAATCGCGGCAGTTTCTGAAGAACTTAGACATGGTGTCTTGCTCCCTCACAATGTATGTTTCGAGCAGAATAACGAGTAGAAAAACCAAATTCACATTTATCTTGCAGCTCACGTCAAAGAAAGGGAGGTGGAATTTGGAGGCAGCCGTTTCATCCATAGGATGTGCGATACTGTGATTTAGAATAAGAAATATTTATTTGGTCTTCAGTCCTCTTTTCTGGCACAGAGCTCTTAAAACCCTTGGAATTTCCTAAGTGATAAAGTTGTCTTTTGTTATGTTAATGAGGAGACTTTTGGGAACCACCTAAAGATGGGGGCTGGTTGCCAGGAGAACCAACCATGCGGTTAGAAGTTGGAACTTTCAGTCCCAGCCCCTTGACCTTCAGGGAGGGAGAAGGCCTGGAGGTTGAATCAATCACCCATGGCCAATGCTCTAATCAATCATGCCTATGTAATAAGCCTCCGTAAAACCCAGAAGGACGAGGTTCAGAGAGCTTCCAGGTTGGTGACCATGTGGAGGTTCTGGGAGAGTGGTGGGCCCAGAGAGCATAGAAGCTCTGTTCTTCCCACATACCTTGCCCTATGCATCTCTTCCATCTGGCTGTTCCTGAGTTATATCCTTTTGTAATAAACCAGTAATCTTACAAGAAAACAGGTTCCCTGAGTTCTGTAAGACACTCTAGCAAATTAATTGACCCCAGGGAGGGGGTTGTGGGAACCTCTGACTTACAGCCAGTTGGTCAGAAGCACAGGTAACAACCTAGGCTTGCGACTGGTGTCTGAAATGGGGGAGGGGGCAGTCTTGAGGGACTGGGTAGTAGATAGTGTCAGAATTGAGTTGAATTGTAGAACCCCCAGCTGGTGTCAGAGAATTGCTTGGTGGTGTAGGGAAAAAACCCACACACATTGGAATTGGGTGCAGAAGTAGAGAGGTGACTGGTATTTTCTGTGTTTATCGAGCATGGCCAAGTGTTAATGCAAGTCATTCAACACACATTTTCCAAGTTCTTACTGTGTGCCAGGAACAGGGCCCACCCTGTGGATAAGCAATAAGCTAGGAAGACACTACCCTTCTTTGGGCTTATAACTCAGGTATTAAGCACATAATCACACCCAAGCTCCTCGGCTAAGCCATTGCAACTTTCTCCCCTTAGCTTTTCACCTGCAAAATGGGGAGAATTTTGTGAGGGAAGTCAAGAGAGGGAAGGGGAAATAGCTCTACAGAGTTAGAAATACTAACATTGGTACTTGGGAAGAAATGATTTGATTTCCATCTCTGGCTATTTCTTAGAGAAGACATTATCTCTTTTCACGTTCTCCTTAAAAAGCCAAGAGTATTTAAAGTCCAAATCAGAACTTTCCACCCTAAGGTGATGGAGCTTGGGCAGAACACTTCTGAAATTTAATTTTGTTTCTTCGTGACAATAAATTTTCCTTTGTGGGACCCAGGGGCCTCTCTCCTTCCTTTATTCTGTTTTCTCTCTTCCTCCTGCAGGTCTTGGTCAAAGTGTCTGCTACTTTCTAAACCACAGGTTTTTAAGCGAGTTGTTCTGTCGGGAGGGTGGGGGAGGGTGTCTCTTGAACTCTAAGATTCCGAGATGAATCTAGCTTGTGGATTCATGGGAGGTTGCTGTCAGTCAGAATCTACTCTTGTGACTCTCTTCTCTCTGGCAACACGTATTTTCCAAGAGCTCCACTCTTGGGCTGCATAGCACGCTTCAAGTTATTTCATTTTAATGAAACTTGGTCTACAATTGCCATTTCTAGGTGGTCCCAGATCTCTTATTCCTCTGGTTTCCTGAAAGATTGGTTCAGGCACCCAGATGTTTGTTGCATCCTGGAAGGGCAAGTCTAGATATAAGCTTTTTCGTGTAGCAAGTTTGCTCCAAGTTCACCAGCAGGCAAACAGGCACATCCACCGGATCTGTGGATGGAGAAGACCAGAGGGGAAACGCATCTGGGCCATATCCTGAGAGACAGATGGTGAAAAGCTCAGAAAGGGATGCAGGATGGACAGGTGGGGAGAAAAGTCTGCGAGATCAGAATGTCTGAAATAATGAGATCTCTTTCCCCAGTTCCCCAACAGTAGGACTCTGAGTGGGAGAATCTTTGAGCAGGAAGAAATGTTAGGAAGCTTCTCATCCCTCACGCCCATTTGACAAAGCTTCAAGAAGTTGAAGCTTGGAGAAGTGACATCAGACAGTAATAAATGGCAGAGCCTGGAGTTGAACCCAGATGTTCTGCCTCCCAATCCAGAGGGAAAAGAGAGTAGAGGAGCCATCTGGGCTTGAAAAACTCAAGGGATTTGGCCAGTGGTAAGGGAACAAGAATAGTTGCCTGCCCTTGAAAATCACCATCGCCTCAGGCACCATGCTGACCGCTCTGCCCATATTATTTTATTGAATCCACATCATTACTAAGCATTTTATTCAATGTTAATTTTATTGGTGAGGTTAAATAACTTGCCCAAAGCTTCCCACTGAGAACATGGCAGAGCCAGAATTTGAACCCATAAGCCATGCTGGGCCCAAAGGCAAATGCTGCCTCCACTGGGTCAGACAAAGGGACCGTGGTTTTGTTCTTAAGATACAGTCATCTTCTGAGAGGAAAACCAAGCCTTCTTCCAGGAAGACTTCCTCAAATGAAGCCACAACACAACAAGCATGTTCCTTATGCAAATGTCTAAACTCTAGGAAATGAACTTTTTTCTGAAGGTCCACATCTTGAAGACAGAGGCTACTGCATTCCTCACACTTTCTGGTACCGCATTTCTCCATCCCACACTTCCAAAATTCTAATTCAGTATCAAACTCTCAGGAGATGCTTGAAGAAGGCCTTCAGAGCCTTCAAGAAGCTCTTAGAAAAAAATGACTGATTTTAAGATCAAGTAATTTTTTCACCCCATGAGTTTCCTCATCTGCCATTGGGGATAATATATTCAAAGCACCTAGATATACATGGATATTCCATAAATGGAAATTATTATCATGATTATTTATATTTTTCAAGACTTTGTCTCCATTGGTTAATTGATTAAAGAGATATTCCCTCTGTTTAACAAAAACTCATTAAGTGTAAGATGGTGGGCAAAAAGTAATGGTGTAAAGATAGTTCTTTAATCTTAAATATGATTCTTATGCACATGATTATCCATCAACACTCTTTCAGTCTGAATTGCCTTCATGTTTTCACCTGGGTCTCACTTCCCAACGTATGGTCATGGCAGACTGACCTCCCAGTCTCTTTTCACTTCTCTCTTTCATCTGGGTCCCCAACCTTGACCTCTCAGCCCAGTAACTCTGAGGGAGAAGTGAGTAATATGCCTAGCTTACAGGGTCAATAGGTGGGGTGTGAGGCCTACCAGCACAGAGGGTGGGCCCCTAAAGAGGCAATAAGAGCTTCTCTGGCTATAATGGAAAAGTCAGAGAGAGAGAGAAAGAAGGTGGCAACAGAGGAAAAAGCAACATGACTGCACATGAAACAACTGGACTGGGGTCGTCTCTCTGGAAATAGCTATATTCGTGATATCAAGAAGATCTTCCCCTCACCTGTGATGCTGCATTTGTGTTACTTACATAGCAATTAAGTTTCCAAACTTGAACCAGATTCTTCACCTTGAGACATTAAGGGGATTGGGGTGGAATGGGCTGGGTGGCTTCATTCATAAATGAGCTCATTCAATAAACATTTATTGAGCAAATACTATGTGAGAAGCAGCATGTTGGGCTTGGCAGGTACAGCACTGAACAAGATCCTGCCGCCTGCCTTGCTAGAGAAAGATACGGAAACCAGTAATGCTCATAAAGTGGAGGTGAGGAGATAGATAGCAATGTTCACTGAGAGTCGCGGTAGTGACTTTCTTCTTCCCTTTACTCCCAGGAGTCTTCATACATTCCTGGATTAGAGCACGGCACTGGACACGTGGTGGCTCCCAATAAACGGTTGTTGAATGAAATGAGTTACTGTAATTATTTATCAGCCTGTCTCCACTACTAGACTCTGAATCGCTCCTAAATAATAATCCCTTATCCATGTATTAAATTGTATAGTCAGGATAGACTAGGAGACCCCCAACATCTCAGAAGCTGAAAACAATAAAATTTTATTTTGCTCAAGTTACGGGATCATCATGGATCGCTGTAGGAGCTCTGTCCATGAAGATCCATGCTGATGAAGCAGCCGCCATCTTGAATGGGGCAGCTTACTATGCCTGCTATGAAAATCAAGCTCTAGATGGTCTAGCATTGGCAGTTAAGACATACCAGCCTGGAAATGACTTACATTGTGTCTGTTCACAACTCACTGGCCAGAATAAGGAGGCGAGGAAGTACATAAAGAGTGTGAGCTCTGTAGACGTGTGTGTGTGTGTGCGTGTGTGTGTGTGTGTGTGTGTGTGTGTGTTATAGGAAAGGAGGAAAGAGGGATGGGTCGATGAATGGAAGAGGATTTCCAAATGGGAGCTGTGAGGAAGCTCCTTTGCATGCTGCTGTGGGCTTGTCCTTCTGGGGCCAAGTACCAAGTGTGATGATACACAGATGGACAAAGGGACAGAGGGCTCATGGCCAAGCAGCTGGGGTGGTGGGGGACAGGGTGGGGTGCAGTGCCTCTGTGACAAGCCAGACGATATGATACTGAGGTCACTTCATTCTCTGGGTATTGGGCAAACTACTCAACTTTTGTGAGCCTTAACCTTGTCTTCCATCAAATGGGATTAAACAGAGCACCTCCCTTAACTGTGTTATGTCAGGACGTACTGAGATAACATGGGTAAAGGGTACCTAGTATAAGACCCCAGTAGATGTTCCTGATTAGGAGAGGAGGATGGATCTGGAAAGAGATGCCAAAGGGACAGATTGTATCTTTTGACTAAATCTGGAAGGCGGGATGAGGATGGGGGTGGGTAGAAGGTGCCAGGAGTGTGGGTGGGGATGTGCCCTTCCGCTGGCTCCTGAGTCTTGCTGGATCTCATCTCAGTTACCCACAGCGCTGTCCCCACTGACGCACATCCTCCCCAGGGGAGCTGGGTCTCTGAGCTCTCACCTAACATCATCATGACTATTTAATCCAAACAACAGATCTTAAGAAAAACAGAGTGGCCACCAGTGGGGCCCTTCTGAATCTGCACGCCCTCCACGACCATGGGGTGTGGACATATGCTTCTCAGTGCTCACTCAATGCAGTTGTGGTTAACTGCACCTACCCCATAGTGGGAAAAACATGGTTCTCTTGGCCTAGGGGTTGAGAGCATGGGCTCAGAGAAAACCTATGTTTATATCTGAATATTTTCCTCCTAGCTGCATGATTTGGAGCAAGTCACTTCACCTCTGTAAACCTCTAAGTTCCTCATCTGTCAAATGGGTATATAATGACGACACCAGCCTTGTAGGATTATTGTGAAAGTTAATTCAGATAATGCACTATAAATGCTTTGTGCAATGCCGGAACACAATACTTGCTGGCAATCGCTATCCTCTTTTCCCCATAGGAACCACATTTCTGTAGGAAAACGGGGCCTAAAGATTTTGCTGCAACAGGCATGGGGTTGCTTAAAAATTAGGGAAAAAAAGAGCCGTGCTGCTGGTCTAACTGCAAATAATGGGAAGAAATAATTAGCCAAAACTCTCAGCTGAACGAAATCAAGCTATACACAAGCCATTAAAACAGGGAGCCTGCCAAGTCTGTGCATCAATTTCAAACGAGGACTCCAATCCAGAGAAACAAATCCCCAGTGCGCGGCCAGCCACCTGGGGCAGTCAGAATCACACTCACAAGCTTTACGGTCAGATTACTCTGGGTTGGAGTTCTTCCTCTATCACTGACTAGCTGTATAACCACGGGCAAGTCACTTCACCCTTCTGAGACTCTGTTTCTCTAGCTGATAAATTAGAATAATAATCAGGACCTCTTAAGAGTGTGAGAATTAAGGGAGATAAAAGCCCTGAGCTGTGGCTTACTCATAGGTATTCGATATTTGCTAGTTTCCACTCTTTCTGCCTTTTCTTGCTCAAGTCTTCGTGGAAAGCAACTTTAATTTCTTTTAACTCCAGCGTCTGTCTGTCACCTATGTTGGGCACAAAAGGTTTGTTGAGACTGCTTATCACCCCAAGACGTCTTTGTGTTTGCCTCATGGAACTGAAAAAGAGTCCAACACAGAATGGAAAATTGATCAGACCCAGGGGATGTTGAGCCAAGGAGTGACCGCCAACAGTGGCCATACACTCTGCCCCATGGATCTGGACCCTTGGAGGGAGTCACACCCTCCTCCTCACTGGTTGTCCCCAGTGGCTCAACCATGGTTGAGCCTCCAGCCTCTAGGTTTAAAGTTGGATCACCATGGCTATAGATTTTACACGTCTTTCCCTCTCCCTGGCAAATAGGGGTGCAGCTGGGAATGCGGCGGGACCCGAACCGCAGCTCCCAACCCAAATGATCCAACACGGCTGTTTTGTCACCAGGCTTTTTTTGTTTTTAAATCTAAGAACTAGTTGTGATTAATGGAACCCTGAGGTTCCTCGTACAGAAATAAGGTCATGGTGAAGAGATGGCCGATTTGAAACCCCGGTGAACTTCAGGGGCCAGAGGAGAGCGGTAATCACTCTGGTTTTGGCTCATCTTCCTTCTCTGTGGCCTGCGACTTCAAGGCTGGGGGCTGTCCCTGCCTCTCAGACTTCCTCTCATGCAAATTGCCCTGGCGGGGGTGGGGGGACGCAAACCGAGAAAGGGAGCGGAGGGAAGTAACGAACTCCAGTCTCCCCAGACCTACTTTCTATTTCATAGGCTAGCCTCTAAGAGAGGTTCTATCTGAGCCCCACCCTTACCTCAGCAAGGACCTGCTTGCTTCTGGTCAAATCCCAGATCTAGAAGCAGGGGCTTGGAGGTGAACCCGGTCCAACCATTTCCCAAGAAACACATGCACTGGTTCCATTCAGAGAAAGACCACAGCTCTGAGGGGTTTATGGGTTTTCTTGCCATCCAGTCCTTTTGTCAGCCTGCACGTTTGCAGAAGTACAAGTCTCAAAGCTCCCTCTCTTTAAATGGGTGGGTCTGAGGAGGGTAAGGGCCTGAATGAGTACAAAGATTAAGGATCACGGAGCAGTTGGGACAGAAGGGCTAAGGAAGCCCTTGAAAAGCAGGTCCCCTCCACAACCAGCTCCTATAGAGAGCACCCCAAAAAGAAGCATCCTAGTGTATGAGTTCTGTTGTGTGCCGACCTGAAGGCTGCAAGCGGCTTTTCCCTTTGCTGGCTTGAGTTAGTGGGGGGACATGTGTGACACATTTCTTGAGAGTCCAAAGCACCACAGCAGCCTTGCAGCTAGAAGTGGCCAAGGGCAGAGAGGAGGACAGACTGGGAGTCCTGGCTCTGTTCGGAGTCTGTGAGGCCTTGAGGACTCAACCCCAGGCTTTGGGCCTCAGTTTCCCCATCTGAAATCAAGGGGGCTGGAATAAACCATCTCTTCGGTCCTCTATTTTTCAGACAAGCCACCAAGGACAGGTTTTGTCCTAGCCCCATTGTCGCCTTAGGTAGGGCTGGCTTGATTCTGATAAAATCTCAAATCTAGATGCAGTGGCCTTCTGGCCCAACCATTTCTTAAGAAATAAAGGCATTGGTGACTGCAGGGAAGAGAAGGGTGGAGAACATTCCCATTGGCCCTGGTTTGTGTGGGCTGATGCACAGGCTGGGAAGGGCACCCCCATTCCTGATGCAGTAACTCCAAACAGTGTGGCTTGGGAGGCCCCTGCCCGCTCTGCTTTGGGAGTACAAAGACATAGTCAAGGCTTGTAAGTGTGAACCCTATCAGGGACTCAGGTCCCTGCTTCCCCATTTACAGAAAGGGGACTGCAGACCTCAAAAGGCCCACAACCTCCATAGGTTACTGTTAACATTGCCAAGTCTCCTAACGTATGCAAATACCTTTAAATCTCATAATACAAATAGGGCTGTTCAGTGCCACAGAACAAGTGCCCAGCAACCTCAACCAAGTCATGTAAAACTTTCAGATGGAATTCCTTAAGCAGCAAAATAAAGGGGATGAGTTGAATTACCCACTCTCCAAAGTTCCCCCGACCTCTATAATTATGTACATAAGAGGGGACAGTCACGGACTCTGGGTAATTCAAATAATGTTCATGAACCCTTGATTGCTTATTTTCTCTTTCATACACGCTTCTGTTGATATTGATAAAGGTCTATCAATGTACATGTCTCTGGCTAAGGTAGGTACCTTGCTCTAAAATATGAAATGGAACAGGGCATGATGTCCCCATGGGTTATGACTTAGGACATTGATCCAGCTTTCTTAGTTCTTCAGCCAACGGGTGTAAATGTTTTCTTTCAAATATGTTATAGATGGGGGAATAAGGAGCTTGGTGGGAGACTCAGAAAAGTAAAGGATGTCCAGCAGCCCCAGGGGAGTGTGATGAGGAAGGAGCTGCTCTCTAGAGCTGTAGGAGAAAGAGTGAGGGTCCTCCCCACCTTCCCTCTGCCGTCCCCACAGACTCCAAGAGCAAAATGGGGATCCACACAGGATTGGGGACCCTGCTGTGGCCTCCGAATTCTCCAGATTTCAGAGAAACAAAGGTGACTTGTTCTCCCAGAGAGCAAGCACGTGTGGGCCAATGCTGGAGGGGTAGGAAAATGGGGGTAAAAGAAAACCTTTGCCAAGTGAGCAGCGGGCAGGGGCCCAGCCGGGGCGTCTCTTATGACGGGGTTCAGCTTGATGTGGCGTCCCTGGGTTCCTCTGAACACGTTCAGTGACAGGCGGTGAGCGGCGCTGTCTGTGTTTGAAGGTATTTCTCTACAGCAAACACCAGGCGGGGAAGAGAGAAACCCAAACCACTTCAAGTGGATTTCAATTTTGAAAGACGCCACATGAAAAGTGCAGAAACCTAAGCCCCCTTTAGTCAGGGCCCAAGAGTAACAGACTCAGGAGGGAGAGTCCGCCTGGCTCCTCTGCAGCCCTCTCCCTGGAGGCCCCAGGTGCGTCTTCACTGTCAGATGCCTCCGCAGAGGCAAGATCTTCCATCTCTGCACACGGAGACGGAGACGCTGAGAACTAGAGCTCAGCCTTGCCCCGCGCGGGTGCCCAAATAGGACAGCCTTCATTTGTGACCCAGTGGCCCCACCGTCTCTGAACTCCCTGGGGTTTGGAGTAGACCTGGGAAGGGTGATGGCCTTCAGGGAAAACCTTAAAGCACACCAGAGTCAATACACTGAGTTAAAGTCCTTCATTCATTCATCTGCATCCATTCATTCTTCCCTCTCTGCCATGTTCCTTAAACACTCCAGTCCTCCCCAGCCACCCACAGTCCCATAGAGAGAGGAGTCCCCAGCTCACCATTCACCTGCTGTGCACCCCTTCACCCCTGACTTTGACCCCGTTCCTTTATGTTCAGAATTCTCATTGGCATCCTTGGACCTTTGGTCTTGGTGCTCCATTGCCAGCTCCTGACTTTGGTTCACCAATTGACTTTTGTTCACTGACCCTCTGCCACAGGCTGACCAGCGGTGCTACACTTAGATGAGATTATTTTGTTCCTTTCCTTCCCCTGCATTTCATGTAATCCAAAATGTTTCAAAGTACTAAATCATGAAATGAAAGGAAGAAGTATGTTGAATCAAAATAGCAACCCTGTGGGTTTATTGGTGGTACAATCCTGCAGAAATTCACCAGTGTTGGAATTCTTTTTTTGTTTTGTTTCGTTTTGTGGCGTCACTATTTTGCCGAGGCCCTAAGACAGGTTGAGTGGGACCCTCAGGTAATCCAGCACTGTTCTCTGCTGCCCGCTCCCAACCCCTTGGGAGCCTTCTGGGGCCACGACCCTGGCTGGGCACAATGCAACCCACCCCACTGGCTTCTGCAGAGGTCAGAGCATTTGTTCAAGCTCTGGGCCAGGGCAGTGCTGGGAAAAGAAAGATCTAAGACTCAGAAAGGGCATTTAAGCTAGATGTTAACTTTTCTATTGCAGCCATATAAACCCACCCTCCATTTTACTCTGGTGTATTCGATTCCTGTTGCTGTTGTAACAAATTACCACAAACTTGGTGGTTTAAAGCAACACAGATTTATTATCTTATAGTTCTGGAAGTCACAAGTCCAAAATGGGTCTCACTGGGCTGAAATCAAGGCGTCGGCAGGGTTGTGCTCCTTCTCGAGGCTCCAGGGGAGAATCTGTTTCCTTGCCTTTTCCAGCATCTCAGGCCACATGCCTTCCTCATCTGTGGCCCCTTCCTCCATCTTCAAAGCCAGCAAGAATGGGTTGAGTTCTTCTCACAGAGGCACTCTGACTTCCTCTTCTGCCTCCTTCTTCTGCCATAACTGACACTTGTGATTACATGGGGCCCACCCATGCAAATAATCCAGGATAATCCCTTTATTTTAAGATCAGTAATTAGCAATCTTATTTCCATTTGCAATTTTAATCCCCTCCTGCTATGTAATATAGCATATTCACAAGTCCCAGTTATTAGGATATGGATGTCTTTGGGGCATTATTAGTCTCTCTACCATACCTGGATGTCTATAAGATCCAGATGGGTTCCAGGTACTTCATCTGTTATGGACTGAATATTTGTGTCCCCTCAAAATTTATATGCTGAAGTCCTAACCCCCAGTGTGATGGTATTAGGAAGTGGGGTCTATGGGAGGTGATTAGGTCATGAGGGTGGAGGCCTCATGAATGAGATTAGCCCCCCTATAAAAGAGACCCCAGATTTCTCTCTAGCCCCTTCTACCATGTGAGAAGATGACTGTCTACGAACAAGGAAGCAGGCACTCACCGGACACTAAATCTACCAGCTCCTCGATCTTGGACTTCCCAGCCTCCAGAATGGTAAGAAATAAATGCTTATTGTTTAAGCCACCCAGTCTATGATATTTTTGTGACAACAGCCTGAATGAACATCATCTCTGCTTTTTTCTTTTCGGGTACGTCCTCCCACTCCCACCCCACCTTTGACTCTCTTTCTTTGAGGAGAAACTATGAAACTATGGCTCATCTATGGTTCACAAAGGTTCAGGAGCACCACAGTCACTGGGCCACTAGTTAATAATGCAGTTATCTGGTTTATCAGTGAGATTTGGATTCAGCAAGTCGAGGAGAGGCCCCGGAATCTGCATTTTAACAGGCCTCCCAGGGGATTCCAATGCAAATGGTCTAAGAGCCACACCCTAGCAGACTCTGGTCTCTAGGGAGCCATTGACAGCACAGAAATTTCAGGATCATCAGTCCACCTCCAAGTAAGAAGCCTGATTGTCCAGGACAGTGACAATGGCCCCGCTACAGGCTGGCAGTCACTGCACTCCACAGTCCAGCCTCACATGACTCAGTTCTGGAGCCCAGATAAACAGAATCGAGGCATTTCAGCTTAAGCTGCGAGAACTATCTTTGTGTTGTGCCATCTGCATTCCTACTCTCTGCCACATCGAGGCGGTGAAAAGGCTATGCCCTTCTAAGGCTCAATGCAAAGGGTTGAGGCCCTGGGTCATCTGCATTTTGTGTGAAAATATTCTGGACAGTCCAACATGGCACAAAGGAAAGAATAAGGACTTTGGGGACCATTCAGGCTTAAATTCAAGTCCAGGAGATGAGTAGCTGTGTGACTTTGGGTACGTTATGTAAACCCTCTGAGCTGCAAAATAACGCCTACCACACAGGTAGTTAACTCTGAGATGTATGTATGTCACTTCCGACACATGGAATAGGCCAAGTAAAGGCCTTCCTCTCCACAGACAAAAACACAATGGTAATCACTAATATTTATGAGAATTTACATGACTGTCACTCTGCGAAACTTTCTGTTCATTATTCATCAAATACTCACAACTCTAAAAAGCAAGTGATACAATAGTACAGACTTCATAAAGATGAGTGAACTGAGACACAGTCAGCTGAAGTGCCTTGCCCAAACTCACAGACCTCATGAGGAGATGGGATCTGGACCCAGAGACTGAATCTAGAGGGTGCACTCGTCTTGAATTGTCTTGGACAATTCAGATTTTAAATATTCTGCCCCACTATCAATCATGGCTTCTGTTCGTGCTTTTTTATTTGGAAAATGTAGCCACTGATCTGCCAGAATTTACTATGCCATGATTTTTTATTTCCATTATTGGTGAGAGGGGAGAAAAGAGGGGAACCATGGGAAAGTGTCTCTTCTGTCCAAAAATTGAAACAAAGGTCGCTGGAAATCCTGTATTGATTGAAAAATAAATTTGAAATGGGCCACGGATTCCATTTTGGAATTTTTGTGCCAGCAAATTCTATCTCAACAGTGTACATTAAGGGACTTTTTATATAGCAGGTCCTTGACCCTGCAGACTGGTCCAAATAAATGTTTGAAGTGGGCCTCTTTGGGATTTGGGGGCCCCACCACAGATTTGTCATCCCAGAAAGGAAGGTTATGAAAGGAGCCAATGTTTACCCAGCACTCTGCGGCTACCATTTTTCCGTCTTTCTGTCTCGAACATTTCCCTGGGGAGACGTCTACATTACACAAGCTGGAGGGAGATTGGGAAAGCATCAAAAAGCACAAATGTGTGTCATAAAAGAATCTTTTTTTACTTTGAATGGAAATCAAACCAGTCTGTGTTGGGTAAGTGTAAGTGGAGGACATGACTGAGACTGAGCAACTCCATCAACAGCCATCAGCACCCATCAGAGCTCACCATTCTGTGCTCTGTGACGTGATGGTGATGGTGGTGGTGATGGTGATGACAAAGATGATGAGAGGGATAATGCTTCCATATTAGTTCCCTAGGGCTGCTGTAAAAATTTACCACAGACTTGGTGGCTTAAAACAATAAGAATTTATTCTATCACACTTCTGGAGGCCAGAAGTCCAAAATCAAGATGTTAGAAGGGCTATGTTCCCTCCTAAATGTTCTGGGGAGAATCCTTCCTTACCTCTTCCAGCTTCCAATGGTTACTGGAAATCCTTGGCTTTCCTTGGCTTGTAGCCACATCACTCCAATTTCTGCCTCTCTGTTCACACAGTCATCTCCCCTCTGTCTGTCTGTGTATCGAAGTCTCTCTCCTTATAAGAATACCAGTCAGTGGATTTAGGGCCCAGTCTCATCCAGTATGACTTCATTTTAACTTAACTACTTACATCCGCAAAGACTCTACAGTCAGCCAATCCTCGGTGCAGGGGATTGGTTCCAGGACCCCAGTGGATACTAAAATCTGCAGATGCTCAAGTCCCTTAGTTGGCCCTCTGAATCTGCGGCTTCTGAATCCACAGATTCAATCAACTGCTGACAGTAAACATAGTACACGATCGATCCGTGGTTGGTTGAATCTGCCTATGTGGAATCCGCGAATATGGAGGACTGACTGTATTTCCAAATAAGGTCACATCCACAGGCACCAGGGACTACGATGTCAACGTATCTTTTTGGTGGGCAAAATTCTACCCACAATGGCTTCTAACATTTATTGACTTGACATTTATTGAGCCATTGCTTTATGCCAGATATTATACCCAGCACGTTAAAATTATTTGATAGACCCATTTGAAATTGCTGCTTTTGTAGGTTATAAATGGTTGAATGTCAACAATTTCATATGGTTAAACCTAAAATGATCTTATTTAACTCTCTGTGATTAGTATCTGCTCTTACTATGCTCTTCCTATTGAATCTACTAACAGGTGAGGAAACAGAGCCACCTGTGGTTGTCAGGGAGATGAAATAGTGGAGTGGCTTTAGGAATTACACAGATGCTAGAAAAATCTACCCCTTCCTCACTATGAGACCAGGAGGGAGTTACCTAACTCCTCTGAGCCCCAATTTCTCCATCTATAAAATCAGGGACTTTTTTGTAATAAGGCTTTGTGTATATAAATACAACGGGATCACTTAAGTCAATAATTTGGAGGCTAGAAGAAGCATCTCGTAGAGCGTCTGGCCCTTAGTAGGTCCTGGGAACAAGATGCTTGAGAATCATCTGGAGGCAGGTGACATTTGTTAAGAATTCAGGTTCCCAGGCCCTACCCAGAGCTGCTGAACAGGAATCTCTGGGATGGGGGCCTGGAAATCTGCATTTTCACTGGTGCCCCTCAGTGAGTCCTCCGCTAGCAAACATAAGAAAACTGCTACACTAAGTGAGTAAAAGTTTTTTCTTTCCTTTCAGCAGACCACAGCAGTGGAATTAGGACTGGCCTGAGTTGTCCAGGTCCCCAGACACTGCAAGTTCAGAGACCAGAGGGAGAAATCTAGGGACCAGGGACAGCTGTCCATTGCCAGAGATGGGCAGGTTTTATGGAGACCTTTCAAGGGGAAAGTGAATCTTTAGCTCTGAATCTTCTGAAGTTGCACATTCATGACTTTTCCGTGACTCGAATGCAAAGAAATACCGTGCTTAAAAAATGCTTGTTTAAAAATCATGCCATGTTTCTTCCAGAAGTCAAATCCTTGTGCCTTGTTAGTAGAGAGAAGAAAAGAAACAAACAAAATCTTTCCAACATTTTTTTTTCCTCCTGCAAATCCTCCAGGTTGGTGTTCCATCACATCATTCCCTTGCCTAAGCACCACGTTTTTCTCTTGGGTTCGGAACTAAGAGGTCCTTGACTTTAAAACTGAGCTTTTGGAAGTTAAGAAGGCTGCTTGAAGAACCCTTTGCTGCGTCTGAAAGCACAAGAGCTGTTTATGGCCTTGCTGAGTGGCCGGTTTGGCGTTTCGTGGGTAGAAGGGACCAGGGGTTTCAGAAGCCCAGTCTTGCGCTTGGTGTATGTGATTTGTGGAGTCAGGAATCCTGTGGAGCTGACCAAACAGGCAGCCGCCTTCCAGTGGGCCGGGAGTCGGCTCCCTGCCTTCTTGCCTGGCCTAGCCCTGGGTCTTGGGGGTGAGGGCACGGCCTACTGGAAGCATCGATTAAAATGTAAGTAGATTACGTCTCATGTGTCTGGGGAATGGATGACATGGAAAGAACGGCAGAAAACCTGTGTGCTTGAGCAGGAAGAATGTGGAATTTGGAGTACACCTCCCAAAGAGATGTACGCTTCCTATTTTCCGGGGAATACATTGAACATTCTGACTATATTTTATTATTCAGTTCTCACCTCCCACTCCCTGAGAGGTAGCCCTGTCGTTAACATTTTATAGACGCGAACTAGCAGCTTAGCGGGGTCAAATGACTTCTCCTCGGTCACCCACATGGAAAAGGGTAGAATATTGATTCACCTTCCCCCCCCCACCCACATCTGACTCCACAGATGCACGCGGGATGCTAGTCACCCTTCCTTGTTTTCCTGGTTGTGTCACTGGGCCTCCCTGAGCCTCACTGTCCTCTTTTGGGAAGTGGGAACGAGAGCGATACCAACCTGAGGAGAAAACAAGGCTGTAGTTTAAAGGGTCTCCTCTGTGAAGGAACATATAAAGGTTAGCAGCTCCCAGTCCCATTCTGTTCTGTGTTTCCGCCATGAGAACATTCTACGTGGATTTGTTTCCTGGGGAGCTGAGGGGAATGGGACCTGGGGCAGAGGTAGAATAAGTGGGCTCGGATTGGGACAGGTTGGAGGTGCAGGTACATCCCACAGGCGAAGGAGCCAGAGAGAGGAGCATTTGAAGATTGACCCTCTCTAGTGGCTCAGACCTGACTCGACTGCACCATAAGCCCCTGGAGGACAAGGACCACATCCTGGTCCTCCCCTAACAGCACACTGCCCAGCATGTGGGCACTCATTCCTCGGCCTAGAGCCCTCTTTGAAGACTGAGTCTCATTTGAGTGGGGCTGCTACTGCTTCTTTTTTTAAACAAACTGGCTATTTAGATAACCACTGCAGAGTTTCGACAAAGCACTGATGATTTGGGGGGAATTCCAGCTTGTTCTTCATAAAAAAGGCAATCTAAATTACACTGATTTGGAAAATGTTATAAACATGGGCCCTGTCAGAGACACAGTCTGGGACAATGGCAGTGCTCTTGAAACTTTGATCTGGAGCATGGTTTCTGCCACCCTTGTCACGGGCTCCAGGGCAGAGTGGTTCTTCTGACGACGATGTGTGGCCGTAGGTTGGTAAGGAAACAGGAAGACCTCAGCCTGATAAGCTGCCCTACTAATCAGAAGTGATTTTCAGCTCTCTTTGAGAAGGGAAACAATTACATTTAGGAAAACCCAGGAAAGGTTAAGCTGGCTGCACGTGTTGCTTAACCGGGTTTGCAACAGAAGGCACTTCATAGATAGGACTTTTTTGGATAAACTTAGTTTTGTGTATAACGCAGAGAGAATAAAGGTCTAGGGGAGGCTCACCCCAACATGTGTGGGAACTGGGCCAAGCGTGTAGTTGGAGTCTAAGTTTCTAAAAGTTACAAATCCAACTAACAAACTGTTAAAAACAAATCTCTAACCTCCTCCCTTGGCAAACATATATTCGTATATTCATAACAATCTGGAAGGTCAGGATCAAATTTAAAAGTTTCTGCACCTAAACCTGGAAGCACAGAGAACATAAACTTGGGGCTGGCCATCCTTCTTTTCCCACCTAAGACTCATTGTCCCAACATAATGAGCCTCGTGCATATTTTCATATTGGTTTCCTGCGGCTGTTGTAACAAAGTACCACAAGCTGGGTGGCTTAAAATAACAGGAATTTATCCGCTAGCAGCTTAGGAGGCCAGACATTGAAAATCAAGGTGTCAGCAGGGCTGTGTTCCCTCTGTGGGCTCCAGGGAGGACCCTTCCTTGCCTCTTCCAGCTTCTGATGGTGGCTGGCAATCCTAGGTGTTCCTTGGCTTGTCGCTGCATCATCCAGTCTCTGCCCCTGTCTTCACATGGCATTCTCCCTTGCGCATCTATGTCTCTCTTCTCATAAGGACACCAGTCACCGGATTTAGGCCCACTCGAATTCAGTATGACCTCATTTTTAACGCAACGAGTTACATCTGCAAAGACTCTATTTCCAAATAAGGTCACATTATGGGTTTCCAGGTGGACATGAATTTTGGGGGACACTATTCAACCTAGTACACATGTCCATACTCCAGTCTGCATATGGATGTGACATGTCTCTCTATGACGTCCTCTCCTGATGGCCACCCATCGGCTCAGGGGTGCACACATGGTTCGTGAGTGGCCTGTTCTTGGGAGGAGTGACCTGGGGAAGAGGCTACCCGGGACCCGGAGGCAGGCCGGGGGAGTGCCAGGAACCTATAGTCTAGACCCAAAGTATAGTCTAGAAGGGGTGTCTGGGTGGGCATGTCTCTGATCCCATGGAATCCTCACCACATGGGGAGAGGGATGGCCAGAGGATGGTTTGGGAGACACCCTCCAAGATGCAGCACCCAGCACAGGGTGTAATGGCGATGATGGCCGAGGGAGCAGAGACAGCTGGGGAAGTATTAGCAAGGTCAAGTAAGACAGAGGTGCTTTATGGGTAATAAAAGATCACAGTAACACAAATTTTCAAATAAATGCTCCTGACACACAGAAACAGAAATAATGAACAGGCAGTCCCTACCCGCAGATGAGCTTCAAGCATAGTTGGAAGAAATAGTATTAAGGTTCCTACGAACACCTTTGTGATCTGCAACGAGGCAGGAAGAGTAGATGTCTGTAATATAAGTAACTAATGAAAATAAACACCACGAGACATTGAAATCAGAAAGAAAAGAGGAGTTCTTGATTCCCTCATAAGTTTTATGGGAGAAGATAAAGAGCCTGATGATTTTGAGGAGGTTTTGAAAGGGTGGGTACAGCTGTGCTGTTGGTGCAGCACTGAGACCCTATTTACCAGCCTAGTGCAACCTGCCAACCCTCAACTCTTCAGAGTCAGCCACACTCTTCTGAGGATTGATCTTGGCTGTCAGAAGCCTCCCATCTAAAAATGCCCGGAGGTTATGCCCTGACCTTGGGGGCAGCCTGCAGTTATTGACTGACTGATCTGGGGGAACAACTTCTGAGCCCCCTGTGGGATCAGGCTGAGACTAGACTACAGCTGAATCCACATCTCTGTTGAGCTCCTCCCACACCCTATCCTGCTTCCCCTTCAAGAATCACCATCTTGAAACAGGAGGAGAGAGGAAATAAGACAGAAGAATAGGGAGCGGGGGGTAGGGGGAGGAAGAAGAGAAGGAAAAAAGGTAGAAGATGAATGATTATCCAGAGATAACCAGAGGAAGAACTGGGAGCTGGGAGATGGGACAGGATATGAGCACATTTAATAAATAGTTGACTGCTTGAAAGGAAAGGAGAGAGGGAAATGGGACTAACAAGTGAAGGGTATTGAGTAAATGTGCAGCTAATCTCAAAGTTAAGAGGGATGGTGGGAAATTGGGGGAGGTGAAAGGAAGCCCTTGAAGACAGTTGGAAAATACAACCCATGGTTTAAAAAAAGAGGTCAGTGGGCCAACCCAGTGACGGAGTGGTTAAGTTCCCACACTCCACTTCGGTGGCCTGGGGTTCGCAGGTTCAGATCCCAGGGGCGGATATACGCACCGCTCTTCAAGCCGTGCTGTGGCAGCGTCCCATATACAAAATAGAGGAAGATGGGCACAGATGTTAACTCAGGGCCAATCTTCCTCAGCAAAAAGAGGAAGATTGGCAACAGATGTTAGCTCAGGGCCGATCCCTCACCAAAAACAATAAAAAGGTCAGAGCTTATAACAAATAAAAAGAGAGAGTCACAGGGCACTTAATACTGAATCTTTAAGATGACACTTGCTTTACGCGATTAGTTGTATTCTTGAAACAAGTTTTGTAAACCAGTTGTTTGCATATTAAATCCCATCTTAAGCACGTTCTGACAAGAAATTTTTCAGGGAAATCCATTACAATCCTTTACACCAAAGGCCCACACTCTGCCCTATTGTATTAACAATAGAAGCTTGCATTTCTGTCTCTGGGTAGCAAGGACCCCCCCTCAGGATGCTGGTCTGCAGTCTCACACTGGGCACTTTGATATGGAACAAGCCGTGAGGGGTCCCAGTGTCTGAGGCCTCATGGTAAAAAGGGTAGGGGTAAAAAGATGGCAGACAGTCACCTCTTGGAATACTGGGATAAAGATACTCCAAAGTAAAGGGGAAAAATTCTTCTTCTGAGCTCTAGAAATGGCACTTGAAGAAGCAAAAACACTGCCAACTGGGAAACAGAAAGTTTGTGCCTAAACCTAGGACACCAGTGGTTTCCAAGTGGGGAGAAGACTCAGGTGGAATCTCATAAATAGCCATGGCCCAGGCCTTGGGGAAGTCACTCCAAGTTCCCCCGGGAGAAGAGATTATAAAACTGATAGGAGCTTGGGGATTAATTTCTCTTTTCACTTTGACATCATAGGAACAGCAGAACTGACGTGGCATTGGTTACTTTGGCAGTAGTTCTTCCCCGCCCCCTCAAAAGCAAAATATTCATGGAAAAGCCAAAGATTGGGAGTCACTTGAGCTCGAGAAGTCTTGCAACTTGGAGGCCTAGGAACGAAGTATTTGTAATTGGCTCCAAAGTCATGAGTTCCCCAAAGGCGTGATAACAGGGTGAAATCACTCCCGTAGCCTTTCATATTAGTGAGAAGCTCGTGGGCAAGTTCTCAAATTCCTCAGCATCAGTTCGTCATATAATCTTTCCCACCAAAACTTTAAGTAGACCTCTTTACTTTCTCTTTCGTTCCATAAACAGCATTGGCAGAATGGTTTTCTTTGGGATTTTATCATACACCGTGGAGCAGCGTTTTATCCCTTGATGAGAATCATGATGGGTGCAAAGCCACAAAGTTGATCTCAGGGTGGATGCTGGGCTGTCAGCTATGCTCATTCACTAATTCAAAGATTCCTTCTTGCTCATTAGTTTCATGGAGAGCACCATTAAAATCCATTCAAATCCATGCAGTAGCAAAAATGACAAGTGATGAAGTCACAAGGCTTTGGGTTGCTCACAAATAGTCGAAACCACAAAGGTTAAATGTGCACACTGGCACGTTTGCCAAGGGTCTGTTGTGCAAGATCTTGAACTCCTTGAGGGCAGGGAATAGGGAATGTTTCTGATTCATCTCTGTATCTCTGGTAGTAAGCATAGTGATAGGCATTGTGAATGAGTAAATGGAAGGATGGATGGACGATGGATGGACGGATGGATGGATGGATGGATAGGGTTTGTGTAGGATAATGATGAGTAATTCTTTTCAACTCAGTGATGAGCCGAGGAAATCACCTTTCTAGAGAAGCACGTCATACTGCATTAGACATAAAAAACATCCTCACAATTTGCAATAAACATATTTCAAAGATGCTGCAGCTTGGGCAAAAGTTTGCAGCATATTCTTTTCAAGCTCTTTGAAATCGGTAAAAATTCTCCTTATTCTGGAGTATTGTAAGCATAAATCTTTATGTTCTAACCAGACCCCAAAAGCTTAACTTATAGCCCCAAATCTTTACATACATCTCCTTTAGTTCATTAATATGTTTTTCCAATTACTAGAGAAAGGAAGACATAAACTTTTTAAAAAGTGTTTTAAAACATCCTTTGAGAAAATCTTTTGCAAGTTTTTGAAGTGATGTCACAAAAATCTTAGGTAGTTTCTGAAAATTGTCCAAATATGGTAACATGCCATAACCAGTTGCTCAGCAATCATTATTGACTTAGGGTTAGAACTGACAAAGGAAATAATATTCTGAAAATGAAAGTGTCTGAGAACCAAGCACAGGCCACAGCAAACCTCCAGACTCTCTGCCTTGGGCATTCCCATTGCCTTTGGAAACCTTGGGCAACCACAGCTGAGTTTTCATCAAGCTGTTTGACCCTATCCTCTGTTGAAAAATAAAATTCAACTGAGTAAATTTTAACGATCTTATAGGCTTTATTCTACCATTCAAGAATTGGGCAGCATCCAATCAAGCAGACAGAAAGGAGCTCTGAAGAGGTGTATGAAATGAAAGCCTTTTGTAGGCAGAAGGGCAAGGAAGTTACTAGAAAAGAGTGGATTGTTTGTGGCAAGGTCACCTTCCTTTGGGGGAAGGCAGGGGTCTGTCAGGCAGGTGACCTCATTCGTGCTGACCAGGTATTCCAGATCGACCGGTTGAAGGTTCCATTTCTGGGGGAGGCTGAAACTGTAATTAAGTTAGGTAATAAGTCTTGGTTTGGTGATGTGGGGCTTAGCACAAGTGACTCCATTGTGGACCTGTTGTCTCCTTTTTAACACCTTAAACAGAGTGCCAGTCTCTCATGTTTGGAGGTAGCTGGAGGACCTCTCCCACTTTGCCCACCTTCCATTTAAATGAAACAGTAATTCTCCAAAAAAAAGAGCACAAAGGTAATGATGGTAGAGGGAGGGTCCTTTTAGGACCAATTTACCCTTTCCATGATCCTCAAATACAAGTTATTTTAAGGAAGTTAATCTCCTGACATTTGTGGCAAGCAGTGGCTACAAATTGCCAGCATTAAGTGGGAATTTAGCAGAGTATCGCTGACCCTTTAGCAATCTTTGAGCCTGTGAGCAGAAGATAAACAATAACAGCGAACCCCCTGCCACCTTCCTCAAGACCCAGGTGAAGGCCCTTCGTTATGCAAGAATGTGGTACAAAAAGCATTTTATGCTCCCTTCTTTCCTCAGTATGCATTCTTGCAGCAAGAAGAAGTGAAAATAGTGTGTACTTTCCAATGTGTAAGGATCCAAAGAGAAATGCCAAATTCTCTGGGCAAAGTCACCCCTTGGAGGGTCCCTCTGGGTAACTACAACATACCTAAATGGCAACCCCATGCTGAGCAGAAATTAAGGCATTAAGAGATTTGCCAGAAACCCTTCAATCTGGCTCATTACAGTTTCCTAAAATAAAAGGACACTGAGGAATAAAGCAGGGAGCATTTCTAGTTCTACAGACGTATGCCAATGATCTACCTACATTTTGACAATAATCATAATAATCAATAATATAATAATCAACAATGATAAGAATAAGTTAATGATGAAATGGGGGTGGGTTTTTAAGAAAGTTTGGGAAGTTGTCTTAAACTGTGCAAGGCTTGTGTCGGGGCACAGTGTTAAACTTTCCGCTTCAACTTCCGTTTTTCAGGCGCAAGCATCTTGCTTGGGGGCGATCTTGGTACCTCAAGGGCTCAACAAACTTCCCAGGTGGGCCCTCTCTCTCCTTTGCCCATCTCTCAACTGTCACCTGAACTCATTGAAATACAGGACTCTAGGTCCAGCCAGACTGAAAATCAGCTCTTCCCAGCCAACCGCCCGAGCCTGGACTTCCACCGAGCACATGGCTCTCTTTACAGACTGCAGATTCACATGGTAAAAATAGAAACTCACGGCCTCACGTGTATATGCAAATTTGCCAGCCAAACTCAGTGCTGAAAATAGTTATTTACTATTTGGCTTGCATATTGGCCCAGAAAACCCTCTATACCTATTTCATGCTCATTTAAATTCTTTAAGAATTCCTGACCCATTTAAATTCCTTGAGGGGTGCCTGGCTTCACAGGGGCATTTGTCTGCTCCTCTCCCCAGCTGCTTTTAAAGAAACGCTGCCTGTCATTGCAGATTGCACTTTGGGGGAACATACTGGCCCCCACTTCCTTAAGGTCCATTCTGGACACCGCTCAACCAAGTGTGGACTTGGACCTAGAATCAGGGCTTCCTCTTGAGAGCTCCCTTAGGTACGGAGGAGGAGGGGTCTTAAGTGACACACCTGGAAAATTTGGAGAGCGGTTTTTCTGAAAGTTTGATCCTTGGACACCGACATCAGAGTCATGTCGAGGAGGGGGCTTGTGAAAAATACAAGCTCCAGGCTCCTCCCAGGCTCACTGAATTAGAATTTCTGGGAGTGGGACCCTAGACAGACCCTGCTTCCTCCAGAAAGTCACCGGGGTGATCTTGATGGCCTCCAAGGGTTGGGGATCCATTACTGGGAAACCACCCTGACATCTAGAAAAGGTGCTGCCAGGGAGTGGAAGTGCTGAAGTCCAGAGGACCCCGTGGAACTTGTCACCAAGTGAGGGGACTGATGTCCTGCAGAAGGGTGATGTGGAAGCGGAGGGGATCTCTCAAAAGCCACCAGGGTGCATGGATCTCTGTGCCAGCACTGTTTCCAGGGGCCGTTCTGACGCTTACAGAATTAGCCCCCGTCCTTAACGGCAATGTAGCAAATTATGTTCACTGCAAAATTGGCTGAGCCATAGGGGTGCCTTCTCTGTCCCCATATTTAGGGATGATGATTTGAGAGAGTTTGGGGTTCTAATGCTTGACAGTGTGTGTTCAAATCCTGTATCCACCACCTACCAGCTATTTAACCCTACAGAGGAAATAATAACAGTTCCTGCCCAATAAAGTTATTGGGAGGATCAAATAAGATCCATATTGGAAAGCACCTGGGGTAATACCAGCCACAGGTAAGCCCTTAATAAACATTAGCTGCTTTTTTAATGTTTTCATGCCCCCTCGAGTTTTATAGCATTCCAGGGATCTCCCAGCCAGCCCTGGGGGTCTGGTGGTTAAGATCTGGTGCTGTCACTGCTGTGGCCCAGGTTTGGTTCCTGGTCAGTCAGGGAACCACACCACCCGTCTGGTGGTTGTCATACTGTGTGTTGCTTTGATGCTGAAACACCAGCAGGGTCACCCCTGGTGGACAGGTTTCAGTGGAGCTTCCAGACTACACAGACTAGGAAGAAGGACCTGGCTACCCACTTCCAAAAACATTGGCCATGAAAACCCTGTGAATAGCAGTGGAGCACCATCTGATACAGCACTGGAAGGTGAGAGGTGGGGCAAAAAGACTGGGCAGGGTTCCACTGTGCTGTACCCAGGCGTGCTAGGAGTCGGAATTGACCGGACAGCAGTAACAACAAGAAAGTCCATCCAGGTGAACACATTTGGAATATAAGGTGCGATGCAAAGTGAAGCCCAGAGGAGCTACAAAACCTTCTCTGAGAAGTCCGTTATTATCCTCTGCTTGAGAAGGAAGCCAAGTTTACCTGATTTTGAAAAGACGCCTCTCCATCTATTGACATACCTCTCTGGGCAGACACACCGGTGCCCGTGTAGACACATCCCCTTCTCACAGCTGCCCACAGACCCATTCCCACACCTACGTGGTACGTGAAACAATCCATACCCACGTAAATACCCACACGCACACTCTGTTCTCACAGAGTTCCATCCACATGCTCCCACACAGACCCATATCACAGGCTTCTCTGCATTTACACAAACACCTTCACATAGACACAACTGCACAAACACACTCAGCACCCCATCCCCGCCCAACATACACACGGACCATTCCTAGGAGTGCGGCACAGATTTGACTCTCTGGCAAAAAAAAAAAAAAAAAAAAAAAATCCTATGGAAGCCCATTTAAGAATGAAGCCAGAGGTAAGTCTTCCCTCTGTGTTACGTCAGCAGGCTGCTCATCAGAGAGCAGGGGGCATGAACACAAACGAACATTCCAGAAACAGCTTTGTTGCCCTCCGTGTACTCTGCCTTCCGTTTTTTTTTTTTCTTCAGCAACAACAGAAATCTGTGAAATGACTGAGGGTGGTTAATTAAGCATTGCAGCCCATATTCCACTGTAGTTTCAATTGGATATGGTGTTCTCTTTCACTTCCTGTTATGCAGGATTGCGGCGGGCTGTTAGACACCTGCCAGACGCCCAGCCCAGCTGCTGCTCTGCCGAGGCATGGGCCGGCGGGGAGGAAGCGCTGGCCCTCGGCCTTGAGAGGGTCTCACTCTGCAAACCAGCCCCTTCCGGTGAGGCGGGGGAGGGGAGGGCGGACACAGCCGATGTGAGTCCACACTGCAGACTTAAGGACCAGCAGCTGGCAGTGAAGACCTTGGCCTATTGTGAGGGTCGTGGCAGGAGGCCAACTGCTTTTCCCCAAACCCCCAAGTCCCAAGTCCTGCCACAGCCTGTCTGTAATTAAAGCTGGAGCATCTACGCAGGCCAGAATCACATGCGATTCTTTGGATAGCACCTGTTAACATCACTTCGGTTAGCACCAGTTTGGTTAACATCACTTAGCATCAGGAACAGGACTGTGTGCAGAAGCCCTCCCTCATTGGGTCATTCATTCACCGGTTTATTCATTCATTCAATAGTCACCTTATGAAAACCTCCTAGGGGTTAGCCTCTCTGTGCTAGGCAGTGGCCAAAGAAAAAGATTAGACACAATTCTTATTAATATTAACATTCCTAATAATAGCTCTGATTTATCGAGAACCCATTATGTGCCAAATAATTGATCAAAGTCCAGTCCTTTATTCAAGGAAATCTCTCCCAGTTTAATGGAGAGATTTTACAGTGTTTGTGATTATTCAGTTCTTAGAGGAAAGTAGAGAGGGGCCATCTGGGGGCAGAGAGAGGGAGAGGGAGAATCAAGGAAAGCTTCCTCAAGGAGGAATTGACTGGCAGATTAAAGATGGCCACAAATTCTCAGACACTTCTGTCATCAAGAAGTGGGATCTACAGCTCCTCCTCTTGAGTCTGGACTGACCTGCTTTGACCAACACTCCATGGTGGAAGTGGCACTGTGCCAGTTCTGCCCTTTGCAGAGGTAGTTTCTGCTTCCTTTCTCTCGAGATCTGAGCTGCCACATGAGAAATCTGCCACACAAGAACCGGCAGGCGGCCATGCTGTGAGGGATCACAAGCTGGCCACCTGGAGAGGCCATGTGCAGAGAAAGAGAGAGAACAAGAAGTTTCACTCCATTTTAAGATTGTGGGGAAACACTGGAGGAATTTTAAGCAGAGAGTAACATGGTGTAATTTGTGTTTCAAAATTATCACTCTGGCAGCAGAGCGGTGGGGGATAGGAAGACCAGTGAGGAGGTGGTCCAAGACAGTGGTGGTCTAAGAGGATAGTGGCAGTAGGATGGAGGAGAGGGAAGAGATCCGGGAAATCTCTGTGAGGTTAAATTGGCAGGTCTCAGAGAATGGCCAGATGTGGTGAGGGAAGAGTTGAGGAGGACATCTGGGTATCTGGCTTGGGTAACTCTTTTCCTACCCGCTGTGAGAGACAACGCAGAAGAAGCAGGTTTGTGGAGTTGGAAGGAGAAGCTGAGAGTAACTAATTAAACCGAACAACATTTCTAGGCTATTCTGGGACTTCTGCCTAATACAAGGTGGCAGACAATGTGTGATGGCTGTGACCAAATGTGGTCATCAAATGAGACCCCACACCATGGACCCATGGTTTTCATAACAGCTTTGCAAAGTAGCCTAAGTGGGGCACTTGGTATCCACTCCGGGGGTGTGGAAACTAAGGCTTAGAGGAGTCAAGTTATTCTTCCAAGATGTCACAACCTGCAAAACACAGAGCTAAGGCTCGACTCGAAGTGCTCTGCATCCAATGTTTTCTCCCTTAGGCAGGCTGCCCCATCATGGATGACTAACACATGGAGGCCGGACAGTGGTTTTTAAGTCCTCTTGAAATCTCAAGCCTGAGACCTCACGGGAAGGAAAGCTGCTTCCAATCAGATAAGAGTTGTCTCCCAGGCAGCTTAGAGTAGAGGGCAGAAGATGCAGACAAGACTAGCTCTTATCTGGAGAGAGAGAGATACAGGCAACCCTTCCATATTAACTTCCCTGAATCATTAGGGCTCAGTTTTATAATTGTCTTTCCAGGACCAGTTACATGGGTCATTGAGTCAAGGCCCAAGATGGAGCAACTTTTTCTTTTTGCAACTGGGTTAAAGAGTAGTCGTCGTAGAGGGAGGTTAGCCATGGAGAGCTGGATTTTAATCTGAATGCAGAGGACTCAAGAGCTCATGTGCTTACCCTCTATGCCATGGGTGCACAATTTCTTTAATTTAGAGTTAAAAAAAGGAATTTTTGGCACAAGATTTGGACTGGAGTGTTGGCCAAATGGAGCAGATTGAGTTGTTGGACTCACATATAAAATTGGTATGCTTGCAGGCACTATGTGATATTTCTGTTTCGCACAACAGCTTCCAAAGATGCCTCATTCCTTCCTCTGGAAGCTAGAATTCTGTCCAACTCCTGGAGCTGACTCAGTGTTTCTCAAATTATTGACCTTTAATCAGCTGCATTAGAACCACCAGGCTGGTCCTCCATGAGAGGGCAGCCTCTGTTAAATATCCAGATTCTCGGCCCCTGCCCCCAAGATGGCCTAAACCAGACTCCGTGGGTGGAGCCTGGGAATCTGAATTCACAAGTTTTCTCCAAATGCTTATGCACAATGACAATGGAGGACCACTGGGAAGAAATACCACTTGCCCTTTTTAAATACTTGAGTATTTATTTAGACTTGTCTATCCAGAGACTGCTTCTTCCACACCTTCTGTGGGACTCACCACAAATAGCAGGACAGCCCATGGATGCATCCATTCTTGGGAAATGGGGCAGTTCTCTGCTTGTTTGCTCTAAGAGCCCTTCCCTCCTTTACTCTGTATGGCAGGGAACTGCCCACTGAGAACGACATTTCCCAACCCCTCATTTGCCAAATGGCTTCCCTATAGATCTGGACAAAGGCAGGTGCTGGCAAGAGATTGAGGGGTGAGCAGAAGGGAGAAGCCAGAGGATTTCTACACCTCCCCTTCAGGTGTCACATACTTGTGGGTTCCAGTTCCCATGGTACAGCCTGCTCTCTGTGGTCCAGCTCCCCTCTGCTGCGTGACTCCTGCCTCTGAGCTCTGGTCCCCAAACAAGATGCTCCTTGAGTGGCGGTGGTTTCCTGTATCTGCTAATCTCTGGGCCTTACCTTCTCCTTTTTTCCTTTTTGGCTCTCCTGACAACTTGGGAACTAGTTTCTCATGCTAAATTTTCTCCTCTGAACTACCTGGGGGTGAGTTCTGTTTTCCCAGCTGTACTCTGATGGATGCAGGCACAACTCAGTAAAAGTCACATCATACGATAACTAGCTGCTAGCCACCAGTGATCGTGTGCCTCTGGTGGGCCAGGCATGGTGCTAACAGCTTTATATACTTTATGGTGAATAGTATTTATTGAGCCCTATTAGAAGCTAGGCACTGGGCTAGCTGTTGGGGATATAACGGGACCAAGAAGTGGTGGCTCCAGCCCTCACGAGGCTCCTCTATGGAGAAGGCCCATCTTGCCCAGGAAATTGCACATGTGATGCCTGGGTCACTGTAGGGAAGTGCACGGTTCTAGAAAGGGTGCCACACAGGGCCTAGATCTATTTGCCAGGTGGCACTGTCCCTTTTTCCAACAGTGAGGAAACTGAGGCTCATAAGGGGGTAGATGACATCACAAAGGGATGTGTACCCTCAGAGCATGCTCATCTCACGAAAGAAGGTACTGGGATGAGGTGTTGCAGGCAGAGTTGTGGGGTGAATTGTGCCCCCAAAAATATACGTTGAAGTCCTAACCCTGGTACCTGAGAATGTCACCTTATTTGGAAATAGGGTCTTTGCAGATGTAATTAGTTAAGTTAAGGTGAGGTCATGCCGGATTAGGGTGGGCCCTAAATCCAATGACTGGCGTCCTTATGAGAGGAGAGAACCAGACCCACAGGGGAGCGTGTGACGACGGTGGCAGAGATGGGAGCCACGTAGCTACAAGCCGAGGACTTGGTGGCAATGCCAGAAGCTGGAGGAAGCACAGCAGAATTCTTCCCTTGAGGCTTCAGAGGGAGCACAGCCCTGCCAACACCTTGATTTCCAACTTCTAGCCTCCAGAACTGGGAAAGAATAAATTCTTATTGTTTTAAGGCACCCGGTTGGGGTCCTTTGTTGCTGCAGCCTTAGAAAACTAATACAGATAGAAAGAGTGAGCTCAGAGGTATGTACTGAGCAATACCACCTCCCGGGATATCCCAGGCCTGATGCTAAGCCATTCCAACAAGACCCCAACCCCCAGGGCTCCCAAAACACAAATTCTATAGAAAGAGGGTGGATTCAGGGGCTTCGCCCACACAGACATCCTTGAAAGAAATTGTATTATTTTTTAGAAACCTAGCACAAGGGAGAAAAGTACAAAATTGGATTATGGTTTTTAAAAACTGTCTACTACGTGATACACACTTTCTATACAGTTAACTATATTTTGCATATAATATGTCATATCCTATTTTTTCCTTACAAGAAACTTGAAGGTACATGTGATGATTGCCATTTGTCAAATGAGCCATCCAGGACACAGCTGTGTCACAGAGCTAAGGAAGGGCATGAGATCTGACTCCACGACCTATGCTCTTTGCATCCTGGCCTGCTGCTCCTGGTACAAACTGGGCACCAGGCTGCAGATGATCACTCTTTTCTCTTGACCCTCATACTAGTCTTGGTTGGCGTTCGCCGAGTAGAAACTGTGCATAGTGGCTCTGGGAAGGAAAAGACAACTTTATCAGAGCATCCACTGTTGGATCTAAGACACAAGAACCACACCAGATTATACTACCTCCCTGGCTTCTCAGTGCAGGGAGAGAGAGAAATGTACTAGAGGAGAGGCGTGTTTTGTCTCTATCTGAGAACGTGATCAGACAATTTCAGTCCTGTGCCCTCCACAGCTGGTAGGTCATTGCCTGGATGGGGCCCAGTGGAGAGATTCTCCCCACAGATTTTCTGTAATAAGGTAAGATATGGCGATTGTGCAAGGGGTAGCGGCCCCCGGGGTAATTGAGATTCCATCGCAATCTACCTGGGGATCTACAGAACCTTCTGCATGAGTGTTCTTAGGTAATTCTGAAGGGACTTGAATTAGGGGGACAAAGCAACATCTCAGCTCCTTTGGAGATAACGTCGGGGTCATTCTTTGAATGCCAAGAGCTCCTAAGTCATGCAATTATTCGCACGAACTGTTCTTGACATCGGTCCCCTTAAACCCTTGTATATTTGTCCTTTTTCCTTAGGAAAAGAATAGGATGGGGGAACTATCACAGTCACTGTCTTTAGAGGTGAACTGTCTCTAAAAGACTGTTTCTTTTATCAATGGAGCTTGTTTGTTATTCCTGTACTGTAGGAGAAGCTCTCTACTAATTTTGATCAAGAGTGAGCACATGCCCCCTCAGGCCGGCCGTTTTCTCCAGCTGGAAAAGCCGGAGGCTTGGTCCAGGTGCTCTTGAGTCCGTTCCACTGATAGACTTTGAAGCTGTCTGAGAATCAATTGTGACCACGTCGTACTCTCTGGGAAATATTTAGGTAGGCGTAATATTATCAAGTGGTTCCTGCCTCAATGCTTTTAGGTAAATATTCTTTACAGTTGACAGAGGAAATGTCTCTGAGAGCTAAAGGAACTCACCCGCTATCACACTAGATAGTGGGAAGGAGGAGTCGGGCAGGTTTATCTGGCTCCAAGGTCTGTGCTGGTTCTGCAGGGCCAGCTCTCTATCCAGCACTGAGCGACCCTGACCTAGGCAGGGACTACACCACCTCCAAGCTATGACAACACAGCATCAACCCGGTTTCAAAATCAGCTGAAGTGTTCAGCTGGCCCTTTTCCCTCTTTAAATCCTCCCAATGAAACCCCGAGGCAGGGGCTCTTCGCAGCCCCATTTCACAGGTGAGAAGCAGGCCAAGGTCTTTAGGACAACAAGCCAGTGGTGTTTGTGTTCTGCTGCTGGGCTCTTTGCTCTGCAGCTTTCCTACAGTCAGTACATCACTCCCTCAGTCCGTACGCCAGGCTTTCCTTAAGACAGTGATGGTGGGGGAACCTGCCCCTTCCCCTTCTACTTATTCTCCCCTCCAGTGGCCAAATAAGCTCTCCAAGTGGACTGACGGCTGTTGAACCGTAAAGGAAGGTCTAAAGCTGATTCTAGCTTTGTCTAACCTGATCTTTCTCAGCCTCATCTGTAAAATGGGATAAGAGTAAACCCTTCCTCATAGTATGACTGTAGGATTAAATAAGTTATTGCTTATAAACAGCTGATATAGTGTTTATTTTATGAGTGTGATCAGGAAGACAAGTGTCCAAGGAGGTAGTGAAAGCTTAAAAGTCTTATATACATTTAAAGGATTCGTCTATTTAAAAACTCAGCTCCATACACAGATTCCAGCAGCTTCCCAGTCCCAGCATATTTACTCTGTGTTTCAAAGACTCACAGATTTTGTTTGTTTGTTTTTACTTCCCCTGCTCTTGAAGTCTTTTGACTGCATTAAGGACTTGACCTGGCTCCTCACCTGCCCCAGGGTCGAGGGAAGCAGAAATCTCAAGAGTCAGAAATGGGCCTGCCTGGCAAACACCAAGACTAATGGGAAATGTGCTGTCCCTTTTCTCTCCAGCCCTCCATATTGTTTCCCCCCGAAGTTCAAGGCTACTGAAGCATTCAGTCTGCCCTCCTGTGTTTTTCTGAGCTTGCAGCTCGTCTGCTCTCCATGCCCTGCTGAATGCACGCTCCTCTGAGTGGGCACACAACTTTGATTTTGGAAGAAGCAAAAGCCTCTTTCAGAGTAGACTCACTCAAGTCTCCCTGCCGATGTCATGAACGTCACACGTTGTCTTCGTTGCTGGTTGGTGATGTCCCCTGTTTCTGGCCGAGGGCTCTGCTTTCAATGGCCAGTTCTTACTCCCAACCAGCCACTTCTCCAGGGTAGTGTTTGTGGGGATGCTGTCTGGACTATGTTAGCGTTGGTGTCATGAGGTCCTGCTCCACAGGTTAGCTCAAGGCCATCGTAACATTATGGGGTAGAAAAGGGGATCCACGTAAGACAATGTGAAAAATACATTTGAGGGGTTTTCCTTGGCAATTATTCTTGGCAATTCTTCTGAAAACAGCCTAATGTGTCCCACCCAAAGAAAATAGCAAAAATGTGGCAAAGTCTTTCACGGAAGAACTGATTCTATAAGCATTTGCTGGATAGCTACTGGGTGCTGGGCATGACGCTGGGAAGACAGAAATGCACAAGGCCCTGCCAGGCCTTGGCGGGTATCACCATTCTGTAAGACAGATTGTAAATGGGAGTAGAACCCCAAGTCAATCTCCCTTGAGGGCTGTGCAAACTATTGACAAGCACAGAGTTTCAGCTTCCTGTCTATAAATAGGGAAGATAACCTGGAATTATTGGAGTTTGTGAGACTCAAACGGGATCGTACGTCACTACTTGGAAGAGCGCCCGGCTGTAGTGAGCACTCAGTAAATATCATTATCATCATTCATGTTATTATCAAAATAAAGCAGTTTCAGCACCATCACAGGTATGAATCGAGTTCCATAGAAACATGGGGTTGTAGGCCCTTGGCTTCTCTTTCTGAGGGAGTGGTGGGGAGAACACACATTCCCCATCCTCCGGTTTCCTTCCACTCACAGGTTCTTCTGGAGACCAGCGGATCTACACCCGGGGTACACGTGGGAGTCCCACCCGCTTAAATCCAAATAGCCCCCAGGAGTCGACGCGTTTTAAAACCTTCACAGGTGATTCTAACGTGCAGCGGAGGTCATGGTCTGCTATATAATTTGCAGGGTCCTGTGCATAATGAAAACGCAGGGCCCGTTGTTCATAGTTATTAAGAATATTCAAGACAATGACAGTAGTGCATTCAACCAAGGGCCAGATGCCCCTGAAGCCAGCCCCAGCTGAGGTTGAGGACCACTGTGTCTGCAAAACATTCCAGCCTCTCTGCTCATGGAGCCTTTTGTCCCCAGAGAAGGGACCATGGCCTGTCTGATTGGTAAATCTGGGGAAACGAGCAGCCACGTTGGGCCCTCTGTTCTGGGGATGGGCCAGTCTGCAGAAAGTGTTTTGCTCTGCTCCTCTCCGTCCTAAGTTTTACAGAGGCGGCCCCTGCCTGGGAGGCCTGAGTGGTCTGGCACTTCCCCCTGGGGGGTTACATTCGTCTAATCCTGGGATGCAGATTCCGCAAGCCCCCTAGGACAATCTGAAATGTTCCAATGACTAGCCCTCCCTTCAGTGGACAGACAAGTGGGGAGCTGACGCCAAGAAGCAGCCAGTGTGCGCAAAGACCCAGGGAAGAGTTTTCTCATCGTGGGGAAGAGCAATGCCAAGGCCGTGAGCTTGCATGGAGCTGGACATACTACAGGTGCGGGGAGAGGTAGGGCATGGGGGTGGAACGCTGGTGATGATAGGGCAGAGGGGATGTGAGCGACAGAAGCTGGAGCAAACACCTGGCAAGGGCTTGCTGGCTTTGGAGGGCTTCAAGGGGACCCTTCCGAGGGTTCTGTGCAGGGGAGCACATGGACACTGTGCCATCACCCAGCAAGTTGCTGCTTCTGTCTGGGATACCATCAGAGAGGCCCCCGGGGCCAGGGGTCCAAGGCAGGTGGCCGGGGCACTGTGTGGAGGGCTGAGCCCCTGAGCCCCCTGCCCACCAATACTAGCTCCTAGAGCAGCGGCCCCTTCCAGGGCATTCTAGGTGGGGCTGCGTGGGGTGCTGACAGGCGCCCCGATTCAGCTGCAGTGAGTCCCGTTGTCCAGCAAAGGCAGCTCCGAGGGGACTCCAGATTTGCAGCCCAAGCGAGCACAGCCTTTATCATTCATTGCACTGCCCTGATTGCCTTTCCGGAGAAACTAACTTGAGAATTAAGAGCAAATATTTGACTTTTTCTCCCTTTTCTCCCTCCCCTCGCTGTCATTTTACACAGTCCTGTTTAGACTGGATGCTGGTTAATGGGCGACCTTTGCCCTTTGGCTAAAAGCTGTGACCAGGAAACCCCACCTCCCATTAATGAGGGTTTTGTTCGGGATCCGGGGAGCGCCCAGCACGCAGCTTCTGCTCTGCAAATGCATTGTCCGCCTGGCTTAGAGAAAGAAAACGGACAAGAAAAACAAACAAAGAGAAAGAAAAAAAAAAAACCCTTCCACTGTTGAATTAAAAACAGCAAACTCCAGGCCCCAAGGAGGTTTTGGTCTCTATTAAGACAACAAAAGGTCCTAAATGCCAGGCTGGGCACAGAGAGCGGAGGGACGCTGGGCGGCGGGGGTTAAGGAAGAGGGGGAAATAGGGCAATTAGCTGTTTTTTCAGAGTTATCTCCGGTGAGTCTGCCACCAGCCCCCGACAAGTTCTGACGTCCTGAGCATTTCAGACTTCAAAGGAGAGGCCCCGGGAGGACACACCGTCAGACCAGGTGTCCCGCACAGACACACGCATCCCATCGGCGCCTTGACCTTCATCCTTCCAGAATGCTTCTCGCTGCCCAGCTCCAAGTGGACGCCAGAGGGTCCACGTCACGTGGTCACAGTTACTTGCTTCATTGTTTTCTCTCTCCTGTGTTGACGCTGAGTATGGCTTTTAAAAGGCTTTATCCTTTTGTTCTATGCAAAACCATTCCGGCCCACAGCCATCTCTTTCACCCTAAAAATTCTAAATCCTGAGAATCAGGGTTCTCCGTCCCGTCCTCCACCTGGCTTGGATCATCCAGCTCTTAGGACTTCGGTGTGACCATCGGCAATTGCCGAGGGCAGGGAGCATGCCTGACGTGATATCCATCCCACCTGCTCTTCCTCCCCAGCACCCAGGACAGAGAGTGGCATGAAGGACACGCTCCTAAACTGTTTGGTCACGGAAGTTCCCTATGTGAATAAATGCTGGTTATTATCTGTATCATATTGGGCGTAATGGCTAAGGATTGTTCCGGAACCAGATAGGTGTATGGAATACAAATTTAAAAACAGCCAACATTTACTTACTGTTGACTATTTGCATGTTAAAGGATTAACTCAAAGTACTTCATCCTCATCTCAAGATTACCCCGGGATTTCTGCAAGTTCCTAAAAGCAATAAAAAAAAAAACCAACTCTTTTCTTTTTGGAGGGAGAGGGCAGACATGAGCAATGATTTGTGTTTGTTTTTCTGTTTGTTTTTAAGAGATTATTCATAAGTCTATTGAATTATACCTCAATAAAAAGTTTATTTAAAACAATACTAAAGAGTCTACTACAAGCTTTGATAAAATCAAAACGCTTGTATTTGGGTTTGTTTTTGAATAACACAGGGACAGGAGAAGAAAGGAAAGGGAAGCAGAGGCGGAGGGGAGAGGGGAGGAGAGGGCAGAGAGAAGAGGAGGGGAGACACTCACTCACAAAGTCGGTCCCCTGAAAAAAGAAGAAAAGAACTGAGGCTTGACAAAGGGGTGGCTGCCTTCCCGACGACAGGAGTAGTGAGCAGAGTCCTCAGGAGAACTGGCCCCATAGGTGTCTGATTTGATAGGTTCCTGTTTTCCCAGCTGTGTGGCGGAGACCCACACTCCTGGGGAGGATGAAGGGGTGGAGAGCACGTGGGGTTTGAATGCCCGTCAGTCCACTGACCAGCCAGACTTGGGGGAAGTGACTTCTCCTCTCCCAGCCTTCATCTCTTCCCCTGTAGAATGGGGAATCTAACACCTACTGCAAGCTGGTTTTGAGGATTACAGGTAACCCTCGATGGCAGGAAATTGGAGCTCATGTTCATAACTATTGTTTTGAAATTTAAGGAAGTGCCTTTTTTTCCCCTTTGAAAGAATGAACTGTTGCATGACAAAGCTGGAGGAGGACAAGGAGGGACTGTCCTATTCCTGCCTCGTGGATAGGGCCACAGAATGAGGCTCCATTGCGGGGTTTTATATCTCTGTACATGGTTATTATGCATACAGTTCAACTTTATGCATTTATATATGTCTATTTCTACATTTAATGTATATACATTTTATCATATGTTATGTATGGTGTATACACATACATGCACACATATAACACATTTTATTATATATTTCGTTACATATGTATGTATATGCACACATATAATAAAGTGCATATAAATTTTATACACACATACATACACATTTCTTAGGCATTATTGAGCACTTACTGTGTCCTGGGTACACTGCTATGGGCTTTCCACATCTGATCTTATTTAAGCCCCATAATGACCCTGTGAAGTGGAAACTACACTATTATCCATATGTTATGGGTGTGGAAACCAGCTCAGAGAGGTTAGGTTACTTCCCCAAGGTCTCACAGCCTTTTAGGGACAAAGTTGAGCAATGGTTTGTCCAACACCAAAGAGCAACGCTTCTAACCACTAAGTTTCCCTGCTAGTCACAGGACAGATGTGGCCTCAGAGCTGACATAAGCCGGCAGGACTTCCCCCACAGGGGTGTCTCTCCCCTGCACTTCTCATGTGCCAGCCGAGCATGCCTTCCTGCACCTGGGTGACACAGTGACAGTGCTGGGAGTGATCCAGCCTGTGACACCAGCGTGAGCAGTGAGGGGACCAACACTTTGAATGACTCAGGACTCCATTCTGGCGGAGCCTTGGCAGCTGGGAGCAATGAGCTGGAGACCCAAAGATACGGATCACATTCTGGTTGACTCTAAATAGGCGGTTAGTGCTCTAATTTCTAGTGAGAAATGGCCCCTTGGATTGTCTCCCTCTTGGCAAAAGCTTTTAATTAACCCACGGACCACAGGCTACTGAGAAAAGTGGTCAGTGTGAAAACGACTCTCTTTTCTGTCACTCTGTATTAAGACCTGTGCCAGAATCAGATCAATTGATATGGTCATCGCTTTAATCAAATCGAGTGTCTGAATATCAAGTTGCCGAGTCCCGGGCAGCACTGCGGTCCCGCCTTCAAAGCGAACGCTTCTTCCAGACACCTCCCTCCATGAAATAACCCACGTTTCTTATTTCTTGCAGAAAGTTTGGTAATGAATGTGGCTTCTATGTTCTCAGCTGTAAACAGCAGAAATCCCCCTTCAGGCACTCCACCAGACCTTTTATCCATACTCAGGAAAAAGAAGTGATTGATTTTGAAGTTAAATGTTGACATCTGCTGTTATTCAAAACCAGGACCTTGGCTACAGTAATCCACCACACTTTCCGCGCTGCCACCAGTGTGCGGCAAATGAAGACAAGCTGTTGTCAAATGAGAAATGCAAAACAGTCAATCTGTTTGTCTGTTTAATGTAACTGGGAACATAAGCTGCTAAAAGTGGTACCATTCGGCACTGTCAGATGGGAGACGCTCCCCAACAAACAAAAGCCTAATGACCCATTTTACTCGGCGCTCCGGAGTTGCTCCTAATGGTACTTTCCATATGCACTCGAACAGGCTTTTATCTGAAACTGCAAATGGTACGATTTTCCATCCAACACAAGCGTGTAATCTGTGTGTGTGCGTGCGGAGCAAGGGGGTGGGAGGCGGCCCCTCCCGGCACCAGGGAGGAACGTTGATGTTCTCGATGTCTTAAAGCAGGAAGCATATTGTAGAAGCATCTGACTCTCATCTTCCCTTTACACCTGTCATTGGACTGTATTAAAGGGAAAAAATCAAGTCATTAACCATGATCGATATGGTTTTAATAAGTAAGTGTTGTGCCTCGCCAGGCGGATAAATAGCAGGGCTTCCGATAGCTTCAGAGCCCGGCGCGGGATTACAGCGGGAAGTTAAAGACGCTGCCGACGTCTTCAAGGAGTGTGAGATTTGGGAAGCAGGGGCTCTCAACATCACCCAGGTTGCAATTCTTCAAGAATGCTCCCTGCTGGGACTGGACTCTACAGCGCCTTTTACTTTGGGAGCTGTCTCCCACTTTCATTTCTCAGGACTTCTAGTGCCTTCCCCCCAAAATGCTGGCCAAACCCAAAGCCTGCTAATGCCTTTAAAAGTGTGTCTCTCATTGGCATGGCAGATAACGATGCCTGTTGATTCATAGGGAGTGCCAGGAGTATTGTGTTAAGAAGGATTCTGAGGCACACTCACAGAAAAAAGTGTTATAAAGGTTATTAGACCCTGATGTTATTTGTCTGATGCCACAAGCCAGTGTTTATTAAAAAAAAAAAACAAGAACAAAAACAAGTTGGGACAATCAGAACCCAATTCCTCATGTTCAGGATCCAACAAAGACTCCTGTATTTATACCAGAAAGTCAAATCCACTTGAGTCATGACAAAATGGGGAAAGAAAGGGAGGTCAAGGGGCTGATGCACTTCACTCAAAAGACTCATTACAAAAGAATATGTCTGGCTTCAAACAGCATTTGGATACACATTCAGTGGAAATAAGGAGAAAGCATATGGTTTACATTTCCTCTATGAAGAAATATGGGTGGGAACCTTGTGGGACCCAAGATGCAATAACAAATACAGATACTTGACAAGGCTTGGCAGGCGAAGACAGAATATTTCTGTGTTTACCTGACAATGTGACTGGAGTCCAGCCCACCGGGGAGCAATCCATTTGGTTGTGACCCGTCGCACCCTGGCAAAACGTCCTTGCAGAGACATTAATGTCAGCCTGGGAAGCATCCTTCCCTCCCCCCTCCAGGCAAGCACTCCCTCCAATGAGAAATGCTGATCCTGTCGCACCAGCTAACGATGCACACTTACACCGCTCGGACACCGGGCCATACCGGATCGTATTACCGTGCAGTATTACTGTGTAATAACACACGGAGAGGAAGTGCCGACTTTTTTGTTTTTAATCTTCCCATTCCGGTCTTTCGAGAAAACCTAACTCTGACTTCTTTTTTGGTGTGTGATCATTTGAATGGCTTGTTTTATCTTTAATTTTTGTTTTGCTTTTTTTTTTTTGTCATCTTACTCTCAGGACTAGCCTTTTTAATTCTGGAAGTTGGGGATAAAGGGAACAAGAGAGAAGTCAGTGAGAGCAAGGAAAAGAAAGGTGTTTCCTGCATTAGGGTTATGAGAAATGGTAACAGGGGTTTGAATCATCAGGCTGCTGAGGAAAAAGGGGGACACCTCCCTCTCAATCATATTTATTTTGGTTCAGAACAAGTGTCATTTGTAAGCTAGGGGCTAAATGATTATTTTCGCATCTATCACACCTTTGGCCAGGAACAAAAAAGGTAATAAAGGTGGGGTTGGGTTTTTTTTTTTTCCATTTCTTTCCATGACAGATCACAAGTCACATGAGCAGTGCTGCAATGCTGCCTGGATTATACGTGGCCTCTGAATAATAAATAGGGAGTTTCTAGAACCACCAGCTCATTAATGAGCACTAATTCAGAATGGATGGCACAATGTTCAGTAATTTAAGCAACGTGGACAATGAAGGTTCTCAACTCTGGTACAGAGAGCGGTCTACAGAATCATGTGGAATGAGCAATTACAGCTAATACCCACTTCAGCTTGTACCGGAATGTCCAAAGAAACAAGGTCACAGCGGCGGGCCGGGAGCTGATCCTGGGGAGCATTGCAGGGGAGAGGGAGTCAGCAGGGCAGCTGCACTGTCTCTGTGACTTGGGCTCGCCCATGAATAAGCCCCTGACAGCTCCCGCCAGCACCGGGCTGGCGGCAGAGCTGCGACAGCTCATCCTCTGAGCATGTTCACGACCAGCTGGAGTGTTCGGCAAAAGATGGCCAAGATCGCAGAGGTGGCTCCAGCCCCGACACTTGCAGCCTTGATCTGCTGTTGGAACAGACGAGGAGCGAGTTCTAGAAGCTTTTCCTCCCCAGGGCCCATGGGAAAGTGTTCCTGTGAATGAGGGGTGCACCCTCCCGGGAGATGCCCCTCGTGTGCTCTGAGGTCGACAGCTGAGAGTGTGCAAGGCCAAAGTCAAGGGGCTCATGAAGCCAGCAGAGGTCACAGAGAGGGGCTGAGCTGGAACTGGGGGCTTTAGACCCTCCCGGCACACCAGAGAGATAATAGAGAAATTGAATACAATTTGGGGCTCTGAGGATCAGGCATCACTTTGTGTGCGAGCCGTAAGAGGCAGGTTTCTTGGTTGCAAGCAATAGAAAGTGACTCTGGAATATGTAAGCAGAGAGAGGAATTGACTGAAAGGGTACTGGGGGCTCATAGCGTCTTCAGGAAAGCTGGAGAATGAGATTCAGAAAGCAGGGAGACAAGGCAGAAGGTAGGACCACATTCTCAGATGAGTTCTTCATGGCCACTGCCATTGCACTGCCACAGGATGCAGGGGACAAGCTTGCTTCCCTGCCACCATAACCCTGGATCCTGGGCTCCAGCAACAACACCCTGGACTCTGGGTGTCACTCTTGCCACTTCTTGGCTCGCCTGACAACTGATTCCAAGTCTAGGGCTGTTGTGTAGGATTGATCAGACCAGGTCACGTGCCTGCTCGCTTCCAAGGGAGGTGAGGGAAGGCAACACTGACCTTTCTGGCTTCCACGCTGGAACGGGGTCTCTGCCTCCCAAGGATTCACAGAGTGGTAAATTCCCCTTAAATAAGACTGGCTATCAGATGCAGGACTGCACCAGAGTGTCAAATGTCTGCTCTACATGCTTTGTCTTCTCTCTCTGTGACCTATATGCAAGCCACTTTCCCATCCTAAATCTCCAATCCTCATAGCAAAAGACTCCACCCTCACAGGCTATAATGATGATGACCCCGGGCACTTCGTTCATTCATTCCACACACATTTATGGAGTGCCTGCAATGTACAAGGTTTGGTGTAGCTTCATGGTGGTGCATACAACAGGGCAAGTCTCTCATCCATGGAACAGCCTTTGGCCTCCTAGTGGAGATGGACAGGGTGGTTTACGAGGAATTGGAGGTGGATTAATAAGACTTGCTGATAAATGGGAAGTGTGGATAAAAGAGAGCAAGGAAACAAAAGACGTCTCCAGCTTCTGGGAAATGTTACTGGTAAAGCCACCGGCTCAGTTCTTGGCATACAGTGAGTGATCTACCAATGTTCACTGCTAACATGACCATCAGATGCTTATTATCATCATCGTCCTTTTTATTTTTATCACCAGCTGGCCTATCCTCATAGATAACTCAATATAGCATAGGGATTACGGGCTGCAAATGGCCTACGTAGGCTCAAATCTTGACTCTGCCATTTGCTAGCTGTGTGACCTTGGGCAAACTACTTAACCTTTCTGCACCCCAGCTTCCTCCTCTGTAAAATGGAGATGATAAAAGTAGCTACAGCAGGGCCGGCCTGGTGGCGCAGCAGTTAAGTTCCCACACTCTGCTTCGGCTGCCCAGGGTTCGCTAGTTCGGATCCTGGGTGGGGACCTACTCACTGCTCATCAAGTCATGCTGAGGTGGCATCCCACATAGAGCAACTAAAAGGATGCACAACTATGACATACAACTATCTACCAGGGCTTTGGGGAGAAAATAAGCAAAAAAAAGGAGGAAGATTGGCAACAGATGTTAACTTGGGGCTGGTCTTCCTCAAAAAAAAAAAAGAAAGAAAGAAAGAAAGAAAAGTACATCATAGGGACTTGTGATGAGGATTAAATGTATTATTTTATGAAAAAAGCCCTTGGGACTGTGCCTGGAATATAAGAAGAGATCCATATGTATAATCTGCTGTTGTCATTATTGTTGTTGTTGTAAATTTTTACCAGCTTCTACTCATCACTCACACCCCATCCTGCCATCCAAACTGCCTGTTTGCAAACTGGATCCTAAAAAACCTGACCCTCTTTTTCCACTTGAGAATCCAGAAGGGAAAGTAGGTCTCCTCAGGCCTCCCATGAATCATAAACTGGAGGTTTATGGTGAATCTGGTGATTGTGGGCAATTCTGTGGCTCAGGCATGGGTCACTCTGACCCCAGACGAACTGACCACAAGGCCTGGCCATCGCCAGCTCCATCTGCAAACTCACGGGCCTGCGAGGTGGCAGGGCACGGGCTTCCTAACTGCCTTGGCTTGGAGGCGAGTGCTGTGGGGTCTCAGAAATGGGGACCATTGTCCCAAGGTTAAGTGGGAGCCACAGCCCAGGTTCCCGAGGGCGAGGACACAGGCTGGACTTCTGCTTTCGAGCTTGGCTGAAAATAACGCATCAGCACCTTTCCACATGATCGCAGTTCCTGCGCCTGCTGGAAACCAGAAGTGAAGAAACACGTCCACACTCACTCAATACATCCCCCCCAAAACGACAAGCAATGACATTAAAATATGGTAGAGTCCACTGCTGCTCTTAACTTAAAAAAAAGTAATAAAAATACCGTCTAGCAAGTATTGAAACAGAAAACAAAATATAAACACACAATGGACTAATGTGCAGGATAACCAGTTGGACTAAATTAGACTTTTTCCTCCTCTCCTGTACCTATTTTTCTGGAATGAAGTCTTCACATAGACATCAGACGGTATGAAATAATTAGTCGCTAGATTGTGCTAGAATGACCGTCACTGTGGGGCCCGACATTTGTGAAGCTGAGGGCCACATCTCTGGTGTTTGCACAAGACGTGGCACAGAATGCATGCATATTGAAGTGAAAGCCCATGTGAATATGTGACTTAGCACCAAGGCCAGCAGATGACTCTTATTTGGGAGCGCTGGATAATGTACATGTACGGAAATGCAATATGAAGGAGTGCATCTACTGAGCTGCCTCCACCTGCCCATATAGTTAGAACTGGGTGATCTGAGCTTAGCCAGACTGGTGCAAGCAGGGATTCAGTGGTCCCCTTCTGAGTCAATGTATAATCTCCACCAGCCTCACTGTTCCACAGGCGGGTGGCCACTGCCCATGGTGGCTGAGGGCCACGCTATTGCAAATGAAGCCCCCAGCAGCTGAGAAACAATGGAATCTTCCTCCTACAGGTTGCCCAACTGGTCATCAAGTCAACACTTCTTGCATTTGTCTCTCTGCTCTGATGAGTGGGAAATGTGTTAACAGACGAGAGCGCCTTTGACATGTCCAGAACGTTCTGGGAAAGGCTGCCACATCAGTAATAGTAACAGTAACTGCTAGCATGTGCTGAGCGCTTCTGTGTGTCGAGGGCTGGGCTGCATGTAGGGGAACCAACTCTCCTAGTGTTAGCCCTGAGAGTCCTGCCTCCTAGGAGACCCCTTGGTCGGGCAAACTTGAGGAAGTTAGTATCATTGTTTTACCATTATTTCCACATGGGGAAACAGGCTCAGTGAGTTACCATCTTGTCTCAAGGTCACACAGCCAGTGAAGAATAGAGCAAAGAGTCAAATCCAGGCTGTCGGAGTCCAGGCCTTATGCTCTAACCACTGCACTACACCACCGCATCAGATCAGCTAACAAAGCTGCCAAGCTCTGCAGACAGCCTTTCCTGGACTCTTGACAAGCCCCACGCAGCAGTTTCTCCATGTCCTACGCTTTGACTCACTGGTCCTTTACTACAGTAAATATTGGATTGGACCTTTTGAAAGCAGAACTACCTCCTTGTCCTCTAAATCCAGCCATCTGCCACGAGACCGCCTGCCTGTGCCTCAGTTTCTCTTGTTTTAACAACAATGGTGATAATATCTGACAGAGCCCTGGGAAGGGTCAGAGCATGTCACGTGGGTGGTGTCCCTGAAGACCCACGACCCTGCTGACCCAATCGATGGTGCTGTCGAGGCGATCAATACTGATCAGTGCAGCTGAATTGACCCGACACAGGTCCACATTGATCATTGAAGTCACCTGGAATAGTCAGATCAGCTGGGCCATGGTTCAGGGACCCGGGTCACTAAGGCCCTCATTAAATGAGGATCTAGCCTTTTAAAAATATAAGGTGTTACTTAAAAAATCCCTCGGACTTCAAGAAGCCCTTGGATGGTGGGAGTTGGGTCTAGGGGAGGCGAGAAGTCAAGTGTCACCACATTACATAAGGGCCTGTGTGGCTGCAGACAGGCTAAATCACCTCTCCGAGCCTCAGATTACTTTTCAGGAAAATGGGGGTGAACGGGTATTTGCCTCGTGGAGTCATAGGGACCAGGCAATGAGATGAGGTGGTAAAATGCTTAGTATAGAACCTGGAAATTATAAAGTGTTCAATAAAATTTGACTTCCTGGGATGATTTACTCTGAATAGGAATTTTCTCCCACGCAAAACCACCTTTCCTGTTGGCATCTCAAAATTTTGAAGCCCTGTTAAAAATCGCCTGGGCCTCTATCAGTAGATGTCTGTCTTTTGCAAGCATCCCATTTACTCCTCAGAATAACACTATGAGTTTCAAAAGAGACGGCTCACATCAACCCATCTGGTGAGGGTCGCAGAGCTAGGAAGTAGCAGATGAAGATACGAAGCCAGATTCTCTAGACTCTGCAATCTGTGTTCTTTCCACGGTCCAAGCTGCTTTCCTAAGCCCAGCGGTGGGAATATGAGAGACGAGAGAGAACAGGAGTCCCACCTTCCGGGAGCTTGGGGGGGGGGGCTCTGCCGGGTGATGAGCCATTTGTGCAAATGACATAATATGAATAATCCCATGAAATAGTGCAACCTGGGTGATAGGAAGGGGGCGGTAATCTGGCCCCAGGTTAGAGAGAGGAGGGAGAGGGATGGGCAGAAAAGGCCTTAGCGCAAAGTTGGCATGGGATCTGAGCTCTGGCTGCCCAGGTGGATGTCAAGAAACCATCATGAGCGGGGAAACGGAGGCCAAAGGAACAACACAGACAACCATGTGGAGGTGGGAATTCTCTGGGCTAACTCAGCGAATGGCCTCACTTGGCTGAAGGCTTGAGTCCTGGCCAGCTGCTCACAAGTGCCTTGTTATATAATCGCCTTTATTGGCTATTTGTAGAAGATTCACCTAAGGTTACCATTTTGTTGGGTTTGCATTTCTCTCTTTCTTCCCTGCTCTTCTCTCTCTCTCTCTATTTCTATATCTATCTCTATCTCCCCAGAAGGTCAGCTTTCCTCATACCTCACTTCTTTTCTGCTTAACAGGGATCAAGCTAAGTGAGGACTTAGGTTTTCATATTCAAGTTGGTTTTTATAGGTAAACTGTTTTGCCCTAGATTTTGGTGCACTGCCTCAAAATACGGAGCGCAAATATTTTATCTGGATGTATGTTTCATTTTTAAAGGAGGCTCGTAACGCTTGTCCAAAGCCAAAATGCTTCCACTTGAATGTAGACTCAATAGCCATGAAACAATATCCCAGTCCCCATCCGCAGAGGGAATGGATGTGGAGTTTGTTTAGAAATGTGCTCCCTGCACTAAACTTCTACTGTAAATTACGAGGAAGCCATTAGCGTATCTCCCTCCCACGTGGGATGTGGATGATTGCCCCCTCAGACAAAACCGGAAGAGCAAATTGAGGAAAATCAGCCATATCTCCATGTAGTGGGAAATTCATACAACTGGACTCCCAGCTCCTGCAAAATGGAAATAAAAAATCTCAGTGGCTGCTTTAACTCTAAGGACTTAGGAAATTGACTAATAATGCAAATATCCAGAGGTTAATAGCCTGGTGACATTACTGTAACTTGCACGGTGGCTTAAAGGGCATTATCCATCACATGGCCAGCACTGGTCAGTTAGCAGAATGTATGGATAAATATCAAAAGAGGAGTGAACTCCCAGAATGGGGAATTAATAAAAGCTGGGGATTTCTTTTCCCCATTTTCTTCCTTTAATGGAACTGGGCAGCACATAATCTTAGTTTCATTTGCTCAACGTTCAGTCACCTTTTCTTGCATATGAGGCCAATCCCTGACAGGGGACATGAATGGGAGCATGAAATGCCCTCACGCTCTCATTTTGCCTTTGGTGGGGGGCAGGAGAGGGGAGTCAGTGAGGTCCAACCAAGGGAGACGTCATAAATAAGCAAAAAACAGTCTATGCGATGCCTTTGGCTATGGCTGTTTGGGACAAAAGGAAGCCAGCTAGAAATTAGCTAGAAAAGTCTCCTAATAAATGTGGTTCTCCTAATAAATGTGGCCAGCTCGAAACGCCAGCTCTCCAGGCTCAGGTCAACCGCCTTACTCATTTACTGCTCTCACGTTTGGGCGGCGTGACGGCTGCCCCAAAGAGGTGGTTCCTCTCACCACTGAGTGGGTTGACTTGATGCAAAGGCACTTCGCCGTCCCTGGTCACCAACTGAGATCCCTTCCATTGTCTCCAGCTCACCTGGGTGAATTTCTCTCCCTCTGCTGCCCTTTTGAGCTTTTCCAGAGAAGGGTGGAGCGGTATTATCTTTGGGAGATTGTAGATTCTCAGCTCCTGCTGCTAAAAGGAAAATTACTGCCCTGTGCAGTCCCTGGTCGGGTTCCAAAGGAGTCTTGTCGCATTATTTAAATACTGAATTGCGATATGATTGAAGTTGGTACCAAGTTGCTCTTGGCAGAGTCTGTTGGCTGGCAGGTGCTGGGCATCAGGGCTGTGCTGCTTCAGCTAACTGCTCTGGCTTTGCTGCTCCCGGGAGCACCAGCCAAGACCCAGGCTGCTGCTGCTGCCGCTTTCAATTTTTTTTTTTTTCCTGCAAAATGCACAGAATCCAAACACCCACCCCCTCGGCATGGGCCACTCCCCATGTGGTGTCTCTGGGCTGCTTCATCCAGATTTCTCCCTAGGTTCCTTCACCTTGCCAGGCTGTCTATCCCGTGCAGTCCTCTCTCTTGGCTCCAAACTGCATTAAGCACAAGAGAAAGGAAAAACACCCCGTCCAAAGAGCTTCCTGCTCCCACTGCAGGCTTTCTTGCCTATATTTTTCTCCCCCAAACTAGCTTCAGTTTGCACCCTTTGGCCCCACGAATGGCAGGCAGGCAGGGATTGGCCTCTTCCTGCTTCTTTTTTGAAATGGAAAATATGTGTCAAACAGCCTCTTCTGCAATCCTTTGGGGGTAACCTGAGTTTTCCAGAACTGTTCGGAACGTCCAGGTTTTCATGTGCAAATGGGTATCATGCTTTACCAAATTTGCTTGGGGATGTTATTGTGATTTTTTTTTAACTTTTTAATTTAAATATTTTTTAAATTTTAGGACACAGCTTTGTGTCTGCCCTTAGTCGCTTTCCCCACAGTCTTCTGGGTGGGGCAGGTGATGTGAGTGAGAAGGCACTCAGCTGGAAGGAGAGGAGACCGCCAAGCCCAGGTCAGGCCAGGAGAACCTCCCTCTGCGGTCGGTTCTCAGTCCAGAAACTTCTACCGTTTCACTCCAGAGACTCAATTTCACAGCTTAGAAGGTTCTTTCCCCAGGCCCTTCAGCTCACTTCTCCTGTCTCAGAGTGATGCCACCCCAGCCTGTCGGGGCCACTGAACTACAGTGGCGTCCTGAAATCGGTCCAAGTTTCTGTGGGCGTGAAGGTGGCAGAAACAGCCCACGGATGTGGACAGTGTCCTCCGTAATCTCTTAGCACTCGACTCCCCTGCGGGAGAAGCAGGATGGCCAGGAAGGAAATGTGAGGCTCAGGAGGGAGAGCTACTGATGAAAGCCCTATGTCCCCACCGACGACCTTGAGTAGCTGATAAAACTTGTCTGAATCTGGATTTTTCACCTCCGTTTCCCTTCACTTCCTCCTTCCCTCTCTCCCTTCTTATTCATTATTATTATTACAAAAGTAATACTTGTTTTTTGTACAAAGTAAAAGGAAAGTAAATACGTAAGGTAAAAATTGACATTCCACCCCCATCCATCCAACTTCCCCTGAGGTATACCCACTATTAATGGTTTCACACACACCCGTCCCAATTTTTTGCATATGCAACCACAAAGCCACATATTTGCAAGACACAGCTAATCGGACCCACGTTGAAGAGTCATTGCAAGCATTAAATAAGAAAATGGATGGGAAATAATAATATTAATAGCTATCCTTTCTGGTGTCTGATTTGATTTGATTTCGCTGACCGCCTTTCACGTGGGCCGGCTGAGTGTAGATGCTCAACACTCATACTTCTGTCCTCACTGGCTTCTCTGCCATAGCACACCCCGATTCTGAAATGACTGTTTGCTATTTTATTTCAGTTTCCACAAGCCAGGGCAGAGAGACAGAAATCCCTTCCTTCTAGATCTTACAGCCCTGGGCCTGTTGGGGATACGCAGGACAGTCTCTAAAGGAAACATCTCAGTTATCAAGGTCAAGAGAACACGGCAATTATTCTGTAACCCAACGAGCTGCTACCTTCATATCTAATCGCAGGACCTGTCTTCGTGCCTGTCTCCCCGGGAAGAAAACATACCTTCCCTTATCTCCTGCTGCATCTGCGATAAGGGTGTTGGATGAGTCAGATTGTCTGGGTTACACCTAAGACAGGCACCTTCGCAAGTTTACTTATTCTGCAGCTGGGCAAGAGTCTGTTTTATGGTTGACTGTTTGGGACCCGAAAGAGGCCTGAGAAGATCCGTCTTATGGCATCATCTGTCCCGTATGGGATGAGATAGGGTAGGCAGGGTGGAGGGAGAAGGAGTTGTGTTCAGCTGAAAACACGGGTTTAGGGGCCGGCCGGGTGGTGTAGCGGTTAAGTTTGCACGCTCTGCTTCCGCAGCCCAGGGTTCGCAGGTTCGCATCCCGGGCGCAGACAGCTTGTCAAGCCATGCTGTGGCGGCGTCCCATATAAAGTGGAGGAAGATGGGCACGGATGTTAGCCCAGGGTCAGTCTTCCTCAGCAAAAAAGAGGAGGATTGGCAGTTGATGTTGGCTCAGGGCTAGTCTTCCTCACGAAAAACCCAAAAAACAAAAAACACGGGTTTAGAGAGGTAAACTGGCCAGATAGAGCTAAGTGACCCTGGGCAAAGATGGAACTTCTGAGCCACAGTTTCTTCATCTGTAATGGGGAATAAGAATGCCCGTCTCACAGTTTGTTATGAAGACTGAATAAAAGTTGAGAGGTAATTAGCCTAGCATCCAGCACGTGGACACATGGTAAGGACTCAATAAATGAATGCTTAAAAAAAATGGGGAAGAAATGGCAACATTTTTGTTCAACTACAATAATGAATTTTCCTTGAACAGCAGGAAGAGGAAGAAAAGAGTCTTGCAGAACGGAAAGCAGAAGCACTAGTGTTTTTCTGAGGTTGTCTGATGAGACAGGCAGAGTAGAAAGGGAGTAGGGGTCAAGACGGAAAACCTGGGCCCTCGGTACAGAAGAAGCCCTGTCATTACCCGCTTCCATGATGCTGAGGGCTCCAGGCATCGCCTCCCACGGGAAAAAGCACAAAATGGACCTCTAAATGTTGACTCCAAATGTCAACGGCTGTCAGGGTCTTGGAGCAGAGCTTTGTCCTTCTCCCAACACCCTCCATTGTTTCCACGTTGTTCTCATTACTCTGACTCCCAGGAACCACATCCCTGTCTCTGTCTTCCTCATGTGAGGCTACATTTCGGGCCGTCTCGATTTTTCGTTTTTCCTGTTTCTTTGCTTTTAGCATCTCCTAATGCCTTGGGTGGAGACCCCCAGTTTTAGCCCTGCTTCTGCAGAATCCTAAGCCCCAATCTTGGGAGCCTTTCCCTACCTCATTCAACTCCCAAATGGGGAAGGCCAGACCCTCAAGATTTCAGCTCAGGTTTCCAGCCGCTGGGTGCCAAAGGCCCAGGCTTGGAGTCAGGCAGACATGGGTGCAAACCTCAGAACTGCATTGTCCGGCCTGGGAAAGTCACACAGACTCTCTGAGCCTGCTTGTTCACAGGGACACTTAGCGTGACAGCACCTACATTCTCAGGGCTTCTGTGATGATTCGATGACATAAGAATAAGTGGCCCGGGAAAACCTCGTAGTTGGAATATAGCAGCCTTCAGTACGTGGTGGCTGTTGATTCCGGGACATGGGCATGGCACATTTTAACGTTTCTACGACTATGATGCATGTGAAAATTGATGTGACCTTTTCACTTGGTGGGGCCCCTTCTTCCTGGGTGTCCCTGGAAAGCTGTTATTAAATCCACAGCATGTCTTATGGTCAACAGTTTCTTCGAATTGAGGAAATATGGAATATGATGACCAAATACTTGCAAGGCGTTCAGCCTTCCTGAAGGAGCAGCCCACTGAGGGGAACCTCCTTATGGTCACCACTCTCTCGATGTCCTTTTAGTTGAGGCCGCTTTTCTGTGCTTGGGCACCCAGGGCTCTGAGTCTGGGTTAAACAGCTGAAAGACCTAGGCTGTGAACTTTAGTGGGAACTCTGGGTCTGAGATGGCCTGCACCTGGCCAGGACCTCCCCTCAAACTTCAGGCTGCACTCTCCTCTGATGGGCCCCTTCTCCCCTGAGAGGAGGGCACTAAAGCAGGGGTGTAGGGGAGATAAGAGGATGAACTTCCAAAGATGATGGCAGTCCCTAAAGTTTCATTACCAAGGGGGGTCCTGCTTGGCAAATTAAGCAGGAGCTGATTCAGGCTTCCCAGAGCAAGTTCCAGTGGGAAAGGTGGCTTTCCCTCATTCCCTCGTTGCAGAGACTGACTTCTGGAATGACAAGGAAGAGCGGAAGGCACTTGTTTCTTTACTTACTCCTCTGCAGGTCTGAGACACAGGGGCACGAACACAGAGGGGGGAAGTGGGTATGTGCTACATGCTGTGCTAGACTCTCTGTGTCCCTGATGTTACTAATCTCATTTGTTAATTCATGCAACAAGTGTTTATTGAGCAGCTACTACAGGCCTAGGATCTAGGGATATAGGAACGAACCGAAGGGAGTCCCCGCCCTGGTGGAGTGGACATTCTAGTGGGAGGAACCAGGCAAGCAAGTAAACAGCCATGTGACATGCCAGGAGATGACAAGTGTATGAGGAAAACTAAAGCCAGTCACGGGAATATAGAATTGGGTAGGTGGGTGGGGGAGAGTTGAAACTACTACTATTTTAAATATAAAAATATTTATACTCTACTACTAATAACAGAAACTAACATCTATTGATTACAAATATTTTAATCATAAAAATTAATTATAAAATACTTATACTCTTACAATGGAAGTGTCACTGAGCCGTTAATAGGTGGCACACACTTAATAACCCTTTAATGCATAGTATTACTGAATCTACCCATTTTAAAGATGGAGAAACTGAGGCTGGGCTTGGTTAAGTAGATCTCCCTAGTTCATAACACTGAGTGGTGAATATGGGTTTCACAACCTGTTCTGTCAGACTCTAGAAACTATGTTTTAACCATGCTGCTATAACAACCCTAGGTGAGTGGTATTTTATTCATGTAGATGAAGAAACTGAGGGTCAGAGGGGTCATAAATTAGTAAGTGCAGAGCTTACTAAAAATTCACAGCTATTGTACTCCAAAGCCCAGCTTCTTTCCTCTCTACCACATCCCTTCTCATTAATCAGGAGAACCTTAAATGACCAAGATAGAGGCTGTTAGTGAAACTTTCCAGTAGGACCTAGAAATGCACTCCCAGTGCTCCCCATCTGCCTGTCTTGGGGGAGTCCCTGCTGTTCTGCAGGGCCCTTAGTGGCCCCAGGAACAGCATCTGAAATCCTGTGTGAGTTTTTGCTCCTTGCGAGGTGGACCAGCTCATGCTCATGGATAAGAATCAGTTGTCATTTTCACCAACAGGCGTAATCTTAACATGCAAAACTTGGGCTTTGTTTTGGTGAAAACAAAGTCCAACTCAACCTCTGGGTGTGGGCGTGTGTCAGAACGTGACTCATCCCATCTCGAGCTTTTTCCACTCCCGATATGATGAGGGAGACGGCTTTGAAGCTGCTGGTGACCTTACTTAGCAAATGACCAAAACAGTGAAGATTGTACTGACAAGCTCACCACACTCCATTTCCAGAGAACTTTGAGCCTGTGCGATGTTCTAGATGTGTCTCTCCACAGAGCCATGTTCACTCATAAATGGAGAAGACAGCTGCCCACACAGCGTGGTCTGCAGGACACTGGTAACCCCTCCTACAGCCCCAGGCTGCCCCCTCCCTGCCACACGTACACCTGCTCCAGTGCCCAAAACTGCACCAGTCATGACGTAATCTTCATGTCTCTTAGCCTCAGTTTCCTCTTCTGCTAAATGGGATAAATGATACCTTCTCTGAGTTGCTAAAGCATCTTCTTTCAGAATGCCATTGACCCTAGGACCACAGGAAGCTGCTGTCAGTCACTCCCACCTGTCAGGCCACTTTTCCTCTCTTACAGCTTGCCAAGAATTGCGATCAGAGGAAATAGAAATGTTGCAAGAGAATGGGTGGAAATGAGGGGTTGGGAGTCCTATAGAACATTCAGTGGGCGTTATAGAGGACCTCTGGAGACAGAGTCAGAGGAAGAAGCTCCCATAGGAGGACCCAAAACAAATAGATGTCACTCACTTTATCTTCCCTCTCTGGGCAGATTGCCAATACCAAGACGTTAGACTAAAAGGAAGGGGGTGAGGCTGGAGAAGCCAACATTTGTTGAACACCAACAACTTGGCAGTCGTTTGAAATAAGCCACCTCATGAATCCTCATACTCACCCTCTAGGGAAGGTTTATTGACCTTATTTAGCAAAAGGAGAGAACTAGGCTCTGAAAAATGAAAATGCATTATGTCACTGCAAGAAAGAGATGGTGCCAGGAGTTACCAGCCCTTTACTGCGGTCCTGGGAGCCTGGATTCCTTCCTCTCTCCTCCCTTCCTTCTTTTCCTCCTACCATCTTTACTTTTTCCCTCCCTCCCTTTCACAGATTCGTATTTATTCCAGGCACAAGGGCCACTTGAGCAGTGAGCAAAACCAACACCATTCCTGACCTCCCAGAGGGAACAGCCCAGGGCTGGAGGCGGACACTCGTTTCCCACCCTTCTCATCCATCATCGACCCACATTCCTCATACCTGGGTTGCTGACATAGCTCTGGGCTCCAACTGACGCGTAGCTCCCTGGGCACGTGCCATTGGCTGCTCTTCTCTTTGTACGACAGTTCCAAGGCAACAGCACTTTCTAGCTCACCTGCTCCATTTAGAGAGAACTTATAATCTGTGGAGTAGCTGCCATCCACTCCCTTGCTATTACATTTCTAAACCATGGGCACATCCTTGTAACATGATAGTGTCATGAAGTTCTCTTTTCAGGGTCCAAGTGGAGTATACAGTATAATTCATTCATTCCTTTTTCAAATGTCTCGAGCACTTATAACGTGCCAGAAATCACACTGCTCTCGGCACCGGGGCCACAGAAGTGAGAAGGACAGACGTGGTCCCTGTCTTTTGGGGTCCTCAGGCCAGCGAGAGAGATGATGTTAATTAAGTGATGACCCACCTGAGTGCACCTGTTCCCAGGTTGCACCTATGACGGCGTGGCGCAGCTCTGCTTGAGAGCACCATCATGTCATATGCTAAACAGGAAGGAGCAAATTGGGACATAATCCTGCTAATCAAGAAGGGCTCCCTGGAGGAGAGGAACTTGATCTCTCCTACCTAGTACACAAGCAATTTCTAGAATGTCCACCATTCTCATCCTTTTGATTCCCCAGGGATGCAAAGACGCAAACATGTAGTAGTCCCAAACCTGCCCTACAACTAGACAGGATGGATTCAGCCCAGACCTGCACCCACCATAAAGGTGGCTCCCGCTACTCCACTGCAGAGATGTCATCTAAGCCATGGGATGATTTACTACTGACAGCTCCTGGAAGGACATAGCTTATTCTCGGAAGGAGTAAGTTAAACATTATATTTTTGTTGGATATGTCCATTTCATGACTCCTTCTAAAATTATCTGTGTGACACATTATATCACCTCACAGTGTTTGCACCTGTTCCCTGGGTATCAAAGATTGTGCCATAGAACACTCTTAAGGCTAGAAGACAGACACGGAGCAAAGGGCATTTTGGGACATTGGAACACATGGCCTCTGCTGGAAGACTCCCCTATTTTATTGAGTCCAAGGCTATGATTTGGAAGAGAAAAGCTATAGATGCAGCCCCACAGCAAACCTACTTGCCCAAGCCACCACAGCCAGATCAGCAATGAACACACGTGGCCTCAAATCAGAACTGCCAAACCTCAGTGAATCCCACAAAGAAAAAATTTAAGGGGCAAAAATAAAGTCGAGTTCCTGTGCAACCATTTGTTTCAGCTAGGAAAACTGAAAAATTCACTGATGTGCGGAGCCATAGCTTTCCCTCCCATGGATTCCTTAAATGTCCTGGACACTCTCAAAATCCAGGCAGAGAACCCAGGGCTGTGTCAGGTGTCAGCATCTGCCTGGGGGGGGGGTCCCCTCTAATTCTTCTATGTCCAGGTTGAAACCCAGTCAATGGCTAAGCCATCGAGAAAGAAACAACGGCTAATTAAGATGAACTTTAAGGGGGGAGAACTTAATTAATTTGATCTTTATCTGAAACTCTTTCTAATTGAAGTAAACTTTACAAGTTCTATGGATCAATGCCCCAGACTGTTTGTAAAAATACACATACATGTCTCTTTATAAAGCAGAAGTTTGGAAAACCGGATGTTAGCTAGCGTATTAAATTAACGCTCACCTTCAGCCCCCTTCACCAAGCGCGACTGCTTGTGAAAATGCTCATATAGAAACATAAATAGGAAATTACAGTAACAGATATGAGGTAGGTGTAAAGGGTCTGAGGCAACAATAATGGATTTTATAATAAATGGGTGGCATTTGTGTCATATTCCTTACTATTTTTAAACTATTAATTCACCTATTTGTCCATTAACTCATGCATTCACATATTCATTCCTCCAATAAATCAGTACTGAGCATCTCTGACATGCAAGAGCCATTTGGAGTGCACTGGGTATGGCGTGAAAAAGCAGCAGGATAATTCTCTGCCCTCCTGGAGCTTACATTCCCGTGAGGGAGAGAAGCAACGACCGTGTAAAGAAATACAGAAGTCACATCACTTCAGCTGGAGGACGGGATGGAGTGTGGTTGAGTGCGTGGTGGACCATGCTTCATCAGGATGATTGGGGACAGCTCTCTGCAGAGAGCGAATTTAAGCTGAAGCTAAAATAGGCAGCTGCTGGGAGATTCTAAGGTATAGCCAAGGATGACACCCATGGCTTAGTGCAAGGACATGAATCCAACCAAGCATGGATTGTGTGGTCGATGAAGGAAGCCCAGTGTCAAGGTTGAGGGGAAGGGAGGTACAAAGTGACATGTGAGGAGCCGGGTCCAGGAGGGCCTGGTGGACTGTGGATTTTATTCAGGTTCAGTGGAGGCCATTGAGGAGGTTTTGCTTCACAGTGACCTTGGTCTGATTTATATTTTTTAAAAGATCATCGAAGAACAGATTGTAGGGAAATAAGTCTAAAGGAGGGGGCTGCTCCCTTTCTGCTAAAACATCAACCACAGGAGACACTGGGCCTCCTGACATGGACTGCATGTCATGTTAGCAATGGGGGTCCTTTGCTTACATGTGTAAAGGTATTACTGAGTGTTTCTAAGAGGGGTACCAGCACAAGTGGCCACTCTGATGGTCCCCACGGGACCCAGCGGAAAGTGAACGAGTGACTCTATAGATTAGGTCAAGGAAGACAATTTATTTTTCTGGATCATGCTTGAGATCGGAGGAGAACAATGAGTTTACTGCAGAGGAAGCCAAAAGAGGTGCCCAGGAATTCTTTGCAAAAGATAAAAAGAAGGTAAACAAAATGTATTAAATGTCTCCTATGAGCCAGGCCTTGTGTTGGGTGCCAGGAATAACATGGTGAGCAGAAAGAGACTTTCCTGTTTTCTGGAGGAGGCAGACAAAGAATTGCACAAACAAAGGTAAAGTTGCATGGTGCTAAGGTCAAAACAGGGGGTACCAAGCTTATGGGCACCTTGTGGGGATCAATATAGCCAGGTTCAAGGTCATGGCTGGGGGTATGCCCACCCAGGAGGTGAGAGGCCAGTAGAGGGAAGGAGGAATGTGGCCTCACCGCCAGCCCACAGGACCCCGTAGGCCCCGCCAAGGAGTTGTAGTTTTGACTTAAGTAAGGGACTGGGGTGCTGGTAGTTCGAACAAATTCATGTGTCAGTAGGGTCACTCTGGCCCAGGGAGGGTAACATTGAGTGGCTGCAGGGAGACCAGTTAGGAGGCCACTAGAGATGCCCCAGGGGAGACCAGGGGACCTTGGTCATGTCAGGGGGTTAGATTAGAGGGAAGCAGGTTGGGATTACATTTTTAAAAAATATATCTCTGTGTTGTTTTCTACACAAAAATGTATCAAAAATGATGCAATTTTTAAAAAATAAGTTAAAAAATTAATAAAAGAAATGGAAAGGAATAAACTTGAGGTGGGAAGACCCATGGAGAAAAATGCAAGTCAAGATGAAAGGAGGGAGAAGCAGCAGCCCAACCTTGGAAACTCACATGCTCCAGTGGGCACCGCATGTGGAGGGGACATCTGGGTGAGGGGACCACACTTGGCATTGGGCAGTTGGCACTGAGGTGAGGTGAGGGTTCTTGGGAGACTTCCCAACTGCCCACGCTGCTTCTTGGGGATTGACTCCCCTCACCCAGGGCGTCTGAGAGCAGCCCCAGCACCGATGCTGACAACTGGCTTTCTCAGAGAGTTAAGGAAGTATCGAGGGGAACTGTGGGCCCAGGAGAAGGAACCATTGGTCAAGTACAAGTGACACGGCCTTGGAGAATGTGACTGTGAGCTTGTAGTTACCACATTTCTCCTCTTTATTTTCCACAGCAGGGTCACATATTTATTGAATGCTTACTACATGCCAGTAGGATGCTCAGAACTTTCCAAAATTTATGTCTCCCCATTTAGAACATAGCTTACTAAGGAAGGGACATTGTCTTCTTCACTCTCTGTCTTCTGTGCCGACAGCAGGGTATATTCTTAGTAAAGATTTGCTTAAACCATCAATACATGACTTATGTGTTTACATGACTTTGGATGAGTTGCTTTAAATTCTGTGTGCTTCCATTTCCTCATCTGTGAAATGTGGGCCATAGCAGTGCCCACTCAGAGGGGTATTGTGAGGATTAAATGGAATGATGCGTTTTAAAGAGCCTCTGGCCATTGTCAGAGCTCCATAAATGGCAGCTGTTGATATTGCTGTTATTATTATTACTACAACGACCTTAGGAGCAGGGATTATTATTTGTGCTATAAAATGAAGAAATGGGGGCCCAGGAAGACAAAGCAACTGAACCAGAAACACCCAGGTAATAAGCAGCAGAGTCTGGATGCAAAGCTCTGTGTAGGACACCAGCCACCTCCGGAGAAATGAGAGGATGCACAGAGAGCAGTCTGATGGGCATGGATGAGAGGTGACCTAAAGGGAAGAAGGAAGGAGACTGTGTTAGTCTCCTAGGGCTGCTGTAACAAATTACTACAAACTTGGTGACTTGAAACAACAGAGATTTATTCTTCCACAGTTCTGGAGGCCAGAAGTCCAAAGTCAAGGAGTTGGCAGGGCCATGCCCCCCTCAAGGCTCTAGGGAAGACTCTTTCCTTGCCTCTACCAGCTTCTGGTGGAACCAAAGATCCTGCAATCTTTGGCGCTCCTCGGCTTGTAGATGCATTGTTCTAGTTCTGCCTCCATCTTCATACCGCTTTCTCTTCTGTGTCTTCTCTCCTTCTCATCTAAGGGCACTTGTCATTGGATTTAGGGCTCATCCTAAATCAGGATAATCTCATCTGGGGTCCTTAATTTAATCATATCTGCAAAGACCCTTTCTCCAATTAAGGTTACATTCATAGCTTCTGGGGGATATATTTTGGGGGGGCCACTATTCAACTCACTACAGAGGGACATATCCTCAAGAGTAAATAAAACAAAGAAACCTGATCTTTGGGAAGACAGAAGCCTGGAATCAACTCTGAACAGCAACCACCAATGCCACTGGCAGTATCCACGCTTCAGACATGGCAGGCCTGCTAACATCACTGCCTTCAGACCTCTCTCTTTGAACCCTCACCACAGCCGTGTGACTCAGGTGCTATCACAGTCCTATCTTTATAGAGGAGGCAAATGAAGCACAGAGAGAGGAAGTAACTGGCCCAGGCCCCACAGCTATGAAGCAGGAACCAGGATTTGAATGTAGACAGGCTGTCTCCAGAGCTCTGACTCTGTTAAGGCGCGCGCACACACACACACACACAGACACACACACAGATTTGAGGTCTGGTAAGAATCAGAACAAAGCAAGATATAAGTACACTGCTGAAGGCTGCTGTGTAAAGTTAAAAGATGACAGTGAGAAGGCAGGAAGACTCAACTCTTCATTTGCTTTTGTCTTATCCATCAAAGTGAAAGAGCTTAGGGCAGAAAAAGCAGAACCACATGGTTGGAAAGGGAACCGAAGCCCAAAATATGTGAAATGATAAAAACAAAAAAGCCCAGTCTAGCCAAAATGGAGTCAAATCTTCAGGATGGGTATCTTACCAGGATCCTCACACTCCAGTCCTACGGTACAATGATGCTCCAGGATGTTGAACAAGGAGAGACAATGAAGCCAAAAGGATAAACCCACAAGAATTTGACTCCTGCAGCCAGAGGTTGACCCCTGGCTCCATCACCTAACCTGCAGCGCAACTTTTGGCAATCCCTTATGAATTTCAACTTCAATTTTTAACCCACAAAATATAGCTTTGTCCATAAAGTCTGAAGACATAGATACTTCACTGTTTTTTTATAGACTGAAGATTTCCTTGCTGACATTATGTACATCGCCCTTTGTTTCCAGAAAGTATGACCTCCTGTAGAAAAAATAATATTTTCAACTCATAGGGCTGTAGTGAGGGTTTAGTGTATTAATACCTGTAAAGTTACTTATTCATGGTGCCTGGAATACTAGGTGTTCAAAAAATTTGATCCAAGATGTTTTGCCCAATCCACTATCCAACTAAGTTGACAAACGGGGGTTTTTTCCCCCCCCAATTTAAAATTTTCCATCCCAAATTACAGCTTTAAAAAGTCTGCACTATAAATGATATCTAATTTAGCACATCTATATTTAATGAATTTCTGTTGGATATGGCAACATTTTGTTATGTTTCAACAGAAATGGTCGTGACATTAGATTTTCTACACGCTAAATTAGTTTTCGAGACACTGAACTAGGGCAGGGTTGGCAAGCTTCTTCTGTGAAGGGCCAGATAGTAAATATTTTAGGCTTTGCGGATCATATAGTCCCCGTCATAACTGCTCAGGTCAGCAGTTTTCCTGGGAGGCAGCAGCAGAGAATATGTAAATGAAGGGGCGTGGCTATGTTTCAATAAAACTTTATTTACAAAATTGGACGGAGGCTTGATTTGGCTACAGTTTGCTGACCTCTGAACTAGGGTGCTCAGAAATTTTGCAGATGTCATCAGTAAGGCATGCAGGGAACAAAGTCTTGTCTAGGAGCCTCTGGACAGGAAGTAAAGATTTTGAAAAGACAGAAAAGCAGATGAAGGATTCTAGAAGGGATAAGCTTGATTGTGGTTCTGAGGTTCAGAATAACTTAACGCAAGGCAATTCCCATTGAACGTGGCAGCTGTGGGGTTTGAACCTGGGCATTCTGGCTCTGTAGTCTGTGTGCTGACCTGCTCCGTGAAAGAATGGGAGATGATGTGACGTGGCAGTGGAAACCACTGTGGGTGTTCAGTGGAAGATGATTGGATTTTCACATTTTTAAAAGATTTTTAAAAGCCTGCTTTCTGAAGAATGGCTTAGGGTGGGAGCCCTGGGGAAGCTGGAGACCATTTTGGGGGTACCTGAGGTAGAGGGTACAAAAGTACCTCCGATGCTTGACATTTATTTTCCTATGACATTTAGTATCGAGAATGTGTTTTATATTCTTAAAGCACTTTTACTCCCTTACATACCTATTTTCTCAGTGATAGGCTCTTTTGGAGGGAGATGGGTGGGGGACAGCTGTGTCCATGTACAGATAAAACCGTGAGTTATTATTTCACAAAAGAGAAAGCCGTGAGACATCCATCTGACAAGGTCACATAGCTAGCTTTTGGAAAAACTTGCTGCAGGTGAGTCAGTTCCACCCAGGGTGGCCCAGAAGCAGGTAAGGTGGAAATAGTATTTTCCCAGCTGATTAAGAGTTCTCTCTCTTTCTATCCAAATGATACACATTTTTGTCATTTGTAATGGTGTGGCTTATCGAGCCTTGCGTTGTCTCAGGGACTGTGCCACGAGTCTTGACTGATTTATTTCTTTTAATTTTCACAAGTCCACGCGGAGAATACCCTTAGAATCCCGTCCTATAGAGGAGGAAACTAAAGCTCAGTCATAAAAACGCAAGCACTTGCAAGAACATTAACTCGTATGGAAACAGCATTTGCAGAGCTGTCTCCATCGTGGTTTGATCGCCACAAAATCCTGTTAGGTCCCAATCAGATCTAGGTGCAGAGCCTAGCTTTGCTGTTTCCTTAAGATATGAGGATCTGAGAAAAACCCTGAAACTCTCTGAGCCTCAGTTTCCTTCTTTGTGAAATGGGAATAAGAATGCCCAACAGTCTGAGTTGTAAGGATTACGTGAAATAGCAAAAGTTGCAAAGTGTCTGAGGTCTTTCATCCCTACAGTCCTTTGTTCAACAAGCATGCAGGAAGTAAGTTCTCTGAATGTGATTAGCACCCGGCATACACTAGGTGCCTAATATATATTGCTTTGCTGGGTGTCTCTCATTTTTTCCTCACTGATTTTCAGAGGGCACTGCCTGGCCAAAGCATCTTCATTATGTTCGAGCTCCAGTGGTTGGAAATCAGAGGCTCCATTGAAAAAATTCAGATTTTGTTTTTGCAACAGCCTCCAGCCCAGGAAATGCAATTTGAGACATTTAGGGCAACTCCACTTTTTAGGACCACTTGGTTGTGCTAGAGAAGAAAACGGAGGCCAAAAGAGAATTTCAAATCCTGGTGGACTCTTGGGGGGCAGTGGAAATCGTGGGTGTGGGGCTCTGCATAAGAACACATTCCTTTCTTTTTTTTTTTTTTTAATCTCTTGTCAATTTCTTAATGATATAGGAGGGCAAGAGGGAGTTAATTCTCTGCAGAGTCTAAAATCCCTCGAGCTGAGCGGGCACTTGTACGTAGACAAAGCGTGTGGAGGTTGGGGAGGGAAGTTGTCACTGCGATTTGGAAATCCTTTCTTTCGGCCAATATAACTCCATTAGGTTTTGGAAGTGAACCCAGGTAGCATGGGGGCTTCTGAAAGTAATATTCTCCAACCGGTGTGTAATTAAAATGGAACCCTCTGAAGAATGGATCCTCTCTCGATTTCTCCAGCCACACTCTTATCTGATTGAATGCCAGGAAACAGCTGCCTTGAGCTTTGGCAAGTTTTCTGCCAAGCTGTTTAACTCTCAGTTCTGTGTTGCCTATATTTTTAGCACTAAGGACATACCTGGATGCACAGTCCAGCGCATCCTTCATGGTATCTGTCTTTAGCTCTTCCCAACAACCACAGCTTTGAAACACGAAGGGGCCGTTTTGCAAGCCCCAGTTCTCCCTTCCCCCCAAACCTGCCTTCTTCCTGCTGTGATTTTTTTAAAAACTCAAGTTTCGCTTCCTACATTTTGGTTCTTGTTCTTCCTGGAGACCCGGACCAGGCAAAAAACACCAGGGCACGTTAGGTTAAAGGAAACCTTATTTCCCCCACTCTGCTGGAAAAGCTGGTGGTGTCAGTTGACTGATCTTCCAAACTCAGTTCCTCATAAGATGGGGTCTGCAAGTGAGTGACTGAGAAATGGGTCATAATATTGTGACCCTGGCCTAACCAAACTGGACTTCAGAAAAGCGAGAGTTTGCATCAGATCCTTTGCTTCCAAAAGACTTTATATAGGAAGAAAATACCCTGCAAATAAAATTTCACGCCATAGGTATCTGGTGATTATAGTCCTATTTCTTTGAGGTTCATGGTGGAATTCATAAAGAAACATGCAAGAGCTAAATTACTGCATGAATATTGCTAGATTTGCCTTCCAAAATCTCCATTTAGGGTCTTAAAAATTCAAAGCCTATACAGTCAGCAACAAAATGGAAGAAGTATATTACCCCAAATACGATGGAAGTAGTTCCTGTCCGTGGTGGTGTCTTGCCCCAGACTAACAACTCCCTCAACACTGCATCCCTCTGCTATGACATGAACACAACGTATTTGCTCAATTTTTTATAAAATGATAATAAAAACAAATTGAGAAAGTTACATTTTTTTAATTGTCCCACAATATATAATCTAAGTAAAAACAGTATGTTTTCTATTTAAACGCGCCTTCAAAACAAATTCAAAATTGCCCTCTTCCAACCTGATCATCGTTCCTATCTCCTTCCTACATGGAAATGTTGGTTATACGGTTAATATCCATACTACACAAGAACAAATACACAAATTAAATAAACACTAAGTCACCAGGGGAAAATAGTAAAGATTATAGATTAGGATATGGACCACAAACTAATCAAGAAAAGTTTAATCTTACTAATAATCAAAGATATCTCAATTAAAATACACTTCCATCATTTCTTACTAATCGAATTAGCGAATCTATTTTGTCATTGATTGACTTGATGCAGGTATAAGCATGAGTGATAAAGGCTATCACTCTGAGGTTGTACTCAAAGAGGGCAAAGGACATCTATAAATGCAGCCTGGCCATCCAATTTTATGGCTCAACTCCCTTTGTGACCGGATCATTCCAAGCATAATTTGATGCTAGCACGCATGTATAATTTTTTGAGAATAAAGTACTGTCAGAGGTGGGTTTGCTAAGGAAACTGAAGTTCTAGGGCCTCCCACTCGTGTAGACTACTCCCAAGACACCAGGAGATGCCCTAGCAGAATTTTATAACCTCTGGGTCTCAGAAACTGGATTTACCTTTGAGCAGAGTTGGAGAAAAGATGAGAGGTGTAAGGGGAATGCCCTGGCTGGTGCCTCCAGTCAACTGAGCTTGGAGGAAGCTAAGAGATGGGACTCTGATCCACCCACAGGGTGGGAAGAGGCACCGGTGGGACAAGACAGAGACCAGAGGCAAGGCAAGCAGTGGTGAGGACGCTCTGTTAGTGATGAAAGGGAGGGACACTCAGACAAACAGCTTCCATTCACTGAGCAGCGAGATGGAGCCAGGTGTAGTGCTGGCAAATTAAAACATGAACTTGGACACCTGCCCCAGCTCCTTCAAGCAGGTATCACCCCCCTTGATGTACAAATAAGGAACATGGGGCTTGGAGAAGATGATGGAACTTGCTCATGGTCACAGAGTGTGTAAGCAGCCGATTAAGGGTTAATCCCAGCCAGGTCTGTCTGACTCCAAAGTTCCCTTCCCCTATGTAAAGCCACCTTTCTTATCTCGCAAAACATCATAAACCCTGGATATGAAGGCCAACCTTGAGAGTGATGGACTAGGGTAAGAAACCACGTACAGCTGTAAAACAAGAACAAAAACTAACCTCTGGGCTCACATGGGAAATTGCTTAAGATATTTCAAGAAATAAAGTTGGGTCATTCAAGGAACGAAGTGCCTCAGTTTCCCATTTATTCCACACTCAACAAATTGATCGATAATGAGATCAAGTCTCTTAACAAAGAAACAGCTAATGCAGGCCTAATCCCACGGAGAAGATGAAAAATGTATCTGAATCTTTTGCCCGGCCTGAAAAACCAGACCTTGGAGTGCATGCAGCTGCCACTCCTGCGGGCCAACGTATACAGGGATGGAAACTTCCTACAAGGGAAAGGGTAGTGTTGGATAAGGTGGTGTTAGTTAAAATTTAAATGTTAGCTGATTCTGCTCAGGGTTTAGTAGTAGTTCTAGATGAAAGGAAAGAAGTATTTGCTGTCCATCTACTACCCCTGAAATTTGGTTTTCTTTCTTGATGCTGTGGACTTAGTTTCCTCATCTGCAAAATGTGACAATAAGCACATGTACCTTGTAGGGATGCTGTGAGGATTGAGTGAGACAACTTGTGGAAATGCCAGCAGGGTGTCTGGCATATGGCAGGCACTCCATCAACACCACCTGCTTCCATTGCACTTGCTACATGCATGGATTATTTTAAAAACACTGTTGTGGAGGGCCGGGTTGGGTAGTGGTTAAGTTTGTGCACTCTGCTTCAGGGGCCCAGGGTTCACAGGTTTGGATCCTGGGTGTGGACCTACACACCGCTCATCAAGCCATGCTGTGGCGGCATCCCACATACAAAATAGAGGATGAGCACGAATGTTAGCTCAGGGCCAATCTTCCTCACAAAAAAACCCAAACAAAACATCGTGCTACTCACTTACCTGTTATCTCCTCATGAGGTTTTATGGTTCATGCAAAATTGGATCATTTCCCTTGATGGGCTTTCAGGAACCAAATCATCGTAATTTGGTCAAATAGTTCTAACCTCTCCCTTCCCACTGTATCACCGGCCAAGTTGACAGCATCACCTTAAGGAGAAATGTAAGCTCCGGGTTGGTCTATAATCAGCTGGAACCTAGTAGGTGATCCAAGAATATTGGCTTTTGAATGGGCCAGGGTAGTGGTTATGAGCTCGGTTATTGAAGTCACATACCTCGAGTACTAGTTCTGCCACTAACTAGCTGGGTAGAGCATGGTGCCCGATGCAAAGTCAGTATTCCAAAACGTTCTTCATTCCTAATATTAGGGAATTTTCTATTTCAGTGAAATATGTGTGAGGTCTCTCTTGTTCAGATGTGATGAGGAAATGTTGCCCTGTGGTTTCTCTGCCTTCCACATTCATCTTCACTCATATCAAGTCACGAGATGGCTTTGTCCCTGATCAGTAGCAACCTAGACTAGTTTACGACAGCCTGAGTGGGGGACCCCATTTTTCACGACTTGATCCAGCATCCTGCCCTTCTCTTCCCTTCTGGATCTTTCTCCATAATTAGGGAGAAACCAAGGGGATTCTCTGGTTGGTGCCATGGCTGGGTGTTTATTTCCATTGAGATTTTGGGGCCCAGGGAAGGTGGGTACCAGGAATATGATCCCTGCCATGGACGTCTCAAGATCTTAAAGGAAATTCTGATTTTCAACATTGCGTTAATACAGAGTGGGGATGTATCTTGCTCTTTGCTGCACCCTTAATGTCCAGCACTGGATACGGGTCATAGAATGTCCTCAAAGACTTAAAGGGATGAACAGACACTGTAATACGAGAGTTTCTTTTAAGTAGAAATGGCGTCTACTTAACATCCCAATGCAACACAGATCAGAACGTTTCTGAAATGTCCACCACTCTGCTCGTTTGAGCCACCATCATCGCTGGCCTGGATCACAGTGACAATCTCCTAACCACCTCCCTGTTTCTTCTCATGCCATTCTATCCTCTCTGCTCCATATGGGAGCCACAGACATCCTTTAAATGTCTAAGTCTGGCATAGCTCTCCATCCCTCCTGGAATAAAATCCAGATTGCCTTGGCCCCAAGTCTCCAGTGTCTGCCCCGCTTCCTTCCTTCCCCATCTCCCAACTCCCACCTTGTTCTCTCTGTTTAGGGCTTACCAGAACTCCCCATCCCTTCTGCCTGGAATGTCTCTCCTCTGGTACCCACCTGGCTCCCTGCTTCCCCTGTATAGCTCTCTGCTTCAAACATGTCCCCATCAAAGAGGCCTTCCCTGACCACCCATCATAGTAGTTCGCCACCCTCCCACTCTCTATCAATTACCTTACTTTATTTTTCTTAAAATAACCTCACTTTTTGACTTATTGTATATGTATATATTAACTTGCTTATTTTCTTTAGAAGACAAGGGAGGAAACTGTTTTATTCACTGTCATATTTCCAATACCTGGAGGAGTTCCTAGCACATGCTAGGTACTCAACTAATATTTGTCAAGTGAATTGTTAGATAATAATGAAGCTAATAACTAAGTACCCTTGCTCCAATTCTGTTAGTATTGATTGTGTGCTATTTCCTTGGCCCAAAACCGACATGCTATTTATTCATTCACCTGTGCATATCATCTCATTTAATCCTTACAACTCTCTTAGCTAAGGCAGTGAAAAATGACCACAATAATAATTATGATAGCTAATATTTATGAAGCATTTCCTCCATGCCAGACAGCAACTCCAGGAGTCCAGTACCGTTGTGAGTCCCATTTTACCAACAAGTAAACTGAGGCTCAGGGTGATGAAGTAACCAGCCCACACAATCTGGAAAGAGGTGAAGTCAGACTTCAAGGCAGTTAAGCCAGTCTCCAAAGCCAGTGATGTGCTCTACCCTACTCTGCTGGCTGGACGGGAAGTAACCTGCCCAAGGTCACAGTTTTCCAAGGTGGAGTCAACTCCAAAGTCCGAGGTGCTCTTTGTACTTGGCTACCCAGCTCACCCCTGGCACCTCCAGCCCCTGGCAGATGGCCTGACACACAGCAGGTGCTCCCCCATGTTGGATGGATGAGTCGGGGATGACCTGAAGAGGGTCGGGGCATGCATGGAAGCTGCTGTCCTCACTTTTCATCCAGCAGGAGATGGTGGTCCAGGGCCCTGGTCCACATTGTCCCTGTAGGGTCCCTGGACCAGAAGAACTCTGATGCATCACTTGGGACTCAGCTGTGAGTCCCTTTTAGGCCAGGCCTGTTTCTCTTTCCTGATCTCAGACCTCAGGGGCTGGTTAATCAGAACACACCTTATTTCTAACTTAGCCCCCACACTCTGTAGCCATCAGAAGCATCAGGAGGCTAGGAGGGACTCCACTGGTGGCAAGTCTGCAAAAAATCTGAGGAACAAATCAAAGAGAACATGCCAACAGGCCAAAATGACCCAGCACATCCTGTCACTGGTCCTGAGATGAACAGGATGTGACAACAAGATTAGCCAAGACTCCAGGAGGCATTTATGTCAATCTGGCTTCCACGGGTTTTGATAGGTGGGAGAAAATGCAGAAAACTATCACAACTTGATGTCCAATTGCATTTTGTAGAAATGGAAGTCTTTGTGCATAGAGACCAGAAGGAGAAAAGAAACAGTCTAATGCTGGATCCCAGCATCTCAGTGGGAGCTGGGGACATCACGACATCCAGAAATCTGATATCTCTGTTAGGGGCATGCTTTCCTATCAGAGATCATGCTGCCCAAAAGACCCATCCCTAATCCACATGAAATGAACACAGATGGGACTAACACTAAGCATGAGGCCGACCTCTGACACAGCAATGTGCCCAAGAGAAATAGGTGTGTATGTCCACCAAAGACATGTAGATGAATGTTCATAACAGCTTTATTCATAAACCAAGATTGGAAAACAACCCAAGTGCCCATCAAGAGGAGAATAGATACACAAATTGGGGTAGAGTCGTGCAATGGACTACTACAGAGCAATAGCAGACAGAGATGCTGAGCCACACGACAACGTGGCCAAAGAATCCAGGCACTGCGGCACAAAAGGATTTAGAAGCAAATACACACTGTGTGGTTCCATCTGCCAGCAGTTCAAGGACAGGGACAGGGACAGAATGGCGGTCAGAATGGCAATCACCACTAGGGGGCAGTGTCTGGGAAGGGGTAGGAGGAAACTTCCGGGGGCTGGACATGTTCTATATCTTGATCAAGGAGATGGTTACATGAAGGTAGACATATGGGATAATTCATTGATCTCAGGACCAGCGACATAATTCACAAGACCCAGTGCAAAATGAAAATGAGGAGTCTCGTTAAACAATTATTAAGAATTTCAAGACAGCAGCAGCAGAACATTAAACCAAGTGTGAGCCCTTGTAGGCCTGGGGCCCTGTGTGACTGAACAGATCCCACGCCCATGATGCTGGCCCTGGTTAAGCTGTACACTTAGGATTAGTACACCTTACGCACTTCGGTTATACTTCGATAAAAAGGCAAAACAAACATACAGAATTAGAGGGAAAGAAATCTCGATTTTGGGGGGGCTGTTGGGAACGGGGTGATTTTAAGAAAGGATGTCACCCCAAATCATTCCCTTATGCACTTCCTGTTTGACTCAACAGTGCTCACTTCCTGGTGTCCTGGCCGGAAACCTCCCGAAAGCTCATTAAACTGGCTTATTCTAAGAAGAGGCGCTAAATCAAGCTGAAATGTGCATTTGAAATTTACATGTGTGCTCAGCTCAGTTGGACTTCAGATGGGCCAGGGAAGACAGGAAGGACCCTCTCCTGACGTGGCCTGAGAAAGCCGTGGGGAGCAGGGGAGGGTGACATCCCAGTCCAGCTGGACTTTCCTGAGATGTCTGGGGTTGGCCACGAAAGGTCTGTCCACCTCAGGGGGAAGCAGGCAGGGACCCCAGGGGGAAGGGAGGGAGTGACATGTCCAAGGCAGGGAGCGAGGGTCAGAGTGAGTTTCCATAAGGGGCAAATCCAGCAGTCAACAATTCACTGCAGGGCGGGGACTGGTCAGGATGAGGACAGCACACAAACAAGGATGGGCCTTTGCTGGTTCCACCTCTGCTTGGTGACAGTCTTTCTGCTCTTTGGTTTTATTTTCCTTTGCTGAGGAAGATTTGCCCAGGGCTAACATCTCTGTCAATCTTCCTCTATTTTGCATGTGGGTCACTGCCACGGCATGGCTGACCTGTGGTATAGGTCCGTGCCCAAACTCGTGAACCCGGGCTGCCAAAGCAGAGCATGTGGAACCTAACCACTACACCATAGGGCCAGCCCCAGTTTTATTTTCCTTTTGCTCAGAGGGGACAAGGGGCAGGGGCTGAAGTGGCCCAGAGACGTTGGACGTGCCAGGGAAGATCCAGAACTGACCAAGGCTCCTGCCCTGAGCACATTCGGAAATAGACAATGCCCAGAGGCCAGACAGGGGCCGAGGCTGGCTTTCAGGGCTCCGGGAGGGTGGACAGAGCGATCCCCACTGCAGAGGCACCATGGAACAGGGGGTCAGAAGCTAGGGCTTTGGAGCTTCAGACTAGACTCAAATTTCACATCCCTGCCCCATTAGACACCCCTTCACCCATGGTAAGGAGCAGCATGACCTCAGGCCTGGAGTTGAAGTCTCTATGCTTCAGTTGTCTCATACAAGATGCATCATATACATGCCCTCATTTGAGCTTCTCAACCAGCTCACAAGGAGATACTGATATTATCATCTTCATTTTGCAAATAAGTGAACTGAGGCACAGAAAGGTTAAGGAACTTGCCCAAGGTCACACAGCCAGTAAAGAACTGAGCTGAGGTTTCCACCCAGGCAGCTTGACTACAGAATCTGTGTCCCTAACTATTCCACTATCCTCTTTAGCAATATTGGGAGGACAACAGTGAGAAATCCTAAGTAAAATTGCCCACAATGTGGTTGATATTCAGCAAATTTAACCTCGTCCTATTTTCTTATGTTTCTCCTTTCTCTAAAGCTCAATGGTGCTGTGGCATCATTTAACCACTTCAGCTCGGTATTTAATTAAGAAGGGATAACCCAGAAGGGTTAAGCAATTGGCCCAAGGTCACACAGCATGTAAATACTGAAACTGAGAACATAACCAAGTATTTCATATTTTACTCTAGGGAGCGTCGAGAGTTTCTCCTGGGGCCCATGTGTCACTTATTTCGCGTTTTCTTTTCTTCTGCAATTTGGTGAGGATTTTTCCCTTTTCAAGTTTGAAGAGGACTGCTGCTGGAGCTACAAATTAATGAACGCAGACATAATCTTGGTTTGGATTTATTTACATCTTCCATAAATCATATTTATTGAGTGCCTGGGGTGTACAAGGCATTGCGAGAGGTCCCGCACATTAAAGCAAGGAAAAAATAAACATTACAGACACTTGGTGTATACTGCAGACTACTTCAATATCCAAAGGCAGCAAATAAATCATCAGACTGTTTAGAAAGAGGCTCTGGCATGCTCCCTGCAAACCTTCATACAAACTCCTGAGATTGTGCAATGTGGGCCGAAGGCTGGTCTCCACGGGCAGTGGGCATGTTTGTTAACACGGTGAGTGGGTCGTAGGTCCTCAGAGTCATCCGTGTTTCGGGGTTTGCAAATATTGTGGTCTCCTTCGCAATCTCCCTACCCAGACTAATGTCTTCTTCAAACCAGCAATAAAAAGAAATGGAACCATAAACCTTGACAGCATACCATTTGCAATTAAGCTGACCCATCCCAGAAACCATCTCTTAAGGGTGTCTCGAACATGACGGTGAGAGGCGAAGGCTGGTGAACAGCAGATGCATGCACACACAGGTACACACACACACATACGCACGCCACCCTCTGCCTCCTTCTCAGCATGGTGGGGAGGGTCACAGAAGATCCTATATGAGACCTTGTTGTAAACGATAAAACCCTTTATGCACGCACAAAGTTGCCACTCCTTGCTTAAAGTATGGCTGACCCATATTGTAAGTTCAAACCTAATGGAATTGCTGCTTTTCCTCAATTTAAAAGTCTGGTGGATGTAAAACCACTTACTCCTTTTGTGTATCTTGTAGCTCAGTAGCAGACTTCATTTCTTCTTTTATGAGGCAGAGATTGAGTGAACATCAGCTAGGGGTCAGGCACTGTGCTAGGCTTTGGGGAGAGGAAAATAAACAGGACGTCCCCTGCCCTTAAGGAGGCCGCAGTCTAATGAGGGAAACACACAAGGAACTCACCAACCACAGTCCAGCTGTAGAGTCTTCCATTGGCCCCACACTGTGCTTTGGTGTCGCAGAGTGGGGAGCCACGACAGTGGGATTCCCAGCGGAAGTAACTGAGCAGAATTTTGAAGGTGGAATTGGTCTTAACTCAATGAAGACAGACAAGACAAGGACATTCCAGATAGGGGAGCAAGCACATGGAAGCAGGAGCCAGACAGACAGGGAAGCCCATGATGTGCATGGAAGACTTTTCGAATGGTCAAGAGACTGCCAGACGTCTGAGTGAAGGCCAAGGAGGAATTTAGGGGCTGGATCACAGACGCTAAGCCATGGAGTGTGAGCTCTCTCCTGAAAATAGGAGGGAGATATTCAGCGTTATTATATGAGAGTGACAGTATCAGATTTGCCTTTTAGAAACATCTCTTTTCTATCATGTTCCTTTCTAAGCTTTCTACGCTTTTGAGAGCAAAATGAATGCTCGAGCAACTACCTAGTATGCTTCAGACAAATCTCCTCGAGGTTAAAGAATATGCAACGGGGATAATTTTCAAGCCCCAAAGAACAATCTTGTGGAAAACATACAAAGTTACAGAAGCACAATGTTTGTACTTTAGAAACTGTCAAGGTCAGAATGAAAGAAGAGGCGAAGCAAAAGAAAGACTAGAGAGAAGGAAGGGAGAGAGGAGGCAGGAGAGAGAAAGGAGGGAGGCAAGGAGGGAGGGAGAAAGGGAGGGAAGATACGGGTATGAAACCCATATAGACGCGAATCTCGACTCTGCCCCTTGCCAACTGCGTAAGCCTGGGTCAGATGCTTATTCACCTGAGCCTCAATTTTCTTATTTAGAAGAAGGGGACATCCTAACAATTTTTCATCGGGTTGGTATGCACTAGATACCTATCCACTTGGGGCAGAGGTGGCTAACTGTTCCTCGAGGCCCATGGGAAGGGACACATTCGCCAGGCCTTACCTCCAGCCAGGTATGGCCACGTGACTAGTCTCACCAAAGGGATGTGGGTGGAAGTGTAGTGTGTCACATCTGGGTCAAGGTTTTTAAAGATTGAGTCTGCCTGCTCCATGCCCTCCTTCCCCTTCTACAGGCTGGAAGCAGGTGACATTGAGGCCCTGGGGGACAATGGAGCCAGAAGACAAGGGAAGCCTGAGTCCCTGAATCACCGTGTGGAGGAGAGCCACCCTCAACTGAGAACTCGGAACTCTTGCAGGAGTGAGAAATCCCGTGTTTAAGCCACTAAAACTGTAAGGTTTATTTGTTACAGCAGCTAACACTATCCTAACTAAGAAGTATGTTAATATCAGACATATTTAGCAAACAACATGTGTTTAATAAGCACTATATAAAGGAAAAATGCAGTACACAGCTTTTGCCATTTTCTTTTTAAGGAAAAGAAACAAAGTACAATTTCGCGATGATTGTTTTTCATCAGTGTCTTTGGAAGAACCTTTTAATCAAGCAACCCCTAACAAGATTATCTCTTTGGAGGAAAGCAAGCCAATGCCAGGTTTCTTTCTTCCCCTCCCCCTTAAAAGCATCCTGCCAAGTTCTAACTGCCATTAGTTAGCAAGTTCTTCAATTTAAAAAGTTACCATCTACTCACCATCCTGGCGAAGCTGTCAGCTGCTGAGCCATGGAATACAGCCAACTGATTAGTTTTGATGGACTGCGGTGTGGAAATCCAGTCTCTGTCACTAAAGTGCCTGTTCATCCAATTAACCAAATTACTACTGGGAACTCTAGCCAAGTGCAACACTTAGTGGACGGCTGCTCTTGTTCGGGAGGGCAGGGATGGGGGAGGAGGGGATTTTATCAAATGCCTTCTCCTCCTTCCCCATTCTCAGGCCAAAAAGAATGCTAAGCAGAGAGAACAGGAGAACACGCCCTCCCGCCCTGCCACTTTCCTGCCTGGCGTGAAAACTTACGTGTGACTCTTTAAAGGATGTCCCGGTGTTATTATTATTATTATTATCATCAGTTGTGTTATTTTTTATTTAGTTACTTAACGTCTACTTCTAAGTCACCTACTCTGTGCCAGGCACTGGGCTTGGAGCTGAGAACGTAGCAGAGAGCAAAGAAGTCAAGGCTGTGCCCTTCTGGAATTTGCATTCTAGCTGAAAGAGACAGTCAACAGCAAAATGGTGCAACCCTGACACTATTGGCATTTGGGACCACATCATTCTTTGCAGGGGGGCCGCCCTGGGCACTGTAGGATGTCGAACAGCATCCCTGGCCTCGACCAACCAGATGCCAGTAGTACCTGCCTGAATTGTGACAACCAAAAATGTCTCAAGATGTTACCAGCTGCCCCCTGGGGTAAAACTCGCCCCTTGGTCCCCATCTCCCTTTGAGAACCGCAGCTCAACAGTTAGGCAAATAAATAGAGAACTTCCGGCTGTGAGACACACTGAGAAGGATAGAAAGAGATAGAGGTGAGATAGAGGCAAACGGGTGGCCAGGGAAGGCTCTCTGGGGAGGTGACCTTTAAGCTGGGACATCAGGATGAGGAGAACTGGGCTGTGTGAAGAGCTGGAGAAGAGCCTTCCAGACAGAGGGAACAAAGGGGCGAAGGCCAGCAGCATGGCAGAGGGGAGCAAGTACTAGGAGTCAGGTCTGACTGGAAGGGAGTGCAGGAGTGCGTGGGGACACACGATGGGGAAGGAGAAGAACGCAGGGACAGATCCCGGCTTTTGTTGCCAAGGTAAGGAGTTTGGATTTTATTTTAAGCACAACAAAGAGAGGCAGTATAGCGTGGTCAGGTTCTGGAGCTGGACTGCCTGTGCCTCAGTTTCCCCATCTGTGTAACGGAGGCAAGAGAAGTGCCTGTCTGGTAGAGCCATGACGAGGATTAAATGAGCTCATGCATGTGAAGTGTGGAGTCTGGACCCTGGTACAGAGTGACCTTTCTGGCTGCCCAGTGGGGCGCTGGAGCTGGCTGGAATCAGCTCCCTGACTCGCCTGCAGGAGTCCCTTCTCTACTTACATCACTTTGGAAGCTTGAAAGGGGCCATGGGGGGAGTATTTACACCACGGAAATTGGCAGATGCTAGGAATCAGAGTTCCTCCCCACCCCTGGAGTGCCAATAAGCATCTACCAGCACACCTCTGGTTATTCGTTGTTATTATTAGATTGGCTCCTGAAGGGTTTTGAACATAGGAATGACTTGATTGGATTTATGTTTTTAAAATGTAACTGACTATTCTGTAGAGAATAGATTGAGAGGTGGAAGCAAGGAGACCAGTGGGGATGCAGTGGTAGTCATGCAGCCAAGAGATGGTCAATTGGACCAGGTGGTGATGGTGGACTTGGACATCAGTGTCAGATTTGAGACTTATCCTGGAGATAAAAGGAATGGGTTGGACTGGATGCGACAGAATGGACAGAATAGGGATGATGTTTCTGGACTTAGTAGCCGGCTGGAGTGTGACTTGCTCTCTCTGTCATTCTACCAGCAGCAACAACCACCAAATTTGTGGTCGCCTTTTATCAAGCGCCTACATACTGGCACAGACAACTTGCATGTATTTCTCTGATCTTCTCTAACATGCTGTGAGAGAATTATAATTAGATTTAGCTACACGCTGTGGATGTGACACTGAGGCTCAGAGGAGTGAAGGGTCTTGCCCAAAGCCACCCAGGGCTCAGGTGGCACATCCAGGTCTCAGCCAGCTCTCTCTGAGTTGGAAGCCCGTGCCCACCACCAGCCTGTCCCACCTTCTCTCCGTTCTGAATCTGCTCTACAAAGGCCCCTGGCCGTGGAAGAGGGGCCTCCTCACTCCTGGGTGTCTTTGGGGTTGATGCCCAGGCATATTCTTCATAGCATTTCGCAAGTGTGGAAATCCAGGAGAGGCTGCAGCACGGGGAAGTGAAAAGGGGCTTAGGTCTTGGCTCCCTCACTTCCACACACTTCTCCCAAACTTTCTGAGACTCTTTTTCTTTGTCAGGTTTTGTAAAGGTTCGAAGAGGTGGCTCTAAATTTCCTGGATGGGTAATTATCAACATCATCATCATCATCCTGATAAAACTAACATTTGTTGACATTAATGCACACAGATAAATTAACATATCGTTGAATTGATAGCAATGCAATAGGTATTGTGCAAAATGTCTTACCTAATTGACCTACTAGAACTCTGTGAGGTGGGTCACATAATTAACCCAAAATATAGATGGAGAAATGGAGGCTTAGAAAAGATGAAAGAAGTTGCTCAGATCACATGGCCGGTAAATGGCAGAGTCAGAATTCAAATCCATAAGAGTTCTTACAATTAAATTGCTCTCTATACTATTGGTCGCTTAAAAAAAGGCTAAGATGGGGGCCCGGCCCCATGGTGTAGCGGTTAAGTTCATGTGCTGTGCTTCGGCAGCCCAGGGTTTCGCAGGTTTGCATCCCGGGCACAGATAGACACACAGCTTGTCAAGCCATGCTGTGGGGGAGTCCCATATAAAGTAGAGGAAGATGGGCACGGATGTTAACCCAGGGCCAGTCTTCCTCAGCAAAAAGAGGAGGATTAGCAACGGATGTTAGCTCAGAGCTGGTCTTCCCTCACACACACACACACACACACACACACACACGCACGCACGCACGCACGCGCGCACGCAAAGGCTAAGATATGCAAATGTGCTTAGGTGTCCTTTCATCAGTGCTGGTAATATGAGGTGCTTACAGAAAAAAAAATCCTTTGACACCCTGCCTTGTCCCCACCCCACGGGTGAGTCAGCCACCTCAGCCAGGTGAAAACCGAGTTGGAGGCAAAAAAGTCAAGGCTTGTCAGAGCAAGTGGATATGGTACAGGGAGGGAGAGGCCCTTGGGTCCCTCTGGGTGACATGATGCCACCCATAAGGAAACCTGTCCCAGTGCCACAAATCTAAGATTATGACAAATTCTGCCTGTGGGGTCTGATCAGCTAGGGAAAAATATCCTACTTGTGTGTCTCAGTTCTTATCTGGTTATTTGCTGTAAGTGGTCCATGGAATAGGACAGACAAATTTACGGACTTCATGCATCAGCATCTGACTTCATCATCCTGCCTGAATGGTCTCTTTAGAAGGGATGGAACAAGCATATCTGGAACTGGGCAATTGTGTCACTTTGTTGAAACCCACAAGTGTAGATAACCCTTAAAATGTTCCATAGAGTCGTCAAAAAAGTACACACACCACCACACCAGCCATAGTCATAAGTGGAAATACTCTTTTTTTTTTTTTCATTTTACTTGAAAACAGATTGCCCGGTCTGTATCATTATTTGTGTCAGGCGCATCGATACTTTCCTTCGCTTAGAGGCAGGTGTAAAGTGACTGTCGTGAATGCAAATTTTGTGGTAAAGGCCATTTATATTAGCAAACTCTTGACTTTTCAATCAATAATCTTTAAAATGCCATCTGGATTATGTCTCTCTTTGGATTATTTATTAGAATTCTTCCTGCTGCAACCAGGACAGCAGATCCACCTGTCTAGGGCAACACGTCTGGAAGTTTCTAAATGGTTTATTGACTTGGTCTTCCTATCCCCACCTCCCCTAGCACACTTTTTTTTCTTAATACGCTGGTCTAGTGACATACAAGACAGCCTCAGGGTGTGGTTCTGACAGTTAAAAACAAAACTGTACTTCCTCGGTGAAATCAGTCTGACGCTTGCTTTTATATGTCCCCTAAAATTTTTGAAATGTTCGTATTTGCTCACTAAACCCTGGCCAGTGTCACTTGCTCACCCCAGAGGTATCTGCGTTCAACAGAAGCTAGATGCCAGTGACCTTGAAGATGCTTCTGTGGGCGGATCCGAGGAATTCCCTGACACTCTTATTAAAAGGAAGCTGGTGTTTGCGCCTGAGCACCCTGCTTGTGTAGAAGGGGTGAACATGCTTTCACACCTCTCAGCAACCCAGGAGGTAGGAATCCTTATACCTGTTCTGCAGGTGAGAAAGCTGAGGCCCCAATGAGGTTAAGTAATTCACACTGGGGGGCGGAGGGAGACTGGACCCACGTCACTGACATTCGGAGCTGTGCTTAATAAAGTGTCCTTTGGATATGAATCTCCTGGGGTCCTGGTTAAACATCTAACTCACTCTCCAGACTGGGAGATTCTGAGTGTGAAGGGGGAGCTGTTAATAATTATGCTCATCATACGTCACACATCAGACGGTCCCAGAAACCAGGACATGAGGTTCCTGGAGTTAAAGGTGTTAAATTCCCATGACCTGTGCCAGACCCTTGAATCAAGTCTCTAGAAGAGGGCTGTGACCTCTGTCTGTTTGATAAGCACCCCAGTGGACTCTAATCGTTGCAGAGTCGTCCCCCAGTCACAGTTGGCTACTTCAGAATCATCCAGGGAGCTCCACCACCCTGTGTATTCACATTTGGAATGTCCGGTATGGGGTTCAGGATTTTGCATTTTTAACAAGAGTTTCTAACATTCTTGCTAAATTTGGGAACCATTATCAAGGATATAGGGACTGAATTTGAAATGCAGCCTTCCATTTCAATACATGTGGGGAGGTAGGAAAATCTTCGCCTTAACTCTTTTTTTCAATTTGTTATTTTCTTTTGTTATGAATATAGACACAAAGAAGGAGTACTCTCCACCACTCCCAGGCTGCTGTGTGACCTTGGGGCAAGTTACTTTACTTCTCTGTGCCCCAGTTCACTCATGTTTACAAAAGGACTATTAATAGGGATACCTAGACTTAACTGTTTCACATTTAAATTACTTAGAATCGTGCTTTGAGTGTGGAAAGAGCTCCCTAAATGTAATGACCATTATTTTTATCTGGACCTGATTTTTCCCAATCTGCTTTACAATTTTTATAGTCTTTTTGTTTCTCATTACATTTATATATTACTTTATCTGATTACAATATAATATGTTTCCCAACTGTTATTCACTATACTGCCACCTGTCATCTGGCCACCTATTGTCACTCTGCTCAAAACCAGTTTTGTGTTTCTTCCTATTCCAGCTGACTTTGTCCTAAAATACAACAGGGATAATTTGCTAAAATAATGATGTGCTAAAAAATAGTAAGAATTGGTATTCTAAAAGCAGAAAAAGGCATCATTAAAAATATTTCTTCAATATGCTTTATCATGGCTGTATAGTATTGCATTATATGTATATACCATACTTCAGTTAACTAGTTGCATATTGTTGGATATTTAGGTTCCTTCTGTGTTTGGATAGTATAATTATTTGTTTGCTTGTTTGTTTATGTGTTTTGATTAGTTATTGTAATTTCTTTTAGACAACGCCAAAGGATTGATTTTGAATTTGGTCAATTTAGCTCTGTTAAGAATGGAGTCTGAAACATAAACAAGAAACTTTTTCCTCATGTTGCTCTGACTCAGGATCCATTCTTTTTTTTTTTTTTTTTTTGCTGAGGAAGATTCCCCCTGAGCTAACATCTGCGCCAATCTTCCTCTTTTTGCTTGAAAAAGATTTGACCTGACCTTACGTCTGTGCCAGTCTTCCTCTATGTTGTATGTGGGACGCCACCACAGCATGGCTGACGAGTGGTGGAGGTCTCCACCTAGGATCAGAACCTGAGAACACGGGCTGCTGAAGTGGAAGGTGCCAACCCAACCACTACGCCACGGGGCCGGCCCCCAAGACTCATCCTTGGTAACTCTCTTTCCCACCCCAATTCGTTCTAAGGAAAACAGGGCCAAGAACTGGCTGAAATAAATACTTACTAAACAATAAAAAATAAGTAATACTCTGAAACAGAAAAAAAATAATGGGTCACTCTTTGTTTAATGGCCAAGAAAAATAAAAAGGCTTTCTCTTTCATGTTGAAATCCAAGTAATGCCTTCCGAGGCTTTAGTCTTCAACTTCAGGGAAGGAAGAAGGATTTTTAAGCTGAGGATGGACTGTTTCTGTCTTTTGTGTGGCGAAAACAAACGTCGCAGCAGATCCCAGGATGGCAGAGAATACACGTGTCTTCTTCCTGTATACGTGTGTCCTATTACCCTATTTTAATAGTTACCCTATATATTTAGAATAGACAGAGCCTGAAAACGATAGTGCACATTTCCAATTTTTGAACACCCAAGGATCATTCTTTTGCATGTTTTGCTTACTTCCCAGGGAGAACTGACAAATGATGCTCTTAGTATTTGACAAGATTTAACCTGCTGTGAAAATAATCCCAAGATTTTTTTTTTTTCTAAGCTCACAAATATTAAGACCAACAGCATGATGCAGTGGAGCCATCAGAGAAAGACACACCTGGATGAATCCAGACTCCGTCAAGTAGCAGCTGTGTGACCTGGAGCAAGGTCCTAAACCCAGCACCTGGTGTGTGATCTGGCACTTGAGAGCTCCCAACTAATGGTTCCTGTTATTGTCAGAAACTGGCCAGGTTATGTCATTTGCTGCAACATGGAACTTCCATGTGGAAAACAGGTCCTTGCTGGAGGAACATAACCTTCCCTTTTGATTGCAGCCACACAGACAAACATCTGGGTGTGCAGAAATAAGTGTGAGGTGTGTGCAAAGCCCCAGCCTCCCTCCACGCAGGGCTCTGCCTTCCAACGAGCTCACCCACTGGGTCTCGCCGAGCAGGTCACTAACAGCAGACGTCAGCAGTGAGCCAGGCGTGTTGGTCATAACATTTGCATAGCACATTGACAAGAGCATCAGCTCCAAATCCAGAGCGAAGCTGTCCCCTGGATCCCTCTTAATGGGCATCGGCGACTTTTGTCCTTGCGCGGCTGGAGTACATCTTCCCTGACACTGCTCCCAGCCCTCCCTATTACAGAGAAAAGTTCTTGTGCTTCGCACACGCCGAGCAGGGAACAAAGTGGCGGGGGAAGTGTCAGAGAGAGATCTGAGTCGGGTTTAAAAATGATATGCTGGCACTCAGTGCCACCGGGCATTGCCACAGTCCGGCCATTATAAAGGTCCAGAGAGGTTGCCTTGGCAGCTAAAATTCCAGCTCTGCTCACCTTGCCTCCCATGTCCCCACACTTCCTGGACCAAGAGCAAGGGGAGCTCCCCTTTCCTCCTGTCTTCTGCTCCCGTGTGGGCCACCGCTGTCCACCAGTGGTCAGACTCAGGAATGAGGTGCTCTTTCGTACCAGGCAGGAGCTGTAGGTCAAATGCAATCACCTTTTCCCTTCACACTGGAGGACAATGCTCTCTTTTCCTCTGTCTCTCTATATACAATTTTTAAATTAGGGAATGAAGGGAATCCACTCTTTATTTTTTTTTTAATACTGTCCTTTCAAGGATGTCTCTATTTGCATAGTTTGATCCTCTTCCTCTATCCGGCACCAACATTAGTGTGACCTTTTCCTGCTAATTGGAAAATCTTACGGAAATAAACCCTGTCAGAAAATGAGAAGTGACTCCCCCTTTGGATGGCCAAACGACCTCAGAGGGGGAAAGAAGTTCTGAATTTCTGCTCCTTTTGCACACACTGCAAAATCTTTATTACTTCGGAGAGCCTTGAAGCTCAGTAATGCTCCTCCAGTGCAAAGCGGAGTAAATAAATTTCTTCTTATGACCACTTTGGAGAAACACACAACCAGATTTACTCAGCAGGGATAGATAGTGGACAGGATAATGAAGAGACAATAAGAATATGATCGGGGTTTACAGCCTCTTCTGTCTCTTTAAAGGGTTTTAATCCTTCAGAAACAGGATACGGGGTCCATTTCCTTAAAGATACAGTGTCCCTTCTGGGACAACTAATGTTATAAAAAGCTAAGATGTAACATCTATCTCGCAATATTGATTGGCACTTTAGTGTGATAAAAGGGGTTGAACCTGAAGGGGAAAAGAGGAAAAAAGGTAAGCGGGAATTACTCTTTGAAGAATTCAGAGTGTCCCTATCACATCAGGCCAAACTTCGTCGACAGAGAAACAAAAGTGCTCTTTGGGCCCGGTGACACGGTGACATCATGGGGGGAGCTGGATGGTGAGGGCGGGTTTCAGGGACGACTGATTCACGTCCGGCGGAAGTGACTGCTGTTTTAAAAGCAATTCTGATGATTCTGATGGCACGTTCTGATGATTCTGAAACGGACCCCAGATGAGTCAGGCCAGACATCCTGACCCATTGCCATTGACCTAAAGGACAAGGGCCTGTCTCTCGAGACGTGTTGAGTTAAATGCCCCAGTGACCCAGCTGGTTTGCCTCACGCCCCAGATTCAGTGAAGCCGATTTCCCTGACTGTCCTGTACGTTCCCCCCGCATTCTGGGGTCAGCCACACCATTGCTCTTGCCCCCAAGCGTGAACATGGGCTCCTTTCCCTGCAAATGGGGACACCTAACCTTTCTTGAGCACTCGCTGTACACCAAATATTCTCACTCAATCCTCGTAATAGCTTCAGTGGCAAGGTTGTTAACCCCAGTTTACAGAATAGGAAAAGAAGGCTCAGAGAGGCCCTGCATCTTGCCCAAAGACACACAGCTTGTAAGAGGCAGAGCTGGGACTCAAACGCTTGTCTGCCAGAATCCAAAGCCAACACTCTCTCCCACTCGTTATGCCCAGATCAGGCTCCTAACAGGGATCTGAGGGTGGCCCTCCTGTGACTCAGCTCCTGACACCCTACATTCTGATGTCCCTTCCGATTTGTGGAAGACTCCAAGTGTCAGCCAGCTCGTCTGTTTAGGAAATTCCTTCTCGCACAGCCCAAATTCCCATTCCCTCTTTCACCTTCTACCAGGAAAATGGAATGCTTGTTACTGATTTCGAACATGACAACCTTACAATCCATTTCTGTTTCTGCTTTGGAACTAACCACTAACCAGGCCAACTCAGGTCTGCGCAAGAATGCAGGGCCTGCCTCTACGTAGAGCTCCGTCCCAGATTGCAGCCTGGGTCCGCGCAGGAACTCGGAGGTCCACGCTGGGGACTAGGGGCATGCTGTGGTGGTGAGTGACTTGAGCACAAAGCTCCCTCTTGCCCTAGCCCGGGAGCATCTTTTATACCTGTCCTGTCCAAGATCCACCATGGGCTGCTCACTGGGTTGAAAACCTAACCCTTCGCCTAGGCATTGTGGCAAGGCCCTCTGCAATCTGTCTCCAGTACCCCTCACCACCATGCTACCCCCCTCCCTGCAGTTCTAAACACACACGCTCCGTGCTCCGTCCATACCAAGCTTCTCATTGTTCCCCCAAAACACAGCACCCTTCAATACTCTTTGCTTTCGCACCCACTTTGATTGGCTTTCCTCACTGAAAGATCAACAAAAAGTCACCTCCTCTGAGAAGTCTCCCTTGAATGCTCCAGCCTGAATCACATTATGTACCTCCTTGCTCTGGCTTCCCACTGCCCCTTTATATTGCCCCCCCACCCCGAGCCCAGCCTTTGTTATCACCCTGCATAGGAACGATTTGCTCATTTCCTGGGTCTCCTTCCCTTGACTGAATTTGTCAAAGCAGAAACAGTGTCCTTTTCATTTTGGGGAGCTAGGTACCTGATCCAGGTATGCTTGTTGGTGAAATAAATGAACCTGTGGATGAGTTAACTAGCACCAGTAAAATCGCACTATGTGCCAAGTCAGTACTGGGCCCTGGAGTTACTGCGTCACATAGATAATCCATGACCTTAGAAATCTTTCCACCTTCGGAGGGTTCTGACCCAAGAAATAGGATTTGAGTCTCTGGCTGGTGATAAATGGAATTCCGCAGCAGCTGTATGATACTGTGGCAGATACTGACTGGCTGTTCTCTAGATAATTTTCTTTTCCTTTTGAGCACATGGCTGAACTACATCTCCCAGCATCCCTTGCAGTTAGGTGTGGCCTCCTGACTGAGTTCTGGATGGAGAGCAGAAGTGATGTGCATCAATTCCAGGTCTGGCCCATAAAAACCTCCCATTGCCCCTCTGCTATTTCCCCATCCAACTACAGATTAGAGAGGATTCCTGGGACCCAGAGGAGGGCAGAGCCACAAGATGGGAGGAGCCTGGGCTCCTGAGGCTTTGCCTGCAGAAGGGCCACCCTGGGTACCTGCTCAACCAGGCACACTGGCTTTGAGTGAGCAAGAGATACAATTTGTAAAGTGTTAAGCTGCTGAGATATTGGGGTTATGTGTTATAGCAGGTGGCCTGCCCTCCTAATAGAGTGACAACAGAGTGTGTGTGTGTGTGTGTGTGTGTGTGTATGTGTGCACACGTGCACAAGACCTCTGCAATCCACTGGGTGCTCAGAGGGAACCCTAGACAATCCCAGATGGCCTGGCCCACATTCCTTTTCCACCTGCAGCTTCCAGACTCAAGGGTCCCACAGACAAGCTGGCCGCCACAGAAAGCCTGTGGCTCGCCCTCCCTCTTTGTCAGCTGTCATAACAAGTGTCCCGCTAACTTGAAATGCTACTCCTCAAAGGATTCTCTGTTGAGTCCTTGTTTTGGAAACTTGATTACATTCCCTTCGGTGCTACTTTCTCTTTCTGGTTTTGGCAAAGACCCCTCGTCTTGCCCCTTCGAGGGCTGCAGGGCTCGACAATGGGGCTGCCCCGCCTCATCCCCTCCCTGCAGCTGGGCCACAGAGAGATGTATTACTGGCCGTGGTTAATAAGGAGCAGGGGTGGTCCTAACTAACTGGGAAAGGTGTCTTGCTTTGGTGTTTACAGAAGAAAAGCCCTCAGTACATCTGAATGTGCTTCTCCCACCAGTGTAACGTGTTCTCGGGGCTCTGCTTCCAGGCTCGTGGAAGAGAGCTTTCTCTTGTTATTGGTTGTTTTTAACAGCAAGATACTATGAACCAGGGAGAAACAACTGTGGTGTCAAAATCTGCCAATCTATGCCACAATAGTCATGGAATCCCAGAATTCCAGAGGCTTAGAATCCTGAGACGTCTGAATTCTAGAACCTTGGGTCTGTGGATTTGGGGAATCTTGGAGACGCAAAATCCCTTTTAAAAGCAGTCTCTAAGGCTACCAGTTTCTAGGGGGAACTCGGAGCGGCGTTCCAGCCTTAGCCACCAGCGTCCATTCCCCACCCCAGGGAGGTGCAGCAGGATGTGACATGCCAGGTGCTCTGGTGACAAGTGTCAGGGAAAAACCCGGAATGGCAGACTGAGCACGTATTTGTCGCCTCAACACGTTGCTGGGAAATTCGGCCACTCTGCCTGTGGGTGGGCCTCCCCCGGCACGCTGCTTTTCATTTTCTTACCCTGGGGAAAAAGTGAAAAGACACCAAAAATGCCAAGCCACCAGGATGCAGGCCAGTGATGGAAATGCCACCCGTCAAGATGACATTATCCCTCCTCTTGGCCCTGGTTCCCGCCTCCGGAGCTGAGCCTCCTGGGAAGTGTCCAACTAAGCTCTGGGCAGCTGGAGACCCGGGGCCAGTTCTTAGGGGAAGTGGCACCTGCTTGAGGGACCTAGAAAAGTCACCGAATCACAAAATGTCCTGCCAAGAGGCTGAGGCAGCCACATCCTCGACTCGGAATTAAATCATCCTCTGAACTCCAAGAGGGTTGAGGGCCAGTCTCGTGGAGACTCTCCTTACCTGCTTTTGTCATCCGGGGCCTTACTAGCAGTAGTCACACCTGCCACCTCTTCTAGAATTACAGAGGGTTCTAGGGTATTTTGGTCTCCGCGTTGGTTCACAGCTGGGAGGAAGGAGGCCGCAGGGCACAGAGGTGAGTGACATCCAGGGTGAGGAGATCTGAGAGACACAAGGTTGACTCTTGCTTCTGCCCTTTCTTAGCTGGGGGACCTTGGCAGTTTCTGAACTTCTCCAAGCCTGAGAATTGTTGTATGAATCACGCGAAGTAATAACAGCTAATATTCATGGAGTGCTGCGTACTAGGAATCGTGGTAACACCCCAGTTAACAAGAACCTTATCTGCTAAGGATGATTTATTTTTTTGTGACAGATTCAAACAATGAGTTGCCAATGCCCCAGGTCACTCAGTCGATAAGAGGTGGAGGCAGAGAGAAGTGAGCTTCCAACCACCCCGACACAGAGGGCCTTCTCCACCTCGGTGCTATCGACATTGGGAGCCGGATAACTCTTTGTGATGGGGACTGTCCTGTGCGTGGGGGGATGGCTAGCCAGATGCTGGTAGCACGCACCTCCCATCTAGTTGTGACAACTGAACACGTCCCCAGATATTGCCAAATGTCAGGGAGTGGAGTTAAATAATTTGAAAACCACTGAAATAGATGTAGAATCAGATGGGATACAGGTATAAAGACGTAGTGTCTGAAACATAGATTGTCAATATATATGTCATTGTTAGAATTCAAAATATGGAACCCTTGCCCTGTACTAGCGTCGGGGGCAAAAGAGAGAAAAAGAAGCAAGCATCAGGCTTCTCCGGCCCCAGGATCATATAACAAAATCTAAATGGAATTGATACAATATGCAAACTCGTAGAGGAAGTCTTCAAATGTTTTGAGGTTATGAGACTGACGGTGTTGAGTGTGGAACTGTCACCCACACATTCAATGGCATGAATCTTACTGCACCAAGTGCTCCCCAACAGATGAACCAGAGGTGAGAGACGCTGGCAGAGAGAGGAGTCATCTGTGCGGTGCCCGGTACACATCAGGCCCTCCCCGTTAGGAGTCTTTCGTTCTCCATGCTTTTTAACCCTCCCAAGAGCCCTGTAAGGTGGGCCCTCACTTCTCCCCCTCTCCAGAGGGGCAGCCCAGGTTCTGAGAGGCCAAAGGAACTTAGCCAACATTATACTACCCGTCTGAGGCAAAGCTGGGATTGATATCAAAACCTTTCAGACGACAGTCCTAACTCCTGGGGCCCCCGAAGGAAAAGAAAGCTGGCCCCAAACTCTTATTTATAGTCTCTGTGGATGGGAGTGAGCATTTGTTCAGACCCATGGCCAGCCTTCAGTGTCTTCTAGACCCACAAAGTTCTCTGGGGACCCCTGTACACCGACCAGTGTGCCACAGCCTGCAAGAAGCCCAGACAAGTGGGAAGACACAAACATGGGTGATTTCAGTGGAAAAGCACGATAGACAGGGACACAAGAGAAGCCGTGGGAGCAAAAGAAGGTCCTGGAATATGTGTGTGTCTGGCCATTCCGTGTCGTGGATGACAGTCACACATTCAACACTGCACTTTTTGGCCAACGCAGGAGGTGGGTAGGGGCAGGTCAGGGCCATTTTCCAGTAGAGGGGATGCTGCCTGTGTTTTGAAGGGTGAAGCGCTCAGCTAAAGAGAGAGGCATAGGGAAGGTGTAGCCGGCAGATGGATGGTGTGAGCAAGAGTCAGGTTTGGGAGCGCGAGGAAGTACAGGCATTCGAAGAGTCCACTTCTGTGCAGGAGCAAAAGGGTTTGGGATGGGGGAGGGAAAATGCCAATTGCAGTGCCCCATATCATGCCCATTTCCAAGGGCAAACTGTCCTTGGAAACAGCCACATCATTCCACTCAGGTGCATTTATTCCTGTCTTCTCCACTTTGAGTGGGCTTTCTATGGCATCCTGGGCCTGTACCCCTGGGCAAGATAAAGCTGTCTCAAAAGTACAGGAATTTAATTTCTTCTAGTGGGAAAAGAAAAACAATAAAAGGAAAAAAAACCCTACAAAACAAACCACGTGTATAAGAAATTCAGATTGGGAGAAGAAAGAAAGTGGGAGAGAGAACCCAGGAGCTGACAAAGTTCTGGGGAAAGAAAAAAACATAAAAAAAAAAAACCTGTTTGGGCAACAGTCAGAAGTTGTTTCATAACATTTTAAAACCAAAGTTGGCTCAAATATAAAAGATTTCTCCTTTCTTGATAAGATTACTTTTTTCCCCTCCACCATTTCAACAGCGCTAAAATAATCTTTACTTTAGGACAGTTAATCCAAAGTCTATCATCTTGAAGGATCCTTATTAAAACTCTTGCAAGCGTTGGCAGTGCTTGGAGCTGTCTCTCCAATATTTCACAACCTTCCCTCCTGGAAAATGCGTGCCACGGTCTTAAAATAGAATCAGATCTCAGGCAGAAGTTGGTGGGCAGGAGGAGCTGAAATCACAGCACAAAGAAGGCAGGGGGAACCCTTGTGGAGGCATCGCTGGGGCGGGGATCTGGATTTTCCCAGAGTTGGAGGAGAAGAAGGACAGCTGGAGGGGACACATCCAACCATCGCTTTCCTTCTGATCTCCCAGTTCTTTTGGATCTTCAGAGACCTCCAAATTTAAGACAGAGCCTTGCCCCAGCAGGACAAGTTGAGCCCAGTGGAGTCCAGTGATGGCCCCTCAGTTAAATAGAGGTGGACTGAAGGTCCCTCCATGGCCATGGAATTCTGGCACCACAGGGCAGGGAGAGAAAGGAGTCTGGAATTTGGTGTTGGAGGACATGAGTTTGAGCCCCAGATCTGTCACTCCGACCTCAAAGGAGCAGCCCCAACTCCTCCTCCGTGAACTAAGCCCTGTCTCCCTGAGTGGTTTTTGATAATTAAATGAGAAAAGTGCACAGTAGGGACTCAAATATGATTTGTCTAAATTGAAGTTGTTTCTGGTACTCAAGAGAAAGTGGTTGGAAAAATTGAGCCAAAGAGAAATTCCCTTGTGGTGGTCCATGCTGAACTTTTGTATTTTGCAGGGAGAGCTAGACTACGTCGACTCTCCCGGCCTCCACCAGCAAAGTTGGGGGGGAGGTGCCACATGTGGGGATGGGAACCATGACGGGGTCCTAAGTCGTGAGCATCTAGTCACTCTGTCAATATTCCCAAAGGGAGAGGAGGTTCTTCTCAGTCGAACTTACGTGAACTCCAAACAAGAATGCTGAGGGACCAGAAAATAGCTTCTCAATATTCTTTCCCACAACTAATATTTCTAGGGAATTCTCCCTGCACCTCTCCTTATAGCCACATCTTCACACACACACATTCATACACATGTACACACACTCACATGCATATGTGCACACAAACATCCACTTGCATAAATGCACCCACATACACACTCACACTTGCATACAAACGCATACACACACACACTTGCACATTCATTCATACACTCACAGACGTGTGCATCCACACAGTCACATGCAACACACACATGTGCACACAAACATGTACACTCACACACCCTTACACATGCACACACATATGCACAGACTCTCCCATATACATGTCTCTGCAAAACCCAATTCTTCTCACAAATTCCCAGTTTTAACCAAAGAGCAGGAAATCCTCAGGTCACATAGTCATCTTTTCAGATGTCTGACCCAGCCTGCCTTGTCACCTGGTTTCGCTGAAGCCAATGCAAGTGGCCTTTCTGGACCTAAGTCTTTCACTAACTCTTTGTAGCCTAATATTAAGGATGCTTGAAGCTTGCTCCCTGCCTTCCTCACCTGCCTCCCGCATCCTCAGCCTTGTGCCTCACGGTTCCGCAGCTTGGAGCCACATTCCCTGTGGATTCATGCCTCTATGTCTCTGAGCATGCCTTTCTGTCTCTTCCTTGTCCATCTGGCAAACTACATCTTATTCCTGCTCCATTCGCTCAACAATCGTTTATTGACTACCTCCTCTGGGCCAGATTCTGAGCTGGGTGTGTGTGAGTGGGGGTGGGAGGAAGAGCTGATAAATGGGAGTATCACTGCCCTGAAACTCACGACTTTTTATGGCTTAGCTTAACACATGGCTTCTTCTTGGAAGCCTCCCATGATGGCCTCCCTCCCTGCCCAGGTGAAGGTAGTCCCTCCCTCTTAAGGGTTCCTGCTACCTCTGCTACTACAAACTGACATAATTTTCACCCCTCACCCTGGTGCTTCTCCCATGCTTCCTAGAAGCTAGAAGGCAGTTCCTAGAACCAACTGTATAAGGCAATCCTGGGAACCATTCTTAACCCCTCTCCTTCCTTCATCACCTCTGATCACTGCCAATCCTAAGCTTGTTACCTCCTAAATCTCTCTCCGATTTGCCCTTCTCTCTATCTCCATCGCCATCATCCTAGGCTAAGCCACCAGCATCTCTTGCCTGGATTGTTGCAGTAGATTCCTAATCACTCACCCTGTTTCCCATAATTCAATTTCCTCACAGCAGCCAGGGCAATTTTTGAAATCACTACCATCATTCGTTAGTCCACTTGCCCTTAACTGCTGCCACTACAGCCTTCCCTCCACTTCTATTGTCAAATGCTCCTGAGTTCCCACCACTCTGGCATTAAATACCAAGACCATTGCCTACCTTGGCAGTCCTGACCCACACCATGTGCCCTTTCACTCTCTGTAGCATTTTTTAAGTTCTTCCTCACCCTGCAGGGCCTTAGCACATGCTATTCCCTCTGTCTGGGACACTCCCTTTTCCCTCCTGATAATGCCTGCTTTTCACCAGCTCTCAGTTTATTTATTACCTTTGCAGGGAAGCCTTCCTAAACCTCTGGACTGAATCAGTCCACCCTCCTAAAAGCCCTGGCAGCACTTGGGTCCAAAGCCACATTATGGTGTTCTTGGGCTCTAAGCACTCTGGCATTTTTAGGTCCCACCTTCCTTTCAAAATACTGAAAAATGGATCTTATCATTGGTATAAAGATAAATGTAATCCAGGCTGGGTTCATTATTATGTACTCATTATTATTATAGTCACTTTTTTCTTTTGATTTTAAAAGAAATTAAAGTCAAAACATTTTTGCGGGCCCCTAAAAGTCTCATGGGCTCTGTGCCTCCAGTTTCTGACCCACAGGCTGGCCGTGCTGGGTAGTCTTTCATTCTGCTGGGCACAGGTGACCGTGCACAGTAGGGGAGTGATCTTCCTAACGTGACTCTCTGTCTCTGAGCTCCAGGAGGATTGGCCCACATCTGTCATCCTCACTAGTGCATCCCCAGCAGGTAGCCAGGGACAGGTGCTGCACGGGGGAGGCTCAGGGAGTAGCTTTTGGATGAGAGTCTGATGTGCTGGTCCCCCTACAAGATACTGAGCTGTGAGCGGGCAGGGAAAGATCTCATCCTCCTCTCCTCCCAGGGTCTGATATCAGAGGACCGTACAAGCTCCCTACATGGGAGGATGGCTGTCTCCCCCTTGCACGGAGCTCTGCTGGCCTCAGCGGGGGTCAGCCTCCCCAGCTCCTCGATGGCCAACCTGCTGTGGGCTCAGACTGCTGAGCAGGACACTTGGCCCAAGTACAGAACAACCAGCATTGCTCTTGGACACCACATGAAGGAATGCAAATGGCCAATTTGTGGACAGTGTCACTTTACCACCAGCAGCTCCTCTCGGGTATGTGGAAGGAACTCAAGGTGGCTGTTGCAGGGCTGGGTGCAGCTGCCTGACTTTACAGCCCCTGGCCACAGAGGAAGGGGCACTAGGACCAGTGCCCAGGGGCTTTTCCCACCCACAGCTAAACTGTTTGCTTTTCAAATACCTGCGACATGATGAGAGCTGGGCTTCTGGAGGAGGCAGATCCTGCCCACCCTTGGACTCCGGGGCTGGAGCCCTGTCAGAGTGGCCCCCTCCCAGCAGGCTGCAAAGCGATGATGGCCAGGAGCAGCCTGTGTTCCCACAGGCTGGTGTGCCAGGCTCACCAGTTAGAGTTTCAAGTGACGAGAACATGACAGGCAGCTCAACCCTTGACCCCTCTCTGCTCACTGATCCCAAGCTGTGATTATTTTTAATTTCGATGACGTTCATTTGGGAGAAGGCAGCCCACACAGCTACATGATCCCCTCCAACGCCAGAGATCCTGGCCAGCACTGGATATCTCACGAGGCAAGGCGGATGGCGTAGTATTGAGGTCACACAGATGTAGTGCTGATTCCCACCTCGACTACTGCTCATGAAATGTGGACAGGTCACTTAACCTTTCTGTGAGAATTACAGAGGTAACGTAGATGGAGAGTTTATCTATGCCTGGCACACAGAGAGGCAATAAATGCCACTGCTGTTAACTTTTAAGTGTCCTGGCTTCATCGTGAAGCGAGAATGGCTCTCCAATTATAAAGCCCAGGTCAGCTACCCAAGTCTCTCAGATTCTTGCTCTGGAACCCATTTCTGGGAAGCCCAAGATCTAGGCAGCCCAGGAAGCAGCCACTAGCCTGGCTGGAAGGACGATTCAGAGGCCGCTCTGATGTGAGGGGGATTTTCCTAGCAAGAGTGGTCAATGCCATGAGCATCAGGATGGGCCACCTCCAGCTGCCCAGGAAGGCCGCAGATTTGAGTGCTGGAAGGAACTAAAGGCTTTCACAAAATGCATTTTTTTAGGGAGGCCTGAATAAGGTGGGATTGAGGCAGGAACAGGGCCAGTGCCTGAAAACTGGCAGTGAGAGGGAGCCAGGCACATGCAGAGCCCAGCGTGAGTCCAGAACTGTAACATATCTCCAGATTCCCGGTCCTTCTCCCTCCATACATCATCCTGACACACCCCCCCACCACCATCACTCTGGACACGGAGAGACAGGAGGCTTTTAATGCCATCATTGTCTTTCCTAAACCAGGTCATTTTGTTGTCCTGTATCCCAAAGGGCATGCTGATAAATCTTTGAATAAGGTCTGAGGAAGTGAAGCTGGTATCAATTTCAGTAGCTTACAGAGGTGTTTGCTAATAGTGACTTAACAGGAAGTTCTGGGGCACACTAAGAAGTTTCTTTAATAGATGCCACCCTTGCTGAAGAATCTTCTAGAAGAGAGGAGAGTCTGGTACACTGTCCTCTAAGTTCACCAGATCATCCACCCAACCACCTGAAGCTAATGCTTACTGAGCTCTTATCATGCCAGGAGAAGGGTTATGCTGGGGGACAAAACCAGCCACAGCTCCTGTCCTTGAGATGCATCCCGTCAAGGAGGAGGATTCAGGTAGCAATGAAATAATTACCTAAATCAACCCAAAATTGCTCCTGGGATGAGTGCTGCAGAGGAAGGCCACACCAATATCCCAGGTCCCCAGTTCTCATATTGCATCTTAAAAAGAGGCACTGATACTCAGGAGAGATTCCGGGGGCAAGTGGCAGTGATGATGGTGGATCAACCAACTGTTTCACACGTGGAGCAGCTGGAAAGCAGAAGAACATTAGTGCGCAGAAGAGAAGACCATGGGATGTTGGGTTGCCATCTTATGACATGCGAAGAGTTGCTATTGATAGGGAAGGGAAAGGGGCAGCGTTATTCTGAATGAAACTAGAAGGAAGAACAGTGGGTGGAAGGGGAGGGGGTGACTTTCATATCCACACAGGATCTCCTGACTCCTGGAATGGCTGCCTCAGGACACAGGGAGCTGCTCATGGAAGGGGAGTCTGATCACCCTGCCCCCATGTTGGTGATTGGCTCCAATATGAAGAATGTTCCCTGTGTTTTGATTGCTCACCCCACCCTTCTGAACCTTCTCACCTCTTTCCTGCCTCGTGTTCTGCTATTCCTCTGTTTCAGTCTCACTTGGCCCTGCCTCCCATTTGCAGCCTCCCAAAGGTCCTTGGATGATGCTCTTCTGGGATTGGTTGGGATGTGGTAGTGGCTACAAACATGGCTTTGGAGCAGGACAAACAGGAGATCAAATCTCAGCTCCACCACTCATAAGTCACACGGCCTTGTGCAAATGGTTTCTCTGAGCCTGTTTCCTCGTCTGTAAAAATGGGAGGGATGACACCACCGCTAGGACTTTGTGAGGCACTGGATGGAATCCCATGTGGATACCCACAGGCTCTGGAGGAATGATCTACTTTCCTTTTCCGGGAACAGAAATTAACCAATTTGACTGAATTCTTTTATTTGGCAGTCAGGAGAGGCCAAGCAGACCCAACCTTGGAAGATCAAAGCAGGGCAAATTTTGCCTTTTTTGCTTGTTCTACAAGTGCTGTGGGCATTTCCATCAAATCTCAAAGAAGAGGCAAGATCTGCTTTAAGGAGGTATGAAACAAGGGCTCGGACTGCCCTAGAGAAGGGATCACAGCTGACCCAGCAGGGGCGACTCTGGAACATCTATCTGCCCTTTAACCAACGCTGTGCAGGAGCTACACACGTGGAGAGACCTGACTGTGTAACCTCTTCCTAACCCCGTGTTCAGTGACGTCACATCGCTAGTTTGACATTAGCCATGGTGGGAGTATTTACACCGTGGAAATCGGCAAGAGTTCCAAATCGGGGCTCCTCCATCCCCTAAGAGCTGGTTAGTAAACATTTTCAAGCACACCACTGCCTCCAACAGTAGGACAAGAAATCACATAATTCACCTTCAAAATCTTTATGCTCCTAAGGAAAAGGAATCAGTGGTGCAGATAAACACCAAACCCTAGAGCAGCTTCTACTGTCTCGTGTTGATATGCAGAAAGAACTTGTCTGGCAGAGTTTGCACCAAAGATCTGTGTCCCTGTCTGCTGTCTCTTCATTAGAGGAGCAGAGGGTGCCTGCCCGGGTCGTCACTTAACCTTAAATTGCCAGCATCCTGGGAGAGCACTTGGCGCCCCTCATCTGGATTTACTCAGGAAGGATGTGAGACTCACTGGTGCCTGGGAACAGGCTGCACCTCTGAAGCCAGGAGCCTGGGCTGGAGCCTTTCAATAATTTACCATTTCCTTATAGGGATGGGAGGAGGCCAGGCATGGTGTTGAAGTTTGATTAGTAATAAGAACATAGCAGCTTAACCTCTAACATTTAGCACTCTCCCCCGGATCGAATTACTGATCTCTATCTGGGTGAGCCATGCTAGCTGCTGCCTGGGAACATTACACCTCTCTAAAAGCTGTCAGTCTCTGTCACTGTCTCTGCACAATGGAGCCCATGGCTATTTTTAAAGGACTGTGTCACCTTTCAAGAGAAATTGTGTCTGCACGGAAGATTGACTTTTTTTTTCAGTTGTTTTATATACGGAATTGGTGGTCTTTCATCTCCCAAGGTGAAGTTGGGTGCTGACTCCCCCTCAGGCTGTCAATGTTTTGATTTTTATTTTAGGGAGAATATGAAGGAATTGAGAAAAATAAAAGATGATTGCCAAAAGTCCACATTGTCTGTGGAAAGTAAAGGAATAGAATAGAAGGTACATTTGTCTTGTAATTATTGGGTGGCAGACATTTGACTGAAATAATCACTGTTTGTTTAATCCTTTGCAAAATTCTGCAAGATAGGAGTTGTTAACCCCGTTTGCAGATGATTCCAACGAGGATGGTGGACTCTGGAATCAAACTCCCTGGGTTTATCATCCCGGCTTGACTTGGGGTCCACTTCCTGGCTGGGACCTTGTGTCTCAGTTTTCTCATCTTTAAAACAGTGGTATTCACAGTGCTTCCCTCACCATTGAGTCACTGTGAGAATTCACTGAGTTAACCCAATTTAAGTGTTTAGACAAGTGCCATGAACATGGTACGTGGCCCATAAATATAAGTTTGGTTCGTTTGGTTTTTTGTTTTGTTTTGGAGGGTAGGGTCTAGTGGCTACTACTTTTCAGGCTCTTTACTAAAACTATCTCCAATTCTCACAGACACCTGGCAACATGAGTTATCTCCAATTTTCAGAGGGAGATAGCAGTGCTTGCCTGAATGGATTTTTCGTCAGGAGAGTTAAATTGAGATCCTTCATTTCAAGTGTTTGACTCAGCATCCAGAGCACAGAAAGTTCTCAGCATGTGATAGATATTTATTAGTCATCATTAGAAATAGTCTTATCATGAGGAAACTGAGATTTAGAAGGTTTTGGATGAAAACAAGTAGAATGTTCTGGAAGACTTGTCAAAGGCGGATGAGGTGGTCGAGTTCGATGCAGTGAGTAAGACTATAAAAAAGATTGATAAAATTCTAGGCTGCATGCCTTTGAGTTCTCTTTAAGGAAAGTGAAACTCCAAGTGGCAGAAGATGCATTAGGGGTGTGGCTTACGCAATGGGCACATGTGCTTCTCCATCACAGCACTGAGCAAAGCACAGCCTCGCTCTTACGAAAGATATCAGTGGGAGAACGTGAGTGCCCTGGTATATTTTAAGTTAAAGCACAACGTTTGTTACATACTGGTGTATCAGTTCTTATGATTTCCTGCTTCAACTGTCTTTATGAGTAACCATCCAACTGCTTATCCTGTTAGCCTTGCATAACGGACTGGGTAGTTCATCTGCAAACCCATTCCATCTTCAAGAACTGCCTCCACATCTTCCATTACTGTCCAATTTGGATTCCTAAAAGGGAGGGAACATGCACGGAAGGATAGGAGCAAAGTTGAGTTTATGATAACATCTATTAACTTAAAAATCACTCAGGAAGTTCCTAGCTCTAGATAAGATATTAGGGATGCAAAGATGAACAAGGTGGAGAAGGGAAGTCCCTGCCCTGGCAGATATCTCAGCCCAGTGGAGGAGACAGATTAAAACAATTATAATACAATGAGATTGGTGCTTAATGGAGGTCTGATAAAGTATGTGGGGCATAAAGGAAGGAATGCTTAATTCTGCCTGGGATTGCTGGGGCAAGACTCCAAAACAGAGAGCAGATTTGAGACGGGTTGAATAGGAGTTCACTAGATGGAAGGGCATCTAAGTAAGGGGACAGAAAGAATGCCTGGAGGGTGGAAGGGTGTGACCTATTGGGGGATGGTGAGAAGTTCAGTATAATTCAATGTCAGGGTTGGTGAGCTGGAGGGAAGGTGGAGAATTCTGAGTGATAGGAGGGGAAGTCAGGTTAGAGGAGATGATGCAAGGTCCCACATGCCTTAGCAGGGAGTTCATACATCCAGTAGGAGGGAGCCCTGGGCAAAGCTAAAGCACAGTAGCTTCCATGTCAGGTGTGAACTTTAGAAGATTGATCCAAGGATGGGGAGGACGGTTTAGGAAGAATAGAACTCATGGAAGAGAGAACAGTGACACAGACAAGAGGGATGAGAAATTGAATTAAAGTAGTGATTCCTGGATGGAAAAAGGAGAGGGACTATGAGTTACTTCTTGGGCACAACCTCCTGCACTTGGTAACTGATCAGAGGGAGGCACTCAGAAGATATCCCAGCCAGGCTGGGTGGGTGGCAGTGACATCCAGTGGAATCTGGGCCATGGGAGAAGAGCAGGCTTCAGAGAAGAGATAAAGAAGAGTTTGTTTTTGAATATGTTGGGGACATGAGGTCATGAGCATAGATCAAATATATCAGGGAGAGTTCCTCATGGAGCGCAGTGTATCCCAACAACATATCATCTAGCAAAAAGTTAGCGTGTTTCAGGTGAAACAGTTTCATGGTGTCATTTTCCACAATTTATGTGTATACGTGTCTGGCAGTGTTCATACGCTGTTTGACTGAAGTGCTAACATAATTACCTATAAAGAGTATCCTTGGGCAGATGTCCCATGCCTGCAGGATCTTCCCTTGCTAGTGCCTCAAAGAAGCAGAACCACTGCACTTGTAAAATGAAAGAGAAATCCAGTTTAAAATCTTCCATCTATACACTAAAGATCTCAGCCCAAATGTCCTTTTCTCTGGCCAGTCTACCCTACTCTTTCCTCATCCTCTGATTAGGTTAGGCCCCCCTGTTATACACTCCTTTGCAGCACTTTTAGAAGTTGTAATTTCACATTTCTGTGGGGGTTTACTTGATTAATGGCTGGATTCCCCACTAGAAAGTGGGGTCCTTGACTCCAGAGATAACACCTCTAATGTCTATTGCTGAACTTCCAGAGCCTAGTACAGAGCCTGGGATGGAGATGCAGCTCAGTAAATATCTGTTAAAGGAATGACTAATTGGTGGGTGGTCTCTTCATTACACTTTGTGACCAGGAGCCCTAGCTTTCCTCTTAGAAATGCTGTAGGATTTGAGAGTCTCCTGCAGTTTTTCGGGGGTAGGGAGAGGTGGGGTGGGTGACTTGATCTCAGCTGGGCTCACTCGTATGTCTGTGAGTTGATTGGGAGCTGGCTGATCTAGGCTGGATCAGTTGGGGCCAAAATATCTACTTCCCCATCTTCAAAATGATGCCATGTTACCCAGAGGCCAATGATCTTACAGGGAAGAAGTTGCTTAGAACCATGAAACTTTTGGTGAGGTGGCTGCTCCTTCAAAGTTACTCAACATGCAGTGCTTCCAACCAAGAGCACTAAAGCAAAGCTCTTCAGGACAACACCTGGACTGGGTCTAAGTACTCATTAGTCTGTGCTGATTTGACCTGTTGGGACTTAATGAATCTTTCCTCAATTGCGGTCTGATCTACTCTGCCAAGTCAACTTTTTAATGATGCACATTTCCACAAACAAATGTTTAATTTTGACATCTCCTCTTCATCCTGGTTTGTCTGTAAAACGATTTAAGGTTCTGCTGTGTTTTTCCTTCTGCAAAATAAATATTTGTTTTACTATCGCTAAGAACACCCCTGGTTTACCAGCTGTCATTTTCATGGCGGCAAGCTTTTCCTGAGCCTGGGAATAAAGTCAGGACATTAGAAACCTCAAGGAAGGAGAAGATTCAAAATAAATACAGCTGTAAGAGAGTCAACCTTTAAAAAGTAACTGCAGAGCGGAATCTCATGGTACCAAATGTCTTTTGGAAACTTAGGTAGAAAATAGAAGTTAAGAGTCTAAGCAGGGTAGGGCCTATGAATAGAGGTCGGATTGCCTTCGTTCAAATCTCAAGATGACCTTTTTTGCTTTTGTGACCTTGGGTAAATCTTGGAAACTTTCTAAGTCTCACTTTCTTTAGCAGTAAAATTGGATTGTTAATAATAGTAAAAATATTAATGTTCGGTTAGGGATTTTCACACATATTGAGTTTTCCTCCTCTTCCAGACACATGGTGAGATTGTGCCTTCCTGTCCCCTGAAGTTTGGTATAACTAAGGGCCTTGCTTTGATCCATGAAAGTTGAGTAGAAGTAAAGAATGTTGCTTTTCTGGTGGAAGCTTTGAGAGTCAGGATGCAATTCTCCACGTCTTATGTCCATCTCCTATAATAACTGGAAACCTCCAGATGGGGTTCTCAGTCAGAGGATTGGGGTCCTGGAAGGAGAAAATGTGGAACAAGAGACCCCCACTGACCTGTGATGGGCAGCGTGAGCAAGAAATAGTCTCAATGGTTTCCTGAAGCCATTGAGACTTGGGGGCTCTTTGTTACACAGCACAGCCTGGCCCATACAGACTCTCACAAAGACTAACTCTGATCACGTCTAGAAAGAACTTATCACAGTGCCTGGTATGTAATAAGTGCTTCATAAATCTTAGCTGCCATGGTCATTACTCCCCATGAAAATGTGATGAAAAACTCAAGATCTTTTTCCCTGACAAAGAATAATTTTCCCTAATCGGTCATTTGTTCCTCGTGGTGCTTTGATTCTCCCTGAGAATGCCAAGATCAGCCACGTGGAGACTGGAACCTTCCATATTTTGACTCAAGCTTCTCCTCCGCTCAAAACAGTTCTCCTCTTTCTGTCAATTCTGTGGGTGCTTCACTTTGCTGAACACCCACTTTCCCGAGGAAGTTAGCTCCCCTGGCCTTGTCACTGGTCTGTGGTGCCTTGTCTCACAGAGGCCGCCGGGTGAAGCCGCTGTGGGAGCGGCTCCACCTTCCCTGGCTTGGAAGACTGCTGTCCTCACCTGTGGGGCTGAGGGAAGGGAGAAAGCTGAACAGACACAGTTACAGGGCCGCTTGTCTGCAGCCAGAGCAGACTTGATGGGTTCTAGGTTTTGAAGCCATGCCAGGGCCTTCGGAAGTCTTATTTTACCTCCAAAGTGCTTATAGGAAATGAAGTTAAGGTTCAGATTATCACGTGTGAGGAAATCAGAGCCTGAAAGGATGTGACGTCCATTAAGACAGTTAAATTGTCAACCCATGGGAAGGCAGGAGGAGGGTTATCACATATGAGGCACTTGCTGTGTAGGTGTGCATACATTTTCTCATCTAATGGGATACTGACTCCCTTAATCCAAATAACTCTATCCACCACTTATCGAGTGTGAGCTCCTTTCCCAAACCGACTTACATTGGTGAACTCATTACCTCCTCACCCTAACTCTGCTCGAGATGTATTATCGGTCTTAGCTCTTTTTTACAAATAAAAAAATTAGTGTTCAGGGAGGTGAAGCAGCCCAAGGTCACCCACCCAGTGATCAGCAGGGTGAAGATTCCAGCCTGGGTTTGTCAACCTCAAAGGCCATTTCCCATCTACTATGTCCTACTTTGACTTTCCCCAGATTTCCTGATTATAATAATCATTTGGGAGCTTGTAAAAGTAAAAAAAAAAAAAAAAAAAAATCCTCAATCTCCTCTTGCAAGATTTTGGTTCAGCACATCTGTGGCAGGGCCAGGAATCTATGTTTCTAGAAGGTTCCCCTGGCTGGCTTCATAAGATAGCAACCTATGCAGTAGCACGGGGCCCCATGCTCCCCAGGATCCTGGGTGTGGTTTCATGCTCTGCTCTCACTATCCTGAAATTCCTAATAATTTTCTCTCTGAACTTATGTTTTGTAACTGAAGTCCCCTGGGACAATGGACTATGCACATGAGCAGAGGAGATATGCAGTATGCACGTGTCCAGCAATCCTTGCCACTCTATTTGCATGTAGTATTTTCACTGCCTCGTGAGCACAGAATTCTGGCGGGCCCATAATGCATAAGAGTTTGGCAGACTCAAAGCCAGTACAAGCTAAGTGTGTTACATCTACGACTGACTAAGTTAGGGAGCTAACAGCCCCAGGAGGCCACCCTTTCCATTCAAACCAGAACTTGCTTTGAACACAGAAGGAAAACGATGGTGTTCTAAGGTTCTAAGAAACACGAGTGACCAAGGAGCCCTATCATATCCTGTCTTACTCATGTTACTTCCCTGTATTAGGCAACCACTTATGCTAAAAACGATGACATAGAAGGAAAGGGAAAGATTGGGAAACTCACAGTTCCTTTTCCTTTAGTCCTTCCATACTCATTAGTAAGTCAAAGATAGAGAGTGTTGGTAGAACACGGGTCCCTCAAAAAGTGGAATAAAAAACAGTTGAGTTGGTTTTGTATCGCATTTCCACTGTCCTGATAAGATTGAAGTGGGTATGCATGGATGAGCTACAAGATACAAGTTGTGTAATTTTGGTGATTTCACATATAAGTTAAATGCTCTTCTAGTTGCATTTAAAAATAGTATTGAATGATTTAAAGGTGAATGTTAAAAGTCATGCTAATAGCTTAAAATTTTAATCTTTCATTACTTAGAATGACATTAAATAGCAAATGAAAAAACACCACAGCAATTTGGGAAAGAGACCATGGAAGAAAGGAAAAGGCTTTATAATTTAGTACTATGAATGATATATTTTTCCTGCTTTTTGAATAGCCTGCATTTTCATTTTGCACAGGGCCCTGCAAATGATGTAGCTGGCCCGCCTGGTCAAAATATTCAGATGATTACTTTATGTTTACATTTATTAAAAAAAAAAATCTGTCTTGACTAAGGTAAATATTTGCCCTAGTCACTTTTTGGAAATGTAGTCATGACCTCTACAGATAAATAACAAGGGAAAACAACTCCTAAACTAGTTGGTGGTGGCCCATGACCTAGACAACCAAATCTCAGATCATGTTGTGTTTTCACACTCATTTTCTTGACTATTAAGAGAAAAATATGTAGTTCCACAAAGGAGGTTTTGGGAACCTCACACTCAGCCCTCAATTAGAAGGCCAGCCTCCAAGTTCAAGGTGTTAAGGGTCCTGTGATGGGGAGAAGCAGAGAATCATAGGAAAATTTCCGACTGAAATCATGTCAATGACAGAGGTTGCCTGGCCCAGTGGAAAGAGCACAGATTCTGTGACCAGTCAGCCCCTGGCTAGAACCGCAGACTGACCACTCACCTCACATCCCTGTCACTTGGGACAAGTCTTTTCCCCCCTGAGCTTTGGTTTTCTCACTCGTGTAAAGGGCATGCCAATGCCTGTCTCATACAATGGCTGTTAGGATTCAAACAGATGTGAAAAGTAACTTCACCCACTGCCTGACATCTAAGGATGAGGGCGTTTTCTCCTATCCCTGCCTCTCCTCTGTTGGGGGTGGTTCTCTACAGTTACTCTAGAAAAAGTCGAGTGGAATGGAGGGATTGCTTTCCACCTGTGCAAATCCGACAGGCCACAAACGAAGAAAGGAAAGAAGGAAGGAAGGAAGAAAGTTTAAAACGGTAAGTGCAGTCAATAAGCAGGCATCCCCCAGAAGTACCAGCATCCTTACAGGGTACCACGCTCTCTCACAGTCACTTTCCACAGGCTCCATAACACCAGAAAACACGAGGGCTTTCCCACCTGCCAGGTGTAGACCCTTGCCGGGAGGAAAGTATCTCAGAAACCTCTACCACTTCCAGGCTGTGCCGTTTGTGGCTCAGTCCCCTGAGGCTCCTCTTTCTCATTGTCAGGTGGTAGTTCTCACCCTGCCTTTAGGGATCCTGGGAGGACTCAGGGATGGAGAGCAGCGCTGTCCAATAGAACTTTCTGCGGTGAAGGAACCGTTCTATATCTGCGCTGTCCAAGATGGTTGCCGCACGTGGCCACCGTTGGCTTGAAATGTGGCTAGTTTGACAAAGGAACTGAATTTTCAGTCTCATTTAATTCTAGTTCATTTAAATTCACGGAAATAGCCACAAGTGTCTAATGGCTACTGCATGGAACAGCACAGACCTAATGAATGCAAAAAGCCTCGTGCATTGCGGGTTGTCAATAACCCAGCACTTTGTCACTTCTTTCACACTGCCTCTGCAAGGCCTTCGTGAAACCAAATTCTTCAGAGGGTCCCTCAGCTCTCACAGGCCTTGCCAGCAGCTAAATGCTTTTAGAAGAGGAAAAAGTTTGACCAAACACTAGACCAGGCCAATCTGTGATGCTCTGTGTCATCACACACTCCATTTGTCTGAAAGACAAGTGCAGAAAGATCTAGCTGCATGGCTCCCTGCAGGCCTGCTCCCTGGCTGGAGGCTTCCCAGCCTGCACGCTGCCGCCTGGTCTCCCATCGAGGTGGGAGGAGGGCATCTCTGGCTCCAGAATGGAGCCTGGGGCTCACACAGGCTGGGGATCATTCAGAGGGCCAGGCTGGTTTCCGTCTGGTCGTGGAGATGACTCTTCTCTCCCTGAAGTTCCTGTCATAATAACTCCTGAATAAGCCACATCCCCAGTTCTTGAGGCTACAGGTCTCACTGCCTAAAAGCATCCATAAGAGAAGGGAATGGCGGGAGTTAGGAGTGGAGCATAGGATGGTGGCTAATTTCGAATGATCAAGAAAAGATCTTGAGACTTTTCTAGAGCTTGTGTTCCCCGAGTCTAGGATCGTCTAGGATTATAGTGATCCATCTGATGGCAGTAGTTTTCGTCACATGACACTGAGAAGAGTGACCTTGGTCAGTTTTCACAAATGAGACACAGAGGTAGTTGTGACATGCCTATCATGTACTAGGCACGTCACTGGAAACATTATACCCCTTCTCAGAGTGGCTGCTAAAGTCCTTTTCCAAACGGCCTTCAAGTTTCCACCAATATGGCCCCTGCTGCCTTTTGGCTTCATCTCCTACTCTTTTTCTCCTTAATTCTGCTCACTCCAGCCACAAGGGCTAGCTTGTGTTTCTGGAACCTGCCATTCAAGCTCCTAGCTCAGGACCTTTACACATGCTCTTCTCTCCGACATCCACATGACTGACTCCTCATATCTTTAGTCTTTGCTTAAATGTCTGCTTCCCAGCCAAGCCTTCCCTCACCTTCTCTCTCAATTTGAAACTGGAACCCCTCACCTCTGACTTCTGGCCCTGTTTCACACTTCTGTATTTGACATCTCACTTTTTAATGCACCATAGTTTTTCTGGTTTGTCTGTCCATTGTCTGTCTCCCTTAGAAGAAAATGGGATCCATGAAGGCTGCAAGTTTTATCTGCTTTGCTCTCTGCTATGTCATCGGCACTTAGAACAGTGGTGGACACATAATAGCAGCTCGAGAAATGTTTATTGAATGCATGAATTCTCTCTCATTTAGTCCTCATCATCAACTCTTCACAGCTTTACAAATGATGCAACGAGAGCTTGGAGAAGTTAATTGCCGAAAGTTTCATAGCTAATAAGCACAGGAGAACTTCATTCATTAATTCCTCCCACAAATACTTTTTCAGCACTCACTCTGTACTGGGCACTAGGTTAGAGGAATGAACAAGATCCCTGTCTGTATGGAACTAACATTGTAATGACTCCAGTGATTCTCCGGCATCAAATTAAAGTCTTTCTCGTCCCAAGGCCATATTTTTCTACTGTGTGACACTACCTACCATGTTTTGGCAAACACTATTGCATCTGAGAATACTAGGTCTGCTGTTCTTAAAGGTAGGAGGATGCTCTGATATCACAAATCATGAAAGAAAGGATGTGTATTTCCATGACTTTTAGCTTGTTGATGTGTTTGCAAATATTTCCTTTTCTTTATTTTCTCTGCATGGCCTCAGGGATACTGACACCCAAAACTTGAGAGTTTGGGGGATGGAAGTGCCTTCGGAGAAACCGTAGCCCAGCCTCTTACTGACATTTGGAAAAGGAGTCATTCAGAGAGTAGCCCAAAGTCTAAGGCCAGAGGGCAAACAGACAGATCTCAGCCACTGCAAAGCCTTCCATCCTCCATGGAGTCAAGGCTTGGTACGCACGGGCACCCCAGCTAATCTCAAATCCTGAAAACTTTGGACAACAGCAGATTGCTGTGACCTGAGCCCCAGCTGGAGTGAAGCAATCACTTGAAAGGAAACTGAAATTCAGTAAATCCCAGGCCTCCAAATCCTCAAAGATGGCCTCCTCCACAGGCGATCTCTCTCAACCTTCTGAAGCTCTTCTCTTATTGGCATTCACTAGAAATGACATGGGGCTGACTCAGCCGAGAGCCTGAAATAAAATGCTGATAAGGGGAGCTTGATTCACCCACACAACTAATTACTAGGTCAACCAGACAAGACACAGAAGTCTCTCTCCTCCAAAAGTTTCCTTCCCCAGGGGGGTACCTGGCAAAAGCACACTTGGCAAATTTCTACATGGGAAAAGGAGTGGTATTGAGACTTTCCCTCGGGGCTGGGAATGGGTGGAGAAATGACATGAAAAGGTAGTTGATTTCTTTCCTCTTTAGACTGAGATTGGAGATTATCTGCTGATAGTTACAGTGGGTAAGGAGGGATGGGCAAGAAGCTGGTGTCAGGGACCAGAAGCCCTAAGACACCCCAATTCTGGAGCACTCGGTGTGCTGGGTGGTCCATTGGCAATGACACCTCTGGACGTGCTGATGTCTCGAGTGGATCTCATCCTTCTCACATTGAAGCTTTCTCAATGGCCAAACCATTCTTGTGCCCCTTGCAAGGGCACACATCTGTCCTTCCTGGAGATAGGAGCACATCTAGAGGGAGCAAAACCCAAGCAGGGCCAATGTCTTGTCTGTGACATGGAAAGGCAGCGCCATCTCTCCAGGATCTTAGCCTACAGGGGGGTCATCTTCCATTCCTCCCACTTTTGCATCCCATATTCGCTCCATCAGTGGGTTCTGGTTTTTGTTTTTTCCAAGGCCTATATCAGATTCACTACTTTTCTGTTATTATCCCTCACCATCTTGCTTGGATGACTGAAATAAACTCTAGAATCCATATCCCCAATTCCGCTCCTGTCGCTACCCCTCCTCTCCATAATTCACTCTCTATATAGTGGCCATAGTTATCTTTCTACAGCACAGTCACTAACTCACAACTCCATGACATTCTTTCAATGACTTTTCATCTGTTTGGATATCCATTGCTACGTAACAGTCTACCTCAAAGTGCACTGGTTTAGAACAACCACCATTCTATTGTAGTTCTCAATTTGTGGGTCAGGAATTCAGACAGGGCTCATCTAGATGGTTATTCTGCTTTACAGAGTTGAATGAGGTCACTCAGAGGTACTTAGCTGGTGGATGGCCTGGCTTAGAGGGTCTAAGACAGCTTGACTCACATTTTTTGGTGCTTTGGTGGGGGTGGCTAGAGGACTGGTTCAGATGGGATTGTTGACTGGAGTGTCTACATGTCACCACTCCAGCATAGAAGTCTCAGGGTCATTGGACTTCTTACATAGTGACTTAGAGTGTTTCAAAACAAGAAGTGGAAGCTGCCCCTCTCTTGAGGCCAGAGATCAGAAACTGGCATGGCATCACTTCTGCCATATTGCAATCCTCAAAGGGGTGACAGTGCCTCCCAGATTCAAGAGAAGGGGACACAGATGCCACCTCTCAATGGGAAGAGTGTCCAGGAACATGCTGCCATCTTTAATTTGCCACACAACCACACTCAGAAAGATACTCACTTTCTTAGCTGACCAGCAATGCCCTCATGATCCAGCCCTTGACTGCCTCATATCATTTTCTTCCTCCAACTTCACCTTCTAGCCACGTTGGACTCCCCTGTTCCACAAACACACCAAGCTCTTGCTTCTCACCCCAGAAACTTCACACATACTGTTTCCTCTGTCTGAAATGCCCTTCCTCCAACTCTTCCCATGCTGGCTCCTCCCCATTATTCGTATCTCAGCTCCTGTGCCCTCTTTATCTCTGATTATCCTCACCAGCGTATTCTCCCAGTGAACCTCTGAGTTTGCCCCACTACCATTCAAAGCATCTAGACTAGAATGTTCTAGAAGGTGAACACCCTCCCTTTAAAGACTGAAAGAAAGAACTAGCACATGGCTCTAGGGAGGTAGAACATCTCTTATCCTTGGACAGAGATGAGTTTAAATTCTGCCTATTGGTAGGTTATTTATCATCCCTCTTCCCAAACAACAGGTCCGCTTTTCTCATCTTTTAAACATGGATAAGCGACATTCACCTCAAAGTGTTCTCATAAAAAAAATGAAATTGCACATGTGTAAGCATCACACGGAGTGCCTGGACAAAGTTTCGATAAATATTTGTCAAAAGAGAGAAAGTTTTTTTTTTTTCCAAGTGCAAGGCCCACTGTAGGTTATAATTTCCTTGTTACTAGACATTCTGGTTTGGCCTCTGAGTTCCAGATGGTTTTTTGTTTAATTTGAGAACAGCGATCTCAGCCAGCCCAGGTCAGAAAATTCGATGCACACCATTCCTCGTGGGGAGGGTGAGGACGGGGTAACTCGCTCAGAGTAAACAAGCTTAGGAACCGTAGGAGCAAACACATAACTGGCAACAAAGATTTTTTTTTAATAATAGATGTTTAAAAATGAATCCAAACAAGAGAAATATACCCACTGAATAGGGAAAAGTGTAATGTCTATCATGCACTGTGATATATGTCTGCTCTGAGACCAGCTCGACAAAGGGCCAAATTTTCTTAAAAGCATGTTAAAATATTAATAGATATCTGAAACAGTTTTCTTGCAACTGCTGCCAGTCTTCAGAAAGATTACATCAGACTGGAAAGAACTAGGAGAGACGCTGTAATGTCTTAGCAGTGGCGTCCTACTGGGGCACCTTAGAACCCACTTCAACAGGGCAGGCTGCGGTCTGGCGGGCAATCCCCTGGCAGGCTCGATCCATGTGAACTAGAATTATTGAGAAATTTCATATTTGACCTCAGGAGCTGTGATTCACTCCCTCCAGTGGGTTCTGCGATCTCTTACACAGCCCACAAAGGCCTATTTGGTTTGGCTTCAACCTCTCTTCCTGGCCTCTTTTCACACTAGGCCCCCTCTCAGTTCCAGCCCCATGGATATTCTTTTCAGACTCTCATACTTACCTAGTTCCCTCCACAGCAGGACCTTCAACCTGCTCTTGCCTCTTTCTAGAACATTCTTTCCTCCCCTCTTAACTCCCTTAGGTATCTCCTCTTCTTCTAGATCTCTGTTGGAGAGTTGCTACCTCTAGAGCATCCCCAGACATTTCCTGTGAGTTGTGGGAGGGCCTCCATCACCTCCCCTTTACTGTTTTCACATTAGCAGCTCTACACGGAGACCAGTGGCTGTGGGACATCTCTAGCCTCTCTTATAAACTCTGTAGGGGCAAGGACTGCATCTCTTTTCATTCGGCATTGCATCAACACCATCTAGAAGAGTAGGGAACCAATAAATAACTGTGAACAGACGGATAAATCCAGAAAAATTGCCCAACACAGCAAGAGAATCCTCTGATTTTGAGAGTTGGGGGGATTCATTGCAATGTTTGGTTAACCTGATTGGTTTGATCTGCCAGGTAAATCTTCGGTCTCCTTCATTGCCTTGTTAGTGAAAACACATCAAGGAAGGGAAAAAAACATAATACATGGAAGGTATACTGGGATCTTTGACCTAAAGAGGATGTGTTGGTGCTTATCTCTCTCATGCTCCCATCTGTTCCTTTGAGAGTTCTTTATCTATCAATTATCCTCATTGTCTTTTTTCCAAAACCTATTGGAATTCATGCTGCCATTTTCCCCCCACCTGCCAGTGTCCTCCTTGGCTCTTCCCTCTTCTCTCACTTTCTGCAGCCAGCTGGTCAATGAGATCTGTTGAATTTTCCTCCCAACCTCTTCACTACAGGCTCTTTCCTCTCCAGCCTTTGTGTCTGCTTTCATTCACTCCCCTCCATTTTGCTCCTGAATTGCTGCAATTGCCACAACAGCCTTCTAACTTACTTCTCACAATAACCATTGCCAGTGATCCTTTTTACAGTGACACCTGGTAATATTTCTAAGTTATAAAGCATCCATTCAGCAAGTACTTATTGATGATGCTATTACAGGACAGCCACTGTGAAGGCACTGGGGATATAAGGCTGCTTGTAACTTCCCAGAAGAGACAGGTGTGTAACCAATGGCAGAATTCTAGGGAGAAGGGAGTGAGGGCTATCACAGAGGAATAAGTAAGCACAATGACAGGGGAAGTTGGAAGAGCTCCTTTATGCCCTACCTCCCTTCCTCTTTTCCTTCCTTCTACTCTGGCTTTGTCTGTCTCATTTGCTCATTCATTTGTTCAGAAAACACTATCTGGTGACAGATCAGGTAGACAAGATGTGTTAGACAGGGAGAGGGTGGGTATATGGAAATGAACATGATATGGGACCACTCCTTAAAGGGCTGACTTCTTAGTGTGCACATACATGGGTACACACAAGCTCACCCATGTCCACACTTGTGCACAGGGTGTTGGGTTCCTCTAGGGCCAGAAACATGTATTATCCTCTCACGTCCAGTATATAACAGGGAGCTGGGACAGTGTACATTCTTGGCGAGCATTTATGGAATGAATGAATGAATGAATCAATTAATCAATACATAAGGTAAAGGAATAGCTAACCTGGTGTGAAAAGTCAATGGGTATTTTCAGAAGAATCAACCCCAGTCAGCAGGAGAGTTTTGATGCCTCAAGTTGAGGAGAAAATTCCCTGTGACCCAGAGGCAGGAATCTTTAGAGTTCTGCATGCATAAAAGGGTTCAAGGTGTTGATTCTGTCCAGCTAAGAAGACAGACTCTCTCCTTCCCTCCTAAAGTCTTGTTCTCCATCACGTGCATCCCAGATGCTCAGGTAGTTTGTACAGAGGTCTCACTGCTCTTGAGAAGAGAGAGAAACTGGACTCAACGACTTCACATTGATTTTGATGTTCTTTCCCAAAGGGTATGATGATGATGGTGATAATGATGATGGTGATGATGGTGATGGCGATGATGGTGATGGTGATGATGATGGTGATGATGGTGATGATGACGACGACGATGATGATGATGGTGATGGTGATGACGGTTATGGTGATGATGATGGTGATGACAACAATGATGATGATGATGGTGATGATGATGATGGCGATGATGACGATGATGATGATGGTGATGATGATGATGATAGCTGCCACTTACTGCACATCTACTATGTGCCAGGCACTGCCCTAGTCACCTGACTTTGGCAGCCAAGCAAAAAAGTAATTATTAGCACCGCATCACAAATGGGGGCACTGAAACTCAGAGACATAAAAAACTTACTGTAGTTTACACCCAATCAGAGAATCACTCCTTTCTCTGCCCTGCTACGTTTTGGCAGGTCCCAGTTTATTCCCCATGGTTTCAGTCCCGGAACCCAAAATGTACTGGGAAGCACAAAATAATGGTGGAGGGAAGAAGGACCTCATAAGTGATTATGGAAACAGGGATAGAATCAGAATATATCAAACACCATGCCAGAGACATGGGTTAGAAGAAATGTGGGCTAATAACGAATCCTTCAGAGTGGAAAACAGGTCAACACAATAGTTCAGTTTCTGTATCCTGAGAAACCTGTCAGCAGACTTCTTTCAAAATATTGATGTTGCCTGGGACAACAGTGAAGCAATGAGTACTCAAAGTATTGTTGGAGAGAAAAAAAAAAGCAAAAAAACAGACATGTTACTCCTTCACGTGCATTAGGATTTTAGTTTTAGTTACATTTAGTTTAGTTGGCTTTGTTTTTTGTGTGTTTGCTCCTTTCTTCTAGTTTTATTCTAAGCTTTCTTTGTATCTATCACACAAAATATAGGGTAGCTTCGATCCTGATCTGGATTTCTTGCATCTTCTCTGCTTTTGCCTTTGATAAATGGATTTTTAAATATTGTTATTTTTTAACTGTGTATTTCTTCCTTTGGAAAGGTTATTACACCATGACCCAGAAATTTCACCCCTAGATATACTCCCACAGAAATGTTCATCAAAAGCCATGAAGAAGACTATTTGTAGCAGCAACTGGAATATTCCACTGCAACTACAATAGCCCCAAAGTGGAAAGGTTCATCAATCATGCAATGCTATAGTCACAAAATGGAACACTATACAGCAATGCAAACAAATATACTGTAACGAAATGCAACTCCACGGATGAATTTCCAAGGCACAATATTAAGAGAAAGAAGTCAACAGAGAAAAGTACTTAACTTTTGACTCCACTATTACAAAATTCAAAACCAGGCAAAACCAAACTATTCTGCTTCTTGATTTGGAGCATGTAAGTTACATTCATCCTATTAAAACTCATTACATTGTTCATTTATGACCTGAGCACTTTTCTGTATGTATGTTACACTTCACTAATGATTTTAATGAAAACTAATCATACATTATTAAAAATAGAAGCAATGATAAGTAGAATGAAGGAATAAATATCTAACCATAATCTGACCACCAGAGATGATCATTGTAAGTATTTGTTTATATCCTCCAAGTCAAGTCTTTTTACATTTATTTTTGAATGCATACATCTTCTACTTACATTATTTCAGTTGCTGCATAATAGTAAATCAAATGAATGTATACTAATGAACTCTTTTCTTATTATTGAGCATTTCCATCACTGTTATTGGTATCATAAATACTGTCACAATGAACAGCTTTTTTTAAACAAGGAATTGCCTGAATTAACATTGTTTCTTCAGCTTAGAGTCTCAGAAATGAATTACTGGATCAACTGGTACATATTTTGGGGATGCTATTTATAATTAGTCAATACCTGTTTTAATTTGGATTCGAGTAAAAATAAAGTGGGCCCTTCTCTCAGGATCATTGCCCTGGCTTTGTCCCATAGAACACAATTTTCTTCTTGCGAGGAGGCAAAGCTTTTTAAAAATCAGATTCAGCTTGCAACAAAGTTAAATGATTGGTCATGATTTTAAGATAATTTGAGTAACATCTTCTCTGGATCGCAGATGCTGGCCTGAGAATCTTCTCCTATCTCCGTGAGTGTAAACAGCCTGAATCTTCCCTGCCAACCCCAGCCGCTTGGTTGCGTCTGTCTGGAGAACTGCGTTGAGAAGAACTCTGAGCTGTGCCTGGCTGGAGCAGTCAAGAGTGTCCTGATCCATTAGTGATGTCTGTCATGATGCTGACGCAGAAGCACTAGGATGTTGGCCGTGTGTTTGCCAGCCCTTTTCTGCAGTGTGATGACAGTCCACTTTGCCGATGTCATTTCCGTCATTGCATTTATGCACAAGTTGCCAATGTGGAACTGCCTGGTAAAAGTATTTCTAAGATCTGAGCAGAGACAGAGATGTAGGAGCAGAAGTATTGTGTTTCTTGGTCTGGAATAAATGCCGGCACACGTATACCCCCGGCAAGAATTGCTTTGAAATATCAGCTCACTACTGAAGTCAGGTAATCCTATATGAAATTGCATGTTGCATCTTCTCTTCCTGTCGAGCTAAACTTTTTCGACTTTTAGCTTCTCTTTACTAAGCAAATGATTTATCCTGGATATTAGGATCAGATCACTTTGAATAAATGAAACTGGCTAATCCCAGGGGCTGCGCATCTTGCCCAGGTCTTCCTGCTTCACTTTTGGGGAAGGGGAGGAAGATGCAAGGAGGGAAGACGCATCTCAGGTCTGAAGGTACACGATGGGGATAACTACAGCTAAAGAGCAACTTCTCCAGCTGAGGAGCTCTGGGTGGAGGAGGCCTTTGTCTTCTCAGCTGGGAGGTGCCTGAGTGAGGCCCCAGTGGGCGGCAAGGAGCAAGTTTGTCTGAGCTCCGAGACCCCACAGGGACACAGTCTGAGTCCGTGATGGAGCAGCTCACAAATTCTCCAAGGTTGTGAGAAAAGTCAAAAGAAAAGCAAGACACAATTCTGATGTTCTTCCTTTGTTCCCAGACTGAGGGAACATGCACATTCTCTTGCAAACGTGCAAACCCCTAAATGCATAGAGTAATTTCTAGACATATGTTCCTTTGGCCCAACCAAACACTTTATTTTCTAACTACTTAATAGTTGTGGTTTGTCATGGCTGACATCTCTCAAAAATCTGTTCCATATTGGCTAAATTCCTCTTGGGCTTCCAGTAGAACTCCATTTGAAACTCTAAGAGTATTAATGATAATATCTATTTAGTGACTGCTAATCCTCAGTTTCCTTGTCTACAAGACAAAATAATACCACCCACCTCAAGGGTAGTTGTGAGCATCAAGGGGGATGATTATAACAGTAATTATATTAACAACATTAGTGGCTTGTGTTGAATCTTTCTTAGATACCAGGAATGGTGCTGAGCATTATCTCATTTAATTCTTCCAATAGCAATGTGAGAGAGATATTGTTATCTATATTTTACAGAGGAAGAAGTGGAAACTCAAAAGGATTAAGAAATTTTGTCATGGCTCCCTGGCTAATTAGACTATTTCTCCTCTTTGCCTTAATTGCTGTGCTATACTCTTCCCATAGTCATATTTTATGATGCTTGCATCTTTAGTAGCTTAACTGGAACAGAATAAATACTCAATAGATGGTCTCTGATAATGATTAGTAGCACCATTGCTAAAGTTCAATAGCTAAATTTACTCTCCAGATGTAGCCTCAGCCACATTGTACAGATGGGGAGACTGAGGCCAAAGCCTCAAAGCTAATATAGGGCAGAGCCACACATCAGTTCCAATCCAAAGCCGTACACCTATCAGCCCTTGGCCCTGCAGCTCTTGTATTACTCTGATTCTTTAATCATCTATGCGATGACTTCCTTTTCTGTTATGGAAGCTGCCTGCCACGTCTTGGGTGGCTAGGCGTAGCCTTAAGACTGGCAATCACTCTGATCTTTCTTTTCAGATGGAATGTGATGGGAGGTATCTGTGAACAGAGTCTCTCTCCAAATGCCTCCCGTACCTGGGCTGGAGCTGCATCTCGGAAGTCCTCTGGCCTCGAGGGCTGGCAGGGCTCCCCTGCTCTGGCCTCCCAGGACAGAATGAAGGGCACATGTGCTTGCTAACCTTTGCATTCAGTAGCCAGCAGCTGCAGCTAGAGATCAATGATAAGCAGAGATCGAGTACATTCCACTGCGTGCGCCTGCTCTCCCTACGAATCATGTGACTTCCTATTAACGGTATCTCTCGTCTTACCGAACCAATATTTCCTGTAAAGGGTTTAGACTAATTGTGGTTTTAACAAGGGTAACATTAAGCATTTCTGTGAGAGTGAACAACCATAGGTCAGACAGTCAGACGGTCAGTCTGGAAAACAGATCCATACTCTGAATCTTTAAGGCTGATATGAAACCCAGATAAGTGTGTTTGTGATGTGGAAGTTACCCTGGGAAAATATAATGGGAGAGAAATAAACTCTGGACAGGAGCAACTGCTTGGCTAATAAGAATTCGTAATAGATGGGGCTCTGCATTTATCTGTGGTATTTATTTGAGAAAAGCAACCTATGAAGATTGGAGACTCTAGACTCTGATAGATGAGGCTTCTACCATTCTTGGCCTGAGGAGAGTCAGACAGGTTTGTGGTGGCTGTCACCGTCTCCCGGGGTCCCCCGTTCCACCTACGTAGTTACAACAAGGGTGACATGGTTGCTAATGGCAATCTTCTCTTGGAGAGATTCCCTCTCGGCTTAAGTCTTTCTCAACAGCTCGGAAGCCCTGCAATCATTTTGCTCTTCAGAAAGGCAGAGGCTGCCTTGGAGAACACATTTGCCCTGATTGGCTTTTACTCTGCAGAGTGGATATGCTGTGATTGAACTCGACGCCCTTGAACTCAACCTGCGCCTTGAAAAACAAAATGAAGACGAGAAAGGCTTGAACTTCCTCCCTCCCTTAACCCACATCTGGCTCAACAGCCCCCTTTTCCTGTTAAGACGTCAAATGTGATATGACAGGGTACCATTCATCACTCAGACGTCCTCTGCGGCTTCCTTTTCCTTTCCCCTGTCTCTTCCTCTTACTTTGGGTCAAACTAAGACATTTCTTACAGGGGACCTTGCAACGTGGGTGACACTTTCCTGATTCTGAATCTTGTTCCAAAATGCCACAAGCAAAGTCGCCAGGCTAGAATATCAACATGTCAGACATTTTTCATATTTTTAGACACAACCCAATCATTTTTCTTCCAGCTCAGCTAGGAATTTCATTTGGGAAATTAGTGTCTAATCCTACCAGGGAAATTCAAAACAACCACCACACAACTTAAATCTGCTTCCCTTTCCCGCTTCGACCGATTTAATGGAGAATGCACATGCATAGATTTCACACAGGATCTGTGCAATAGAACTTTCTGCAAGGATGGAAATATTGCATATCTGGGTTGTCCAATATGGAAGCCACTAGCCACATGGGACTATTGACCAACTGAAGAACTGAATTTTAGACTGTGTTAATTTTAATTAATTTAATTTTAAAATTAAATTTATCTATATAAATAATATACAGTAGACACTAGTAGAAATGATCAGACCCTGAACTGCACTATTGATAGAGAAGTGGTAAGATTTTTTTCTGAATAACACTTAACCATTCAACTGTTTTCTCCAGCCCCAAACAACACTGGTAACATGTCTCCATATTGTATATGACTTTACTGTTTTTGGACTAAACATAATAACTCAGAAAAAGCTAAAGGTGAAGAAAATGGTAAATTCATAATATGGTACATTTCTGTTGAGGTTTGGAGCAAGACAAAGAATACAAAAAGAGCAAGCCTAATGTATCAGTTAGGTAATGGGATATAATCAGATGAGAGAGCATAGGAACACTTTGCAAAATAGTACTAATGGGATGGGATTTGGCATTCTGAGCCCAGCATCTACGCTTCAGCATTCATTCATTCATTCATTCATTCAATATTTACCAAATCTCTACTACATACCATGTACAATATCTCAGTCACTTCATCTATAAAAAGGGGAGAAATAATACTAATGCCTAAATAATTGTGTATGTAATATACTTGATGGAATATAAATCACCAGAGAAATCTGAGCCATTGGCATATAGGTATTTTCTTTTGTCATCTTGAGCAGGAAGAAATGTTCAAACTGGAAGGGGTACTTAAACTGCAATTGAAACTCTGGATCAGGATGGGAGTGGGATGGGGACAAAACATAAAGGGACAATCTAACCAATTTGGATGATTATTTTAGATGGTTCAAATCCATGCATCCAGATAAATAATATCCTGAGATAACGAAAAGATTCACAGGTGGAAATGCATGAGGTCAAGGAGAAGGGGAGAAAGGAAGAAAATCATATTTTTAGATGTCTTGGTTTCAAAAGAAAAACTTTGAGAAACTACATGATGGTAAACTTTATAGTGGCACAATTTAAGAATAGATTATTAGCAAGTTGATTTTGAAAAAGGAAAGTGGAAATCTAGTATATTAAGGAAATGCCACAATACAAGTATATTTTGATCTCAGGAAGGCATATGATGCCATCCCTCAAGAAATACCAAGGACAAGGTGGAGAAATGCGAAATGGATGAGAGAATTATCCCTGGATTTGTGGCTACTTAACCTGATGCAAAGACTTCCTCACAAATTAATTATTTTTGACCTCAAGAGAAGTGGCTGTAGATGTGTTACGGGATTCTGTGTTTGGGCTGGTCCTTTTTGAGAGCATTGTTATTTTGAATAGGGACTGAGAGATGTGCTCATTAAATCTGCAGTTAGTACAAAACTGGGAGAAAAAGGAGAAAGCTAGATGATATATCAGAATTTGAAAAGATTTACATAGTTTAAAACAAGAGACTAAAATCATCAAGATGAAATCTGTACAAGTCGAGTCTTGCATTTAGATTAAAAACACTTTTTAAAATACTAAGATATAGAGGGTTCTGCTTTGCAGCCACTCATGTGAAAAAGCCCCACGGGCATGAGTTAGCCCTAAGAGTAAGACAGCAGTGAGACATAATGTTACCAAATCTTCCGCCGACTTGGGCTCAGATCAAGGGAGAGGGATCTTCCTGTGTTGCGTAATCCAGATGAGGATGTCCACAGCATGAAGCTGAGGGCGGGGGGTGGGGGGGCGCGGTGTCAGGAAAGTATTCCACCTGAGCATCATTTGAAACGATTGGGGATGCTCACCTTGAAGAAGTGAAGATTCAGGAGTTACATGAATCTGTCTTCCAATTCATAAAGACCTTTCACGTGGAAGGGACTTGATTGCAGGAAGCAACTGTACACAAAGATGTAATTAGATCTTGAACTGCTAAGGCAGCGGTTCTCAGAGTGTGGTCCTGGCACCTGCAGCATCAGCATCACCTGGAAACTTGTTAGAGATGCAAATTCTCCTGCCCCACCCCAGACCCACTGAATCAGACACTCTGGGATGGAGCCCAGAAATCTGGGCTGTAACCAAGCTTTCTGGGTGTTTCTGGTGCCCATGAAAGTTTGAAAGCCACCATGCTAAGGCAAGACTCTAGTGTAGTTTGAATTCTCATTGGCAAAAACTTGGAATCCTCCCCCAGCTTGAGATTCTGACTAAGATTCCTAGATGGTGAGGTGGGGAGGAAATATGAGAGTGTCAACTGTCCCCTTCCACAAGAGAATGTGCATTTTTTTAAGTGCCTAGACTTTTGTTTTTAAAGAATACTAGAGAACAGAGGTAGGACCAACACATAGAGGCTAAAACGTAGATGGTTTCTATTCAAGAAAGAAATGATAAACTAACAGTGGTAGGTTTTCGACTGTGATGTAGGGGGTGATCTCCTCACAGAGCTTCAAGTCCTCCATCGCCGGAGGGAAAGAAATGGCAGGTGTTTTGCAGTAGAAAGTCCTGCATGTGGAAGTTTGGGTCAGATGAAATGAAGATTTGTTCTAGTCTCATGTTCTCTGTCTTAAGATGATGACTTGCCTGTCCTTCAGCTCTCAAATATCCACACAGTGACCCCATCATATCCATCCATGTCACTTCCTCCCAGGAAGCAAAGAAGAGCCCCAGGCTTTTGGGAATTCAAACCAACTGAAGAGGAGAATTTGAAAGATCTAGAATTTCTCCCTTCAAGTAGTTCAAGATCAAATTTTAACTTTGAAGTCGGTTGTATTAATGGAACTTCTGTTTCAAGGAACCAAGTCACTTTTCCAATTTCCTAGTTTGTTTCTTGCTCAGCAGCTGAAGATGGGCCTGAAGCCCTAGACTGGGCACCTGAGGAAGGCTGCTGGGTTTCCCTCTTTCTGATTACATTCATCAAAGACGAAAAGTGACATCATTAGCTAAGGAGTTTAACCCCAACTCGGCCCCTGACTGTATGATTTGGGCACTTACTTCTTATTGCTGTGGCTTCCTTATCTGTAAAACGTGGAGAATCAGCTGGTCAATGCAGGTAGTGGGCGGCTGTGATTATCATGTAAGGGACAAGGATGTGACGTGTGTGTAATCCCAGACTCTCCCCTTCCCCCATCTTCCCAGGAGCATTCCATGTTTCAGCTGCTTTGCTCAGAGTAAAATTGCAGAATTGAAGAAAGCAAAGTAAAGCTACATTTAAAAGGAAATGGAGGGAAGTACAGAAGGGCACTATAAATCAGAAGGCTGGAAAGAGGATGAAGAGGCAGGCTAGAGTTTGCTGGGGAACAGAAGAGGAGGAATGAGGAGCAGCTGGCATGACAAGAGGGCTCTGGGAAAGTGAGGTGGTTAAAGAGGCCTTTTAGAGTCTTTGCTGTGGGGGGTGTATAAAATAATTCTCCCCCTGATGCCTCTTCAAATGACTTTAGTAAAGACTCACATTGCTGCTCAAGGATCTTGAGGTGAGGTGGATGTTTCTTTTGCACTGGACACTGGCTTCATAGCAGGGGCCCAGCTAAATTCGATGATCATTTTATTTGCTAATGAGGCTGATCCAACCCTTGTAGATCTGTCTGGGTTGCAATAGTCCAAGGTCAACCTGTTCCCATTGTCCACCCTCCCACCTTCCAACATATAAACATGACCCACTTATAAGACTATTTGAGCCTAATTCCAGCTGGAGGTTGACCAGTTGTTCGTCAATAACAGCAGACCCTGCAAGCAAAATTCTAAGGCAAGTGCCACCGTATGTGATGGGGCAGAAGAAATACCTGAAGAACACACTGGAATCATATTCAAATGGTAGGTCCTGGCTGCGGAGTGCTGGGAACACATCTTGGAGGCATAGTCAGCAAAGATCTGCAGAGAACAGCTACAGCCAAAGGCCAGAGGAGAATTCTATATGTATCTGCCTAGAAAGATTGCTGGGCTCAGGCGAGATTTTTTTCAACTTCCCCTTCCAAAAGCATTCACTCTAATAAACATACTGAGATGAAATAATGATCATGTCACCAGTGCATAAGAAGGATAATACGATATTAATATACAGCCCAAATAAATTCAGCTCCCTTTGAGGGAAATAGTTAACTTGCCAATATGTATGAATTAATTTAACTTACAAAGGGAACAGAGTTGCTCATTGGATTACACTGAGAACAGTGATTAGCAGACTGTCAATTCTAATATGAATTTTGTCTCTGCCCAAGTGAAGGTTTAAAATTGATTTCATTTTTATGCATAAAATTCTGCTACTTATTTTTTTCAATTTTAAACTGTATATGTTCTCTCTGTAAGAAAAAAGTGAGGAAAGGGTTGAATGAAATGAAAAAGTTGAATCCTTCTCTTTTAATATATGCAGGCATGTATCTATTTGTATCTTTAAAAATAGATTATACTTTACACACCATATTCTCAACTTGGTTTTTAACATTCATTAATTTATTAAATAGATATTCCTTGAGCACCTACTAGACGCCTGACACTTGATAAGGCTCTGAGGGATTGAAACCATGAGCCTGTCTTCAGAGCTTAGAGTCTAGGGGGAGAGGAAAGAAAATAATCAAGTTGATAAATAAATATATAATTTTATACACATAATCATTTATATTGTATAAAATATAGAATCACAAATTGTGAAGTGTGATGATAGAAAGGAGTAGGAATGGGAAACAGAAGAACAAGGAAAACCTATTCAGTAAGGGGATCAGGACCTCTCTGAGAAGGTGATACAGAAGGTGACACCCAAATGATGTCACCAAACATCAAAGAGCCCAAAGAAGACAGTGTTTCAATCAGAGGGATCATTATAAATTATTACAAAGAAAAACTTCATTCTGTTGGTATTATAAGCCTCCTTGTACAGAAGTGGAAACTGAGGCTTAGAGAGCATAAGGAACTTTCTCAGGGTCATACTTTAACTGCTGTAAGAGCTAACCTAGCCTTAGGTTGGATAGGAGTTCAGCCATTGAGCTGCTCAACAGTTTAACCATATCTCACAGCTTCCCGTTCAGATTTTCCCAGAATAAATATCTGCTCGAAAAAGTCACACCTGTTGTTTTTGGTTTTGTTATTATTATCTTCCACTACAGTAAGCAAATTCTCCACTAACCATTCCAGAAGCCAGCAGCACACAGCAATGGCGGAACTCTCTTCTCTATGACCCACTGAACGATGATGCCTTCCATGAATGGGCACTGGATGCTACTAAGCGTTTGCATTAGATTGGCCATCCCACATCTCTGTCCTTTTAACCCTTCCTACAAGCATGTCTAAGAGATAGAAAGTCATTTTCATGCACAAAGGGCCAAGAGAGGCTCTCTTTTTGATATCTATTTATATCCTTGCTAGCTAGATGGAAATCCATCCTTAAGATCCCAACATCCACTACTAAAGGAGAAAAACAAAAACCGCCAGGTCAAAGCATGAGTCCCAGTGGGAAGTTATTAGCGTCATCTTGGTGTTACTCCAAGTGTGGTCCACCATTATGCGTGAATAGTCAATGCATGTTGGATGAGGCAATGGTTACCAGTGCATTCACTCTGAGGCTGTGTGTGTGTGTGTGTGTGTGTGCGCGCGCAATCTTTATTACAAGTAATGTAATAATGGGTACTTATTGATCACCTGTATATGCCTAGACCTTTGAGGAGGGCAGTATGTTTAAACAGGATAAAGAGAACAAACCAAAGTTCTAATGTCTATGTCAAGAATATTTGTAGTTCATAGTGAACTGCTTATAACACTTGCTACTTATAAGTAATTCTAGTAACTTAAATGAAACCAAATATTTAAGAATGGTAAAGAATTAGAGAAGATGACCTTCCTCATGTGAGGATTCCAAAGAAGAAATATGGGTAATTTCCTGTTAATTAAATTCCTCGAGGGTAGACGTTTTATTCAGCTACTCCCCAGTTAGCAGAGTGCATAGTAGGTTGGAAACAAATAACGAATAGTAATAATTTCTTTGTGAATGGGCAAAAACACAGTGAGCTTGTAACTGGGATGAGACTCTTGTCCCACACCTTCTATGGCGTTTTGTTAAGGCATCTGTTTTAGACCCAGTGCTAAACCACAGGGTCCACTCTCCCGCTTTTCAGTTCCTTCTCCTTTCCCCATGCTTAAGTGGTATAGAAGATCTATGAGGAACTGAAATAAATAAATGCATAATTATGTTCATTTATAATGTATTAAATTCAACTACATATATTTCCGCGAGTTATGCGTGCTGGTGTGGCCTATGGATAAATAGCATGCACTTTATAACCTTTACAGAAAGTTCATATTTCTTGGCTGTTCTACATTATAGTGAAAGTAAGTCATGCAGATGTTTAAAAAGCTAACTGTCTGCTCTTAGGTGGATTCCTCACATAGTACCTCCTCCTAAAGTGGAAGATTCTCAGAGTGAATGAACCTGCCACCATACACAACGCACACGGTACATTTCTTCAACAAGTAGAGGCCACTTTGTCATTTTTTTTCTTGAATATGTATTAAATCTATTTTGAAAAACCCAAATAAACAACAATGGGGCAATCTGCTTATCAGAGCAGAGCTCTCTCTCCATCTATAAACCTTTGTTTGCTCTTCCTTATCTCCTTCCAAGAAACAATAGGTAATAAAAAGGCATGAAAAAAAATAAGTGATTTCAGAAATAACTGAAATTTGCTGATCTCTACAAGACACAAAACCTCCCAGAAAATTAGAATGTCTTGAAGACAGGGAAGGGAGGAGAATAGAGTCTACGGAGATGGCATGAACGTGTTTATACACGTTCTCACGGCAACCAGTCAGACCAGCAGTGGGATCTGTCCATTTCACAGACGAGAAAGCCGAGGCCCAGAAAAGTTGAGCGACTGTCTTAGCAGCACCCAACTGATATCACAAAGCCAAACTCAGCTACCTAGACTTGCAGTTCATGTTTCCTCCAAGGTCCCATGTTCTAGAAGGGTTTTACGACCTTGCCTTATTACTATTGTCCTATAAGGAGACCCTTTCAATCTGAGTCTCCAGGGCATGGAATAAGGATCTATTTCAGAAACAACAATTCACCTTAGAAAATCGATCACCCATAAGACGTGTCTAGTTGTGGCAGGACAGGCTGGGTGACAAACACTGGGATGGATTCAACCAATTGCTTGGCAACCTATTTTCAAAACAGCCAGCGCTCAGACTCCTCTGAGCCTCCCGCACTGGCTAAACACTGTTCGTCGTTTGGATTTGCCTCTGCTGCAGCTAAAGGATAAAAACTCCTTTTTTTTTTAAGTTCAGGAAAACCACATGGCCTTTCACACACTCGTTTGTCGTCAAATCTTTAGGTCACTTTTCTCATCTTTTTTTTTTGCAGAAAATTCTTCACATGGCTATTTTCACATGGCGTGTGTGAGTGTGTGCACGTGCGCCTAGACGTGTGTTGGTGGTCACGCGTCCAAGCATGCTCCCACATATTGGGGGTGACACTGCTGGAGCCGAAGCGTTAAATGGCCTTGGCCAATCTGAACGGCTCTCCTTGAAAGCCGGGTTTATTTCGGCAATACTGCTGTCTCCCCGGTTCCCCCTGACCTCCCGTATTACTGTCCGTGGATTATTTTTTTACCGAGAGAGATGCTTAGGCATGGACCGGACGAGATAAGTGATATGGTCAATTCACTGCTGCCAAAGCCTGAGATTCCCGCCCACTTTAATAGCTCTGGCTGACCTCTAAATGAAACGCCACCTTTGGTTATTAACATGTCTCTCTCTACTTTTATGATTTTTCGGAACATAATTTGTCACAGTTTTTATCTGCACAGAGCAAGCTTTAAGCTTTTAAAAATGTGAGTTATCTTTTTACAACTGCTAACAATTACACATCACGGAACGGGCTGCTCTGAAAACCAATTATGAAAAACCGGCATGGATTCTGCATTCAGCCCGGGAATGAGTTTGGCCACTTGGAATTACAGATTTCTGAACTCTTGCCGTGGAGCGGCTGCTGCTCGGGAACTGGGGACCAGAAACTAAACTTGGAAATGGCTTGTGAGATCCAGGAGATATGAAAGGGGCAGAGAAATTATTTGTCCTTGTTCTGTATGATCATCTGATAACCAGACCGCAGGGCTGTTCCAGGTCTGGGAGGGCTGCAGGGGCGTCGCTTCTGCAGGGGGAGGGCTTGCTCACACCTGAGCATCCCACGCTGTCTTACAATGGCCACCTGCTTGCCCTCAGATGCTTATCTGGGGGTTTCTGGGCTACTGTTCAGCCTCAAATACTCCAGTGATTGCGGGACAAAGGTGCATTGTCTCGACTCCGTTCTGGCTTTCGGCACGCTGCCATGCTGACTGTTCGCCTCCCTCCTTCTTCCTCTCACCTGCGGGCTGATTGAGGGAAAGTGTCACGTTCCATCAGCATAGCATCCGTGTCGCGCCCCGTTCAGCACGCTGACTCCAGAGAGAGACAACGTGGGTTCAAACCTGGCCCTGACACTTGGTGCTCTGAGACCTTGAGCAAATTACTCCATGTTTTTGTGCCTCAGTTTCCTCATCTGTAAAGTGGGATTGATGGTCGCATGCCTCTCAAGGATGGTTGGAGAATTAAATAAGCAACGTAAAGCACTTAGAAGAATGTCAATGTTATTTTACTATGTTAGTTGTTTTATTCTTGCTTTTAATCCCTAGATTGCAGCACAGAGATGAGGGTTATGGGGTCTGAAGCACAGCCAGAGACACGATGGGAGCGACAGACTCCACGAGGGGTACCTTCTTGCCTTTTCTATTAGGTGAAGAGGTTTTGTTTCACGGCAATTAAGATGGCAGGAAATGGTCTGAAAGCTAGGGGCGGCCTTTTCAATACAAGCTTGAAAGAAACACCTAGTGGTTAGGCCACGAAGAAAAGTAGAGCAGGGGGTAAAATGGGGGTGCACTGGCTGTGAGCTCCCCCCTCTCCAGGCACAGGTCCCCTCCATGGACAGCCCCCGCGGGAACTGTGGCAAGCCTCTGCATCCAGTGGATGCTCAGGGAGCAGCGAATGGAAGGATGAAGTGGAAAAGCAGAGACTTTCAGGTTTTCCATACTTATTGCCAAAGTATAACATCTGCCTCCCGAGCGGGCTGATGGCGGAGCAAATGTGACCCCCATCCCGGGGAATGAGGCAAGACTCCTTGATAAAAGAGAGAAGAGAGAGAGAAAGATAGAGATAGGGAGGGAGAGGGAGGGGGGAGAGAGAGACAGAGAAAACAAGTGAGTATGCAAGGGAGAGTTGATATACAGGGACTGACCCACCTAAGATGGGCTGCTACCTTCATATATTAGCTCGTGTAAGCCATAGTCAGCCAGAATAGTGCCTAAGATTGTTACTGATGAGGGTTTTACAAACCAAGTAGGATTAGAATTTGTTAGGAAGAAAGTGAGACTTGGGGCAAGTCTGAAGCTCACAAGTCACCAGGCTAGGCAGGTGGCACAGCTGGGACCCAAGCCCACGTCCATCTGGCCGTCTCCAAACCTCACCCTCCTCAGTACACAGGAAAGATGCCTACACAGCCCGCCAGGTGCCAAACTAAGGGTGCTCCAAGAAAAACCATTGCTACATGGCCTGTGCTCATGGTTGGGGGTTCAGGGCTTCTCCTGTGGCTGAGTAAATGGAGACACCCCAGTAACAGAGGACTTGTTCCGGGCCTTGGCAGCACCTGCATCCCTCTTAAAAGAACACTTAAAAGACTCTCTTCCAAGAAGTGATTTTTTTTTCTCCTTTCCAGGACCACTGTCTGCCTCGGCCCCGAGGGTAAAACATTCCCTTTGCTCCCGTCTCCCTGGCAGGAAATCTATTCAGAAAGGATGTTGATTATCCACTTCAGCACTTATTTCCTTTACATTATTTTGATTCCGTTATTTCTCATTATACTCCCAATATGTTTTGGCAGCCTGGACTTGCAGATGGAAGTAAACAAAGGCTTCTACAGTCCTTGGGCTGTACCTTCAGACTTGACTCCAAAATGATTTCTTTGGGGGCTGGCTATTCCCTTGCATGGTTGGGCCAGTGGGCCAGGCCTAACTTGCATGGTTGGCCAAAACTCAGGGCTGGCAGGGTGTTGGGAATGCAGGGTTCACAGACAGTGTTGCAGAGGTTTGGACACTGAGCCCCCTCTGCCTCATTTGATTGAGTTAGGACCATACCCCAGGCTCTCTTTAAGGAGAGGGTAATACAAGAAGACCACAGACTTCATCCTCTGCACATTCTGTTCCCTGATGGACCCGCTGCCAACTAGTCCTCCATTGGTAGTGTGATTTCAGGCGACTGTCCACTCCCAGCCCTTTCTTAGAGGAACAGACCCGGCCTCGTTTGTGCCGGCTCCCTCCCCTCATCAAGGGGCAACCCTAGACTGAAGGTAACCCGGTGACTTGAGACCCAGATGTCTGGCCAACCACGTTTTCTCTCTTCTGGTCATTTGCACTAAGACACTAAAAGCCTGGGCCCGCAAATGGCAGGATCTAAAGTAGAAAGGGGTGTTTATAGAGGGCTTGACGGATACTGGGGAAGGTGGACTTATGAGGACACAAAAGCCATAAGCAAATAGGAGAAAGTGATTGATAAGAACCAAGATAATAACAATCATGGCACCATGAACATCTTTGAGTGTTTATAGGTGCCAGGCACAGTCCCAAGCACTTTGTATTTTTTACTTCATTTTACCTTCTCAAAAATAATTTGAGGCAGATTTGCAATGCTCCCCTGTTTCACAGATAAGAAATCAATTTACCAAGCGTGCCTTCTTCTAAAGCCCACGTTTTTTACTGTCACGGTCTCTATATGGTCACCCATGGAGTTCTCAATAAAGAGGGAAAAGTGAAGCAAGAATCCAGAGAGAGGACACACCACAGGCGGAGCTAGAAAAGGCCCAGCTCAGAGCTGCCACAGACCCGTCTGGTCCAGACTCCACCTGGGAGAGAAATCTGCCTCTTTCCATTCTTGCGGTGACTTGATTGGATCTCTGTTCCCGGCAGCCAGGAGTCAGACTGAAAACCTTCCTCCCAGACTCTGTTGAAAAGTCTTTTCTGCTGGGAGGCTCTCCCCGACTTCCTCCTTATCCCAGAGGCCACATTGGTTCCTCCCTCCCCAGGGCCTCCCTGGCGGCCGGCTCATACATGTGTTACTGCCTCCGTCTCACTGCATTTTGATTATTTGTTTCCCCAGACAGGACGCATTCTTTAAATCCCACCACATAACATAGAGCTGAGTATATAGTAGGTGATTATTAAATGCATATTGAATTAATTCATTCATCCTGATATATATTGTGTCAGGAATTGTTCTAGGCCAGGGGTTTGCAAACTACGACGCATGGGCCATATACGGCCCTCTGCCTAAATACGGCCCTCTGCCTATTTCCAATAAGTAAAGTTTTATTGGAACACAGTTATGCTCATTCATTTACATGCTGTCTATGGCCGCTTTCATGCTACAATGGCAGAGTTGAGTAGTTGTGAAATAGACCCACAAAGCTGAAAATACTTACTCTTGGGCCTTTTCAGTAAAAGTTTGCCAACCCCTGTTCAAATCAAGGGGTCCCCAAACTTGTCTGCACATTTGAATCATCTGGAAACTTCAAAACATACTGTTGTCTGTGTCTCACCCCTAGAGTTTGAGATTCAATTGTTCTGGCCTGGGCTTTGGGATTTATAAAAGTTGTTCAGGGGGCTGGCCTGGTGGCATACTAGTTAAGTTCATATGCTCCACTTCAGCAGCCTGGGATTCACGGGTTTGGATCCTGGGCCTGGACCTACACGCCACTCGTTAAGCCATGCTGTGGCGGCGTCCCACATTCAAAGAATAGAGGAGGATTGGCAACAGATGTAAGCTCAGGGCCAACCTTCCTCACCAAAAAAAAAGAGAAGATGTTCAGTTGATTCTACTATGCAGACAAATTTGAGAACCATTATTCTAGGCACCGAAGATTTGCTAGTCATGATTATAGCATATTAGTGATTAGAGTAAAAATAGCAATTGTAGGAAATTAGTAATTAGTCTAAAAAAACAATTCAGGCTTGAATTTTCTATTCCCTGTGGCCAAATGGCCTTGGCCATTTGGATCCATCTAGTCTGAGCCTGAGGGCTCAGATCTGAAGAGGGCAGGTGACTTTTCAGAGCTTCACAGCTTCACGGCTGGGGCTAGAAGCCACAAGCTCAGTCTTCATGTTCTGGGCTCCTTCTGTGACCCCACAGTGGCCTCTTGTCCTGGTCCTACCTCACCCGGAGAAAATGACAGCAGTGGGGCCGAGACTGGACCAAGGAAACAAAAGCCACCGAGATGGAAGGAACTTCAAGTAGCATTCCAGAGGTGCTGTACCAACGGCATTTAAAAAGCCCAGAAACTTTGTTGGCTTCCTGAGATAGAAGAGCAAGGTTTGAGCTGAGCGTGGAAAGCCCTGAGTAGACAGGAATGTGCGTATTTACTATTTTCTCACGAGCGTGCAAGCTCCTGGAGAGTTCTCCCAGCATCGAAGATAATGCCTGGTGTATAAGGACTCAAAGAATTCGAGTAGAGGGATGGATTAAAGATGGGAATCAAAGCAAAATCTTGCAGTGGTAACGCTATAATTAACTCAGGATTTCCCCGGCTCCTAAAGGTGCCCTGGAGACACAGCCATGAACCAGAGAGAGACAATGAGAGAGACAGACAACAACCATGACATAGATGGGGAAAAGATCATTTCAAATGGGGATAAGCGTTATGAAAAAAATAAAATTGTGAAGTGTGATAAAAGGGGAATTATTTTAGATAGAATAGTCTGGGAAGGAATTTACAAACAGGTGACATCTGAGCTGAGACCTGAAGAAGGAGAGCTATGAGTCTGGCCAGAGGGAAGGTGCCTCCAGCAAAGAAAAGAGGGAGGGAAAGAGCCTGGAGGTGTGGACATGGCACAGGATGGACACGGCCAGAGTGGCGGGCACCGGGAAGTGTGCTCTGAGTGGAGGTTGAAGAGGCAGCCAGAGCCGGAGGTTATGGGAGCCTGGAGGCCAGGCCAAGGAGTTGGATTTTATTCTGAGAGCCGTAGAAAGGGTAATCAACAGGGGGGGTGACATGATCCAACACACGCTTTAGAAGATCGCCAGCTGAACAGCTTTGGTTTGGCAAGATGGAAAGCAGGTACACTGGATGGAATAGTGTCCACTGGAACCTCAGAACATGACCTCATTTGGAAATAGGATCTTTGACATTGTAATTAGTTAAGTGAGATCAGACTGGATTAGGGTGGGCCCTCGTCCAAAGGCTATGTCACTGTAAGAAGGCCATACGAAGACACAGAGAGATACACAGGGGAGAGAGAGATGCCATGTGACAGTGGAGGCAGAGATTGGAGTGATGCTTCTACACATCAAGGATGCCAAGGATTGCCAGCCACCACCACAAGCTCAGAGAGAGGCATGGTACAGATTCTCCCTCAGAGTCTCCAAAAAGCAGCCAACCTTGCCAACACATTGATTTCAGACTTCTGGTCTGCAGAACTGTGAGAGAATAAATTTCTGTTGTTTTAAGTACTAAGTATGTGGTAGTTTGTTACAGGAGCAAGAGGAAACTCATACAGGAGGGGAGATGTGGTCTGGGCATGATGCGAGAGAAGGGGAGAGTCAGCGAGACAGAGAACTAGAGAGACAAATGAGAAGGAGCAAGACAGACGGACAAAAGGGAGCAAGAAGAAAAAATGAGAACTGGCAGCAAATGCTCTCTGCTTGTTTGCAGACTGAATAATTCCCACAGCCCATACTTTCCAAGGAGAGGCTGTTTCTCAATGTCTTGGAGTCTCGGAGATATCAGCGAGGTCCCTTAGTTATAAATTAAAGGAGGAAATGACCAAAATCTCTTGTGTGTGGAGGATCTTAGGCGTGGCTCTGAGAACTTGGGCTACTCCAGAGGAGGTCGGTCCTGCAGGAAAGGCTCCCTGGGACAAAGGTCAGGGCTAGGGATCAGGAAGACATACTTCTGGGGGCTCGGAAGCAGAAGCCCCCCTGGGTCCACTGGGCCCAACTCGGGTCTGCATGGACCATGCCCTGTAAGTTGCTGCAGCTGTTAAAGAAAACATATAGGTTCAAGCAGATTCAATTAGGAGTTTAAAACTCCAGAGGAAAGAGGGGATGCTCACAGCAAAACGAGTTTCACTTTCACAGTTGTTCAAAGAAACCACAAGATGGGAAAAAGCTTGATTCAATTTTTATACATCCCCAAGGCACAATGCATTCTCCTGAAAAAAGCCTCTTTTGACCCACTAACAATACCCCACTAGGAAGGTATTTTAGGGTAGTGGTTAAAAATGGGGGTTCTAGAATGTTCTGGTTCAAATTCCAACTCAATGGGTGTCACATGACCTCTCTGAGGCTTAGATCTCTCTTCTTTAAAATGGGTCAGTAATAGTGATTCCTTCATAGGGGACTCAGGGGATTTCAGCAAGAGAATGCTTAGGAAGTAGGGGTTCCCCAATGTGGCTGCACTTTGGGGTCACCTGGGGATCTTTAAAAAGCATTGATGCCTGCCTCCCATCCCTAGACATTCTGATCTAATAGGTCTGGTGTGCAACCAGGCATCAGGTTTTTAAAGTTCCCCGGGTGATTCTAACGTGCAGCCAAGTTGGGAAACCACTGGCCTAAGGCACATTGCAAGCGCCCCATAGCCATCAGCTCTAGTAGGCAGGTGCGGCCCAAACTCTACTCCATGGTGGTGAGGAGTATGGGCTCTCTGGGGCCAGCCAGCCTTGTACAAATATTTACCACCCTGCGGCCATGTGGCTGCACAAGTCACTTAACTCTCTCTGAAATCAGTTTACTTATCTGTAAAATGGGACTAAAATGCGAACCTCCTGACACCAGTATTAAACAAAGCGTACTATTTGAGTTAATAATTGCTTTGGTTAGAATTGTCTTGCAATCCGTCTCTTCCCCAACAGCAAGGCCACATGCATGGAGCCTTTATCATAGGTTTCTCGCCCTTAGAAAGGGAAACACGGGGTCTCGCCAACGGGTGGAGAGTTAGAAGCACATGAGTGCTGCTTTGTTCTTTAAACAGTGCAGAGCACATGTTTACTCTGTGTTTATCAGCCTGTCGAAATCAACGGTGCAAATAATGAAGCCATGTGATATTTGAATATTTCTACCGCTCATATTTTTCATTCCAATTAAAGCCAGAGTGTTCCTTTTTAGAAATCAGTAGGAATAATAAAAAACCTAGCTGCCTGAATACAGTATTGTAGTTTTTGTTAAAAAAAAAAAAAAAAGTAAAGGAAAGGACTATGTGGTCACTTATCAGGGATGACGGGCCTACGTGTGGAATTCCTGAGCCCCAGGACCTGCTATTTCCCTTCCCTTCTGGGTCCCAGGATTATCAAAGCTCTCCCGGGTGTGGTTATGGTCACTGATAAGAGATATTCCCATCCTTAGGGCCAGGCTGGCTCCAGGGTGGATCCCTCCTCCCAGCCGGAGGGCCCAACCCGGTGGAGGAACGACTTCCTTTAGGACTCCAAGAGTTTAGCAAAACCTGAGATACCCACGGTGCCCACCCACCAGGTTGCTAGTGATTCCAGTTCACTTAACAGATGCAAAGAACAGGCTGGTTCTGGAGAGGACCACAAACTTAGTGGTTTAAAACAACACAAATTTATTCTCAGTTCTAGATGTCAGAAGCTTGACATGGGGCCCCCGGGCTAAAATCAAGGTGTCGGCAGGACTGTACTCTTCCTGGAGGCTCCAGGGGAGAGTCTGTTTCCTTGCCTTTTCCAGCTTCTAGAGGCCGCCTGCATTTCTCGGCTTGTGGCCCCTTCCTCCATCTTCAAAGCACATTGCTCTAACCTCTGCCCCTTGTCCCATCTCCTTCTCTGACTCTGACCCTCCTGCCTCTTATAAGGACCCCTGTGATTATATTGAACCTACTCAGATAATCTAGAATAATCTCCGCATCTCAAGGTCAAGTGATTAGTAACCTTAATTCCATCCACAACCTTAATTTCATAATGTGCCATATCCCCATTCATATTCACATAATCCCCAGAGATTAGGATGTGGACATCTTTGGGAGAGAAGGGACATTATTCTGCCTATAGCAGAAGAGGAATGGAAAGATGGAGGGAGATAATGATCCCTCCCAGGGCTCCTGGAACCAAGCAGTAGAGTTCAAACTCTCTGGCCCCCTAGACATAGGAGGGATCTGATGGTATCAGCCCCATGGGCTTATAGCTGAATTCCGTGTGTGTATATGTGTATGCGTATGTGTATGTGTATGTGTGCGAGTGTGTGCCTGAGTGTATGAGTGTATATGGGAGTGTGTTGCATGCTATGGTGGCACAAGGCCTTCTAGGGTCCCTACCTTGGACTTGAGCCTCCCTCCACCCACACTGAACCATGCATCTCCAACCATTCATCTGCCTTGCTCAGTTTGGCCCCCCTGCCTGGCATTCTCTTCCCCATTTCTTGCCTAACTCCCACTCAGCCAAACTCAAGACACCATTCAGAAGTCCTCCTCCCAAAAAGCCAGGCCAAGGAGTCCTCCCCCTGAATGCAGACTTGGGTCAAGGAATGCACTGTACCTCCTTGGCTCCTTGCACATCACTCTGAGAGAACACAAGCTGCCTGCTGAGCTGTCTGTCTCCTGTCCTGGGCTGTGTGCTCCTGTTGGGTGGGAAAGAGACTCGCATCTGTCTCTCCATTCCCCAGGGCTCAGCATCATGCCCAGAACAGGTGCTCAATAGATCCATGACCTTGACTTTATCAAAATTCCACTACATTGAGAGGTAATACTCCATGGGCTTTGGAATTGACAGACCTGCCCTCGAATTGTGACTCTAGCCCTGTACAACTGAGGACTTTGCCCAAGTTACTAACCTTCCTGGAACCTCAGTTCCCATATCCATGCAATGAGAAAAAAGATGCATCATGGGCTGCAGTAAGGATGAAATGAAATAATCCACGTAAAGTGCTCATGAAAGGATCAAGTAAACAGCAGGTGCCCAATCATTGTTAAATCACCATCACCATCATCATCATCATCATCATCACAGGCCTTGGAAGGAGAGAGCATGGCTCACTCTCTCCTGATTAAAGATAGTTCAGCAGGGTTGACTGAAAAAATATTCCCCAAACTGTGGTTCTCGAGTCTCCATAGAACCCAGGTTGCCATAATTTAGGTGAACATTCTGAGAACCCTAACGGTCTGGACTCAGCTTAGCCAGCAAGCAAAGAAAACCGGTACTAACTCCTGGGGTCATTTCCCACGTTTCAACCAATTTAAGAAAATCAGGGGCTAGGCCATGGATGTGGCCCAGCCAGGGGTCCCTCTGAGGGATAGAAGAAGATAGGAGGAGCCAGTGCTAAGACTTCCAGAGCCCTTAAGCTAGGAAAAGCCCCCTAGATGAAAACATCAATAGCAAATAAAAAGGTGCAGAGTCACATACCTGGACATTATACCTGGAAATCAGGTAGAAGGGGTTGCCAAATCAGAGCGAACATTCATCCCAGTCTGCCTGTGATGGTGCCTGTATTTTGACGTAATTATTAATTGTCCCCACCTTCATCTCTAAAGGGTCCTAGTTTGAACCATAAATTACATGTTGAAGCTCACCTGAGTCAGTACCTGCCCAAATGCAAGTTTGACCCTGGCAACGACATCATGATCATAACTACAATCTTAAATACAACATAATCTGAATAATAAGCACAGGGGCTGACATAGGTCTAGAGCAGTGGTTCTCACCTGAGGCTATTTTGCCCCCAGGGAACAGTTGACAGTGTCTAGAGCCATTTTTGGTTGTCACAAGTGGGAGTGGAGGTTTGCTATTGGCATCTGGTGGGTAGAGGCCAAGTTCGCTGCTAAGAGTCCTACAATGCACAGGTGAGCCCCAATAATAAAGAATGATCCATCCCCAAATGTCAGTAGTGCCCTAGTTGACAGATATGGCCTGGGGAGCATCTCTTTGTGGCTCAGAGAGGGGTCTGAGACCAACTGTTTAGGTTCGAATTCTGACCACAACTTTTGCTAGCCGGGTAACTGTGGGCAATTTTTTAACCTCTCTCAGCATAATTTCTTCTTCATTCAATGGAATGAGGAGAGTCCTGACTCCACAGGGTCTTGAGGAGGATTTAGTGAATAAGCACAGTGTTGGGCTTACAGTTAAGTGTTACCCACGCGAGCTAGAGTTTGAACTCTCGGGAAAGCTCTTTTCCATGCATCATTTCATTTGCTCCTCAGTTTCCTCAACCCTGAAATGGGTAGAATGACACCTCCTCACCTCATCCCAAGGTTTCCTCTCAGGGCGAAAGAGGTGACGTGTGCTGAAGTCTCTTGATTTGGAGCTTATTATTCTGGATCACTCTGCCAAGTGAGTGGTCAGACATGACGGCCCCCTGCAATGTGATTTGACAGAGATCCTACAGCCGGAAGCAGGAGCCAGGAGTCCTGGTGCCTAGTCAGTGTCTTGTCCTCGGCCATCATGGTTGTGAAACCCCAGAAGTTGACTTTTAACCCTTTTTTATTGGGAGTGAATGTTGAGAAATGTGCTGGGGGATCCCTGGGGAAGGAAGAGCTGCCACGTCCACACCCAGCCCAACCGTGTCCAAAGTCTGGGCAGCTGACCTGCCTGCTGCAGGGAGAGGCCTGATAAACACTTCGAGCCTCCCGCACACAGAGTCATCCAGCCCCGGGGCCACGGACTCTGAGCCCACCGATAAGGAGGCTCGGCCCCGCCTTCAAGGAAGGCCACAGATTTCTACAGGAAGTGGAGAGGTCGGCTCCAAAGGGGCCTTGGACCTGGCCTTGGATCCAGGTTCTACTGAAAAAGCATTTCACATATTTTATTTGCAGTAGGGAGAGTTCCTCACTTTGAATTGTCAGTCTTGCTGCAAAATAAGCCAGTCCAGCTGAAGACATTAAATTAGTTGGGAGAAATGTATGGATTAGCTTTAGAGGAAAAAAAATGATTCCAAGATATCACTCCAGCATCCTGGCAGGTACTCTCATGGAAATAATAATAATAATAATAATAATAATAATCAGCCCAGAAATCTTCAGGGCTTGTGGCATGCAGCATGGGAGGACAGAAGAGACAGAAAGCAATCAGTGGCTGTAAGGCAAGAAAGAGGAGACACTGTCTAGGACAGAGATGCTGGGGCAACAGCTGGGAAGCTGCAGTAGGTGCCCTCAAGTAGGAACAGGTTTATTTGGGGCCATTGATAACGACGCTCACACAAATGCTGTTTACCACTTATTAGCGACTTCCCTGGGCCAGGCACCATTCTAGGCATGCTATGTGCCCCCCCGCCCCGGTCATCAGTGAGTTCATTTACTCACCACAAAAGCCTCACAAATTGAGTGTTATTGTTATCTCCTTCTTACAGATGAGGAAACTGAGGCCAAGAGAGGTTAAATGACATCTCAAAGTCACACAGCTACTAGGTGGCTAGGGGCATGGCCTGTGGAGTCAGAAACACCTGGGTTTGAATCCAGACTCTGTCACTTACCAGCTGTCTGAGAATTCGAGCAAAATTGCTTAATTTTTCTGAGCTTCAGTTTACCTGTCTATAAAATGGGGATGTGGGGGTTCTCCCTTCATAGGCCCTTTTGGGAAAAAGGGAGGATTAAATGAGACAATGAGTGTTAGCTTGACTGTATCTGGAGGACAGAAACAACTGGTAAAAAGAAACTGTCATCCAGGGTTTAAACCCAGGTGTATGTGTGTGTGTGTTTGAGAGAGAGTGAGCAAGAGCCAGTAGCCAGCTGGTCTGGGGAACATCCTTCCTTGTTTCCCAAGAAGAAGGAGACAGCCTTTCTTGAGCTCTTCCTCAGACGGTTCAGGCTAACTCCCAACCCTTTCAGGCTACAGGGTTCTTTCCAGGTGAGCCTCCCCTACTCCAGGCCCAGCTGGCCACACGGAGCATCACCCGGAAGCCCTGGCGTGAGGCAGGCCTGTGGGCTCTCGGCCTGCAGGGACTAGGGGAAAAGACCGAGGGCTGGGCGGGGCCTGGCCAGGCTCCAGGAACAGGCCTGGCGCCCAGGCTGAGGCCAGAGATAGGCCAAGGTCAGCTAGCAGGGCCTGAGGGGAAAGGTTGGAGGTGCCAAGGGTGGGGTCAGATAAAGGCTGAAGAGGGAAGGGCGGGTTCCTAGACCAAGAAGGACGGGGCTCATTGGCGGTGAGGCAAGATGGTGGTGCCTCTTCCTCCACTTCCCCTAGAGGCCCCACTGGAAAAACCGTCCAAGCCTGGGTGTCCACAGGAGGAGCTCTGAGATGTCTTAACCCATATCCTCAGGATGAGCCCAGAGACCAGGAATGGGTCTGGAGGCCTGGAGCCCTTGTGCTTCTTTTACCACTCACAGTTTCCTGGATGCAAAGGCTGCGGGCAGACCTGGGGGAAATCCTGGCTCTAACGGGTCCTAGTCTTTGATGTAGAAGGTGACTTCACCTGCAGTTCAGTTTCCTGATCTGTAAAACGTGAATAATTGTAGCAAATGCCTCCTGACTTTGTTGTCCAGAGTGGCATAATAGCCAGCACATCCTGACATGTTAGTTCAATACTTGGGTTTTACTAATACACCTATGTTCCCAATAAAAGCAGGGACTCAGTCTCATTCAGCTCCCAATTGTCCCTAACTAGGAGAGGCTCAGTGTTTGCTAAGCGAATGCGTGGGTAGGAACCCTGAGCTCTCCCCTGGGATAAGAACATAAGCGGGCTGAGAAGAAAGGAAGCTCTGAGCCCCCCGGATGGCATCAGACTTAAAGCACTCGGCATCAGGACTGCTCCACTGTCCAGGCAGCGGGGACGGTCCTGGTCCTGAGCCAGACTCTCTCACCTCCCAACTTCTGCACATGCCAGGAACACCCTTCCCGGTCTTGCTTGTCCCCAGCATTGCCTCCCTGAATGCTGCTCTAGGCTTTAGCCTAGATTCCAGCTCCTCAAGGAGGCTTGCCTGACCCACAAGCCTGCATTACTGACCTCTGGATTCTTGTAAGAATTGCACCATATGGCAATCATTTATTTTATCTCCTATATGGACCAGGAAATCTCGAGGGCAATGACATTGCAGAGATAGATCCTAACATAGAATAAGCCCTTGGTGTATATATCTGAACAAAAATAGTGAATGAGAGGGTGAGTTAGAGGCCAACTGTCACCATAGAAATTAGAGGTTCAGGACCCTGGTGGGTCAGATGAATTTTCCAGAATGTCTTTCTCTGTGGCTTGGATTCGTGGAGAGGATGAGAGGTGAGTCTTCGTTCCATGGTGCTTTTTACCTGGAAAAGTCAAGAGCTTGGGCGAAGCGGAGGTAGGAGAACCATGAAAACAAACTCACTTCCGTCCATGCAGTGTGGACCACACACCCCCATGTACTTCTAGAATATTTGAAATGGTTTTGAAGCGCTTTCCAGCAGGATCTGTTTCCGTTATTTGTTCAACCCCACTGATTCGTGAGGGCTCTTAAAATGCATTTTAGTGTCTGGTCTTCTTTTTAAAGACTTTCCCTCTAGAGCTGGCAGACGTTTGCACCAAGAAAGGATGACTGGCGCTCGGTGCACCCAGACCATCACTCTGCTTACGGCATGGGGTGCCGCGGAGTCCATTCATGACGCACATTGAAATGAGAAGTGCTGTGATCTCTCCTTTTTTTTAGCAGCCTGAGCACTATTTATTCTTAACTGTGAGTAAGACTGGGGCCATCTCCCCACTGGGTGACAGCAAGGCAAGGACAGAATTTGCGAAACTGAAAAGGGAAATCTCAGATTTACATGGAAGTGTTAGCTTGGCTTCCTGGCTTTTAGCACAATCAAGGGGTGGCAGTTAAGGAAGCTGTGAATCCCCAAACCTAGTTTTTCCTATTAAAAGTGGCCCCCGTCCTTCTCTCTCACACCTCCCTGTGCACCTCCACATTCATTCCTTCATGCATTCATGCATTCACCATGGACTTACGTAGCAGTGTCCACAGATGGCAGATACTGTTGGTTCACACATAACCATATACACACACTCAACAGGTGCTACACTGTCCCTGGGCACCAGAAGATTAGACACTGACTCCCAGATGCCTGCTCTAGAGTCTCTTCTGAGAGTGGGTGACACTGTGGAAGACAAAGGTCCCAAACACAGCGGTATGGTAGTGTCCACATCCATGTCAAAGCAGTAAGTCCCCATCATCTAAGAACCCATGGGCACTCCAAGGCATTTATCCTGGGGCCTCATGGGCAGGAGCAAAGACTGAGGAATGGAGGGGCCATTCTGAGATCAATCAATACTCTTTGGTATGCCTACCCACATTCTGGTGAAGTCTAAGCAAGAGGCTCTGGGCATCTACGCAGATGCAGTGGGTCAGTGGGATTTCCACACCAGAGAGTGAAGCAATGTCCCTGCATACGTTTCACTCTCTGGTGTGGAAATCCCACTGACCCACTGCATTGCAGAAGCAATGTTGTGAATGATCTAAGAAAGCAAGGACTTCTGGCTAACAACTTGGAGCGACAACAAACAGATTGCCTTGCAGACTCTTACTGGTTGATGAATTCATTTACCCCACCTGGGACAACAATGCCCCTAGATGCCTGTTCTCCATGTAAATGTGCCCCACGCAAGTCACTCCTTCCCTTGCTTTCTTGTCTCAGGGAGGAAATGCACATTCTTTGACCTATACCAGTTATCCCATCCACTCCCTTTAATGCCAAACATATAGTAAAGTTTGTTTTCCAAAACACCAACATATCTAAGTCCTGAAGAAAGCCTTCAAATGTGGGCAATTCACCCAGGTCTAATTTATGGCCTTAATTGCAATAAATGTACCCATCCTTTGGGTTAGCAATAATCATAACTAGTATTTATTGGTCTCTTGTATTATCTCATTTAATCCTCAAGGCAGTGCTAGGAGGTAGGAAGTGCTGGCCTCATTTTGGAGAGGAGGAACGTGGGACTTCAGGTAGCAGACGCTGACCCTCTCCTTACCTCCCAGGCCTTCCCATTTCGGTGCAGACCATCTACACTTCAACCACCAGCATCATCAGCATCTCTCTGCCCAAGGCCTTCTCTGGTTGTGGGAGCCCACTCTGTCCATGGACATGGCAGGCCAGAAGTCACTGGAGCAGCCCACAGCCAATGACTACAGGAATTGGTGTATAAATGCCCCAGCTCCCTCGCCCCTCAGGTGAGAAGATGCTGCGGCGTGTGTCCTACACCGCCTCCCAGAGGTCCCCATGGGATTACCTCCGGTTGCCCACAGTGGTAACTTGCTTGATGATGCTCGATTCATGGCATCCTTCCCTTTCCTGTTGCCTCCTGGGGTCACCTCCCAAATAAGTTACTTGCCTTCAAATCCTTGTCTCAGGGTCTGTGTCTGGCAGAAGCGAAACCAAGACAGAGTGGTCGGGCAACTTGCCCCATGCACACAGGAGTCAGGTTGACACAGATTTGACTCTAGTTTCCCATGACCCCAAAGCCTGGGTTTGGAACCACAAAACTGATGTATTACCTTACAGCCCCCTAGAGCTCTTTATGGACACATACCTGAGGAAGGCAGAAGGCAGTTCATGCCCTTCATCGGATGGAGGAGGACAGAGGGACATCAGATCTGGACACCCCAAAGCCAGTAGAGGCCGGGCACAGGCTCTCCCAACTCTTCATCCAGTGCTCTTAGAGCGGCCAGGACACGAGGCTGCCAGCCCACCACATCCAGTTGGGAGAGAAGCACCTACTTCTCCCGACTTGCTCAGCCCATTTCCAGCATGTACTAATATGTGAGGTTGGCACCAGGGAGGGTGTCGTCTGGCAGCACCATCCTTCATATGGAACATTAAGCCGAGGTCCTGCACAGTCTTGAACATTAACCATCCCCTGGTACCCATGAAGACGAGCTACGGGTTTTATTAACCTCTGTGTCCTGGACGCATTGCACAAGGAGCGCCATCATTAACCCACCTCCAGACGGGGGACAGGGGCCTCTTTTCCAGCTCTGCTCCAAGAACGCAGGCCCCACGAAATGCCTTCAATAATTTAAGAAAACTACCAAAATGTGACCATAAAGGATATAACTTCACCTCAAGGATGGTGATCCATAAAGATTTTGTGATAGTAAAAACTGTGCTTTGTTCTGTTGCAAGCCCTTTGGAAGTTTCTCTCTCTCCCTCTGTGTGTGCGTGCGTGTGTGGGTGAAGTCACGTAGTCATGTTCCTGCCATTGGGATTTAGCTGAACTCACGGTTTAATTATTCCTAACATCATGGCCATAGCACGACCCATTAACAACAGCTCAGCCTGTGTTAGGAAGTCCCACTGGTAATCTCAGAAACACGTCGAATCACTCATTTTTTCCCCCATGTCAAAGATCTATTTTTTTTCAATCCCAGACATACAGCTTCATTATAAAAATGGAACAAGCACAAGAACACCCGCTATGTCCCAACACAATGTGAATTTAAACACCCATCCACGCTAGCCACTCCACAAAGCCCGGTTGCTGGGGGTTCTGTTTCTTGGAGCCTTAGTTATTCTTATGCTGGTTGATGCACTTTTAATTGGCACCCCTAACAGAGTGACAGACAAGGAGAGGGGTGGGTTATTTCAGCGGAAGGAGGGAAGACCAAGGATCCTAGGAGACAAACTCCTTCTCAGAGGGAGATAGACCTTTTTCTACACTTTTATACATTAGAAAGTTGGGGCCATAAAAGAATGGGTAATTAAGTACACATAATAGACTTTTTACTTGAAAATAGAAAATAGGAGGGTGGGTGGAGTAATGGTCAAAAGCCTGGACTTTAGGGACAGAAGGGGTGAGATGGCACTGCGGATTATTAACATGCTGACTTTTAATAAGTCACTTAAAATCACTGTGACCCAGTTTCTTTATCTGTAAACTTGAACTTACAGTGATACATCATAAGCTCTCTTTCTTCCTCCCTCTCTCCCTTCATTCTTCCTTCCTTAATCTCTTCCTCTTTTTTCATTTCCTCCCTCCCTCCCTAATTCCCGCTTCGCCCTCCTTTCCTCCATCCCTTCTTCTCTCCCTTCTTCCTCTTTCCTCAAATAACGTACTCAATGCCTACTATGTGCCAGAAACTAAAATAGGTGCTAGGGGTACAGAGAGGAATGAGAACAGTCTCTGGACCCAAAGGCTTCATTCCAGCCTTTGTTGAGAAGATCGGAAGAGCCATCATATAAAAAGCACTTTACAAACGAGAGAGGGTTGTAAAAATATGCATATTTTTATTACCATTGTAGAAGTATACATATTTTATTATGTTTTTATAAAAGTTAGGACTGCATATAGACCAGAGTTTTCAAATTGTGCCTGCCTCCACCCACTATAAGAGTGGGGCCAGCAGGGTCACTATCTAGACCACACGTGAATAGCGCCCCCCGGAGTTGTGAAGTTTCATGAAGCTGGAGGAAAGACTAAATAAGTGGGGTCCAGGTTCCCCTCCCCAATTTCAAGCTGGGCAGCAACTCTTTTTATGTGATTTATAAGTTGGGTTTGTATTCTAGGGGCCCACTTCAAAGAAAAAAATTATTTGAAATTCACTCATCTTGGGGTTCAATAAATGCCCTTAACTGAATTGGCAAACCAAATGATCATATGAAAAGGAAGAAGCGGGGTTTTTTTTTTTTTCCCCAGGAAACACGCATGAGAAGACTCTCAAATGGCTCTGTCTCTATTCTGCCCACTCAGAACATTTTCAATTAAAAGCTAAGAGACGTCTGTGTTTCTGAGCCTGCCAGGTGTTTCTGAGTTGTCCACTGGAGCCGAGTTCAGCTTGCTCTGTAGTTCAGCTCCAGCGTTTCCCACGACAGGTACCCATGTCTTAACACCACAGCTGCTGGGCTCTCTCTGCAGGATCGAAGCCCACCCAGAGGAGAGGAGTGATTTACATAGAGCAGTAATAACCCTAAGCAAACCCCACCTCACCAAATTCCTCTGCAGCTCTTGGCATTGTACAAACAGCAGTATTCATTCAATTGCCCAAAGGATTGGCTGCAGCAAACCTTGGGGAAGAAGAAGAGGGTATAAACAGGAACATGAGAATGGACGTAAGAGGCCATTCCCTACTCTATGGAAGCAAGATCAGCACAGTCCAATGGAACTTTCTGCAATGTTGGAAATGTTCTGTATCTGAGCTCTGCAATACCACAGCCACTAGCCATGCATGGCTATTGAGCACTTGAAATGTGGCTAGTGTGACTGAGGAATTGTTTTTAATTTTATTTCATTGTAATTAATTAAGTTAAACAGCCACATGTGGCTAGTGGCCACCATATTGGACAGAGCAACTCTAAACACACCCCAAGCCTCTATGTGTTAAGTCAGCTCATCGCAAAAGGTACTCAGTTCTTAGTTCAATTCACCCACAGAGTCAACAAGTAATTAATGCACCTTCGGTATGAGTCATACCCTGTGCAAGGTACAGATGTGGAAGGAAATATAAAGTTAGACAAGTTGCTGATCTCAAGAAGCTGCTTGCATTCCATTGAGGGAGTGAGTCAGGGCAACCAATGATGTGTAGGTGCTGTGACATGGGATGAGGGCAGAGAGGAAAGAGCACAGGGAATGCAGGAAGGCTGCATGGAGGAGGCAGCATTTAAGCTGTTCACATAAGGAGAGAGTTGTTCATCTTACAGAAAAAGGGAAGAACATTCTAACAGAGTAGAGCACGGACAAAAGCTTGAAATCATGATGTGACTATAGATAGGGATAACTTATAAGGGGCTAGGGTTTGGGTGTGAAGAGAGGCTGGGTGGAGGCAGGGAGGCCAGAGATGACCCTTTGCAGAGAGGATGAGACTAGACAATGGGGGACCTTATGTGATGTCCTAAGGAGTTTGGACCTGACCTGAATTTAGAATCCCTTGACTTTTCCTTAGGTATTGGTCTGAGGGATCTTTACGTGCTGCTAAATGAAATGCCCTCTTCAGCTTACTTTCCCCATCTTTCTTGTCCTTCAAGGCTCTGCCTGAATCCTGCCTTCTCCAGAAGGCTTCTTTGATCTCACCTCTATACACCAACCCTTCCCTTTTCCAACGGCAGTTTCCACTCCACAGTCACTGTTGGGTGATTTTCCACCATACTCTTGACTTTGTTTGTCTTGCAGATTTCCCACAAGACCTCAAAGTCCTCGCGGCTGGACCTCACCATTATCATTATTCTTCACCCCGTGTGTTCAAGAGCAGAGTAGATACTCAGTAAATAATCTCCCTTGGTTAATTAATTTGGTTTGATGTATCATATCCCTGTTGACTTGGACTTGGGGATTAGTCTAAATATTCGCACTTCTTGTGTTATCAACACTTGAGCTGGCTCCCCAACGTCCATAACCTGTGCCTTCTATTTTTGATAACCAACCTCAGTGTCATCCACAGGGGCCTCTGAAGTCTGCCTGACAATGAGCACTGGGGAAAGCCCTAGAGGCAGGAGAAGGTGAGAACTCTGCAGGAGTCTGCCTACTTCTGTTCCATCTAAGTCATCTGAAGACCCTTGACCCTGGATGATAAAGACTATCTCTACACTGAGCTGAGTCATGCAGCCAGAAGTTACAAGATCCGTTGGTGTGATCCAGACATCTGATCAACCCCGAATGCTATCTTCATTTACTGAATTACTTTTTGGAACTTTCTAGACCCAGCATGAGTTTGGTTCCCCCAGGCTTTTCCTCATGGTGATCTTTCTACCTGTTATGCCCTCACCCACATGCAACTCCACTTCCAAGTCTCCACTCAGGCCCTGGCACCTCTGGGTCATCCTCCTCAACCACCCAGGCAGCCTTGGGCACACCCCTCTGGGTTTCCCAGGCATCCTTCAATAAAACATATCTCAGAGAGTCACTAGAGGGTTCCATGAGATGAGGCCTGGATGAAACAAAAAGTTTAGTAAATGCTGGTGGTTGTCATTGATACTAAACTATTATAATAATTCACTTGGTGTTACACTTGGTTTTTCCCTTGTGCATATTTAACACCGGCATAGGCTGGGCACAGAGTGGGTGTTTTCTGAATGAGTGAAACATGTCGGTACAGCCTCAGATAAATGAGCCAGGCCTCACCATTCAGAGATCTGTGGTCTGGGGTAGTTTAGAAATCAAGCTTGAGAGCACAATATGACAAAGATGAGCCTTCAGGGATGCTGGTGCAAAGAATACAAGTCACAAGGGTGAGATACACATGTTGTCAGAGAAGGGGCCAGCTGGCACTATTGGGGGAATGGTCAAGAGGGCACCATGCGGAGATGTTGGAGAAGGGCCCTGTGGGCTTCACAGGCCTTGCATCCATCTTTTCTCCATCGTGAGGAGAACACAGGTGGCATTGGCAGATGTGGGTTTAATCCTAGCCCTATTGCTTGAATGTCCCATGAAGTATCAAAGTTTCTCAACCTGGACACTATTGACATTTGGGCTCTGTAATTCTTTGTTTAGGGGCTGTCCTGCGTATTATAGGATACTGAATAGCGTTCTTCGCCTCTACCCTTTGGCCATAGCACTGCCTCCCCAAGTTGTGACAATTGCCCCCAGTTGAGAACCACTGCTCTAAGCTAAACCTTGGTTTCCTTAGCTGTGAAATGGGGATAACAGTCCCCATAAGGCCAGGCAGCTGTTGGGGTCAAATGAGGTAACACGTATGAAAGTGCTTAGCCCAGGGTTTGCGCAGGGCTTACTGGCCATATTAAAGGACAGAGGAAAGACTGCCCTCCCCCATCCAGGCCCAGTGAGTTCTGGGAGGCTGTACAAGAGATAATAGGGGAGGAGGTGATCCATCAGTCCTTGTCCTGAAATCCCACAAGAGTCAGCAGCTCGTGGACCTCGCCTTGCCCTGTAGATGTGTAAATACGGGAATTATCAGGGCCAGCATCTGTGAGAGTTAAAGCAGGAAGTCCTTACAGCTTCCTGTAAAAACACAAGTGACAAACTTGGATAAACAGCAAGTGGAGAAAAGATATTCCTATATCGTCACCAACCCCCAAAAGTTGTTCTCTGCCTCTCTCTTTCACAAACACACACACTCACACATACACTCAGGCACACACACATAAGCTCTTTCCAATAAGATGCAACATAAAATAGCTGTCAAGACGCTCCATTATGGAGTCAGACTTGAGTTCAAGTCTCAACTCTGCTACTTATGAGCTCTGTGACTTTGATCCATTTGCTTTACCTCTCTGAGCCATAGTTTCCTCTCTTTAACCCAAGGATAAGGACTGGACCTACTTCAAAGGGTTATCATGAGAATTAAATATAATAACATATCAATAATGTATGTGTTTCTCATGTAGATAATGTCCACTGTGGGACTAGTGCCTGGAATCTAGTAAATATTCAAATAATACTAGTTCTTCTTCTTATAAGAAGTATAGTATAGTATAGTCAGCAGTCTTCTCCAACATCTCCACATGGTGCCATCTTGACCATTCCCTGGTATAGTCAGCAGTCTTTCCCAAGGGGCAATCCCAACTCTCCCAGTGGAAGGGAGGTTGTTGGGGGTGAAGCATTACCACTGGAGAACAAAGCTCAGCAAGTGGAAGCCCAGTCAAGGAGAAGGCAGCGGGAGTGTTGCAATGGAAAGAGGATGGGCCTTGGAGTCAGGCACATCTAAGTTCAAATCCTGACCCCAGCACTTACCAGCTGGACAAATGCCCTCCTCCACTGAGCTCACGAGCCTGCCCTTTCTGTATCTCTCAGGTCACCGTCATAGGTGAGCATTGCCTTTGCCAACTCTGGTTGTAGATGTTCATTTCACTCATTTTCTCACTCACTCAGCAAAGATTTGCTTGACTCTGAACCAAGTATGAGGGATACAGAGGTAAATAAGACAGGGATCCTGCCCTCAAGGAGCTCAACGTCTGGTGGGAACGCCAAACTCTCTAAGAGAAGGTATGGCTAAAGGAGAAGCCATAAAGAAGGATGGGTTGAAAGCCAAGATCACAATGCAGTTGTCTTAATTAAGAGAGACTAAGTTTTGCTACAATAACAAATAACCTCCAAACCTCAGCCACTTAAAAGAGCAAAGATGAGCATGCACATAATGTCCACTGTGGGACCAGGGGTTCCTTGGGACAGTTGTCCCGTGTGTTACCTTAGCATTCTAGACCGTTCAAATCTCATGGCGTCTCCATAACCAAAGGATGCTCTCAATCACTGAGGCAAAGGAAGAGAGAGCACAAGGAATCTCATGCCCATTCTTGAATGCTTCTACCCATACGTGACATGCTTATTTCCCTTCACATTTCACTGGACAAAGTGAGTCACGTGTCCATGCTTAACCTCAAGGTCCCATGAGCCCAGAAGGAGGGGAGAAGCAGAAATCTTGAGCAGCTGTCACGTGGACCCAACAAGGGATGAGGTCATGGCAACGGTGAGCTCCATGTGGGCAGGACTGTCATTAGTTGTGTCTTCTTTTGTTTCATTAGCACAGTGTCTGCCAGAAGACGGAAACTCAACAAATTCTTGGAGAAGGAAGAAGGAAAGTTAGGGAGGGAGGAAAATTATTGGGTTGTTGAGGATTCTAGTCCTTAAGAAACTTCTCTGCTGTCCAGGAACAGAGCTGTGTGTTGGGGACGAGGTCTCCTTAAATTAGGAATAGTTCAGTTTGGGGTTGAGGCTGGCCCAACTCAGCGTGGTCAGCATTCAAACCCTGGATCACTTGTTCTTCTGCGGCTACAAAGCAGCTTGTGTCCTAAGTCCCTGCGGCCTCCAGGCCACTGAGAACTCTGCTCACCCCCGAAGGCATCCCCCCGTCATTTCTGCCTGGGGCGTATTAGAAAGAGTATGGGCTATGGAGTCAGTTGGACCTGGATTTGATTCGTGGACCCTCCCCTTTCTAGCTGCGTGCCTTTGAGCCAGTTACTTGACATCCTTGAGCCTCGGTTTCCTCATCGATAAAGCAATGGCACCTCCACAGTGGTAGACCCGTCAACAAATGGTAGCTTCCCTCTTCCCTGGGAGGCCACGCCCTTGAATCCTTTAGAGCATCATATTACAGCCCTTGGAATGTCACTCCCCTTAAACATCTGAGCTTCCCACCAAGCATCTCCCCTTCCCTGCCTCCTTTCAGCAAAGTGCCATGTGTCTGGGTATGCCACGCACAGCACCTGTCCCCTCCCAGCAGCACTGACAGAAGGGGTGTACCCAGCTCGGAGCCGGTCGCAGCTGCTGTGTGTGCCCCTGAGCTGCCACACGCTGCGTAGGACGGGAGCAGGGGCGATTACTCACTGCTAATAATTATAGACAGGGACACCACCGGGAAACGGCAGAGCTGCTGCCTCGAGCCCAGGCAGAGGCTCCCAGAGCCCTCTCTGATTCCGCCACATTCTGGAGGGGGTCTTGGGGATTCAAGGGACCTGGGTGAAGTCATCCCCATCCATTCATTTACCCATGAGTTATTGGGCAGCAACTCTGTCCTAGGCTCCGTATCAACACGCTGGGGCTACAGAGATGATGAGTAAGATAAACATACTTTGTTTTTATAAACTCTTCGAAGTACGGCTGCTTCTGTTTCTCTTCAGGCTGATCCAAGACGTTCAGAAGAATAAAAATGGAAGTGGTTTATGGTTAAGTTGCCCACACATACGAAATCAGGAATTTCTCGTGACTTTCACAGAATCATATATATTTTAAGCTGAAAGGTTTAAATATCATCCAGGCAGCAGTGTCCCCTCCCTTCTCCAATCTTACAAATGAAGAAGCAGAACCAAGAGAAGAAGTGACTCAAACATTGTCCCCAGGAACCCAGAGCTCCAAATACCCCATCTGGTACTAGGTCTTGGATCACAAACAAGAAAGGAAAAGAGGATTTGAAGGCACCTCAGATTCAAAAGCATCAGACAACCTGGGTGTTTTTGCCACTTTCTCTCTGTGGAAAGTTGTGGAAGCCACTTTATTGTTCTGTGACGATTTCTTGATGGATAAAGGAGAGATAATGAACCTTTTTATATTGTTGTTTTTGGAGGACTGAAAACAGCAGCGTGCTCTCTACTAGCGAAGAATTATAATGATGACTATGACACCTATCACAATTATTCTTGTTTTCACACCAGCACACCGGCTTTATTTTCAAGTGAGAAAAACAGAATCCAGGTAAATACATGGTTTTCAAAATGCCAGAATTTCCAAACATGTTAACAGCCAAACTCATAGATTGAAAGGATTTTTTTCTCCGCTCTTTCAGCAAAAGTTATTAAGCCGGAGGAGCCGCATTCCCATCTTCATCACAGGCTGACGAGGTGCCTATGGCCCCTTTCAGCAGACTCGGGCATTAATAGAACCTAATTCTTTAATGGACTCTGGGTGCATTTCTTTCTTGGATCTTGAGGTCTTTAAAAAGCCTGTGGTGAACTGCACTGACATAAACCTTTTATAGAAACAATCAAATATCACTTGGTAAAATAATTAGCATAAGAATAGCACAAAGTCAGTCTGTCCCATACCTGGTGCCAAATGCTAAAAGAGCTCTTGCCAGCCTCACCCCCCACCCTATTTTGGTGGTGGAAAGGCTAATTATTCTCCCTCTCCTAGCTAATCTCCACGAGTGAAACAAAGGTCCCAGGTGTGCTATTTGGGTATGTTATGTTATTCTGGGTTGGAGGACAGATGGGTCTCAAAGTGGGCTTTCTGCAAGGCTCCAGGGGACAGAGGATGAGGAACGAGGGATGGATGGAGGGAGCAGGAGTTTGGGTGCCCCTTGGCCCCACCGGGCCTGCCTGGCTAACTTCCCTTTCTGGGAGCTGTGAGGTCACCCACCCCTCCCACGGCCCCTAACTTCCTGCCTGCCTTTCCAAGTGTTTTCTCTTGTTGACCAAATCTCAGGAGCTCGGTTTTGTTTATGACTTTTGGATAAAATATCGCAGGAAAAGGGTGTCCCCTCTTGGGTCCAGATAAGACGCTGCAGAAGGCTCCACACAGACCCCGCACACACTACTTTCTAAGATAGAGCATTTGGGTTTTAGCCTGGAAATGGGAATTCCTGGAAATGGTAAATTGCAGGGGTCCTTTGCTGAGACCTCACCCGGAGAGACTCCTGGGCCAGCCTCTGTGCCTGCCTGTGGACATTTTCTCTGTATTTGCCTGATCGTTGTGAGAGGCAATAGATAATCAAGTTGTTTAGCTCAAAAAAAAAAAAAAAAAAGAAAGAAAGAAAATACACATTTCCAGTTTTCCCCATCGCAAGTATGCACCCAGCCTTAGTAAGAACACAATGGCCAGGTTTCTTTGCCAGCCTGAAGCTGGACGATTCTATCTATCTCATTGTGTCTCCAGAACACAGGCTCCAGCCAGCTGAGCTGGAGAGACCATCTTCTCGTGTCTCCTCTAATTTAGCTGATAGATATGAAATCGGGTTGAGTTTTTAAAATAAATAGGCATTTCTCATTAGCTGGGGGCAGTTTGCAGGCTGGGGCCTCGCTGTCAGCTGGGAACAGCCCTGGAGAAGACAAGTGCGCCTGTTCTCCCACACAAAAGCCCAGAATACCTGTGCCCCGTGTTGGCTGGGGGTGATTATTCACCCGTTCTGTTGTGACAGACAAAAAGGGAATTTAGAAAATCACAAAATTTCCTAATTAGCGCACTGGGAATTCTTCCGATGGTAATTTGGAACAAAAAGAGGCAGCCCCATGGTAAGGGGTGAGGGAAAGGAAAAAATAAAATGAGGGAGGTGGAGAAGAGCAAGTGGACTGCTCACTGTGGGCACAGAAAACAGTTCTAGAACTTTCTCTTAGGCAACAGAATTTTTTTTTCTTCCAGAGGCTGCTGCTCACATATGGCAACATGCTCCTGGGGCGCCCACCATATGTAAGGACACAAGGTTTTATGACTTATTGTCGGTAAGATTTATGGAGATGATATATGATCAGCAATTTTTCATCTTCTCATCTTAGGAGCAAACAGGGAGAGGGGCAGGCCCCTCACAGTATCGCCGGACAAAGATTCAAGATGCCAACAGAGGGCCCCAAACAAACTGGGGCTGTGTATGGGCGCTGCTGTTCCCCCCTTAATCAAGGACCAGCCTTTGCTAACGGCAGTGACAATTTATTTGATTAAAATGGGCTACTCTGGAGCTATTTTGTGGTATGTTAATGAGTGCTGTATCATAGACATTTATTAAATTAGATTTCATAAATGTCAGCCGTGTTTGCACAGGAAATGCACCAGTCTACATGTGGACCGTTCTCAGAATTAATATCCCCCCTCAGGAGCATCAGTGTGCCTGCCGGGGCGAAGGTGTGCCGGGGAGGTGAGGACCATGCACCCCGCTCGGATGTTTAATATTAGCCCTGGTCAAACCCAGCAGTGCTGGCTCCCGGCCGCCTCCCGAAGAGGGAGAATTCGAGGAGGCTGAAAGGAAGGAAATCACAGACCTCAACGCTTCCTCTGAACAAGCCTTCGGCATTCGGTGTCACAATATTTCACCTTTGCCTTACATTAGAATCAGCACAAATACGCGGAGTTCGAGAAAACAGCACACAAGAGGAAATGGAAATTTGTGGCGAGAAGCGTCCTGGCTTTGCAGATCAGTGATTCCTTGGCATCAGCCAAGGAGGTGGCCTCATCAGCATTAGTGCATTCAGACCGATGGAAAGGAAGGAGCTTATGGAGGAACCCACTTCAGACGGCCAGCCTTGGGCGCCCTATATTCTCCACATCTTTTCTTCCATGTCTGTTCTGGAAGAGCTGGATCTCACATGTTCTCTTTGAAGAAACAAACAGACAAAATAGGGACAGCTCCATTCAAATGAATTTCTGGAGCCAGGGAGATTTTTCATGGCAGATGCTATAATTCAGAGAAAAACCTAGACGGAACCCAGCTTGGCATCAAGAAGAAATGAGCTTCAAACAACACCCTCACGGGTGAAGAAGCCTTGAGAGCGACCGGCTGGGGCTAGGGTTGCTCTTGCAGGCATCACCACGATCCATGAATTGATTCACAGTCCTACTTTGCAAACCTTGTTTTCTTTCCTCGTTCACAATCCAAGTCATTTTAAACCTCCTGCAAAAAATGTTTTCCCCCTACACTGCTCACAAAGAGCCCTGCAGTAACCAGTGAATTCAAAGACTTTTTTAGAATGTAACACGTGTTTTGTGGTGTTTTTTTTTTTTAACCCATTGGACAATTCTCCTGCATCTTCTTCAAGAAAAAAATAATGCAAACGTGACCGTGGCTGGTACCTACAAAACGACAGTAATCCAATCACGTGCCTATGGATTTGGGAGACGGGGTAATACTTTGTGTTCCTTCTGACAGAGGCACTTGGATAAAAGAAAATCAATAAGATTGATCCTGCAGCGGTGCAGTGTATAGATGTGTGTCAGTGCTCTTGGATGGCAAACAAAGTGTGTGTCACTTTATATGTGATTTCGCGGGCACGAGGCCCCCAAGGGACAGGGCACCCACTTTGAGTAACAGCAGCCACAAATTAAAAAGTGTGCACACTGTCACATTTCTGAATGCAATGAGGACGTGCTGAAACACCCTCCCCACACAAGAAAGGAGATCGGAAAACGGGGCTTCTTGGTTTTTTCCAGTTGGAAGACACAAAACTCTGAAGGGAAAATGATGGACATTCCAGATCAAGAAAGTTAACAACTGTTGCAGAGTGAACTCTTCATGGCAGCACGGTAAAATAAAATCACTATTTCCACGTGCTGAGGACAGAGGATTCTCTGGGAAAAACCAAGCCTGGGCTGATGCATTGTTTGTGTTTTGTTTTCATGACCACTCATTTTGAAATCTTGTTCAGCATGTCTTAGAGCTGTTGAGAGTTAGCTTAAAAGAAAACGTTATTTCGTCAAAAAGCCAAAGTGAAGTGGCCTTCCCTTTCCACAGGGGCCGGATTTTTTCCTTCTGTTTCTATCAGTGTGCCAATGAAATGAAGTTCAAAGAAAGCGTGCACACGTTTGATATCCACAAGACTCTTCTTAGGGGTCCTGGGAATTCTAGTCTTGGGTTAAAATGGCGGACTTGATATAATTCCCACCTCTACTACTTACTGCCTCTGAGAACTTGAACCAGTTAAGTAGACTTAATGAGCCTCTGTCTCCTCTTTCAGTTGAAGATACAACTTCTTCCTGTGCTCTTGGAGTGTAGGAGAGAGTAAGCACCTGGGCCAGACCTGGTACATATTAGGGCTCAGCAATGTTCCATCACTTTGGGCATATTTAGCTTTTGGATGAATATGATTTAAGAGTCATTGATTCATTCGTTCATTTACTCATTCAACAAACATTTAAAAAAAAGGCTTGTTATGTGCTAGGGACTGCTGTAGGCATGAGGGATATACTAGGAAACATAGGAGGTTAGGTTCCTGCTCTCATGGAGAGACAGATATTAGCCAACCAAACACAAATAAGATAATTTCAGATACGGAGAAAATAACACAGCTGGAGTGATAGGGTGCCCGGAAGGGGAAACCAACTTATTTAGTAGCCCGCAAAGAACACTGCGAGGATGTGACATTTACACCAAAAAACAAGAAGCAGGCAGCCAGATAAAGAACAAGAGGAGGGGTATTCTACAGTAGGGTTGACAAATAAAATAAAGAACACCCAGTTAAATTTGAATTTCAGATAAACAACTGCAATTTGTAGTATAAGCATGTTCCAAATATTGCATAGGATATACTTATACTAAGAATTATTAGTTGTTTATCTGAAATTCAAATTTAACTATGCATCCTATATTTTGTTTGCTAAATCTAGCAAGCCTATTACAGGGGTTGGGAACAGCAAGGACAAAGGCACTGAAGTGGAATGAACTCGGCTTGTCTGGGGAGCAGAAAGAAGGTCAGCGTGCCCTGAGAAGGGAGATGAGGTTTCTGAGAGGAAGTCAGGGCCCCACCATAAGGGCTGTGGAGGCTTTGGTGAGGAGTTTGGGCAAATCAAACATAATGACTCGTGTGTTCAATCCATGGAATGATCTGGACCAGGAGTGGCAGCAAGAACCACCACCAGAGGTTGACTGACTACAACCCGTGGGGCATATCCAGCCTGCCACCTGTTTTTGTAAACAAAGTTTTATTGGAACACAGACACATTCGTTTGCATAACGTGTATGGCTGTTTTCCTGCTACAATGGCAGGGTCGAGCAGTTGCAGCAGAGATGGTGCATCCCACAAAACCTAATATATTTACTATCCAGTCCTCTGCAGAAAAAGTATGCTGACTCCTGGACTCCGGCATGTCCCAGGAATCAGAACACAGCACCTCCTCGGAACGAGCAGCCTTGCTGCATTGAGTTTTTACTTCCCAATCCGCTTTTCCTAGCCTCCATCTTTCTATTCTGCGATTCCCAATCAATCAGAAATTAAATTTTTAGATAGATGTTTTCAAACAGTCATATCATCAGGTTCTTGAATCTAGTACTAAATTGGAAAGAAAATGAATGTGATTCCATGATGTGGTTGCTAACATGATTAAGATTTATCAGCTGGCTATGACACAATCATAAATGAAGACTTATTTCTTATTTTGTAGACTTGCGCCCGTTAAAACTATTATGTTCTCCACTAAGAGGTGCAGACAAGACATCAACACGTGCCATTAACTGTTTATAATTTACATAAGCTACACGGTCGTCAAGTCAGGACTCAGGCAGAATTACCTGTCTGCAAGGTCAGCTATGAAAGGGAAGGGGCAAGATTTTGTAAACGTTCTGTTCCTCTTAAGGAAAATAAAATAATAATAAAGCTCTACAGAGACATCAAAAACTCATGCTTTAAAAAGTTCATGCTAGGAAGCAGAAACAAAGCAGAGTCAACAGATCAAGTGAGAAGTGGGATTCTACCAGGTACCAGTGTAAGCAAGTTTTGTAATCTCAGTCTTCGTCTCTTTCTCTGTAAAATGAAAACAGTCCCACCCAGGGTAGCATTATGGTTTCCCTGGGCCCTCATCACTTTTGCCTTCATGAGTCATCCCTTGAGAAAGAAATATAAAAATTATATTTTGCAAGTGCATTGGTATAAAAATGAGTATGGGGCTGGCCCAGTGGTGTAGCCGTTGAGTTCACACACTCTGCTTCAGTGGCCCGGGGTTCGCGGGTTCAGATTCCGGGTGCAGACCTACACACTGCTCATCAAGCCATGCTGTAGCGGCGTCCCACATGAAAAATAGAGGAAGATTTGCGTCAGATGTTAGCTCCGGGCCAATCTTCCTCACTGAAAACAAAAAAAGGAATATAATCTAGGCTGGATTATATTCATGTGTTCTTTTTTTTTTTCTTTGCTGAGGGAGATTTGCCCTGAGCTAACATCTGATGCCAATCTTCCTCTATTTTATAGGTGGGTTTCCACCACAGCATGGCTGATGAGTGGTGTAGGTCCACACCTGGGAACTGAACCCGCGAACCTAGGCCGCCCAAGCGGAACGTGCAAACCCAACCGCTAGGCCACAGAACTGACCCCTTCATTCATTCTTTTTAATTTTAAAAGAAATTAAAATATTTTAGTGGGATCCTAAAAGCGTCCTGAGTCCTAGGTGCTGTGTCTACTGTGCCTAATGGAGAAGTTGGCTCTGGTCCCACCTACCCCCAGGAGCGTGGTGAGGACCGCAGGAGCTAAAGGATGTGAGAACGCAGCCACATCACAAGCACCGCATGGCTGGTACTGATTATATACTGATACACATCCCTTTTTAAAGTCAGAACTTTCACGTTATAGCCAATTTGTTGAATTATGCCTTTAAAAATAAAATATAATGTGTCCTTATCCAATTCCTAATATCCATACATTTTCATTATAGAAAATGAAAACACACAAAGAAGGTAAAAACCACCCATAATACGCCATCACCCAGAACTAACTCCCAACGTTTATTGTCTACCCTCGTGCTCTTTCTTTGTTTATACGAAGGTGGTTTTTGTTTTAACAGAATTAAAACATACTCTACACACTTTTCTTGTCACCTACTTTTTCCTTATTTACCCAAAGATGACGGATCTTTCTCATATTAATTATCCTTTTACAAGATCGGTTTAATGATATAATATTTCATCTTACAATGCACCCATATTTATTTATATGATCTCCTCTCATTGGACATTCCCATCTGTTTTTTCAATTTACCATTATAGACGACGTTGTGATGAATAATCTTGTGTCTACATCTTTACACACAAGTCCATGATGTCTGTTTTTATTTTTAAAACGAAATTCCTGTGGGCTTAACACTATCTGGAGTGTGGCCTCTCTGGGTAAAAAAAGATCTTGCTACACAGTTTGGAGGAGAAGATTTACAAAGTAAAGGGCACAATTAACGGCCCAGCTACTTTTTTACAAACTGCGTCCTTGGGGCAGAAAGTTCCTCTCAGCCATAGGGTGGGAACTGGCTGGAGGAATCGAACAGGGCTCCTCATTCTTTACTCACTCAAATTTAAAACTTAATGGTTCTGAAAGTCAGTTAATAACCAAAACCTCGCTAGTTACTGGCCACCACTAGCAAAAAAAAAAAAAAAAAAAAAAGTCAATTTATATTTGGAACATCAAACTGGAATCTTCATGTTCTTCCTGATTTTACTGCGGTTACGGAATCCGTGGGTCCAATTCTATCACATATTAGCTGATTGATGCTGCACAAGGTCCTTGAGCCAAAGTTTCTGTAAAAACTGGAAAAATAATACAAGATTGGAAGGACTGAGTCAGATAGGGATGTCATGTAGCTAGCACAGTGCCTGACACATTGTAGGTGCAAAAAAGATGAGCCCCTGTCCCCACTGCTCAGTGGAAGGATCATTTGTGAAGACTTCCGCCCATCCACGTGAACACAAATCAGATGATTTGTTGAAAAGCTTCTACTGCTCTTCAGCCCAAAGCGAAGCCGAAAGCCCGGTTGATCACTTACACTTACTGCGTACTTTGCAGTCTTATTTCACTGAGTAAATTCATCTTTTTGCTTTGTGTCTGAGTTGGAAAAGACGTTCGGCCATTTGAGGGAAGGTACAGGAAGGCAGTGGAAGAGAGGTCGCGTAAGACTGAAGTTCAGTTAATAATAGCTACTATTTTTGAGCATCAACGAAATTCCAGGAGAGGAAGCATCCTTACAAAGAAGTTACAGAGTGGACCTCATGATTCCCATTCAGCAGGGAAGAAAACAGAGGCTGAGGAAAGTTGATTAACTTGCTTCATGTCACACGGCCGATAAATGCCAGAAGCAGGATTAGAATCCAAGTCAATCCTTCCACACGGAGCACTGAACTGACTTCTTCCCATGTAACTGAGCACTATGCTGAGTTACCTTCCTACTTTTACATCTAGATACTTCTAGATACTTCTAGATACTTCTAGATATTTCTAGGTACTTCCTGCCTTCTCTCCCTGTGCTGTCCAATAGGGTAGCCACTAGCCACATGTGGCTCGTGGGCACTTGAAATGTAACCAGTGCCGCTTGAATTTTTTATTTCGTTTAATTTTAAAGTTAGTTTAAATTTAAATACGAATACTTAATTTGGTTATTGGGAAACTTTTAAGTCTGGAACAACTTGGGCAGGTAAATCTACTCTTTCAACTGTAAATATTATGAAATTTATATACAGATCAAGTATTTCTGATAAAATTTTAGCATCCAAATGGAGAGCTGCTGGAAGTATAAAATACACACTGGATCTCGAGGACTTAGTATGAAAGAAAGAATGGAAAATATCTGGTTCATAATTTTTGTATTGATTACCTGGTAAAATGACAACATTTTGGGATTATTGACTTAAAGTATAGTATTATAATGAATTCCACCCGTTGGCTTTTACCTTGTTTAATGTGACTAATAAAACCTTTAAAATTACATGTGGATATTTGTTATTTTACATGGCCCCGCCTCCATCACCTCATACTTTTGGAATCTTACTTAAATTTTCCCCAGGATCCGGCCTTGCCCAACACTCAGTCTCAACGTGTCAGGTGAGACCCTGCCTCCAACTCCAGAGTAAAACATGTGACCCAGGATTGACCAATCAGAGCACCAAATTTCCCTAACCAATATGTGGTTTGAGGGTGAGGCCCAAAAGCCAGCCTAACCAATCAGCTATTGTTCCATCCTCATGGCCACAGAGATTGGTTCACAGAAGGACATATGACCTAGGTTAATCTAGGCAAAGTGAGTCCATAGATTTGGGTGGAAGGCTCAGGCAAAGGATGCTTTTTCCCTCCAGGGTCTGCTAGCAGGAAGGATGATGTGAACCTGGACCTGCCAGAACCAACACTTAAAGCCAAGAATGAAGTACTAAAAGTGAAGATAACCGAAAAACAGGAATTGCTGAGAGATGCAGGAAAACAGTCTTGATGACATCACTTGTGCTCCTGGATCAAACCACACCTGAAGCCAATGTACAATGGATTGCTGATTTACATGAGCCACTAAATTACCTTGTTTTCTGCTCAAGCCAAAGGAGCTGTACTTCTGTTATTGAAATCAAAAATTAAGATTGATGCTCCCACTCCTAATTTGTTGTGAGGACCACACAAGATAATGGATAGGAAACACCTAGCAAACTACATGCCGTTATACATTTCAATTATCATTATAGTTTTACAAGAGAAAAAATAAACATAAAAGCAGGCAACCTGAACGAATCCCACAATCAGTGGTTCTAGATGCAAATTGAAACCTATGTTTGGAAAGACCCTTGTTCAGATCACTTAGCTCCACCCTCTAGTTATCTCATCCAGTTGTCACTGGGGGCACTTTCATTGTGTACCTGCTGTGTCCTGAGCTGCTCTGAACATCTGCTGCTACTTCCACTGGGCTTGAACGGCACTATTCATCGGCCATGTCGAGCTGATTCTTCGAGAAAATGATTCTGTTGTTGCTTATTCCTGTTGTACATTCGTTGCTTAATTATTTATTTGGAGCGCATGATGTCGGCTCGGTGATTTGGGACTGTGTTTCGAGAGCTGGCATGCCACGGCTGCTGGGCCCACCCTGTAGGCAGGCCACCTCTTTCTTAGGTCACACAGTCAGGGATGCTCCTTCCTCCCGCTTTGAAGGCCTCCTCAAACCTCTTTCTCTCCGTTTTCTCCCCCTCCACCCGCTGCTTTTCTGCCTCTCCTTTCGGGATCCGCTTGCCTGGGAAGCCTTTCCCCACAACTCCCGGCTGACCTCTGTGCTCCCCTCTGAACTCCCCATCCCAGCCCCGACCACCCCTGGGTGTAACTGCTCTGTTTATTTGTCTAGCTTTCCAGGAGACCATGACCTCCTCGTGGGCAGGAATCAGATTTTATTCAGCTCCGTGCTTCTAGGACTTGGCCCACAGTGGCTGGAGCCTCGGGGATGATTAATAGGTATAAAAGGGATAAATGTGAGCGAAGGAATAGCTGCCCCGGTCTCTCACAGCTTCCAACGTGCTTCAAAGCTTTCTGTTATAAAGCAACTTCCAAGAGGCTCTATCAAAGCTTAAAAAATATAGCTCTGAGTGAAACAGACGAAGCATCTCTCAAGTTCCTCTGCTTCCTCCACCTGCATCCAAAGGCTTGGGGTGGGGGAGTTCCTGGGCTCCCCGCTGAGCCCTATAGATGGTATTAATCACGTGAGGCGATGGACCAGTCTCAGAAATCTCACCCCTAGGGGATGGGGCAGTGCATCCTAATGGTTAGACCTGTTTTCCGCAGCCATCTCTAGTTGACAACCAGCTCGATACTCAGCCGTGTCAAGGACAAATGTTGCATGGATCCTGGTGTCCTGTGGCTACCTTAGAGTCCTCAAAGTGGCATTTTCCCTTTAATTATTAGCTTGGGGGAATGAGGGGGAGAGAGAGAGAGAGTGAGCTGCCTCTTCCCCAAGGATCGTGGATGGGAGGGGATCAGCCCTGGGGTTACCAGAGGCCGTGATGAAGCAGCCGCCATCAGAACATCTCGGGAGATGGACAGGGAAATGCGGACTCCACGGAACGCATGAAGAAGTCACTCTGGAAAGAGTCCGAGCGTATCGCTCCGCAGGAACGAGGTTAAGATGTGCTGTCAACAACGCGATGTCTTTCAATACCTGTTGGAGCTGAGTCGGAAGCGAGGACATGTAGATGCTTTTCTTTGGCACGTCCTTGGGACGGTTACCTTGGGGCCTTGCTCGGGAATGTCGTCTCCCAGAATGAAGGGACTCTCTCAGCCCCACGCTGGACTGACCGTCTCTGGGCGAGATCAGGTTATTGTGTCCCGAGTCAACACAGACCCACCGATGGTCTGAGACCCGCTGGCCCAGAAAGAACAGGCCCGCACTGCAGACACGAAATAGCGGACCGACGTGGAAGGGTCTGCAACCTGCCGTGCGCCTCCTCTTCCTCTCTCTGCCTGTCTGCTAGGCTTTTCTGTCCCTGAGCAGGAGGCCTCCCCTCTGAGGAGCACTGGCCTCGTCTGACGCCATAAGATGAAGCAATTTGCTTTTAATTAGGACTGCAGTCGTTTCCAAAGGAAGCAGGGGAGAGAGGGAGAAGCAGGCTGGCTCTTTCAAGTTTAAGTGGGTTCGATGCACACGGTGAATTCAGACCCCACTGTGGGCAGCCAAGTTGAGTGGCCTGTCCCCAGTGCCCTGGGCTCCTTACCCTGGTCTACAAGTGTCAACACATGTGTACCAGTTAACAGAGACCACTGCCCGGCCGTGCTCTCCTGCATCCACCTGGTACCGCGGACTATGCAACATTCAAATACTTTTCCCTCCAGCTCAGCAGCCCAGGAAGGGTGTCACCAGTTTGCAGCTCTTGCTGGAGGAATGTAAACAGTTTGCTGGGGGTGAGAAAGAGAAATGGAAGAACACAGGCTGTGTGCGGTTGACCCCACCAATATCTCCCACCCTGAGTTCTGGGCTGGGGACTAAAGTCTTCCTGCCTCCCTCTGGTTCTAGGCCAGGCGTCCACCACAGCCCCTTTGTTCTAGAAGCCAGACACAGGAGCCTCAACCCAGCTTCCCCCTTTGGCTATCTGCTCCCCGCGCCCGCACATTTTATGACGATAATTGGAAAGGAAAGAAAGGTAGCGATTGGCTTTGTTTACAATGCAATTAACATCTGAATAATTCACTACGAAATAAGCCGGAGCTGTGTTCAGCGCACAAAGGCTGCTCCCTTTTCAAAGCCAGCTTGAAATCCTCAGAGGCAGGACCCTGTTTCCTCCCTTCCCCCGGGCTGAGCTGGGTCTCCGTGACACAAGCAGCCGCTGGTGTCAACACCTCCCCTTGGACAAACCCGGACTGGAAATTTTCTCTAGAAGACACCACTCCCTGATTTGGAACTTCACTTGGCAGAACTGCTTCTGCCCAGGGCTCTGGTCCCCCCTCATTCTTGGCCTGTCTCCCCTTGTCCTCACCTGGGGCAACTCCACTTCCAGATGTCCCCTCTGCCTGGCACAGAGCACATTTTTAAGAAATGTCTGTTGGATGGATGAGCGAGAGTTCCAGGCCCGATGATGGTCAGAAAGGAGGATGGCCTGCAGCTCCTGTGCATCCCTCTGCCCTGCCAGCACCAAGCCTGGAAGATCCCAACCTTTGGATGAGTTGGCACGAAGAAAGCAAACTTAGAAGTGGGTCCGCAGGGGCGAGGGTGCTGTCTGCATGAAGAGACCTGGCTTCCCCCTCCAGCTGGCTTTGATTTGTGCTTCTCGTTCAACACATAAACCCAATCCTGCTTCTTCATGCTCAGCGTGGCCCAGCGCCACTGTCTCGCTACCAAACACGTAGCTTTGCTCTGCCCACTTGCCCGGCTTCGCCTTCTTGCCCCCCACCCTGTTTTTCTACCAAACCCTAAGCTTGCTCCTTCTCTCATTACCACTTTTTAAGACAGCAGACATTTGGAGCCCTTCCACGGGAGACGGAGAAGGTGCTGTTCGGTCCACACCCGCACTCCTTTCTACTGCTCCTGACTTCCATCTCCCCTGACACCGATGTCCCAGCCAGACCCAGAGGGCTCACGGTAGGCCGTGTCATCCACCACCGCTCTTCTGCTCTGCTGCCAAACATTTTAGGAAGGTGACAACACTTTGGATTTTAAGTGTATTTGTGAGCTTGGGTTGGGGCAGTGGGAAGTTTTTCCTGGGAACATTGGGACAGGGAGTAGACTTCCCTCCTGTTTACTAGCCCTGGACAAAATGACTTAAATCCAAGTAGGTGAATAGTTAATCAGTCTGCTTTATATCTTGGGAATCTGCGGGGCTGCAACTAGCCCACAGGGTGCCTTTATTTGAATTAGAACAGAGTGCCCCTTCCACCAGGCAAAGGGATTCCTCCCTCCACCTACCAGGGCACACAGCTCCGTTATTCATGTGCAAGTTGGACTTCTATCCTCGCTCGGCCCATCAGCTGAGCACCTTTGTGCAGTGCACAACCTACTCAACCATACAGAGCAGTCTGGATACCTGGTAAAGAAGGCAGCATGGTGGTGAGCCATGAGTCCTGAATTCTAATACACAGGCTGAGGGCAGCAGTTGAAAAGCAAGGGCAGTGAAGCCAGCAGCCTGGATTTGAATTGCACCCGGGCCACATACTAGCCAAGTAACATCAGACAAGTTACTTAACTTCTCTGCACCTCAGTTTCTTAATTTGTGCAGTGAGCACAAAATAGATCTTAAGAGTACACACACGTACATGATACATCTTATTAAATATTCAAATAGTCCCGGGTCCTTCACTCAGAGGTAACTTTGGACAAATCATTTCCTCTCTCTGGATCTCTGTTTATTCAGAGAGTTATTTTATTGATGGTGCCTCTTAAAAGTGATCATTAGAGACCTTCACCCAAATCTGGGCACATGCGTGTCTCCCTCCTGATGTGCCCTGACTCGTATTTTCCCGCCTGAGGGCACCACCTTTGTAACCCTCGCCTGTTGCGGTTGCATCACCAGCAGCGACAGTTGAAAAGATCAGAGCTTCTCTGCACAGAGAAACATGATTTTACGTCACGTCTCCGGAGTCCCTGTGCGAGGGGTTCCTCAGAGGGTCACGCGGTGTGGCTGATGCTGAGCAGAGCTTTGTTCCCTTAGGGTGTTATGGGTTGAATTGGGTCCCCCTACCCCCAAAGCTCGTATGTGAAGTCCAAGCCCCTGGTACCTCAGAATGTGGTTGTTGCAGACGTCATTCCTGGAGATGTGCTGGGTCCCTAATCTTATGACTGATGTCCTTGGAAGAAGGGGGGATTTGGAGACAAACCCTCGCACAGAGAGAACCCCACGTGAAGATGAAGGCAGAGATCGGGGTGATGCTTCTGCAAGCCAAGGAACACTCAAGATCGCCAGCAAAGCACAGAAGCTAGGGGCGAGCTTGGAACATATCCTTCCTCCCGGCCCTTGGAAGGAACCAACCCTGCTAACACCTTGATCTTGGACTTCTGGCCTCCAGAACTGTGAGACCATACATTTCTGTCTCTTAAGCCACCCGGTCTGTGGCCCTTTGTTATGGCAGCCCCAGCAAACGAATACATCGGGTGAGAGGGTTTCTCTTTCGTGTTCCTGAAGCCTGCGGCTCATCATGGGATCCAAACCTGGGCCTCAGCAAAGCTACACATTCCTTCCGTGTCATGGCCCTCCTGCAGTAGTTCAGGAATGGTCAAAGCTGTGACTCTTACATCCTCAAGTGCCAAAGGGTGACTGCAAGTATTTATACTCTTCTTTTTCCATAGAGGATTTGAAGTAGCCTAAGGGAAATACATCAAGTGGGTACAACCAATAAGAATCTAATAGTATGACCAGAAAAAATAGAAATCCAATTAGAAGGTTAGTTGCAGCATGGAGTTGGTGCAGTTTCATCTTCCTGGGTAATGAAAACTTTACAACGGATTGCGTTTTTTTTTTTTTTTTTTTTTTTGCTCTGGCCACCAGGAAGCTCAGAACCATGTTTGCAGCTCCACTGTTTCCTCTGGCAGCTCTGAGCTTCTTGGTAGCAGTTATATGCCAGTCCCATAGGGGAAGCAATGCTTTTCTAGAATGTCACTCTAAAATCACAGGAATGAGAGGGAAATCTAAGTCTCAATGGATTTAGAGAGGAGAGAGAGACATAACTTCAAACTATGATAGGAAAGGTCCTACTATATGCAGCCTGGAGAGAATGCGTAAGCTTGTTACCATTTTCCATTTACTGACCCTCGTGAAAACACACCTGGGGTCTTCCGTGTGCCGCCCACTGGATGATGGAGTCACACGTGAAATCTAACACAGGGATGTGAGTTAGGCTCACAGAGTTTTAAAAATTGGGATATTTTACATTTAAAAAATCCATATTTTTCCTTCCTTCTTAATAAATCAGAAAGATCTAGCACCACTGGTCCCCCTGCATTCCCACATAGCAGTGATGGACTAGGGCTGTTCCTTTAGATAGGACACATGTCCCCAGTTTGCCACAGTCCCCACCACTCCCTGTTCTCCTTCCACTAGACCCCCTATAGGTGTTGACCTTTTATATCCTGATCTATTAGCACCCTCAGAGTAAGGTTGTGCAGTAGTGACAGTTCTCCCCATTGTATAGGTGACGGAGCTAAGGCCCAGAGGCAAATGGGTGCCAATGTGAAGAGTGGTCCGTGAGTTGTGCAGTAAACAACCTGTTCAACTGCATACCATGTCCTGCAAGATGGAGTGACTTGCCCAAGATGGCATAACTAGAAAATGTCAGTGTCAGAAGATTGCAGTGAAGGTTAAATAAAATAATAAAGTAATGTATATGTGCTCACTAACACAGTTAAGTCTCAACAAAGCTTACACACACACACGCACAGTGGTATGCTTATAAATGTTTAATAATAAGCTCACCGGGAAAGGGAAACCCTAATTTGTAATGCTTGCCAATTTCTGTGGTGTAAATGCTCCCACCATGGCTAATTTCAAGTTACCAATGTGAAGTCAACTGGCTTGCAAAATACCTGAAAACTTAACAATTTGTTCTTAAGGACCAGAACAAGCAAACTCCAGGTCATTACTATACAGGCTCATATTGGCTTACAAGAGGCAATTATTAAATTTATATATTATGTTTTATATTATATAATATGTTATATGTTATACTTATAAAACTATATTATACTTTTAATACATAATATATATTTAATATATAATTTAAATAGGTAAGATATCATTTTAACAAATGATGTATAGTTTTAACTGATAAAATAATAATTCATAAATATTTTATTTCCTCTTAAAGATTATGTAATAAAATATAAAATAAATGTTCCATTTTAAAAGACTATAAAGGAAAAAGTGGAACACCCACAAAGGTTAGATTCTTCCTTTCCTTTCCACGAACTGTGGGTGCGGGATTCGGGCCTGCCTTCCCCTCCCCCTCCCCGGAGCCCAGCTTCCACGGATTAGAATCCAAAGAGAAATCCAGGTCCAGGGACTGGATGGAATGGATTCCTGTGAGGCAATGACTTGTTGATGGTCTGCAACTGCTGCTGGGATCTCTCCAGGGCCCAGATCCGGCTGCTCATCTGATGGGATGGATGATGCTGGGCCCCAGCCGAGCGTGGAACAGAGAGTGAGGCTGACAAGGACTCCACCTGTCCCAGACTCGCGTGCCTTAACGCAAGAGGCCTGTCTTGCTACACACACACACAACGCAATAAACACACACACGTGTGTGTGCGTATGTATGCATGTACACATGTACACATATGTGCACGGCACACACACCTGTGCATGTGTATACACACATATTCACACATACACACATACACTTTTTTCTTTAGAATCTTCCTCTAAATTATAATGATGGATTGAAAGCCTCCAAGTTCCCCAAATTCAAGGGTAATACCTCACACTTAGGCAAACAAGCACCTTCTGTGATCAAATAGATGCCGTCAGAGAAGTCTTTTTAAAGCTACTAGTCATTGAGCCTTAAGAACATACGTGGAACTGCACGTGCGTCCACTCGTTCGTTCCTTACGGCCATGCCATGATGTACATGCTCTCTTCTCATTCCAGTTTCCCAAAGGGGAAACTGAGGCCTGGGAAGCTGGAACAGTTTGCTCAGCATCACAGAGCTGGCCAGCGAGAGTTTTCTGCCTAGCCTAGCTCTCAGGGCCTTTCTATTTCCTCCCAAGGTTCATCCTCCAGCCCCCAGGCCAGGCGTGTCCCGGCTTTGGAATTTTTGTCTGTCTCCCCCAAATTACCAGCCCAAACCGCTCTCTCTCAATAGATACCTGTTTGTCTTTTGCACCTCTGTGGCGATTTTTCAGTGTAACCACCAAGTTCAGGACTTTGTGGCTCAAATGTCTGAGAATTAACACAGGCGGATTCTGCGGTGACTCAGAGAGGAGTCCGCCACAGCGAGGGAGGAAGGTGTGGTCCTTGATTCAGAGGGAGGGGGACCTCCTGTCCGGAAAATTCATTAGACAAGAAGGACCTGGGAAACTCTACGATTTCAGGCGTTTGGTGGGGGAGCTGAGGTGTGCGAAGCCCATGATTCTCCTTATAAAAGATCAAAGCCTATGAGAAACCGAGATTAATTTATTTTTAACACACGCCCATTTAAATATTTCCAGAACACCTGCTGGGTGTCAGGCGTGTTTGTTAAGGCTCTTCAAATAACACCACCAATGACCCTTTGGGATCTGGTGTGCTAATTATACAAAAAAGTGCTTCTACTGCTTTATTTTCATTCCTAATATATTTATTTTTTTACCCCAAAGTGTTTTGTCCCACCTTATTCACTAGACTTGACTGTAACTCACTTTTCTGCTTTTCCCAAAATTGAGTTCATTTCCAAAGGATTTGCCAGTTGGGGGGGTATTTACAAGGGAAACCCTTGTGCTAACCTCTCTCTTCCCACATGACACACATTACATGTGCCGGTTTAACTGACCGTCTGCCCGCAAGATGACTTTGGGCCCCTTGGAAACGTGGGCTGGGTTGTCACCTTGGCATCCCCGGGATTCTGCCATGGCATGCAGGGCCCGGCGCCTGGTGAGAGTCTGCGCGTGCACGCGCACACACACACACACACACACACACACACACACACACACACACATGTTCACTGTCAGAGCTAAAACGGTGACGTGTATGAGGAGGGTTTTAACTGTTTTCAGCAAAGCAGCGTGATTCCACACGGACAATATCATCCCCCAAAGTGACTCTTTCCCAAAGGGCTTCAACTCGTTTGAAAGCGAGGCATGTGACTATTTGTTCAGAAATCTTGCACTTGAGAATAACATGTTGGCCTGTTTTCAAAAGTTATTTAAACAGACATGAAGTGGTCATCTGGGTCCTTGTGTGCTTAATAACTTCAGCATCTGTCCTGGCCACCCAGAGTGTGTGAACTAAGGATGAATTAAGGACGAATTAAGGACTAAGAGTGGGAGAAAGCTCTGTGTGTGTGTGTGTGTGTGTGCGCGTGTGTGTGCATGTTTGTGTGCGTGTGCGTATGTGTGCGTGTTTGTGTATGTATACACACGTCTGCAGATGTGCATATTTTACATAGACTAGTAAGGAAGACAGGATGCTATAAGGAAAAAAATGGGACTTTGGGGGTGATATTGACTTGCATTGGAATCCTGCTGGCTCTGCCCCTTCCCGTCAGAGAGACCTGGGCAAATTACACGTCATCCAAGAGCTAAGGATCTCACCTGTCAAAGGTGAATGTTAAGACCTACATCATAGGTATAAGGGGACCCCAGGGTGCAGAACCACCGTGTGGCCTATTTGGGATTGTACGGGGATGCTGGACTCAGCCACATGTCCCATTCAAAATGGATCCAGAATGTCTCTATCTCCACTTAAAGTCGGGCTGATGTGACCTTGTGTCAGACTTTACAAAGAGGGAGACGGATGTGACGGAGGATTCGCCCAGAGCCGGGCTCTGCACACCCACCCTCCCAGCCACCCGAGGGGGCCTGTGCTGGCCCCCGTTATACATCCGAGGAAAGGACACCCTGGAGAGCGTCAGGATCACCCAGCTTAACCTTGGAGGAGGCTGGCCTGGACCGCTGACTCCTGAAAACCCATCCTCACCCTCCTGAAGCCCCCAGAGCGCAGGCCCCTCAGCCGCAGCGTGCGCCGTGCGACCTCGCAGGCTGGCGCCGGGCATTGCTCAATCGCGGCACTTCCTTTCCCTCGTAATAGAAACTTCTGCCTCGGCGGGGAAGGGGCCCCGCAGGACCAGGGCAGCCAGGGATTTGCGCCTGGGCTCCTAGGAGGCCTGTTGGTGGAGACAGGGGCACCGGGAAGCGTGTTTGTGGGGCTGGAATGCCATCCTCGGAGAGCTCGTCTCTTAGAGACGCCAGGTCTGAGTGGGCTTTAGAAAAGCACAGAGGCCTGCGGCGTGGGGGGCAGGGGTTCCCACACGCCAGGCTCCCAGGCCCTTGTGGGGGGTTCCCGCAGGCATTCCTCATCAGAGGAGTTATTTCTGCCCCGCAGATCGTGTGGTTCTCGCGCCTGGCGTGGGGATGAATCGAGCCCTTATTAACTCAGCCAGCGTCAGCCCCGGGTCCAGAGACGCCCGACTGGAAGCAGAGCAGTTAATACTCGGGCGGATCAGGTGGCTCTTAGCCTTCGCCACAATTAGAAACTGAGGACGTTTGAAATATTAACTGGGGCATGTGGGGTAGAGGCAGCACCCGGCTTCCCTGCCAAGGAGATAATAGTCCTGAGGCGGCCGCAGAAAATTAAGTAAGGATGGGGCCGCGGGAAGTGGCTGTGCCTCCGGGGTTCTTGTAGCTGTTCCTCGCTTGAGCTTCCCTAGAACCCCGCAGACAGGATCATGTCTCGCATTTCAGAGGAGGGAATGGGGAGGAGCTCAGAGAGGGCGAATCCCGGCCCGAAGTCTGCACAGCGAGGATGTGCAGATGGAAATCTGAACCCAGGCCTTCTCTCTGCAGAGTCCCTTGCTGTGCCCTTGTCTGTCCACCTACAGGGAGGCATTGAGATGCTAATAAAAAGTAAGAAGCGCTAAGAAGAAATAATACTAGTGGCAATATTAACTGAGCACATACTATATGCGTGCACTGTGTTACAATCCGTGTATACTCGCTTTTCTTTCTTGGGACCATTGCAGAAAGCAGGTACCGTTGTGGTCCCCAGAATACAGTTGAGGAACGGAGGCCTCCTGTGATTTGTTAAGTAGGTTAAAAGAGTCAGAATTAGATTTGATCTCAGACCTGTCTGCCTCCACAGCCCACCCTGTTTCAAAGATACTATTGTGCCTCCCCAACTCCGAAAGGCAGAGACGGGGAGGAGGCCACGCTTCGCACACCCGAATAACCTAGGGCCCTTCACTTTGCTGCCCCGCCTTGCCTTCATTTGTCCTTTCATCCTTGATTCATGAATAAGCATTTATTAGACGCCACTATGTGCTGGGCACTATGCATCTAACCATCCCTACTGCCCTATGGGCTGGGTGCTATTTACAACTTTCTTCATGGTGTGGAGAAGAAAACTGAGTTTCAGGGAGCAGTATTCTGCTGAAAAAACAGCCTACTCTGCTCCAGTGGATCCCAAAGTGCAAAACCATAGACTGTCACATAGAGAGAGGTCCGTGTCACACAGACTGCAAAGCAAGAGGACAGCAGATGGCAAAGCAAACAGGGAAAGCGCCCGAGGAACCAGTGTGGACCCCAGCGTGGGAGTCACCCAGCACTCATGGGGGTGGAAACGGCGAGGCTGGTCATTGGGGAACCCAAAGAGATGGATGGTGAAATATTAATTAGGGAAAATAAAATTCAACCAAATCTCATGCCTTACGAACTTCACGTTTTATTTGTTTTGGTTTGGTGGTTTTGCTTTGTTTTGTTTTTTGGAGAGGTCTTCTGGCCTCAGGCACTTCAGCAGGGTCCTGTTTACAGTCTGGGGAACAGACAGGCACAGTCAAAACCAGATTCCTTGGGCTCAGTTCTACTTTCCACTTCCCTCATGACAGCATTCCTTCCCTTTGGACCTCGTTCAAGTTCTCCTTTCCCTTGAGTTGTATGGCTACCACCAGGATGGAGGAAGGAAGCAACTGATGGCGAGTTTCTAAGAATGATAAGGAGGGTATGATAAGAAGGAGGGATAATGATAATGCAAGCCAGCGAAGTGGGACCCCCTGCCCAGGTGGGCAGCCTCGTTGGGCCCCACACATGCCACCTTGGAGCTGGTGATGAGAGGCTGGACCTCATCCACCAAGCTGGAAGGCGGGCAGCTCAATCTGAAGAACTGTGAGAATTACCTTCCAACTCCTGGAGCCGAGCACACAGCAGGCACACAGGAGATGCCCAACAAAGACGTGCCCATACCCAGTGCCACACAATCTCAAGTAATTTTTAATGATGGCAATTAAAATGTGGAAGCATTAGAATGGGTTGACCTTTAATTAATAGGTAATTTTTAACCTATTAATTAAAGCAGATCTGATGCTATCCCTATGACACTGTCACTTTTACTCATCTTCCTCTTGGCCTGCTTTCTTGAGTGGGAAGAACATGCCACAGAAAGGAGAAAGCTGTGATAATTCGCAGCCAGGCTACGGCCACTGCAGCTCTTAGTAATCGCTTGTAACTGACATATTGTTCACCTGCGGTGACTGTGAATTGCAATGGGCTACCACCTCTCACAGTCTGAGGGGGGATTTAATTAAAATCTGTGTCCCTACATGGGTGGGGTCACTCATCTCTATGTTATGTAGAATCTCTTCGCTAGCTGTAAATATGGCCTGTTTACAATGTCTGTGGCCGAGTGGGGTGGCATAGATTACTAGTACCCGATAGCTTTTTATTCTCCATCTTGAAAAAAAAAAAGTGAGATGCTTACAGCATTGCACACAAGACATTTGACTTATCCGTCACAAATTTAATAGTTGATTTGTAGTGCTTTTGACATTCAGATCTAATTTCTAAATGCTAGGAAACATTTTCCCCTCTGCTGGGAAGTTGCAAGGGATGTGTTTTCCTCTTTCCCAACCTACGCCCTTTTCTCACCTAAAAATGGGGAATGAAAGGTTTAAAAATCTTCATTTTAAAGTAGAAGTCAAAACTCTTTCTGGAAAGGACCAGATAGCAAATATTTTTGGTTTTGTGGCTCATACATGTTCTGTAGCAACTGCTCAACTGAGCCATTGTGGTGTGAAAGCAGCCACAGACAATCGGTGGATGAGTGGGTGTGGCTGTTCTAATAAAAACTTTGTTTATGACACTAAAATTTGACTGTCATATAATTATCACAAGTCATGAAAATTTATTTTTCTTTTGATTATTTTCAACCATTTAACAATGGAAAATATATTCTAAACTCACAGGCCATCCACAAAAGGCAGTGGGCCAGAATTGGCCCACAGCCAGAGTTTTCTGATCTCTGAAATTTAAGTGAGTGAGTTCTACCACTAACTAGGAGTGTCTGTGGGCAGACCATGTGCTCCCTCTGGGCCTCTGGTCATCATCTTTAAAATGGAGGGTTGAACTAGGTCTGTGCTATCCAATGTGATAGTCGCTCACCACCTGTGGCTACTTAAATGTAAATGTCAATTAATTAAAACTAACAATTTAGTCCCTGAGTCACACTAGACATATTTCAAGTGCTAAACAGCCACGTGTGGCTAGTGGCTCCCACACTGAATGGCATAGACATGGAACATTTCCATCATTGCAGAGAGTTCTACCAGACAGCTCTAGAATGATCTTTAAGACCCCTTCTTGGTCCAAGAGTTTGTGCATCTGTGATTTTTCAGCCATGAAAGTATAGCATGGAAAGGAAGGAGAGGAAAGACAATTGTTTGTTCCCTTCCATAGCAAGAAGGGAGATGTTGGGGGTTATAGTGGGTCAAATAGTGTCCGCCCCCCCCCAAATTCTAGTTCACTAGGAGCCTCAGGATGTGACCTTACTTGGAAATAGGGTCTTTGCATGTGTAATAAGTTAAGGATCTCGAGATGAAATAATCTTGAATTTAGGGTGGGCCCTAAATCTGATGACTGAAGTCTTTATAAGAGGAAGGAGAAGGTGATATGAACACAGATAGACCCAGAGGAGAAGGTGATGTGAAGATGGAGGCAGAGACTGGAGGGCAGCCACAGCCAAGGAATGCCAAGGATCTCCAGAATCCACCAGAATCTAGGAGAGAGGCCTAGAATAAATTCTCCCCTAGAGCCTTCAGAGGGAGCGTGGCCCTGCCCACACCTTGATTTCAGACTTTTAGCCTCCAGAATGGATTGCCAAGTTTGTGGCAATCTGTTACAGCAGCCCTAGGAAACTAATATAGGAGTTGAAGGAGTTTTATCAGAAAGAGGAGGACCAAGTTATTAGCAATTGCATAATCCTTGAAATAATTTGGGAAGAATCCAAAAAATCCAAGCAAGGATTTCCAAAGAGCTCCATACAGAGGTGAATCCAGGGAATACTATTTTACATAAGAAATTCCATCCCCCAGTAGCCAGTCTGGTTGAGAGAGGCCTTGGAAGCACAAATGGGAGTGAGAAATGCAAACGGATGAAGAGGGAACAGCCTGCTTCACCTGGCAGGTCTGGCCACAGGGCATCAGACAGTGAGGAGGAGAGACTTCACCCACATCTATTTGCATGAAGCATTTGCTCACCAGCTGGCAGCACGTGCGGACTGGAGGGTTAGCAGGTGTGTCATGGAAGTCCTTGTCTTTGAGGAATGCAGAGCAGGGACTAAGGGCAGAGTCTAATGGGACTGGTTAAGGGTCAGACAGGAGGGCGGTGACGAGTGCAAGATCATTTTGCTGAGCTCCCTCTCAGAGTAAAGATTGGAATGCATGGCCATCAGGGCTAAGACGCAAAACAGGTGATCTCCTGCCTCTCTCCTTGGTGTCTGAGATGACCTGGGGGGAGTCAATTTGCTTCCTGCTGGGAAAACCCTTAATCTGAGATATTTGCTCCAACTTCAGAGATGGTGGACTTCGTTTGGGAGGAGACTTAAAGGACTCATCCCCCACTCTACCCAACCCCTGCCAAACACAAGTGCTTCATGTGGATCACTCTCCCCGTCACCTACCGCTGGGTTAACCCAGCTAACTGGCGAGGCCGTATCAGGCAGCCTCACTGTCCAGGGGACTTTCTGAGTCTGGGGACAGCAGGCGGGGAGGCTCAAGCCAGGGCTTCCCAGTGGGCAGTGGCTCCGTGCTGAGGAATAAGCCATTTCTCACACTGCTGGAGGGAGAATACATTTTATGGGGGTCAGTTTAATCATTAAGATCGAAAACTAGAGAGGAATGCCTGTTCTTGTACCAGCCACTCCCTCTGGGAATGAACCGTAACAGGCTAGTATCAGAAACGGAACTTGATGGGAGGCCATACGGCAAAGGATACAGCCTTGACCTTCAGCAAGTCTTGCATTTGACTCTTCCTCTGTCGCAAGTTTTCTGTGTCTGTCTGGATGATGTAGTCCATCTCTTTAAGCCTCTGCTTCTTCATCAGTAAAATGGTACTAATAATAACACCGACCTCATAGAGTTGTTATGAGGATAAAATTAAATGATTTCGGTAACGCGGTACCTACACATGGAAGATGCTCAACAAATGGTAGAACCACCTACTGCTATTGTTTTTTGGTTGTTTTGTTTTGTTTTTTGCTGAGGAAGATTGGCCCTGAGCTACCAGCTGTGCCCATCGTCCTCTATTTCGTATGTGGGACGCCACCACAGCATAGCTTAATGAGCGGTGCCTAGGTCCACGCCTGGGATCTGAACCTGCAAATCCCAGGCTGCTGAAGCGGAGTGCATGAACTTAACCACGACACCACCGGGCCATCCACCCCCCTTTTTTTTAAACAAAAATATTCATCTAAGCATTATTTACGATTGAAGAAACTAGAAGCAAGCAAAATGTCTAAAGATAGAGAAGATTAACTGTGACATATATGTATATACACACACGTGTATTTGTGCATGTTAAGAAATGTTATATAGCCTGTAAACCGTCATTTTTGAAGACTATTTAATAATGGTTAATGATATGGGAAAAATTCAAAATTGGATATTAAATGAGAAAAGCAAAATGAAATTTTGTATTACTATAAAATTCCTCTTTATTATCATTACTACACACACGCACACACACAGCCTTATATGAAAAATAGGAAAGATTTACAGTAAAATGAAAATACCAATTAAGACTAGAAGTATGGAAAATTTTTAGTTTCTTCCTTATACTTTCAAATATTTTTACAATATACATATATTACCTTCATAATGAAAATTAAAATATTAAGGAAAAATAATATGGATTTTACAGTCAGACTGATACAATTTCAAAGGATGGATTTCTGCCTAGGAATTGTATAACCTTGGGCGAGTTCCTTATCTGAGCCTCAGTTTTCTTATATCTAAAGAAGGGTGAGAGGAGAGAGAATTGAATGCATCTTGAAGGGCTGAACTGAGATTTAAACAAGACAGTATAAGAGCTAAGTGCCTGACATACAGAAGGAACTCGTGTATTATTACCCAAGGTCAGAAGATCCTTGTGGAAAGATCCCATCCAGTTTTGGGAGGACGTCAACATGCTTAGTGGATCACTGGAAATTCTGAGACAGAAAGCCCCATCCCCTGGACATCAAAACCAGAGCACCGTTTCTTGGATGCAGAGCTCCCTGGGAAGTCATGGGATGCTGTTTTGAAGGACTTTGGCAGATTATTGCCCTGCTCATGTAATCTTTGCTTATCATAGCAACTCATCCCACAATCCATTGGAAATCCCGGATTGATTTCATCGATGAATCACACCTGCTCCTTGCACTGCACAGGCCAAGAGAATTGACATTTGGGGGAATCCTTAAAAGAACACCAACAGAAGGCTGGCGTCTGTATGTGGGAGGATAGTTCAATTTCTGCCAAAAATTAATAATGATGACAAAAACAACATGCCAAAAACACATATGGATCTGTTTTTGTCTTTCAGTTCCTGTAAGAAACACTATTGTTGGTTTTTCTTGTTTCCCCCAAGCTTTGAGATATAACTGACATATAACATTGTGTAAATTTAAGGTGTACAATGTGCTGACTTGATACACTTATATATTGTGAAATGATTACCACCATAGTGTTAGTTAACACCTCCATCACCTCACATGACAGTCAACAATAGTGTATTATATACTTGAAAATTGCTAAGAGAGTAAATCTTAACTGTTCTCACCATGAAAAAGGAATGGTAATTACGTGTGGTAATTATGTTTGTTTTTTCATTGACTTACAACTCTTTTTACGGATGAGGAAACCAGGCTTAGGAAATGCAGCATTTCCAATGACACAGAGCTAATAGGTGACTGAGCTGGGATCCATCACCCTTACAAAACCTAAGTCTAGAGCCTGAGCTCTAATCCATGATACACAGGTGCCCCTCCTGGACCCTCTGCACTCCATTGCCTGGGCCTCCCCCAACAGACCCCAAAGCTAAATATCCTTTGATAGAGTCAGGGAAGAAGAGGAAAAGGGTACAGAATGGTCTTTGTGGACTGATTGGCAGCAAAGGACCAGTTTTCATCAGACTCTCCCTCATCCCTGTCTGATCTAGGAGGTGGTTTTAAAATATTCCAATTCCCTTAGGTCCTTTTATGATTGTATTTGCTCCTAAATGTTTTGATTGTGGTGTATTATGGATGTTATTTCAAGTCAGCTTTTAGCCTTATAAGATACTAATGCAGGCATACAAGACCATTCTCTTGAGCAGACCATCCTTCATAAAAACAATACAGCAGGCACTGACTCTTATTAAAGGGGCATTTAATCCCCGCTGTAAGCTCTCTTCGGACAGTGAATGCCCTCTCAGAAAATGTCAGGAACCTGGCTTAGAGGTCAATGAGAAATTGAAAGAAAGAGAGAGAGAGAGGGAGAAGGAAGGGAGGGAGGGAGGGAGGGAGGAAGGAAGGAAAGAAAGAAAAAAGGAAAGAAAGAAAGAAGGAAAGAGGGAGGGAGATGTTATTTTATCTCAGTTTGATAAATACAAGGGGGTGCGTCTAGGATATTTACAAAGTCATGCAGATCATGGAGAGAGGCACCGGGATATGGTTTACAAAACAGTAGATTAGGAGCCTGAAGTTGAGGGCTCTAAGATCAGCACTGCCAGTTACTGGGATGTGTCCTTGAACAGTCACTTACCTCTGTTTCTTCATTAGTAACCTGACTGGCTCTTGTCTTGCCTACCTAGGGTGAGCAGCTCTTGGTTTGCCCAGGACAGGCCCAGGTTATATCTGCTGTCTTGGCATGATTATTAATAGCAGCCTTTCACCTCTGGAGTGACCTTGTTTGGGTTATAAATTACATATTCACCCCATCCGTAACTTATAGTGTTATGATGACTGAAAAGATAAGGATTTAGAAATGTTCTGTAATAGTTAAAGCCCTATTACAGAAGGCAATTTTCAGTTGCTCTGAATGCTACCTTTAAGAAATGGAGAGTGGTTTAGGAAGAGTTTATAACATGGGGAAAATACTCAACATTATAAAGTGGGTATATTCAAAATGATGTGTACAGTGTGCTCACTACATATATACACACAAATATTTAATGGAAACACACAAAGTGACAACAATGGTTGTCTTTGGTGAGACTGTGGGTAAGATTAGGCCACAGTTTTTAATGAGTAGGTTAGCTTTTATTATGAGAAAAAAACAACTTAGGTACAGAAGAATAAATGACAGTTTATGATCTGCTCTAGAGAAGGACAGGGAGAAGTAGAGCAAACACACATTCTCTTTGCACCTCCATTGTTGAGAAGCAGGCAGGAATGGCTGCCAGAGAGAAGAGAACCTTCCAGAGCAAGGATTTCTTTCTCATTGAATGACACTCAGGTTGCAACAATGTCCAAGCCACCTTCTACTGGATTGCAAAAGGAACCAAGGGGTTCCATGAGCAGTGGGACCGAATCGGCTACTTGGAAGTCTAGGACCTGCCAAAACCTGGACTTCTACTCTCAGATCCAACACAGCTTCATGCATATTCCAATTGGAAAATTCTAGTAAGGCAAACAAGTTGATCTAAACACCATCTCATAAAACTTTCAGCTTTTCCGTTTATTAAAAAAAATTAGGAATAGTTAATGCAGGACAAGAATTGTATTTTGAACAAAGCAAACAAATCATATCTGCCTAAAATGAAATGAATTCACTGAAATAGACAACCACTGAGCCCCTGCATGGTCACGTAACCCTCAAAGCAATGCTCTGAGGTAGGGGCTAATTTCTTCATATTTTAGCGGAAGGCACAGTGAGGCTTTGGGAGGATAATTAACTTGCTAAGAGTTACAGAAAAAGAAAAAATCTGGGTTTCGCCCAAGACATGTGGCTGGCAAGTGGCAGAGTGGGGAGTCGACCCCCTGCCTGCCTGCCTCTTGAACCTTCAGCTGCTGCAAGACATGACTGGGCAGGAGCTACGGGCAGCCTGTATTCCCTGAACACCCAGCACGAATCTCAAGAATATCCGCGAACCACCTCTCTGAGCACCCAGCCTCCCAAAGACGTCATCCCAGCCGTGGGTGAGATAGCGTGACTTCTCCTTGTTATTTTCTTAGCCAGACTCCCATCTGCTCAAAAATATTGCCCTGTCCTGGAGAGCAATTCCACTCAACTTTCTGAGTTCTACCTCCTATCCTTATTCTAGAGAAGTTAAAATATCTCCTCTTTACACATGCATGCAGCAAACATTTAATAAGCAATCACTATGTGCAAGGCAGAACGGTACAGCCCAGGACTAAATCAGTCCAGGACAGATGCCATTAGAGGCAGACCTAGACTCCCACCAATCCAGAGAGTGACCAATCCACTGAGTGACCTCTGAGAAGTTATTTTTTTTACTGGGACTCAGTTTCTCCATCTGTAAAATAAAGGTAGTTGGACCAGATCAGTTATAATCTCCCTTCTGCCAATAGTGAGATATAATTAATCCAGAAAGTATAGACTCTGATCTCCCAAATAACTCTTTAGAAGAGGTTCAAGATTAGATCTTATCCTCTCTTCCTGTTCCTTCCCCTAGAGAATGTCAGCAGTGGCCACGCAAGCTTACAGGCTGTCAACCTTTCATGAAATTTCGACTTTCCCTTAAGGTAGGCAGATATCTTTTTTCACAATAGTTCAGGATTCATAACCGTATCTTAAACAATTGCTCTTCTTTTAAACAACCCTGAAAACCTTGGAGGAAACACAGGTTCCTGTTCCACAGCATTCCCTTATTATTAAGCAATCAGTGCTGAGAGTGTAAATTTTCATTAACATCAGCTTCCTCTAAAATCAACGTGTCATTTCATTGTGTTCAACCAGAGCAGACCAATAAAGTGTTTGAAAACAAATACGTCCACTTGCATTCTCAACTTAATTTTAGCACAATTTCTTAAATTGTGATGTTTAGGTCATTTGCAATGTTCTCTTATTAGATGGAAATTGTCTTTTATTGGCTTTACTTTTTAACAGATGCTAACTTGCACGAAACAGGGTACCATAAAATGTACCTGCATTGGAGAAATGTCCATCTATCAATGTAGACTCTCGTAAAGGATTCGAAGTGTTAGATAAATTGTTTCCATTATGCTGAAAATACTCCTTTGGGTGTGAGTTTCTAATTCATGAGTTGCTGTAAACTGATTCAAATAATAACGAGGCTTTTTTTTCCCTTGGCCTGATAATAATCTAGTGGAGAAGATGCTGAATCCCTAAAGAAGAGATTATCTAATGATTTCCACAATTATGCTGAAGTCCAAACCAAGCTGTTGTGTTAAAACGTGTTTTTTGTAGGGCTATCATTTTGTCTGGCTGTTTTATTCCTATTTTACAAAGAAAGTGTGATATTTGACTGACATCTGGGTAGATGGATAGTAATCAGACCTGGGGTCCATGGAGAAATTAAGAGAGAAACCAGGAGCTGATAAAAACTGAAATTGGAAAAAAAAATGCAGACGCATTTAAAGTTTTTACATTTCTCTATTTTGGAAGAGCACTAAGTGGCACACAATAAATGAGAAGGAAGCTTGATGGAAAACTCGGTTTACAACCGCAGCAGACAATAGACACTGATATCTCTTTTCTTCATGATAATGTTCACAGGATGCCGTCTCAGGTTAATTCAGGTTAATCATATCATCCGACACAGGGTAATCTTACCTATCACAGCGACAGTCCTCAAGTCTCATGAAATGTGTCTCTTTATTGTAATTCTAGGAGGGAAAGCCGCATCCCCAGAACTCCAAAAGGAAGAGGGCCACCTTGCCTATAAAAATGTCATCCACTACCTTCGGTTTGCTACATCCATCCAATTAAATCCAGCATGTGTCTGTTTAATGAGTGTGTAATATATGCCAGGGGCTGTGCTAGTCACTGGGAATGAAGGTTAGGTAATTCACACAGAGGAGCATTTATCAGTGCCTACTGTGTGCTGGCATATGCAGCCCGCCTGTCCACAGGAAGGTAATGAGACCACTCCACAACGTGAGAGGGGTGATAGCAGAGGGCTCTGCGAAGGGACCCGAGGAGGAAAATCCTCAAAGGCCACTCCTCTTCCCCTTTATCAACATCCCTGTCAGCTAAATCGTCAAAAGAGGAAGTGGTGACCTTGCCTTCCTCGAAGCATTTCAGGCCAAGCCTAAACTCTTTCAATGTTACTTTGTGGTTCAGCTACAATCCTGAAACATAACTGCAGCTGGTTATTGAAAAATGCAAATAAGTCACATGTTCAGGATTCAAATGCAACATTCTTTTCTGAGTCAGCAAAAAAGTGGAAATATACACATTTAAAATATCTTTTTTATTACAATAGTAAAATATGCTCATTGAAAACAAAAAATCCAAACAACATAGGAGGAAAGAAAGAAGTAAAAAGAAACCTTTCCTCAAGCCGCTATGCTTATAAATTTCTTTCATTGTTTAAGATCCATAGATCTTCTAGACGTCCACTATGCCCATCTAAACTTGTATCCATTGAGTTTTAAATGCTTAGAAGTCATACAACTATATTTATTTCAAGCTAGATAGAGCAAATTAATGTTTACTGAGCACTACATGTGTCTTGGCCTCTCAGTGCTCTGCATACGATACTTTATATCCACCATACACTGCAGGGGTGGGCTAACTTCAGCCCTTGTGCCAAACCCAGTCCCCCTCCTACTTTTGTAAATAAAGTTTTATTGGAAGACAGCCACATCCACATGTTTACATGTGGTCTAGGGCTGCTTTTGTGCTACCATGGCAGAATTGAATAGTTGCAATAGACACAGCATGGCCTGCAAAGCCTAAAATATTTACTAGCTGGCCTTTTACAGAAAAAGTTTGCTGATCTCTGAGATAGTAGATAACTTGATGTGGAAGAAAAGAACTAGATGGATATAAAATAAGCAATTAACACAGGTTAAATAATGAGTGACTCTAAATTTCTTCTTTATCCATCGCTATATTGTTTAAATTTTCAATAATGATGTGCATATTACACTTGTAGCTTAATTATATATACAATTTAAAGACAATTCTATATGAACATGAATCAAATGGATGTACTATTACCAAGTAACAGCCCACATATTAAGACAATTTATAACTGGAATTTCCACTTTTTGCATGAAAACGCAATATTCTAAAAAGGATCTCTTAAAAAAAAGAGTTTGCAGATACTATATAAGATAACATTTCTGCAATAATATTTACCCTATTAGTTTCTAAGAATGTAAGTTTCTTGGAGATTTGAGAAATGTGCCAGACACTGCTAGCTGACCATCATATCTGCTCCTTCTTCTACCTGGGCAGCTAGGCTACATTTCTTAGTTTCCTGTGGAGTGAGCACGGTCACACAGCTGACTTCTGGACAATGGGATGTGGGCAGAGTTGAAGCATTCCACTTCTAGATGTGGTCCATTTAAACCTCCCTGCTAGTGCCTCCCCCAGTTGGCTGACATGGAGGTAACCTCCCACGTGCACTTGGGTACCACATAATGAAGATGTGAGAGCCACAAGATGGAAAGAACCTGGGCCCCTGACTCAACACTTGGAGGAGAGCCACCCAGGAGAGGTACTTGTTATGTGAGCAAGAAATAAATTCTGCGTTAAGCCTTTGAGATGTGGGGGTTTATGTATTACTTTTCCTAATGAGAGTTCACTGTATTTATGGAGCTAGCTGTTGACAGATGGCTTTGGGATGGAGGAATGATATAGAAATCCCTTCCCTAGATAATGTCATTCAATAGCTTCCACTTGAAATCAAAGTACTAGAAACCCCTTTCAGACTTCTGTCTAACTGGTACTCAATCACAATGAGTAAGTGATAACTATGACTCCCACCCAAGCCTTTGTCTGACTCTAATCTGAGTTCTATACTCTATCTCAATCTCTATCCTGCTAGCATCATATTCACCATGCTTCCTGGTCAATCCTTTTCCTCTCTGCCACATGGTATTGGGTTCCATGTAACTTAAGATGGCATCCAGTAACAATTTTTAAATTTATCCACCAGGATGCTTTCTCACCTACTGACTCCTATATGTCTTGATAGAAGATAAAGCATGGTTCTGCCATCAGCAAGGAAGCAATGTAGATAAATTCCACTCCATTTATAATTCATTCCACCTTCATTAAGTATTCATACACTACTTATTGGCACATCACCTAAGCATTCTAGTAATAGAAAACAGACTAGCTAGAAAAGAAACTAGGAGAGGCTGGTTTATTAGGAGACTGGGAGACAGGAAAATCATTGATTTGCTGTGTCCCTTGCCCAACCTTCTTTTTGCAGGAAAGACTTCTGGACAGGTCACTCACAAGTAGCTATCTTGAGGGTGAATTGTGCAGCAGCAGTAGGAAGATCTTTGCTTTTCTCATTTATTATTTCAACCCATATTTATTGGCGACCTGCTTTGGCAGGCCCCGAGAATAAAACAGATATTCCCTTCTTAAAGGCTGGACTTGTTAAGCAAATATATATGAATTGAACACAATGAATCCATACCGGAAATGTTAAACTGCTAACTTCCTGTTAAATGTTAATTTCTCTGATTACCATCAATGGTAATAATCACAACAACAAGTCATAACAATTCATCATAATTAGGACAGCCAAAATGTATGAGATTATACAACATGCCAACTAGTAGACTGAGAAAAGTGTTGTATAAATTGTTTCATTTAAGTTTCAAAGAAATGCTGAGACTTAGTTTTTATCATTTGTGTCCATTTTACAGATGAAGAGATTGAGGTTCTGAGAGATTATATAATTGTTCAAGTTAAGAGAGTAAGTCATTGGCCAAGGAGAGGCTTGTGTCTAGTTGGATCCAGAGCTCATGCCTGTAAGCCCTCAGTGCTGTTGCTCTCAGAAAGGATGATGTCCCAACAGAGAAGATGTAGAGACAGTGGGACATCAAAGTGAAAGAATGGGCAAGCAGGAGGCCCCTGAAGAGTCAGAGGAAGGACATAGTAAATGAAGGCTACTGGACATTGAAGACCAGCTGTGCCTACCTCGTGGGTTTGCCAATATTGGCCTTAATTACTTGTCACAGATGGCACCCAAACCAACCCAACTGGTAGCATAGAGAACAAATGAAATTAGAAGAGGGAAAGGAAAATCCCCCTATGTATTCATTAAGTTTCAGTAAGGTCAAAGAATTATTCCTTCATACTGATGAAAGAATTATTCAGCACCTCTTCCCTAATGGAGAATGCTCTTGAATCCAAAAGTCTTGGAAATAAATTTAGGACTGGCCAGGTCCCTACACACTTGTTCTTTCAAACATCTACCTCTCCATGAGCTGATCCTCTGAGTTTGGCCAATTCAGCATGATGGACCGTCTTCAGATTGATCCCATCCATGAAAAAACAGCTCTGGAAAGCATGATCCCATTCTTCCCCCATAGCACTGATCTGGCAGAATTGTCCACCTTCCTTTGTCAGTTTCCCACAGCTACTATTTCTCTTAAAGGCCAACTCACCATCATTTCTTAGATGATCACATCAGTCAGAGGTACCCCCAAAGTGGAATCATGGTGTGCTCCAAGCTAATTTCAGAAGAAAGCCTACAAGAGAGCTTCTCTTGTAGGTAAAAAATAAAATGGCACTTACTTTAAAAACCAAGCTCTTTGCTTTATTACGTGCCATGAACTATTAGATTCTCTGGATAGAAAATGAACTAAAACATGGCCCCTGCCCTGAGGAAATTCCAGTAGACTAATATACACTTATAGGAACTTCTACATTATTTTAAATTAGGAGATTGAGAAATGCACAAATGGAAGGGATGAGATTCCTTCAGCTCCTCTTATACTCCAGCCAACATACCTCAAGAAGACATCTTTCAAATTGACCAGAAATACCTTTTTTTCCCCATCTTAATGGGGTGGTTTTTATTCCTACCTGTCACAAACAAGATGCATCTGATATATTTACATTTAAAAATTGAATTAAATCAAGTGGGGGAAGATGGCTCCTGTTAGCTGTGTAAGTGCCATATTTTTAGCAAAAAAAAAGTAAATTAATATGGGTGTTCCTTTGGTGAAGGAGACAAATTCTACAGGGAAAACAGAGCGTTAATTCTCTCAATATCCCAATCATGTGCAATTTATTTACGTATCATTCCTGCATAGTTCACAGCTGTGTTCACACTACACAAAGGCTGTGTGCTAACATACAGCCCTGGAAATCGTCCTGTGTAGAAGATTTCACCACAGGATTTATGCAGAATGATCTAATTATTCAACTCAGTTCCATTCACTCCCATTATGGCCCCTATTTAAAGGGAAAAGGCCATTTATCTCCAGGGACAAATTGTCAGAGCACTGTTTTATTGATAGAAATATACCCGTTCTGTTTTGACAGCAACCCAGCAAGAGATAAACATGTTTCCTTCTCAACAGGTCCAAGGAATTAAGGCCTGAGGGGTCTACACATTCCAGAGGAATCCCCTTACATTCAAGAAATGCTCACTGGAGGACCCCACTGGACTGATGAATAAACACTGACGATTCCAGAACTCTCAGTTATAAACTGTGCTCAGGGCTTGGGAGAAGGTGATTAGCCAGCCAGTAAGTCAACTCAACTAGAGAGAGCTGTTCTTTACAACCTTAAGCTAAGTAACAAATGACCGAAGTCCCCTTTGCTGAGCAAGGACCTTCTGCGACACGACCTTAGAATGTGCCTACCCTATTCTTCTCACCATGGCAGCCAGCTTCCAGAAACAGCTCTTCACAAGGAAATAACTCAAGTTCCACCTCTCAATGAGGTGGCCTATTCCTGGAGCCTCCTCTTCTTTCTGGGACATTTTCTAAAAATTAAACTTTGCATATGGAATGACTCTATTCATATGCAAACGAATGTTGGTCCTTTGCAGCACAGAAGAATAAATATATTTTGTTTATTTCTTCCTATAAAGCCTTATACAGGGAATATATATGTATGCCTGGAGCTTATGTATTTACCTTGGTGATTCTGTGAGGGCTCACAGGAAATTTGGGTTAAATGTAACTTTGCAGGGGCTTACGAAGCACTCATGGGTGTGGCGGTCACTGCTGTTGCAGAGAAAACCTGTTTAGAATCACGAATACACTTGGTTGATTAGGATGAGGCTGAAAAGGGCCATTCTCTTCAGGAAAAGATCTCTCCCTGAAACAATTTCCAAACGAACTCTGCAGGAATTTTCTGTGCAACAAGTGTCACCTGCAATTTGCACCATGGTTTGACACGGCTTCCCTCCCCACTCTGCGGGAGGTGTACAGAACAGCGCCCCAAAGCCCGGCACCTCTTCAGAATTGAGTAGCACTTGGATTTTTTTGCACACGATCCCATTCGGACAATGATAGTACATGGAATGAAACGACTAATAATAATACTAAAAATGTCAAGTGCAATACTGAGACATGTCAGTATTTTTTCATTCAACCATGTCAGCAGCAAATCCAATCTGAAATATGCTGACAATAGTGGAGCTACGAAAACCAATATACTTGATGAGCCAGCCGTCCAATAAATTATATATGTGTACATATACATTTGTATGTACTTCCCCCAGAAGGAGGAGACGTGGACAATGGGACTTCAGGATGGCACAGCACCTTACAGAATTGGTGAATTTATACTAGACATTCTGTCCTCCTCAAATGGGGATTAAGCCTAATATGTAGTGATAGGACAGGCACCCCAGAGTGATCCAGGCACCCCATGGAGTTATGGTATCTTTCATCAGGGCCTGAAATGCCACCACAGTGGGAACTCAGGACTAGCATTATCCTTGGCTACCTCCCACTGTACGGAGAAGAGGGTGGCTCTGGTGTACCATAGAAGCCATATTATTTCATTATTCTGAAATGTTTACTGCACTATATTCTTAGAGTTTTAAAGAAACCCACAATCATTCTTAGTTTTTCTCTGATGGCCCATTACAGAAAATTTTTTAAAATATGGATGATCAAAAGGAAGAAAATAAAAATTGTCCATAATCTCATCATCCAGAGAATAACATTAAGATTTTGGTAGATATAATTGTGTGTGTGTATGTGTGTATCTTTAGTGTCTGGCTCCTCAGCTAAATAGCAGAGGGCAAGAGCTCATGACTCACATCTCACTTCTCTCCCTAAAACCTCTCAGTTAGCTACTAGATTAGAAGGATCGGGACACATGAGCGCCTCCTCTTCCAGTCGTGGAACACACGTGTCTCTCTGGGCACCTTTGGGAGGAAAGAGGACAAGCGAATTCTGTCGTTCTCTACTACCAACAGGAGACTGCTTTGCCAACAACAGAAACCACTTTCATCTCAGAGGCACTAGCGTGAGTTTCTTTATTTCTTGAGGGAGCATGTCTTTATCTGTTTTAGATTATTTAGTGACATAGGAAAATATTTACAACTTACAATGATGTGAAAAACAAGCTTACAAAATAAATGCCATTTTGACATAACTACATTAACCAAGATACCCATCATGGTCAGCTCAAGGAGGTGAAATTCTACTCTCTTCTTCGTGCATTTCTGTGTCTTCCAAAAATTCAGCAGTAAGCATGAATTGCCTTTTTAATTAAAAAAATAGTGGTATTAATGATAACCATGATAGGTATGTTTATGCTCTTAGGTTGTCATTATGTTATGTTTACTGTCATGGTGAAAAAATACCATGAAGGGTTATGGGTGACCCTGTGCATTAGCCAAAGGCCAACAGGGAGAGTTCAGTCCTCTCCTCGTTCGGGCACTGTCTTGGGTTAGAGTCACTAAGAAATGTTTCTCTCCAGGGAAGTCTCACTGTCTGGAGATTTTGAAGAGATGCTAAACAAGCTGCAGGAAAAGATGTATCTTATTTTTGCAGGGAAATATTTGCCCTGAGCTAACATTTGTTTCCAACCTTCCTCTTTTTTTTTTCCTCCCCAAAGCCCCAGTGCATGGCTGTATATCCTAGTTGTAAGTCCTTCTAGTTCTATGTGAGCTGCTGCCACAGCATGGCAACTGACAGATGGAGGATGTGGTTCCATGACCAGGAACTGAACCCAGGCTGCCAAAGCAGTGAGAGCACTGAACTTTAACCTCTAGGCCGTCAAGGTTGGCTCTTTTTTCCTTTTTTTCACTTAAATATATATGTTAGTTCTTTTTTCTTTCCCAGCTTTATAGGGAAGAAAATAAATTATGGAACATTTCATACAGCAGCTAACAGTTATTGAATAAGTGTTTTATGTGCATAGTCTTAATTATTTTCATTACCCAATAAGGTAGGTATTCTTCTTCTTTCAAATGTATAGGATAGGAGACTAAGATCAGTTAATTAAGGCAGAGCCAGGGCTCAAATACAGTTTTGTCTGACATATGAGTTCATCCTCTGAACCACAATGGCATACATATATGATTAGAAGGAAAAACCAAAAAATGCGAGATATCCCAATACCACTTGGGCATATATGCTTCCAGTCCTTCTTCCCACCCACTATGTGCCAGGTATTGTTCTAACGGCTAGGGCTACTGCAGTAAACAAACATTAGAAGCACTGTTCTCTTGGAGTTGACATTCCCAGGAGGAGTTTTATCATGTATCAAATACTATCTCTGGATTGTCCAGTCCTCCATCAATATCATCCTCTTTTCCTATCTTAAGCTTCATAATGTATTTTAATTCCTACAAGGAAAAGTCATTTCCCATTAGTCTTCATTTTACTAAGTTCTTGCTTATTCTCACTCTTTTAACCAATATTGCAAAGAACATCTCACATGTGTAATCTTTGAGCAATGGATAGATTATGTCCTCAAAATCAAGGAAGCATATTTGCTAGGGCAAAGTTGTATGTGCATTTAAAATGTTTCTGCTTTTTGCCGTGTTAGCCTCCAAAAAGGCTCATTATGCTTTTTGTCCATTTTAATACAGGCTTTAATCTCTTTTTATTGCCTAATAATAGATGGTTGATATTGATACTTGGATTATCAAAAGTGTTGCAAATATTTCCTCAGTTTATTGTTAATATTTGAAACTTTGTATATTTTTTACATGCAAGTTTTACAGTGTTTGGTAACAAACCTCGTCAATCTATTCCTTTACTTTTTCTAGCATTAGGCATTAAGCTGAAAAAGATCTTCCACCAGGATTTAATATATCTTATGTAATTTTTTCTACAAAAACTATGTAGGAAACTAAGAAAAAATGGATAACCAATAGTCCCAATGTCATGTATTAAATAACGTCTTTTATCCCCTAATTTGAAATGCTACCTTCATAATATACTCAACTCTCATTTGTCACTTGTCCAAATTCAGAACTCTGTATTCTGTTCCATTGCTCTATTTGTCCATTCCTGCAACATTATCATATTTTAAGGGATATATTTTTATATCCAATAGAGTAGGGCAGTAATTCTTTCCCTCTGCCTGTCAATTAGGCTTTTTAAAAAAACTATTGGCTCTTTCACATATTACTTCTTCCATATGATCTTTGGATTCAACTTGTTAAAAAAATCATTTAATGGGGCCAGCCCCCTGGCATAGTGATTAAGTTTGGTGTGCTCTACTTCAGCTGCCCAGGTTCAAGGGTTCAGATCCTGGGAGTGGACCTACACCACTCATCAGCCATGCTGTGGTGGCAACCCACATACGAAACAGAGGAAGATTAGCACAGATGTTAGTTCAGGGCAAATCTTCCTCAGCACACACACAAAAAAATCATTTAAGATCTTGATTGAAATTCTCCTGAATGTATAGTTTAGTTTGGGGTAGTGTTGATGTCTTTTGAATCTCCCATCCAGGCCCTTGAAATATTTCTCCAAGCTTTATTTTTAAACTTTTAAAAATTGTAATACATTTTATTTTATATTTCTTGTTAACTTCATCCCAAGGTATCTCAAAGTTTTCATTTTTATTGTGAATGCCCCACCCCCACAACATTTTCCATTTTTTATTGCTAATATTCAGATAATTGATTTTAAAATATATAAAAACACTCTTTCTTCTTTTTTCCTTCTCTTGTCTGCAGCTCTCCAAATTTGCTCTCTCTTGAATCTTCCTAGACTCCTAGACTTAACACACTTAAAGGCACAGAATCTTTGAAAGAGCGTGGAATTTGGTGCCAAAAATATGGCTCCAACATAGATTCCTAACCCCAGTTCTTTGTCTATAAAGTAGGCGTAATACGAACGACTTTAGTAGCCCTTATGAGAATTAGCGTTGATGTACGTCTTATTTATCTATACTCCTCCAGGTCCTTGGAGCCATCTCAGGTCAGCCAGCAGATGGGACAGAGAGGTCATGGAGGAATACACAGGAGGTTTTCACGTGCCAGGTCAGAAAGGATCTTGATCACCTCCCCCTCTCTTCTACTGGCTTGAACATGGTCATATGGCACATCTAACTGCAAAGGAGACTGGGAAATGTAGTCTTCTATGTGCCCAGGAGGAAGAAGACTAGGATTTGTTGAGCGTATATAGCAGTCTCTGCCGTAGGTACTATTCGGGGAAAGGAGAGATGGCACTTATGTCCATGTGGTTACTATTTGGGGAAAGGAGAGAACACTTGTGTCCATGTGGTTAGCCTGAAAATAGTCCAGGAAAATGGAGACAATCCCTAAGTATGCAAGTCCCTTCCTCCTTTATCCAGCATTCCAGCTTCTTTCACCCCATGAGCTGGGTGACCTAGGATTTCTTTTTCGCAAAACCAGCCCTAGCATGCTTTTTTAAAGCTGTCTAACAAGAGGTTGGAGGACCAAAGGACTGAAGCCCAACTTGCTGCTCTAGTATATGAGAAGGCACCTGTCACCCTTACATGAGACCTCGGGCCTCTGTGAGCTGCACTTGAAATGGAGGCTCTACTTTCTGCACAACCAGATAGCACCTGCTTTTCTCCACTTACCCCGTCTTTCCCCTGACGATCCGGGTCTATCAGCAATGCCTCCGCACACAAATTCTCTGGCTCATCTCAGTTTTGGAAAAATAATAACAATAATAATAGCAACTATGGCTCCCATTTATTCATCCCTTACTCTACGTTAGGCACTATGCAAAGATGCTCTGCATGTATTTCATTTCTTTCTAACAATTCTATGAGGGAGCCAACTTTATTATTCCCATTTTCGGGTGAAGAAACTAAGATCCAACCCAACAGGGTGAATAACTTACTCAAGGTCACAAAGTGGCAGAAAAGATGTGAGCACCAACAGCAATCTGACTGCAGAATCCTTAATATGAACAACTATACTGTGAGTTTAGAAATCTGCCCCATTGCTCTGAGTTGAAAGTCCAACTGCCTCCTGGTCTGACCTCTGACCTCCTCTCCAGGCTCACCTCTTATCAAGAGCGTGTGCACATGCAAATACAGTTGACCGATCTTTGACAAGCCACCAAGAACAAGAACACACAAGGGGAAAAGGACAATCTCTTCAATCAATGGTGCTAGTAAAACTGGATATCCACGGGCAGAAAAATGAAATTGGACCCTCATTTACACTATGCACAAAAACCAACTCGAAATGGATTAAAGACTTAAACATTAAGACCTGAAACTGTAAAACTCCTGGAAGAAAACACAGGGAAAATGCTTCTTCGCATTGGTCTGGGCAATGATTTTTTGGACATGATACCAAAAGCATGGGCAGCAAAAGCAAAAATAGGCAAGTGGGACTACATCCAACTGAAAAGCTTCTGCACAACAAAGGAAACATTCAAAAGAGTGGAAAGGCAACCCATGGAAGGGGAGAGAATGTGTGTAAACCATGTATTTGATAAGTGGTTAATATCTAAACTATATAAGGAACTTAAACAACTCAAAAAGAAAAAAACCCCAAATAACCCAAATAAAAAATTCAAGCTAAGGACCCGAATAGACATTTCTCCAAAGAAGACACACAAATAGCCAACAGGTTTACGGAAAGGTGTTCAACGTCACTGATCACTGGGGAAATGCAAATCAAAACCACAATGAGATGCCACTTCATACCTGTTAGGATGGTTATTATCAAAAGACAAGCTAACGAGCATTGATGAAAATGTGGAGAAAAGGGACCTCTTGTACACTGTTGGTGAGAATGTAATTTGGTACGGCCATTATGGAAAACAGTATGGAAGTTCCTTAAATAATTAAAAATAGGACTACTACACAATCCAGCAATCCCACTTCTGAGTATATACCCCAAGGAAGTGAAATCAGGATCTCGAAGAGCTATCTGCACTCCCATATTCACTGCAGCATTATTCACAATAGCCGGGATATGGAAACAACCTAAATGTCTGTTGACAAATGAATGGATAAAGAAAATGTGATATATAGATATACATATAGATATATAATGGAATATTATTTAGCCTTTTAAAAGAAGGAAATCCTGCCATTTGCAACAACATGGATGAAGCTGGAGGACATTATGGTAAGTGAAATAAGCCAGACACAGAAAGACAAATACTGTATGATCTCACTTTTCTGTGCAATCCAAAATAGTCAAACTCATAGAAGCAGAGTAGAATGGTGGTTGTCAGGGGCTGGGAGGTGGGGGAAATGGGGAGCTGTTAGTCAAAGGTACAAAGTTTCAGTTATGCAGGATGAATAAGTTCTGGAGATCTTCCCTAAGGTATTGTGACTGGAGTTACCATCTTGCACCCTTGAAATTTGCTAACACATTTGACGGATGTGTCAACTAGCTTGATTGTGGTGATCATTTCACAATGCATACGTATGTCAAATCATCACACACATATATCAAAACATCAAGTTGTACGCTTTAAAGATATACAATTTCTATTTGTCAATTATACCCCAATAAAGCTGAAAAAAACTAAAGGAATTTTAAAAAATAAAAATTTTAAAAAAAGCTGAAAGAGCACACATGTATACAAACACACACACCCAGCACAAAGCAGGTTTTGTCCACTCTGGAGGTACTAATTCATTTCCTCCAGTCACCCAGGTTTACCTGCCTTTGGACCTTTAACAAATGCTTATTGAGTGTCTACTAAACGCCAGGCTGCATTTTAGATGCTGGGGATGTGGACGTGAACAGGACAGACCAATGACTTGCCTCTATTAAGTTTCTGTTTCTATGGGGGAGATACATAATAAGCACGTAAGATAAAAATATGTATTTTGGGGTATTGCTTAGTGTTTTGAGGACACATAAATCAGCGTAAGGATTAGAGAGTGGCAGAGGGTAGGACTATTATAAGCAGGTTGCTTAGAGAAAGCCCACTCCAGGGAATGTTTTAGTTCATGGGAGTCTTCAGTGCAATAAGAATGGCAGCCTCATGAGGTTGGGGAGGAAAACCATCCGAGCCGGAGGAATGGCAGACACAAAGAGTGGAGGTGGGAATAGCTTGGCTTATTTAAGGAACAGAGAGCAGGTCCCTGTGGCTGGAAAGAAAAGAGCAAGGCAGAAGTGGCCAGAGATGGGCTCGCAGGAGAAGCCAGGGCCGGCTCATGTTGGGCCAAGGGTAAGGAGTTGGGCTTTAATCTACAGGCAGTGGAAGATACTGGATGGTTTTAAGCCAGGTAATGATATGATCTGATTTACATTTTAATAAGATCACTCTTGCTGCTCTTGTGAAATGCCAACTTATCTTGACACCCTGAAAGCCTTCCTTCCAGCCCTGTTTTAAGACAGCAGGAGCAGATATCATTAACGTCCAACGACAATTTGATTTGAAAACTCCATGTCTTACATGAATTATGGCAAACCTGTGCTGCAGATGACATCAGCGTTATTGAGCCACCGTGCCAAAATACTCACTGGGCCCTGTGCAGTGTGGAGACTGGAACTGAGCACGTTATAGGGTTCTGGTTAGGACTAAGTTTGGCATACAGTCTCCTGGTCAGTCAAACCCTTCCTGAACCTTCTATGAGTCGGGATAGGTGGGCACATTCAACACCCAGTTTGGCACTGGATGTGTAAATACACGAATTTCTCAATACCATTAGGCCTCTTTTTTTCTGAAAATTTCTTAACATTTGTTTATTAAGATTTTTTTCTAAATTGTGTTAACTTTTTTTTGACGTAGTAGATCCCACTGCTTGGACAGGTGGCTATATTTCTAACTTAGTGTTTTTGCAGGTGTGTTGTTCCATAATGCACCATCTCCCCTAAAACAAATACAAACTGACACTGCTTCTGTAAGAAGAGTGTTAGGAGACAAAACCCTAGAAAGAGCTGAGGTTTGCAAAAAAGTGCTCAGGACGATAAAAAGGGCTTTTTGAGCTATGTTTGGATCAAGAAGGAAAAGGAAGGGATCGGGAGCAGATGATGCAATCCGAACAGATGACAGCAAGAAAGCAGAAGTTCTCCACTCTTATTTTGTTTCCACTTTCTCCCCTGAAGAACAAGATCTAAAGCTGGAAAGGATCAAACGTGCATTGTTAGGAATGGACTGAGCATTCACTTTGGAATAGAAAGGCAGGGTTACCGCATACACCGGGGGTAACAACTCAGACGACTGCCGGGACTGGGCAGGTTAATTACAACAGTGAAATGTGTGTAGATGTAGCCTTGTGCTGCTAAGTGAGAGGACGCAGGGAGCTGGGGACCACAGCTGCTGCAGAACGGGGCTGTCCCATCATTAACATGTTCAGGACAAACCAGATCCTGAGTGACTTGATACTGGAATTGCCCAGATTTTTAAATGCTGACAAGGAATTCAGAATTTTTTCAAAATGCTGCGCAGACACCAAGAACCCCCATCTGCAGAGTAGGCTCGGCCCAAGGCTGACATTTTGGAAATTTTGCGCTAAATAGGTTTGGCGCGGCAGGGTACCTGGGAAATGGCATCACTGAATACTCCAGCTGGCAGAAGGAAGCAAGTCACACGGCGGGTCACGGGAGAATGATGTCTAAGGTTTCTGAAAGGGTTAAGGGGGGTTCCCAAAAGTAGGCTAGCCCGTGACTCTGACTTCCGGCAAATTCAAGAACAGATTACTGAAGACAGTGAGTACATCAACAAAGGCAGGTGTGGAACCTCTTTGCCACTATAGCTCGAGCAAGATCAGGGACTTTTTGAAAGGGGCTCTAGGCTGAGAGTTCAAGGAAACTGTGTAGAAATGGCTTAAAAGGTGTGGGACAAAAATCTCAGGCAGGAGGAATGTGGCCTCGTTTATAGCAATTTTCTGTGAATTTCTAGCTGGATAACCATTCAAATCCCACAGTTGCTGATTAATGGATCGGCAGCCACCAGGGAGAAGGTCCTTAGCAATCATTCCACAGCCACCTAACATTTTAAGTATTTTCATTAACTATCGGGATGAAGAACGGATGGCAGAATAAGTCTTAGAAACATCCTTGAAAACATGTATTATTATTATTTTTTAGTCAGACTGATCTGTGTGTATGTTTCAGTTCCACTATCACTAGCTGTGCGGCCCTAGCCAACTTACTTAATGTCTCTGATCTTCGATTTCCTTTCCAGCAAAGTGGGAGCTATAAGAGCTTCTGTCTCTGACAGGTGCTGTAAGGAATCAATGGAGTGATACAGTAAAGGGCTGGACGGGGTCCCACTCATGGGGAAAATGCTCCACCTGTGTTGGCAGTCTTAACAATTATTATTCTGATCATAACTTTGTAGATATTCATCTTTTTGCAGATCTTCTGGACTTGGCAAAGTTGTATCCCTCGGTGATTCCTTCATTATTGAATAAAGGGATGAACAAATGAGTAAATGAGTCTGTTACCCAAAACGAGAATTCCAAGGCTGGGAGATATACTAAAAGGGGTGAAGAGTTTTTCTTACTTTTAGGGCCCTCCAGGCAAGTTCAGTCCTCCTACTTCAGGCCTCTACAGTCTCTGGTGAGGCACAGGGTGATGATTCCTGGAGCAATGGGGTTTGGGATTCCTCTGGCCCTCACTCCCTTTGAACTCATCATCTTTGTCACAGCTCACTGAGGGGCAGAGGGTGAAGTGCTCTGAAATCTGTATGAATAAAAAATGATTCGTGGGGCCAGCCCAGTGGCGTGGTGGTTAAAAGTTCATGAGTTCCACTTCAGTGGCCCAGGGTTCACCGGTTTGCATCCCGGGCGCAGACCTACACCCAAGGAGATTAAACATTTAAACATTTATCTCCTACACCCTACACCCATCAAGCCATGCTGAGGCAGTGCCCCATATAGAAGAGCTAAAACTCTACAACTATGATACACAACTGTATACTGGGGCTTTGGGGAGAAAAAGAAAAAAGAGGAAGATTGGCAACAGATATTACCGCAGGGCCAATCTTCCTCAAAAAAAAAAAAGAGCCAAAAATTAAAGAGTAAAGTCTTTAAAAAACAAATGGCTCATACATTTAAATTATGCCCATTGATGCCGTCCTGAACACGAGGCCATCCCATGCTTGGTAATTCCTTTCATCACTAAAGACCGGTTTGGGCTCTGTTTTGAAAGGAACAGTGAAAAATATTCAAGTATCTTGGATAAAGATTCTGGGATAAAAAATAAATGAATAAATAAGATAAAATCCTGAATTAGGGCTGGCCTCCCCTGCTCACTCAGAGACTCTGGATTCGAAGGTCAGTCTTCTTCAGGCTGGCACCTTCAACACCCTGATATGGTCCGCACAGCTGGTTGTCAGCAAAGAGTTTTTGCATGCTTGTGCTGATTTGTAGTTGTTCTGCAGATAAATGGTGCATGTGATGTTAAATAGCAAAATCCTTAAGAAAAGACAGTATGTATTCTAATTCTTCAGAGTCTCAGTTGAGCACCTAGCATGGTACCTTTCATGCCATAGGGACAAATTATATCATTCGATGGGGACAGGGTATTTCAAATCCACCAGTTTGGGAGAGGGGACCACTGGGGAGTCAGATTTCCAGAGAGAAATGGAATCTCAGAGTTCGAGGGCTAGCTAATTCAGTCTACGCTCCTGGCATATCTACTTTTGCCGCAATGCAAGCCATTCCCCTAAACTGTAGCTGGAAAGATCTCAACATTCACATATGGCTCAGTTGCTTCCCCTGTTTAAAATACTCCATTGTCTTCCCAGTGGGCTTTGGATACTGGTCAAACCCATTAACATGGCCTCCAAGAATGGCAGCCTCCCAGACTCTTCGTTCCCTTGTCACCTCCTACCCCTGCCTTCCAATTTCAGCCCCCTTTCTTCAGGAGGCCCTCTCTGAACTCCCTGATTAGGTTCAATGCCCCTGTCAGAGCCTCTCATTGCCTCGATCCTAATATTATCCTGACATTTGCACACCCCTCCAGGTGGGAGCTCCAGGCGGACAGGAATACCGCTGCTCTGCTCTCTATCACCAACAGAGGTGACAAGTATTGAGTGCTTACTGCATACCAGGCACTGTGTGGGTGTTTTATAGGTATTACAGAATCTCATGTACTACTTGCGGCAACCCTATGAATTAGGCTTAGTTATTATGCCCATTTTACAGGTGAGGAAACTGAAGCATAGAGAAATCAAGTTACTTGCCTGAAGCTATACAGCTCGTAAGTGCGATCTGATGACCCAGATCATTCCAGAGCTGAGTCCCTAACCTGTAAGCCAGTGGTTCTCATCAGCATTACCTGGGCCTTGTTAGAAATGCAGATTCCTGGGCCCCACCCCAGACCTACCAGGTCAGGAACTCTGGGGGTGGGGCCCCGGAAACTGTGTCATGACAAGTCCTCCAGGGGATTCTGATGCACATTCAGGTTTCAAACCACTGCTCTAAGCCATATTTCCATCTTGTTAAATCTCCACATTGGAGGCACTTAATAAATGTTTAAATATGAAAGGGAGGAAGAGAGAGGGGGAGAAAAGAAGGCAGGCAGGCAGGCAAACCTCTTCCCAAGGAACATTCTAATGTAAGTGGATGTGCTGGGGGTTGCGTGGCTTGACCATACTTTAATCTCCAAATTGCAAAAACATTAACATTATTGATTGATCAGACATCAATCCAACAGAAATTTAATTAAATTAGAATGTGTCACTGAACAGACCTGGCTGCATCACGCATAAATCTCAGGTAATAAGTTGACAAAGAGACCCCGCCATGGATGCCCAGCCCCGGCTCAATTCATCCTCCACCATTTTCTCGGGCCGGGCTGCGAAAGCCCCTGCACATTGGCATGGAAGGTACAGGTAAAATGGGGTGAGCTCCTGATTTACGACATCCACGGAGTCCCCGGCAGCCGTGACGTCCAAGGAGTGCCTTCTCCTGTGTGATTTACTGCTGCCCCGCCGGCCAGGCAGCTCTGGGGCGATGCCCCAGCCTGAGTCCAGCGAAACTGCTGACGCACACTTAGATCTGAGTGAGAAGCTAACACTCGGGGTGTCTTCACGGCAAATGTGTCCTCTGGAGGAAGCCGAGTCCTCGGAGGCGGGAGGCATGCTCTTGCTTGGCCTGCCTGCCCTCGCCTTGAGCATGTATTTTGGTGTCGGTGATCGGCGGCACCTGCTGTCCCAGAACAGGTCTGGAGCAGCCCCGGTGTGCTCCAGCCTCGAGGCGAAGGCATCCTGAATTTGCACAGCCCCAGCTCACCCTGGGCAGACAGCAGTAACGCGGCCCCCATGCCTGGAGAGGTCCAAATTCTTTGGGACACGGGAAGGGGGTGGCTGAGGACAAGATAATCCAGGGGGCAGAAAAGAAACCAGAGAAGCAAGTGCTCCGGGGAGCATCATAAATCACCCGAGCTATTCTTGTCCTCCGTCAGGAAGGCTACACAGACGAGACCCTTCTAATGGAGATTTCTTGTATTTTAACCCTCCTCCTTTCTTTGATCGCCTTCAATCAATCACAGGCTCGCACTTCCTTTTTAATAGCCATCTTCCATATGAAGGGTGATGCCGTAGTGACAAGCAAATGGTCTGGAGAGGCTACAGGCTGCCCTTACATTCCTGATTCATGGTGTATCCCAGGAGCCCAGGCCTTGCTGTAAGGCAGAGGTCGGCAGACGACTGCCCTGTGGCCCAACCCGGCCCATCTCCTATTTTTTTAAATAAAGTTTTATTGGAACACAACCATGCTCACTAGCTAATCTACTGTCTATGGCTGCTTTCATGCTAGAATAGCAGAGTTAAGTGGCTGTAACAGAGAACATCTGGACCGCAAAGTCGAAAATATTTAATATCTGCCCCTTTACAGAAAAAGTTTGCTGACCATTGTGCTAAAGAAATGGTGATTGGTTAAGAACAAAGCCCATAGAACACAGAACACAGCTCAAGATTCAGGCAGGTCTGGGCTTGAAGACTGGGTCTTACCTATTAGCTGTGTGGCTTTAGGCAAGTAAAACTACCTCTCTGAGCTTCAATTCTCTTCTCTGTAAATGGGGATAATAAAATTGTCTACTTGGCTGAACAATAGGAAGATCAAATAAGTTACAGCATGAAAAAACGATCATTGCAGAACCAGGTGCTTTTACATACAGGGTTTCACTTAAACTCACAAATCCCCTCATAATAGAGATCCACATTATTACCATTATTCAGACACCAGTTATCTGAGATTTCAAAAAGTGAATAATAGCGTAAATATACCATCTCAACCCTGCTCACAGACGTGGAGTCTGCTCCTTCCTTTCCCCATCCCCCATCCTCTGAGGCAATGCCAGTAAATGTGTATAGAAAGACATTTCATCACACGACCGACCACCATTGGCATTATTCTGGGACGTGCTGCATTTGGAACGTGAAGGATGTCCCAATAGATCATGTGAGCGAGATAGGAACACTGATTCTGAGGAAGTAGGAACTTCCTTGAAACATCCCTTTCCTTTGTCCTCTGAACCCCAACACTTGGCCTGGTTGGATCCTTGCCAACAGGGATGCCCATCCGCCCTTTCCTGGCAGAGGTGGTCAGTGGGAGCAGGCCAAGTCATGGTGCTGCACCCCGAGGAGCTCAAAGGCACCGAGGAGGACCAGGGCTGCAGCTGGGGGCATGGCAATGAGGGCGACCCACTCCACTGGGGCTAGAGAAAGAGTCAGGGAAGCAGAGGACCATAGGGGCGGCATTAGCCCCCACGGTGAGTTCCTGTGAGGTCCATGTCTTCCCACACGGTACAAATACTATTACTGATAACAACCACCAACGTTTGTTAGTTCACTATTGCCAGGTACTATGTTTAGCATATTTTATTTAATTCTCACAACAACCCAATAGTATAGGTATTATTCTTCTCCTCACTTTTCAACCGAGAAAACTGAGGCTTTAAGAGGTTAGATGGCTTGTTTAATGTATTGTAGGAAGGGGACCCAGGATTCCATTGTCCAGATCAGTACTTTGCCCAAAGAAGGTACTCAATATGTATTTTTTTTTAATGGATGGACGGGTGGGTGGATGGGTGGACGGGTGGGTGGATGGGTGGATGGATGGACGGATGGATGGATGGGTGGATGGGTGGGTGGATGGGTGGATGGGTAGATGGATGGATGGATGGATGGATGGATGGATGGATGGATGGATGGATGGGTGGGTGGATGGGTGTATGGGTGGATGGATGGACAGATGGATGGATGGGTGGATGGATGGGTGGATGGGTGGATGGATGGACAGATGGATGGATGGGTGGATGGATGGGTGGATGGGTGGGTGGATGGGTGGAAGGATAAAGTGCATTACTTAATACCTGGAAGATAGTAGGTTGTCAATAAATGGAGGCTACCATCATGAACATGTTCCTTAATGTCACACCACATCCACCCTAATCATCACCATTATTCTTGCAGATGTTTGTTGAACAAATTGCAAGATAAGTGCCATTTTACAACTCCATATATGTTGGACTTTCCTAGGGGCCTGCCTTCCTGCTGATGATTCTCATGCCTGCTGAGGGAGAAGGAGGTGCCAAGGGTAGGATGGTGAGACAGAGGGGCATCTTTCTATGTTTTACAACAGAGCTTCTCTGCCCATCAATCTGCAAACATTTTCTTCTTTCTCCCTTATTTACAGATCCTAGAAGATCCACAGACATCATGAGGAACTTGGCAGAATTCTCATCTCCCAGTTGTCAGCATACCCTGGGTTAAGAGCAGAGGGCTGAGAATGCTGAGACTTAATAAACAAAGACTTTCAGATACTCCTGCCCAGGTTGTCCTGTTTCACCCTCACACCAGACTCCTGGCGTCACCAGGGCATCTGTTATTTTTCCCACTTTACATACATAAAAACCTGAGGGTCAGAGAGACCACGTGGTTTTCCTAGGATATCTGGCGAGTGGCCATGTCCCGAATGTAGCATTATAGGTAAACCATTTTCCTCTTTATTGTTCTACATTATCAAGTTTTCCATAATGGGTACAATTTATGTTTATCATTAGAGGAAAAAACTTTAAAAGGTGATAGGAGCAAAAACATTGACAAGTTGGGAGAAAATGTCCTTGTTAAGTACAGACATACTTTCTCCCTCACCTGTAAGACAAAGTGTAGCTTCCTGGTAAGGAAAGAACCCACAGCAATTTCCCTTGCTTCTCCCCTAACTCGGTAGGTCTTGGCTTCATCTTGGCTTCTTTCCCTTCGCTCTAGTATTGTTTATAAGGAGCTACCATATGTAAACATCTGAATTAAGCCTTATAGGAATACTTAGATAACCTAAGACTCCCAGCCAGCCCTCAAGCAGCTCAAAGACCCATCATGGAAAGAAGAAGAAATACATTACATGGATAAAGTGACAGATGGCCCTTAGAGACCCAGCAATTCCAGTCCTAGGCATCTACCCAAGAGAAATGGAAACACATACCTACACATAGACCTGCATGGGGTGTGCACAGAAACGTTATTCATAATGGTCAGAAAAGGGGAAATAACCCGAATGTCCATCAGTTGGTGAAGGGATAAACAAAATGTGTTATATCCATGCAATGGGATATTATTTGGCAATAAAAAGAGACAAAATACTGATTCCCGTCACATCTTGGATGAGCCTGAAAAACAATATATGCTAAATGAAAGAAGTCGATCACAAAGAGCCCATAGTGTATGATTCCATTTATATGAAAAGTCCAGAAAAGGCAGATCTACAGAGACAAGAGTCGTCGAGTGGTTGCCAGGGGCTTGAGGCACAGAGGGAATGGGGGTTGACTGCTGATGGGTGTGGGGTCTCCTTTGGGGGTGATGAAAGTGGTCTAAAGTTAGAGTACAGTGATGGTTGCACAACTTTATCAATATACTAAAACCCATTAAATTTTACTCTTTAAGTGGGTGAATTTTGTGGTATGAATAGAAATTATATTTCAATAAAGCTGTTAAAAAAATTGCCATGGAGAGAAAACAAGTGGTAGAGGTGTGGTGTCCCAGTCGTGGAAGGATTCAGCTAATCAGTGAGAACACGCATGTACTGAGGACCGGTGTGAACACACACCCCTCCTGTCACTACAGAGTTTACATTCTGGAGGGAAGGACAGACGGTAAGTCAAGGAGGCACATACACACTACAGGCTGTGATAAGGAGTGTGAAGAAAAATAAAGTAGAGTAAGGGGCTAAACGGTCGAGGAGGCTATTTTTCACAGTGTTGAGCAAAGCTTTTCTGATAAAGTAATTTTTTGAGCAGACACCAGGATGGAGTAATGGAGTGAGCCATGGGAATATCCAGGGGAGACACCTTCCAGGCAGGGGGAACAGAAAGTGCGGAGGCTCTGAGGATAAATGTGCTTGTTGAGAAACAGCTATATTTCACAGAAGAGGTGACGTTAGAGCTGGGCTTTGAAGGGTGAATAGGAGTTCCCCTGGCCAAAAGATGGAGCAAAAGGCATTCTCCCCAGGTGATTCCCAGAGGACATGTATCCTGAGGCTCTTTACATGTCCTGGTGGCTGTGAGCACAGTGCCCGTTGGTTCACACATTGCTGAGCAAACATTAGGTTCCTGTTAACCATGGGAAGGATAAATAAACCCATGAATGAGAACCCCAGTTTCTCATAAGGACTGGGAGAGTAACAAGTGGATCTTGTTGCTTCAGCACCAAACCAACAGCCTATTTCCCTGGGACACAGCTTCTGTCCCCATCGCCCCAAGGGGTTTGATGATATAACCTGTCACTGACTTCTGGACAGGCACAGTGTTTATAGCGCTGGTCTAGCCTCAGCCAACAGCAAACAGCTATTCGCACACATTCTCCTCTGGATTGCAACTGGACCCTTTTAGTTTCCTTTCCTTTCTCCGAAGTCAAACGAGAACCGACCGCTCACATTCATGAATAAAGGCAGGTCCGCACACCCCTCGCTCACTCACAGTGTGCACCACACTGGCACGTCTGGAGAGAAAAACACCCATGAACCATCATTTGCTCTCTGGAGCTTTCCTCTCTGGAGGGGGAAGGGCTCCTCACTCTCTTTGCAAGCCCTGCCTCTCTACATGCCAACAAAATGAATGGACACAGGAGCTGTCCCAGGATGCCAGAATCCAAGGGGGGCAACAAGGACACGTAACACGACAACTATTGTTCCGTGAACTTCACTCCACCCCACCATCCACGGTGAGTGCTGGAGAGATGGAGGCACCACTAGGCCTCTTGTAACAGGAAGGACACAATCATATCCTCTCACTGGCGCGCTTGCACTGGAGCAAAAGGCCAGCGATGTTTCCCTTTGCAAACAGTTGGGGGAACCATAAAAAGAACTCGTAGCCTTTGCCAAACAACATCAGACAAAACAACAAGGAGAGAGAACGCATCCACAGGCCTGGTACACCCTGGACGATTCGGGGCACGCAGGCCCGAGCTGCTCCCTGAGCTCCGTCTCAGGGAAAGGGCACGGGGTGAGTGTGACTTTATGACATTATTGATCAGTTCTCTACCTGCAGTTAAAAACCATGCCCAGACAGACAATAAAAATAAGTACTTAACTGTACCGCGAGCTCTGCCGTCTAAAATGGATTTTACACTTAAAGATACAGCTGATCCGGGCGAGGGTTTTAATGGCATTTTTGAGTTTTCAATTAAAAAAAAAACATCAAGTCTTTGAAAAAATTAAATGGGAAATCACCAATGTTGCTCTTTGTGGGGTTCTTCTCATAACATCTCCAGGCCCAGGGGATGGGGGATTATGGTTTATAAAGCGTCGGATGGGGAGGAATCAACGCAGGTGGCGTATTTAGCAGAGATGAACATTCCCATGTCTGTCGGGAGAGGGAGAATGAGCAAGAAGAAGCGAAGAGAGAGGAAGGCGGACAGACGCTCTCCTTAAAGGAGAGAGGCAGGAGAGGGGAGGAAATAGGAGAAGAAGGAATGAAGTGGGGGCTAGATGGGCTAGAATTATTTGTAGTCTTTAAGTTAGAAATCAGTGGCTCCCCTCACCCAAATCTTTCCAGACACTGCAGAAGAAAATAATCCCACTGGAAACCTTAATGCATTCTATTTACTTCATTGGGAGAAATGACCCACCTGGTTTATACTGTTCGTATTTATAAAAATATCGATCTCTCCTGCTAAGGGCACAGATTATGTCTGATGAATCCGTGTGTTTCTACCCCTCATATATATTAGGTGTGAGAGATGGTGGAAAGAGGGGCTGGCTGGATAGACAGACAAACCAGCAAAGGGAAGTGCTGAACTCACAGGCCAGGGGAAGAACTAAGTCTTCTCAGGGGCTTTCTGCCAAGCGCCACTGGGTTTGCATTTGGTCCATAAAAGCCTGATGAGGCTGAGTTGGGAGACGCAGAAAGAGAGGCTCAGATGTTAAAATGAATTGGCTCCAATCGCAGTCGCAGTGTATCTGATTCCACATCCCTTTTTTCCTCTAGATGCCATGTTGCCTCTTGTTATTTTTTTTTGCTGGAGAGGGAGGAAAGCCCTGAGCACAGCCATGTCCCAGACCCGCCTTTAGGAGGCAAGAAAGGCCCAGTCAATATGGGGAAATCAAAGGTAAGATTCCTCCCTACCCCCAGCCCGAGATGTGTTCAGAGCATGTCGCCGTATTGGGAGAGATCTGAAAGCAAAGGGGTGTGACGTTCGTCGTCTATACCTAACACGTGCCCTGGGAATGAGAACTGTGTGGACTGAATCAATGGAGATTGAGGAACCACCATGCTTTCCAGACACCATGCTGGTAGCCGAGCTGACGCTGGTCACCATCTCATAAAAAACTTGGACTCGTGTGAGAAGAATTGGAAGGAAGCTAACGTTTATCGATTGCCTGCATTCTGTTGGATATGGTATGAGGTATGTCTTATAAGTATCAGCTTTTTTAAAATTAAAAGATATACATAAGTGTGTCTGACTAGGAAGGAACTTTCTGGGAAGATGCAAATATTCTAAGTTGTCATCGGGTGTGGGTTATGTGGGGTGCCCCCATTTGTCAAAACAGTACAGCTACAATTTGCACATTTCAATGTTTATGAGTTTTACCTAAAATACTGTAAAAATGAATAGTGATTAAGTGGGGGTGGGGACTGAATCAGGAACGGCAGAATGCTAATCATTATTAAAGCTGTGTGATGACTACATGTGGGTTATACTTGTCATAGGCAGAATTCTACGATAACCCCCAGTGACCCACACCTTTGTAGAATCCTCTCCCATCAAGTCGGGGTGGGACCTGTGAATATGATGGGATGTCATTCCTGTAATTATGTTACACTATGTGGCAAAGGCAAAGGGGTTTTGCAGATGTAATTAAGGTCCCATCAGTTTGAGTTAATCAAGTGGGAGATTATCCCAGGTGGGCTAGACCTAGTCAGGTAAGCCCTTGGAAGAGGATTTAGGCCTTCCCTGAGCAGGGGACCCAGGTACGCCATACCCAGTCTCCTGAGCGATGGGAACTGAGAGAATAATGGTAGTTGTTCTGAGCTGTTAAGTTTGTGGTGACTTGTTACCTAGCAATAGGCAACTAATACAACACTATTCTGTTTACTTTGTATATATTTGAAATTTTCCATAATAAAAGGTTAAAACAATTAAATAAAGTGTGCATGGACATTTGAGACAGTAAAGGGCGGTGATTAAGGGCATGGACATAGATTTACATCCCAATTCTGCTCCTTTCTTCAATTGGGGTCTTGGCAAATTTCCTTGTCCTCTCTGACCCTCAGTTTCTTCATCTTCAAAATGAGAGGGACAAGAGGATTCTCTTCTCGGATAGTCTGAGGGTGAAACAGGAGGACTTGGGTGTTCAAAGTGCATGACGGTGTTGGTGAGAGGACGGATAGCACTGCAGTGAGGAAGATGACATGATGACAGTGAGTGAGTGGATTTGGAGTCACATGGCAGAGGGCTCCTGTCACCAATTTCCTGTCTAACCCTAGGCAACGCAGCCTGTCATCTCTGTGCCTTGGTGTCTCCATCAGTGAAATCCTTTAAAAATGTGACTTCCTATAAGTGCTCATGTGTGTGGGTATGAGGCGAGCTGCCAGAGATTCACATTCCTGTCCACAGCCATCTTGAAGGTCTTTTCTGGGCTTCTTGCTCCGAAAGGTCAAGTGCAACCCACACCTGTCACAGGTGATGATCCCCACCTCGAGGACGTCAAGCGTTGCTGACAAGGCCAACAGAAGTCCCCAGAGCACTGCAGGGCAAGAAGGGAACAAGGACACCAGCAAAGGTTGAAAGGATCCAGGGATGGAACTGCGGTAATTACTTTAATTTGAACTTGGCAATGGACAGAGCTGTCAGCGACTCTCCTGTTCTTGGAGAAAAGGTGCCACAGGATCACTCTAATGACCACAGGGGCCTCTGTTGGGCATTGCAGCTGAAAGATGCCACTTCAAGAGTCACAGGACCCAGGAGCGTGGGCTCAGGGACAGGCACAGATGAAGGTCTGGACTCGGACCTCCAAGTGCTTGTTCTGTCACCAAGCAGGCCAGGACCAGCCTGATCGGGTCTGCACAGCACGAAAGAGTCCAGCTTTTGTGGTAGCAAATGTCTACCACATTTCTTGGTAGAAAATGTCACTTGCCACCTACTCTCTTCCAACATAAGAAATCCACCTTGAAAACCTGTGTTCATACAGGAGGGGAACCAAACAGTGAATTCCTACCATGTGCCCGGTATGGCCTATTGCTTTATGTGCACATGGCTCTGTAATATTCCTACAATGGGATTTATTTTCTTATTCTACTCTGGTTTTCCCTTCACCTTGAACTCTATTTATTTGCATCACATTTGTCGTGTGAGTTCATGGCCTGAGGTTCATTGTGGAACAAAGCAACTTATTCAAAAAATGAGCAAATACTCAGAGCCAGGCCTTTTTGACCCTCTTTTATAGATAAGAAGACTAAAGCTTGGAGAATAACTTGCCCAAAGCCTCAGAGTTACTGAGTGGTAAAGCTCAAATTTCAAACTCTGTGCATGAAAACTTCCAAGCCTTCTCCGTCGCTCTCCTGCACTGCACTTGTAATAGCCAATAGTAATCACAGCTAACGCTGAGTGAGGACTGACTATGTGCTTTTCACATGTTACTGCATTTATGCTTTATGAGAAGCCCATGTAGAAGTTTTTTACTTCTCTATTTTACAGATGAGGGAATGAGCCAAAGCCTAGGAGGCTTAGGAACCTGCCCAAGGTCACAAGGCCAAGAGTGGTGGGGCCAGAACTTGAGACCAGGTGTCTGTTCCCAAAGGCAGTGCTGTACACAGCTATGGGGTTCCATCACAGAAGCACAAAACCCACGTCATCTGCCACAATGACAAGCAGAGAGTGAGTTTTAGATGTGGCAATAGTGGGGCCCTTTCCAGAGTACATTTAGCTTCTTTATGTACAGAATCTTGGAGTGTATCATCTCACCATAACTGTGTATCACCCCTGTGTACCATCCCAGCATACTCATGTATGCCTTCCAGCATGCCTGTGTACCATCCTAGTGTACCATCCCAACATACATGTGTACCACCCGGTGTACCAGTGTCACATTTCTGTGTTCCATCTAGTATACCAATGTACCATCCCACTGTACCCATGTACCCATCCCTGTGTACCATCTCCATGTACAATCTCTGTATACCTCCCAGCATCCCTCTGTGCCATCCCTGTGTACCTGTGTAACAATCCAGTGTAAAATCATCCCAGTATACCTGTGTACCATTCCTATGTACCATCCCAGTGTTCCATCCTAGTGCACTGGGTACTATCTCTGTGCACCATCCCAGCACACATATGTACCATGCCCATGTACCAATTTCATATCTCAGTGTACCATCTGACTGCACAATCCCAGTGTACCTATGTTCCATCCAGTATATCAGTGTACAGTCCCAGTGTTCCATCCCAGTATACCTATATACCATTCTAGAGTACCACATAATCATCCCAGCAGACCATCACAGCATACATGTCTTCTGTCCCACCATACCACTCTTCCGTCCCCATGAGGGCTCCACAAAATCAAGAACTGTTGAAACAGGAAAACTGTAACTGTTTTGCTGGATATGTGTTGCAGGAACCAGTGAATGGCTTATTTCAAATGTGTGAATAAGTGTCAGTTTTAAGACCTGCCTTGGCACTCCAGCTCCTTTCTGTGGTTCCATACTTGAATGGAATCTGCCAGGGAGAATTCCACCAATAGAGGCTTTAATAGCTGCACTTGCAAGGGATCAACTCCCTGCTGAGAGCAAGAATCCTCAGGCTCTTTCCAGAGAGCCCAGCCAGCTCGCCTGAATCTGAGGGGGAAGCAAGGTACTTGTGCAGACCACTGCACTGAGTGAAAACTCATTTTACCCTGAACCCTAGGCAGGATTTGGTACTTCCTTCACAGGAAAGAAAGGAAGGAAAACGACTACTCCACGCTAAGGTCCATGCTGGTGCTTTACATCAATGATTTAATTCTTTTGTCTGTTGGCATTGTTGACCCAATTTTAGAGATGAGAAAACTGATGGTCAGAAAAATTGTCAATTGGCTCAAATCACAAGGCTAATGAATGATGGGGCTGGGATTTGAACCAGGTCTTTATGGCTGAAATGCTCACAATCCTACACTACTTCCCATGGGTTTTTGATGGGCAAAGTGATTAGGAGACCAGCTGCTGGTGAGAAAGGACACTGTCATCCCTGCAATTGGAGGATGTCATGGAAGCACATACTAACTCTCTCCCTTGGGTCAAGCTCCAGGGCATAAGATTAATAGAATCCTTGACCTGTCCCCAAATACTACACCTTGACTGCATTGCTTGGTCTGTCTGAGACACCACCTCTCAGGACCTCTATTTCTGATGCGGTAAACTGTGAATATCCACACTCCGCAGCGAGGATGTTGGAAACCCGTGCCACAGAGGAGGGACTGCTCAAATTCCCCAATTAGTAACATGTTGTCGGTTTCAATTCTTCTCCAGGTGAAATTGGGCAGGCGGAATTCTCAGCTGAGGTGAACGACATTTTTTTTTTTCACTCCTTTACAAAATACATTTTTAATTGGTTTGGATTTTAAAATTTAAAAAATAACCAACTCCAAGCACAGACTGGTATGACCCAGATCGGGACAAGCAGGGGAGGGGGAGAAGTTTCCTCCACCAGGGCATGGGTTAAGAGTGTGGACATCACTATACAGGAGAAAAAGTGTCCAAAGCCAGGTGATACCCTCTCTTTTGTACCTGGCATCCAGATGTTCTCTCAGATTTCTCTATGGGGACAGCATTGGAGGATTGGGGATCGTGGCTCTATATGGGATAGAATCTCAGGGGCTAGGGACAGAGCTGGAATTGGACAGGGCTGGCTTGGAGGTGTGAGGTCAGTGTCCCATGAACCAAAGGCTGTGTCTCAGCCAAGAGTGGGCATGGAAGGCCAGTTAACGGAGACTACTAGGTGTCCCCCCAAACCCCCACTTCCATTTCTTTCTGGGAAAACAACTAGACTACATTTCCCAGCATCCCTTGCAGTTAATATAGGGTCATGTGACTTGGTTCTGGCCAATAGAATGTGGGTGAGGTAAATGGTACTTCCAGCCGGATCCATAAATGTTTCCCTCTTGATCTCGTTTCTTCTCTTTCTCCATCTGTTAGCAAAATAGAAAGGAGGATGTGGATCTAGGAAAATGGTAGAGTCACACTTGGGAGTCCCTGAGCCATCACTTGGAGGAGATCCACCCAACCAGGAACAGGTTTATTGAATTTGTATTGTAAAATGTTGAATGTTGTCTGCATAAATATTGTATGTTTTTTGGTTGATGTTTTATTTACAGCTATTAACCTACCTTGACCAATAAACAAGATGAGTAATGTCAAATGCGAGGTACCATACTGACAGCAAGAACTGACCTGGGGAGATTTAGGGTCTTGACAAGATAAGGCAACATGAAGTGGTAGGATTGTGGGGACAAACCAGGTAAGAGCTCTGAAGGCAAGCACAGAAGAAAGAGGGCACTTTTGGTGTGCCGGGGCAGAGACACAGAGGCGGGGAGGATCTGTAAGGACACTGAAGCCATGTAGACCCTACAGATATGCTCTTCTCCTCCCCTGCTCTCCTCCCCTTTTCATTACCATCAGGAACATCACCTCCAGGTCTTGAGCATTTCCCACATGCCAGGTATGGTACCAAGCATGTTCCATGATTTATCTCATTTCTTTATCACAATTACCCTCTGAAGGAGGCACTGCTAACAATCCCATTTTGCAGATGAGAATACCTGGCCTTAGAGTAAGTAATTTGCCCAGAGTCACCTGAACAAAACTCTGCCAGTCTGACTCTAGTCTGGCTCTTGACCACTATGAATTCTGCCTCATCTCAGCACACCCCTCAGATCTCTTTAACTCTTCCCACCACTAACAATCACATCCATCCATCCATCCATCGTCCATCTATCCATCCATCCATCCATCCATCCACTCATCCATTCACCCATCCATCATCCATCCATCCATCCATCATCCATCATCCATCTATCCATCCATCCATCCATTCATCCATTCATCCATTCACCCATCCATCCATCCATTCATCCATCTATTCATCCATTCACCCATCCATCATCCATTCATCCATCCATCATCCATCATCCATCATCCATCCAACCAACCATCCAACCATCCATCCACCCATCTATTCATAAACATGTTCTGAGTTTCTTCTGCTGGTCAGACCCAATGCCGGCCCTGGCACTAGAATGGGTGCACCTTGAGAAGCACCCGTCTGGGCAGGAGGCATAGTCATAGAAAAGTGCCACCATTGGAGCAAAGTCTGCTCAGACTTTGGGAAAATTATTCTAACACAAGACTGAGGTCAGCCTGGAACTGGGAGAGACTAAAGACAGAGGATGGACCGTGACAACAGAAACTGCTGGCTCATGGGATCAGGTCTATGGAGGGCCATGGACAGAAAAGCAGCTGTGGAAAGTGTTTCTAACTGCAGAGGGCTGGACAAAGGGACAAGATTCTTATTAAGGAGACTCGACTGACTTCAGTTTTGAGCTGCACCCAGCCTGGTTGCTAACAGCCCCTCCTCCCAATAAGGGGAGACCATAGTCATATGACAGTTTCGTTTCCCTCAGAACGTTCTTGGCACCTTCCTTCTTCTCTTTTTTCCCCCTATATCTGGGGGTTTATTTCCTTCTACAGGGGAAGTGCGGCATGCAGAACTTTGGCCCCTCTCCAGTGTTCCAGGAGGAGACTTGCAGCCGCCTTCTGCCCCCAACCTGAAATCTCCGGGAGGAGGGAGACATTGGAAAATCAGCAACTTGTTCTCTTACAAGACCTGAGGTGGCTGCTGGATGCCAAGTGATGCTATCAATTGATTAAAACACAGCCCGCCAGCTTCCTGCTTGATAAAAGGGAGCACGGTCTGACAGGGAAGTCTCCAGTCCCTCACCTAGATCGCCACCTGCTCCTTCCCACTGTCATCAGACTTTCTGTGCCCATTTCCATGCGGCAGTGAAGCACAGAGCTCATAGCTTGGCCCTTCCTTGAGACAAGGTGGTGGCTGCAGGAGGTAACCACCAGGTTGCCTGCACCCCGCCAGGCAAAGCTGCCTCCCATCGTGGACCGAGTGACGGGTGCAAGGATGGGCTGTCGACTTCTCACAGTGCATGCCAGACCCCACGGGGCATGCATCATTCATTCTTCTTTCCTTTCATCAACAAATGTGCATCAGCAGGACCTCTGTGTACAGACATTGTGGAAGGCACTGGGGATACAACAGGGTGAGGAAGGAAAGGAGAGAGGTGGGGAAGGGAGGGGAAGGGAGGGGAGGGAAAGGAGAAATCCATCGTCCATGCTCTAACAGAGCGTATACACTGGCGGGGTCAGCAATATTGAACTACTGTGAAGCACTGAGAGGAAGAGGTACAGTATTATGAGAGCATCTGACAGACAGGAGTGACCAGGTCATGTGGCTCCTCTGAGGAAGTGACAAGTGAGGATGAAAACAAGCATTTTCTCTCTTCTAGTGGAGGTCACAGCAGATGCAAAGATCCTGGTAGAAGAGGGAGGTTATGGGTTCACTTAACTCAAAGGAGGGCAGTAGAGCTGGGTAGAGAGTGAGGCAAAGCCTGGCTTGATTTGGACCTGGATGAGCAGGAAGGTCTTGGGGGCCCTGAGGAGGATCAGGTCTCCATCCCAGCAGTGTTAGGTTGTCAGACAAGCAGACGGACACGATTGTCTTCACCGTCTCTTGACTGGCCCCCCGGGGCAAGGCAGGAATGCGAGTTACCCCTCCTGGAACAGTGGCCCTCTCCACAGTACCAGCAGCCCTGGGGATGGAAGAGGCTGTTGGATAGGGGGGTTGCGGGGTGGGGATTGAGATGAGAAGGCTCAGGGAAGAAATAGCAGCCTCTAGGCAGGAGCCAGGCATTCCCCTGGGCAGTTTCCATTCACTATCTCATTTAATGGCTCCAGCATCCTTTTATGGGGTCTGTTGTTAACCCCCATTGTTGCACCCAGGGACAATGAGGCCCCTGGAGAGGGTTAAGGGGCCTGCCCACTGTCACGTGACAAGCAAGCAGCAGGACCAGGGCTGGCTCCAGGTCCCCTAAGAGCCAAGTGAACCCCCTCCTCATTAGGCAACTGGTGGTGGGGTGGGGGTGGGGGAGATGCTCATGATTCCCCTGAATGTGTGAGTCCATTAACCACTTTCTCCCTTCTCCCTGCGCTGGAGCCAGAGCCCGCAAGTGACCCAGGCCCGCGGTGGCTGAGCAAGGGGCAGAGCAGGATATCTGCAGACGACCTCAGAGGTGACTCAGCCCTTCTGGACACAAACACGTCCACTGGGCATTCCCTGGGCTGAGCGCTCAGCAAGGGTCAGCCAGGTTCACTTCTGTAGCTCTTGGTCCCTGGTCTGGTGGGAAGCGAAGGGGCCAGACCTTACCTTCATGAAGGGGTGTGGGAGACAGCTGCCCTCAAGAAATGCCCTGGACACAATCCTGGTGGCAGTCTGGACCAGGTGTCCGCCAGGATGACACCCCCTGGTCCCCTGGTCGCTCCAGCTCCTGGCTAAGTTCTGACAGAGGGGCCAGGTTGAGTGTACTCCCACTAGCCCCTTTGTGACAACACTGCATAGCTGGAGTAAATCTAGCTGCTGGTAGCTAGAGGGGTGTGAGTGTGTGTGCACGCGTGTGCACACGTACACGTGTGAATGTATTTTTATGAAAAGCAACTTAGCTAGAGAAAGAATCTGTAGGTTTGGTGTAACAGAGGCCACCCCCAGGGGGTAGTTGAACAAAATTTGGAAGCAGTCAGACCTGGATTTGGACCTTGGATCCGCCACTTATCAACTCCATGACTCCTGAGCCTCAATTTCTTATCTAAAAAAATGGATATAATACTTCTTTGCCTTAAAAGCTTCTATGAAAATTACATCAAATGATCTCTTCTTCAACGCCTATAAACTCCACCTCTGCCACTGCCCAGCTGTGTGACCCTGGGCAAGTGTCTTGACCTCTCTGTGCCTCAGTTTTCTCATATTTAAACAGAAATAATATTAATATATACCCCACAGGGTTGAGGAGTAAATTATTTATAGTCTAAAGACAGTGATAGGTACACAGTAAGCACTGACCTTTCCATCTATACCACCCCTGTATTATTATTTTCTGCCTAGTTTTTTTTTTTTAAATAGATGGCCTGAATCTCCAAACAGCCTGCCTCATCCTTGAGAACCAGGGCTAATATTTCTCTTCTGAGAATCCCTCTCAGAATCTAGCACACGATACAAGTGCTAAAGTATGTGTGCTGATTATATATTGAATTCCGTTGATTTTAGTCCATGAGCACAAGCTGACAGTCTGAGACAACAAAACTTTACAAGAACAAAAGGCTTTTCTTTTAATCTCTTGTGAAAAATTTTAGATCAGGTGATGCAGATGCATCTTGAACCTTGCCGTGTGCCTTCTCTGAGCGGTGAGAGCTGTCAGCTTCCTCCTGAGCCCTCCTGTCTCCCAAGGACTTAATAGGACTAAAAGCAGCACAGAGACTTCGTGTCTGGCCAGAGAAAACTCAGCTGAAAATGGTCCCCGGATGGCCAGCCGCTGCAGAGAGCATACGAATGAATTCGCAAATGAGCAGAAACGACTTCTGCCGAAAAGCTAACGAAACACCCGTCCGATAATGGGATGGATTCTGAACTGATGAAACTCTACGGGATTCCTGCAGACATGAAATCTGGACCTCTGTGGAGGACGGGAAGGAATTTTGGAAGCATTTATTGATTGCTCCAACACACATCACAGAGAAAAGAAAAGGTCAAAGGAGATAATAAACCCCGATTAGAGAGTGTCTCACATGACTCTGATAACTATCGCCTCCCTGCTCACCCGTGACCTTCCCTTGCCAGCTCAGGAGCCTCTGGTTCCATTTTGGGCTCATCCTCCTTGATTTTGAGAGGCAGAAGTATAGTTTTGGGAAAGAGAAGCAGTTCTGGTCCCCCGCGATTCAAAATAATTAGCTGCAGAATAAGAAAAATGATGTTTACATAAAACAAAATAAACTTTTCCAAAATGGATATTTTCACTCATATCTTGAAAAAGTTTTGAAGGTGATATTATATTTACCCTGATAATTTAAATAATTTTTTTAAGTCTCAGGATAATCTAAAGAAAATACAGATGGAGGCCATGTGCTTATCAGAACTAAAACAAAAATATAAAATTATTTCGCCCAAAGACTGACTACTTTCTGCTGGCTTTTGGTACCAAGGATATAGGAAACATGAGCTCTGTGCAATAGAAAAAGATTCTCAATTATAAGAGGGTTCTGTGGACAAAGATGTTTAGTTAATGCTAATTCAACCAAATTAAATCGCTATCCTTACAGCAGGACTTATCAGTACCTTTAATGTGCTAATTGCTGGTGAGTATTATAAATCTCCAAGATGGAGATAGAGCATGATATACTTCTCAAATTCATTTGACCAACAGCTGTCTTCTACAACATTACTTAGAAGAATCATTAGCTATCCTAAAATAAATAATCCTTACTGCTACTCACCCTGGGTGGGCTAGAGCTGCCTGGGTCAGAAACAAGCCTTAGCACAAAGCAATGCTTGTAGCTGCTCCCGGGTCATCTGACTAAATCTTTGAGGGGCCCCTCCATCTCCTACTAGTCTCCTTGAGTGGGCTAGTTAACATATTTTAAGCAGTCCAACCTAAATATGCTGCCCGGATTTGGTGCAGATTAATCCAGTGGTTTTCACTTCGGGGATCGGGGGGGATAAAAAGCCTTCAAATTCCCCTCCTTTTTGCAAGGAACGTCTGTTAAAATCTCCCCAAAATATTGTTTCGTATACTGTCATTAAGACCTTTTAACCAGGGATCATTTGGTCATATGTGGTTATATATTTGTTATAGAACACCCAGCTTTCGATGCTAAGTACATGCCTAAGGATGAGCCAGCACAAAAAAACACATCCCTTGTGACTTCACTTTCATGAAGTTCAAATCAGACAAAACTAATCTATGATGAAAGCAGTCAGACCAGTGGCTACTTGGAGGAGGGATCGACTGCAAAGGGGCATGAGGGACCTTGCTTGGGTGCCAGGAATAGTCCGTATTTTGATCTGGGTAGTGGAAACGTGCGTGTATATATAGATAAAAATTCACCAAGCTATTATGCACTTAAGAATTGTACACTTAACTGCACTGTACACCTCAACAAAAAAATAAATGAAAAAGAACTGGAATGAATGAAAGGAGGCATTTTCCCTGTTTGGGGCAACTCTGAACTTATTTTAAAATAAAGAAAAAGAAGTTCTTTTACCTATTTGAATCTACTCCCAATATATGATAATTCTCAATGAACCCTTTGGGAGAAAATCCCATTTTATTACCTAAGATGCAAAAGGTTAACATGAAGGGAAGGCAAAGAAAAAAATGCTCACTGCATACATTGACACACTATTTCTTAGATTCATGAGACTCAGTCATTGGGGAAAACTCTGGGGGGGCTTCAGAACGTTCCCAGGTCACTGGGCATCTCCGTCGGCTCCGAGAGCCCCTCTCCATTGTTCCTGATGGTAAATAGCTCTGCTTTTGTCTTTGCATATGGATGAAGCTCTCCAGCTGCATTTTAAGTGAGAATCTTCCAGCGCAGAGGATAAGGCCCCGTGCTCACAATGCTCAGATCGAGAAGACACAAGGAAATTAGACAGCCTGTCAATCCATTTATTTGAGAGGGATGTGGTTACAAATCAGTGGAAGACGCATTTGCATTGAGAATCGAAAAGTAGAAGCCTCAGGACTTCAGAAGTCTGTCCCTGGGGATACGGAGCGGCACGTTGGAGCGCCTGGCACTGCCATCATGGATCACTCATCCTGCCCGTTCCCATTTGGAAGAGCAGGCAGAGAGAGACCTGGCTCCAGCTTGGCTCTGCCACCTCCCAGCCAGCCGGGGACCCTTCTGAACCGGCGTCTTTTCCAGTTAGTGGAGAACATGGAACTTGCTGTGAGGACTTTGGGAGACCAGCCTGGAGGAAAACATCTGCACCGGGAGTGCAGAAATATTAGACCCTCTTCCCTCACCCCCTGCCCCTTCGGGTGCAGCTGGAAAGGCAGGCTCTGGGGTCACACTGCTTAGGATTGGAACCTGGTCCTGCCACATAGGACCTGGGTGACCTTGGGCAAGTTCCTTAGCCCCCAGAACCTTCCCTGTGAGTGGGAGGCTGTGTGTTACACTGTACTAACTCCTAGGTTACCCTGAGGATGACGGTGACAAGGCTGGGAGCAGGTTGAACATGGTGTCTGGAACACAGATAGTGCTCCTTACACTGTAGACCCTTATTATTAATATCGTCACCGTTATTAGATAGAGAGACCGAAGGAGCCAGCCGTCAAGGGGAAAATCCATCTGGGCCATTTGTTAGTTAAGTTCTACTTGTTTCTGGCTGAGGGGGCTTTGAAGTGTACACTGTTACCACCAGGCTCCGCGCCCCCTCCCCCACCCCTTTCATTTATCAGCCTTCCCGCAGCAAACCGAGAAAACCAGTCTTCCCTCGAACACTGCAAGGGACTCCGGTGTGGTACCCTAGGCAAGGTGAAGGCAGGATCACCTCCTCAAATTCTTCAAGATCACCTTCCAGATTTTGCTGCTGCCCTGTCGGTCTTCCAGGGCAGAGGACATTGTGCCGGGAACCAAAGGGAGGGATGAGCTACCTCAAGCCGCCCAGCTTTTTCTGTGGATGCCTGAATCCAGAGTAGCACTGGCAGCCATTCAGAATCTCCTATTCATCCACTTATGCATCCATCATCCATCCATCTGTCCATCTATCTGTCCACCTATCCATCTATCCGTCCATCCATCCACTCATCTATCCATCCACTCATCCATCCGCCATCCTTCATCCATCCATGCATCCATGCATCCACCCATCTCTTGTACACTGAATATGTGAATATGCATCCATTCTTGTGATGAGAGCTGGGGATATAAAGTAAGGCAGGATCTTCCCCTCCGGTTTTCCACAGAGAGAGTGCATACGGACAATTTCAGTGCATGAGGTAAGGCCAATAGTAGAGTGAGGGGCTGTCCTTTTGGAGAACAGAACAGAAGTACCTCATCTGGTCTAGATGATCAGGAGTGGCTCCTCAGAGGAGGAAATATCTTTTCAACTTAAAGAAGGAGGTGAGAAGGATGATCTAGGATAGCCACAGGGATGGCAGCGAGAAGCTGAACAGCGAGTGTTAAACACCTTTCCAGGGCAGAAGATGAGGACCGAAGGGAAGACTGAGGATCAGAGAGAGTATGACTGGTGCTCTGTGCTTGAGCTTACTCTGTGGGAGGTGGAGAGCCAGGTGGAGGGGGTCTGTGTGGGATGCAGTCAGATGAGCTTTTTCCGACAGTGACCCTGGGTGGGTCGGAGAGAGAGAAGAGCGGTCAGGGGCTCTGCAGTGGCCAGAGTCAGAGCAGCGATGGTAATCCTGGAAAGGAGGGCAGGCATCCTAGAAATGTTTGTGAGGTATGGCATGAGGTAGGCGGAAGAAGTCAAGAAGGATGAAAGCCGGTGTCTCATGAAGGTCCAACGAGGTGGGAATGCTGAGGAGGAGGAGATGGAAGGAAAGATGAGTCCGTTTTGAACATGATGAGTCCAAGTGTCTACACTTGTGGGTGGCAGAGAGGCAGTTATATTTCAAATCCAAAGCGGATATGAAAGTCAAGGAAGTGGATGAGGTGATGTAGAGTGAAAAGAGAAAAAAGGGCCAAGGACGAACCATTGGGGAACCCTAAAGTCTACTTGGCGGTGATTCTGCAGGTTATCTGCCGGAACTGCTGCCCATCTTTCAAATATCTCGGACACAGGCACAGCTGGAGGTCTCCCTTAGTCTTGATTGAATAGCCAGCCATTCAAATGAGGCAGAAATAAAGACACCACCCCCGAGACTCGGACCCATCAAAACTTTCTGCACCTGAGGAAACCCAAAACCGTGTGGGCTGGGCTAGCATCCCCCAGAGATGCTATAGAGGGAATTCCTCTGCCTGAAAGCAGTAGCTGTGTTTTAAGATTCTCCAGTTTTAATTGGATAAATAAATCATGGTACCTTACACAATGCAACTCACTGCAGCCATTAAAAAAGAAAGAGATGGATCTCTCCGTCCTAGCATGAAAAGATATCTCAGATGTATGGTTAAGTGAACATGGAAATACATACACTCTTATACATAAACACACACACAAATATGTTATAAGGTTTGGAGGAACATATGCCGGGCTGTTGGAGAAGTTGGGAAGGACTATGAGGGACTTTCACTTTCTAAGTTATATGCATTAAGATATACAGATATATATTTCTTTGGTAATGAGAAGAAAATGGTGACTATAAAGATGGGAAGGTGACACAATTCTGATATTTTGAACTGTCTAGGTCCCACTCCTGGGCTGTCATGTCCCCCAGTAATGGTCTGCGGTCAGGGATCTCTGAGGAGGGGAGGGAGGGAGAGGGAGCAGGCACTGCAGTTTATTGAGGATGTATGATGGCTTTATTGGTAGATCAAGAGTCCAAATTGTGATAACGAGGGGACACACAGGTGCCAGTTGGAGAATCATGTTAAGAATCAAAGAAAATGGTAATGAGAACCTATAAATGGGAACATGCCACACATCATCCAAATTCAGAGAGGACAGGAATGGAAGCAAAGGTGAGGTGGGAGGGTGAGTAGTCAGACTTAAGATGAGACTATCTGGGAGCCCACCAGCTTGACATGAGGTGGAGGTGACCATGTACTCTGAGGGCAGGCCTGGGAACTTACTGGAACCGTGAGGCCCGGCCATGGAGGCAGAGCAGGTATCACAAACGGGACAAATGCCAAAGTGAACAGTCGGTTGGGTGGGGAGCTGAGTGATGGGAAGCAGTAGCTGCCTCGTGAAATTAACCAGAACGTAGATGGGAAGATAAAACCTCTGGTCGCCTCACGAACAAGCAAACAGAAATCCTTCCCCCTGGGGTGATTGCGTTCTTAGTGCAGATCTCCTTTGGGGGACACAAAACAGGCCGAGAACCAGCTTTACAGCCCTGGGTCCCTATCAGTTCTGAAGCCGTCATTCCACTGCCCCGTTTCCCGCTAGTGAAATCGATCACCATCATCCCGCTTAGAAACTCACTTTCCAACGCCAGGTCCCCCCTGCCTCCCAGCCCTAAATGAGCCTGGATTTGCTTGTGGTGCTGCTATGCCCAGAATGTCCGACAACCAGCATGTAATGAAATAAAAAATGTTCTGCTCTGGATGAGTAAATTAGGCCAGCTGGTGAACCATTTTTCTTAAGAGGATTTGCTTACCAAAACCCAATAAACCGAGCCCTGGAAAGACTCATCCTATCAGGCTGATACCTGCTCGTGGGAGCCTTGGGACGGAGCTGGCTAAAGAGATAGGAAATGGCTGATTGAGAATCTCTTTGTATTTCCTCGCAAACATCCCCCTACACCTCAGCACTAGCCACCAGGCATCAAATCCTTTTCAGCTTCCATTTCCAAGGCCTTCTTCTGTCATCAGATCTCTCTCTGAGCACACCAGGAAAGGCTCTCCATTTTTTAAGGACTCATGTGATCAGATTGGACCCACCCAGATAATCCAAAATAATGTCCTCATCTCAAGGTCTATAACTTCAATAATATCTGCAAAGTCCCTTTCTGCCATGTGAGGTGACATATTATAGCTTCCAGGGATTAGGATATGACATTTTTGGAGAGGAATTATTCTGCCTACCACAACTGTTAAAATGAGTCTTTTTTCCTAAATAGTTTTTACGCTATTTTAACCTTTTGACACTCAAAATTTCTCCAGGTTCATTGACCCCAAAGAAAGAAAAGAAATAAGACACATATAGCACTTCTCTTGGGAGCAAAAGCCATCTCTACATTGGTTACTTCATTCAACAAATATTTGAGTGACAACCAGTTCTGGGCATCATGGACATAGTAAGGAACAAACCAGAAAAATCTTTGCCCTTACTGAGTTTCTATTTTAGTGGGATAGAGATGATATACAAATAAATAATTAAAATATGTGGTTTGAGATGCAGTTTCCAAAATGGCTCCCAATGATCCCCACTGGATCTATCCCCAGTTGAGCCTTGAGATGACCACAGTCCTAGCCAAGACCTTGATTGTAGCCTTGTAATATGCCATGAGCTAGAGGATCTAGCTAAGCCATACCCAGGTTTCCAATCCACAAAAATTATGTGATAATAATGTTGTTTTAAAGCCACTGAGTGTTGGAGTATTTGTTACATAGCATTAGCTAACTGATACATGCATCATGTCAGATGGTGATAATTCTTAGTAGAAAAAAAATAAAGCAAGGAAGAAGAATAGGGAATTCCAGGGGAGTGTTGGCCTGCATTGTGGAAAAGGATCATCTGGGAAGATTCCATATGACATCATAACAAATATGGAACTCAAGAAAGGTTTCTAGGCAGCTATAATTTCTGGGTAGGGTGGGGTTTTTTGACATGGACTAGTGCAATCAGCAAGAACTGTCATACCCAGTGAGTTTCAAAGACACAACATGAATTCTTTTACTGTACTTTATTACTCTCCCTGCATGACACTCCCTGGGTTCTGTTATCTCAGCTGCTACTAGAAATTCCCTGAGTTTTATTAACAGAGCAGTTTCTTGCTGTGGTATTATATAACATACCTTGCATATCTGCCTTCATCTATACAGATTGAGAATTCCATATGGATTTAGTTTTCAAAGGAGGGGGTTCCCATAAGGAGGGTCTTCTCTTCAAAATGCAGATGACAGGGTCTAGAGATGTCTTAAATGGAAGGATATTTAATAAACGATGGGGCTATGAAAATAAACACACCAGTGGAAAGAGAACCAAAGATGTCCATGACAGCCAGTGTTGTTTTAATATGCGAGCCTGCCACACATACAAATTCATCTCTACAGCAAAGTGTGTTTTGATTTTCCAGACTCTGATTGTCCAATCATGACAGATCCCTCTGATTATTTCTTTTTCTTGCAAGTTACAATTTAAGGTTGTATATGGTAGCAGTGGGCCTGAGAATATTGGTAGATGTAATTCTTGGTCTTGGTTGAGGCAGAAACTTAAGTGAGTGTAACGATTTATATGATCAAATAAAAGCTTCTGAATAATAATAATAATAATAAAAACATCTTTTCTCCATCTCCCAACTCTCTTAAGTCACTGAGCTCCTCTGCCAAAATGCAGTGCCAGTGACTATATTGCAAAGGCCTAAATGGTGGCATATAAATTCTCTCTCTCTTTTACAAAGGAAGCTTCAGAAACAGGCAAAGGATTAATTGAACTCTCCATGCCTCGGAATCCCCATATTTAAAAGAAACAATAACAGAATAAAAGGCTTATTGTCTGGCTGTTTTCACTGTTATAAGTACTGGCTTCCTATTAGAAGTCACCCCCTCTGAGATGCCTCTTCTGGCTTAACCAGGGCTGGGTCAGATGCTGTCTTGTGTGCCCTTTAATATGACCCCCCCACACCCCACCCATCTCTGTGTCTCCTCTGTCCCTGTTAGCTATTAGTGCCTCCTAGGAGACTCAGCACCATGTACAGCTGTGTTGGTTGTGCACTGCACAAGGTCACTGGCCTAGGAGGTAGGTTGGGCTGATATCCAGCCCTACTTACATGTGCTAAGCCATGCACTCTGCCCAGAGGAACGGGGTGCCTTTATCTAATTCACCCCAAGGCCTTGTATAGGCCTGCACTGGCCCTCAGACCAGGAGTTTGGTGAGATCTAGACCAGGGGGCTCATCCTGTTCACTGTTTGAGCCCGAGCACCTGGCACAATCCTTGGCATATAACGAGTATTCAGTAAATACCTGTTCATGAATTACTAAGTGGGCTAATTAATTTACTGGAAGGGATAATGAAGCAGAAAAGAGAAAGTCTCTGAATTTTCATAGTAAATCAGAGAAAGCTCAGACAGTCATGAATGTGTGACCCCTGATTCTTCTTCTTTTTTTCATCTATTTATTTGTTTGTTATGTGTGTTTCCTATTTATTCATTTATTACTTAAGGGATGTCATTCTGAGAGTAATAAGGGATGCACACAGATGACAAAAATAAAGGGAGGAGAGACGAAGACGACGTGAATTTCCATTTCCTGCTGTCCCTGCTTCCACATGGAATCAGTAGTGCTGTTCATCCGGTGATTTTTACGGAAATCGTTAGACTGGCCTACTGAGGTGTGACCGAGCAGAGAGGCAGCGCTTGCTGGCCTCTTAGCTCCAGGATTTGGGCACATTTGTAAGACTGTAAATCGTAACAGCTTAGATCAAGAGCCAGAAAATTTTACCTCTAGAGGACCAGAGGGTAAATAGTTTAGATTTTGTAGGCTGTATGTGGTCTCTGTCACAACTGCTCAACTCTGCCATTGTAGCAGAAAAACATAGACAATACGTCAGCAGGTGGATATGGCTGTGTTCCAATAAAACTTTATTTATAAACACTAAAATTTGAATTCCACATAATCTTCATGTGTTATAAAATATTACCCTCTCATGAAATTTGGTTTCAACAATTTAAACATGCAAAAGCCAGTCTTAGCTTGCAGGCCACACAACAACCGGCTGTGGGCCAGATTTGGCCCAGGGGCTGTAGTTTGCTGAGCCCTGGCTTAGAGAGTGCTCACCAAGTGCTGGCCACCGTGCCAAGTGCTATTCATTCTCGACTACACCAGTATGAGTTGGGGGCTATTAGTATCCCTGTTTTGTACACGGGGACAGAAACAGAGAGGTTAAGGAACTAGCTCAGGTGTGTACACCCACTTAGTGGAAGAGCTGGGATTCAAACCCAGGCAGTCCCGCTCCAGGGCCCTTACATGTAACCGCTATGCAGCTTAGCCCAGAGCAAGATTGCTTTCTATTCTTACAGCCCTGAAGAGTTGTGAGTGTTCCAGTCACTCACTCATTTGTGTTTTTATGCATTTATCCAGGTACAGAGACCCTTCAGCACTGTCCCTGACTCTGAGGACAGGCTGGTGGGCAAGGTAGATGTGCAGAAGCAAGGCACTATGGGAACATACTTCCAAGACCCTCTAGCTGGGTTTTTCAAGCCTTTATAGAGGAAGGGTAGGAAGCACTCCCCAGAGGGATAAGGTGTCACAGACATTTCGGGGAGGCCCTCATACTCAAAGTCCCAGAAGTATTACAGAGACTACTTACAACCAACTTGCAGTCTCCATTGTATCAGTCAGCTTTTGCTGCAGTAACAAGCAGCCCCAGATCTCTGTGGTGTACATAACTGGCATTTATTACTAGTGCCCTACTTTGTGGCTTGGCTGCATCAGCTCTGCTCCAATCTGTAGGTCAGGTCAAGTCTATTCCTCCTGGGTCTCCTTCTGGTCCCAGAATGAAGGAGCAGCCACTATCTAGGATGCACTTGTTTCACGGCAAAGCGGCAGGAGTGCAAGAGGGGAGCGCAGAAATGCACGAACTCTCAAAGACAACTCCGCCTCCACTGAGAGGCAGTGCAAAACCACATGGCATGGGGGCTGTCGTGGGCTGAATGCTGGCTCCCCAAAAAGACATGTCCACGTCAACCCCCAGAATCTGTGAATATTACCTTCTAGGCAAAAGATGTGATTAAATTAACAATGCAAAGAAGAAGAATTTATCCTAGATTATCCAAGTTGCCTCTAAATGCAATTGCACATATCCTTATAAGAGAGAGGCAGAGCGGGTTTAAAGACAGACACGGAGAAGAAGGCAAAGTGAAGACAGAGCAGAGAGATGCGGCCACAAGCCAAGGAATGCCAACAGCAGCCAGAAGTTGGAAGAAGCCAGGAACAGGTTCTCCTCTACAGTCTCCAGGGGGTGTGTGGCCCTGCCAATGCCTAAATTTCAGACTTCTGGCCTCGGAACTGTGAGAGAGTAAATTACTGTTGTTTTAAGCCACTCAGTTTATTTATGGTAATTCGTTACAGCAGCCACAGGAAACGAATACAGAAGCTCAATCCTATTTAGAGGGCCAGGGGGTGGCTGAAGAGCTGTGAACAATAATTCCATCTGCCACCACCATTAGCATTTTCATGAAATGGTGTATCTACTAGGTGGTATATGCCCTTTGGGATTAAACCAACCTCTGGCTGCACAATAGACCTCTAGGTTGTGGTCACCTAGAGGCGAGTCTCAGCAAGACCTCCATCTGCAGAAGGGCGGACTCCATGTGGTCGCTTGTTACGTGAGCTCCCCCTGCCCCCAGACGTCTCCCTCCCACCTGCTCTAAGCCACTGCACCTCTTCACACCAGGTTGGAACGATGAACCCACTGGTCTCCTTGAGAGGCTGCATGGTTCCAGGCAGAAAAAGGACCCAAGAGACTCTTCATTCACCCTCTCCCGTGCTCAGAGCATGCTCTCTGGGAAGCCACCTGGGGCTCATCTTCTGCTGGAGGTGTACTGTGTCCGCATCACTATGGTTTCTCACTGTAAAAGTAGAACAAACATCTGCAGAAATGCAGGTTGGTTTCTTGCTGTAAGCTTGAGGTTCTCTGAGGCTTCTGCTCCTCATTCACTGGAGGGGAGGTCTAGCTCGAACTTCGAAGAGGGTGTCTGGAAGAATCTCAAATGCTGACTCAAAACACTGTGAACCCAGTTTCTCTGCATGGAAAAGTCACCTCCCAGATTCCTCGTATTTCTACATCCTGACCACGGATGGGTTCTTGTTTCCAGCAGCAGAAAGGGTATTACACAACACCCGTGCATTGGTCTCCCAGGGCTGCCATAAAGGATGCCCTTATTGGGGGGACTAAAAACAACAGAAATACATTCTCTCACAGTTCTGGAGGCCAGGAGTCCTAACTTAAAGTGTCAACAGGGCCACATTCCTTCTGACAGCTCTAGGGAAGGATTCTTCCTTGCCTCGTCCAGCTTCTGGTGGCTCCCGCAATCCTTGGGGTTCCTTGGTTTCTATCCGCATCACTCCAAAATCTACCTCCATTGTCACATATCTCTCCTCTGTGTGTGTGTGTCTGTGTGTCCTCTTCTCTTAGAAAGATACCAGTCATTGGCTTTAGGGCCCACCCTTATCCAGTATGACATCATTTTAACTAATTACATCCACAAAGACCTATTTCCAAATAATGTTACATTCTGAGGTCTGGGTGGATATGAATTTGGGGGGGACACTTGTCAACCCACTACAATTGGAAAGGGATCTTTTCTGCCTCTCTATTGGCAGTGGATCTAGTAGAAGACTTTATATTACCCCAAAATGCATAAAGCAACATTGCATTCAAGTCTAACTTAGATTTTCCTGATTGATAAATTCTCACTATATAAATCTCACAGACATACCTGATCCCCTAACTTCAGTGTTGATGCTGAAATTATGCTGAATGTCAAAATTACATCGAACAAGAGCACTTATTTCCACCAGAAAATTGATTATTTCCCTTTGATTTACATGGCATTTTTTTTTCCCTCTGCTACAAACGCTGACTTTGAAATCCCCTTCAGCACTGGACAACGAGAAGCCGGTTGTGTTTTCAATGGGAGAGAAAGCTTTCATTATATTTGATAGTGCATTTTCTCTCCTTGATTTTAATGTTATAATTGGATTGGTGAGATATTTATTAGGAACTCTGTGGGTTTTTTTTTTTCCCCAGTTGCTTGAAGGGTGTCTCTTAATTTGCTTCTTTCTTTCGACTTCTGAGAAGTGGCTGTGAGGTATTATTCCCAACAAAACTCATTTCTTTCAAACATTTATTTAAGGGTATCATTTTCTTAATAATTCGGAGGATAATTCAGAATAATTTCCACCACCACTGAATTTTTAACTTCAGTGAAATGTATGTCGCCTATTCTCTCCACCGACCCCCCTCCCAAGAGCCCCTTGGTTGTAAGTGTCAGAATTGTTCAGGCGGGACACACAGTGGAAAGAAGACTAGCCCAAGAGCTCTGGATGGTTCCATCAGCTCGACTGTTGACTAGTTTAGCACAAGTCTGTGTGCCTCAGTTTCCCCATCGCTAAAATAAGAGGGTCACATTTAAGGAGTGGCCGTAAAACTTTTAAACCTTCTATTTCATCTAAACCTTAAACTTAAGAACAATACAAACAACAGATTAAAAACCCATCAGCTCAATCACTGGTTGTCCAAGGAGAGAGGTGAGAGGATTAATTGTAAAGAGACCCAAGGGAACTCTCTGGGGTATTGGAAATATTCTATATCTTCTTTGAGGTGGTGGTTATATGGAGTAATCCAATCATCCAAATTCATCAAGCCATACACTTAAACTGTGCACATCTTATTATATATAATTATGCCTCAATAATGTTGATTAAAGAGCTATCCACTTTTATCAGAGGAATTGAGTCAAAATATATGAAAACCAGTAAACTACCTAATATTTTCTAGTCACAGCATGGTAGGGGTGTTTGAGTATTCAAATTCAAGGCATAAAGTTGCTGGGAAGGGTGGCCCCGGTTTAGTGATGGGACACAAGTTCAGAAATCAATTACACCTGAATTTGAAGAATTTCCAATATTTTATTAAATTCATCCTCTGCTTCTTTTTGCTCAACTGCCACCTTGTTCATATTCCATTCATTCACTCAACAAATTTTTATTGAGTGTCTATAATGCACCAGAAACTATACTAAGCAGCTAAAAGTTCCTTGTTAAATCCCCTGATATACCAATCAGTACAACCACAAAGCTACAGGAATTTAGATGAGTTACAAATTTTATTAAAAAGAGCCTACTTTTTCCAAGAGCTTTTTAAAATTTTTATAATTAAACAATTATTACTGCAAAATTAAGGTAAATCAAACTGTCAAAGACTGAGAACCCAAGCCACTGGAATCCCCAGCTTAAAATCCCTTCTCCTTCATTTGAGACATATTTCCATACTAGACTGGAATCAATGGCCATTGTTGCCTTCTTTTGATTATTCTGTGGGTATCATTGTGTCTGGATTCTCTGAATCTACCCACTAGGGTGTGAACTTCCCTTCATCTTCGCCCCTAGAGAAATTGCTTTATTTTCTCTTCTTGGACACGGAAAATCACATCACTGATTCTATTTCCCTTTTCACTTTGTTTACCAGGAAGCCCGGAGCCAAATGTGTGGACCAATTAGTGCAACTGTGTAGAACTGTTTGGTCTGCACTTCTGCTCTATGGTTACTCCCTGGTCCTGACTTCCTTTTATAATGTGCTATTTCGTTGATTCTCTCATTTTTATTTTTCAGTTATCTCCTAGGCATTATTTCGTTCATATAGCCCATAAACCACATACGGAATTAAGTCAAGTATTAATAAATAAATAAAATCATTAAATCTAAAATTTCTCACAGTTTTCTTGAAAGGACAAGCTCTTCCACTTAGGTTATTTTAAATACCACCTATCAGAGAGTTTCCTAGAATTAGGTATCAGATGTGATTTTTCACCTTCTGTTTGGGCCATCTTGACTTGGCTATCTTGATGCAACCTGAATTTAAATGTACTTAAGCCAAGACACTCGAGACCCTTTTCAGAAGGAGGCGGGACTGAACCAATATGCCTGTTATAAGTCACCCTAGTCCCTTCCCCTCTAACCCTTCCAGCTGAAGGCACCCACCTGACACCCCACTTTTCTCCCCATACCCCTGGGAAAGGATGATGTAACACAAGGAACTCAGGCTTTGGAGCTAGGCAATAAGGGACTGAAGTCCAGTTCAGCCTCTTACAGCTGCATAACTTGGACAAGTTATTGTCTTCTTTGAGCCTTTGCTTCATTACCTAGGAGAAGATAACAAGTGACTCACTTATGGGGTTATTGGGAGGATTAAATGAGAATCCCATGTAATTCACAGAGCATAATGTCTGACACAGAACAACTACCTAATAATTCTTAGTTGAGTGGATGGATGGATGGATGGATGGATGAATGAATGGATGGATGGATGGATGGATGGATGATGGATGCATGGATGGATGGATGGATGGATGGGTGATGGATGGATGGATGAATATAGCATAGTCTGTGCCCCTAGACAGGGCAGTGAGGTGTCTTTTCCTTGTATTTTCTTGCCAGAGTTTGGAGGAGACAATGTTCTCTCTTCTACACCTCCCCTCCGCCTGGCTTAAGGCTGTGACTGAGTGTGTGCATGCATTCTTACATACACACACACACACACACACACACATTCATAGTGTGGCAGTACTACTCTGTTTCCCAGGGGGTGTCTAACTGTTTCAGGGTTGCCATATTTGTCCTCCTGGGGTATGATCAGTCGCAAGTGTACACAACGTTGTGTACACCTCAGGAAAACAGAGGATAGCTGAGAAAGGCATTGTCTCCATCCACATTTTCATTCATTTTTAAACTAAAAATTCCAAGTAGGAGGAAAACAGATGGAAGATCTCGACATTTACCAAAAGTTTATCTTACGGGACTGAAATTTTTCTTTTCTGAGCAACAGTAACAACAACAAAATTCAAATGTAATCTGGAAATTCAGATCATGGATTTCTTTTCTGTCCCCATGTTTCTCCATAGAATGAGGCTGCAATGAGGTGGCGAGGGCTGTGCCACTGGGCAGGCGACAATGTAAAGGCTTCAATCTATTTTATGGGGGTGGTTTGTCCTTGTCCTTCAGTCACGGGAAAGGGGGGAAGTCTGTCAAAGGAGGAAGATTAAAATTTATAAAAAGGCCCAGAAAAAGGGACCTGTTGTTCCTAGAGGAAGAGTCTTCTGATCACCAGTTGGTCCGGAAGCTCTTGCTTCCTGTCCAAAACCATAGTGCTAGGACAAACAGCCACTCCCAGGGCACTGGGACCCGAGATGAAGGAGGCGGACAAGCCTGAAGAGCTGCACCCCTCGGGGGGGGCCAGCACTGGCCATGGAGTCCAATCACCATCAACTGGGGCCTGTTGAGCGTTGCCAAGGCGGTTCACAAAATGAGACTACTGGGGTCTTTGCCTTGTATCCCCAGGGCCGAGCTCTCCCCGGAGGGTTGGAAGGCCTGAAGTTTGCTTCTGGGGCAGGAACAAATGCACTCTTTAGAAAAGAAGCAAGATACTCATCCAGCTAGTGGACAAGGGCCATTCCTGGACATGGGAGAAGTCAGGACATGGCAGATAAAATCTACACACCCAACACAAAGGACAGTCGATAGGAGGAAAAGAAGGAGAAGGAAAGAAAGAAGAGAAAGGGAAAGGAGAGAAGGAGGAGAGAGAGGAGGAGGAGAAATGGGAGAGAGGGAGGAGAAGGAAGTAGAGAGAGCCATCATTTTTCCCTAGGCTACAAGGAAGGATCTGTCTCCCACTTAGCAGTGGAATTCAATCCCCCGATGTGAAAAATGCAAAGAGGAAGAGAGAGATTGGAATCAGACTGATGACAGTTAAAGAGGTAAAATTGAATGGATTTTTACTGTGTAACTAGGTACTGGCCTAAGTCTTTTCTTTGCGTTTCATTTTCAGGACATTCCTCTGAAATGGATACCTTCTTTAGCTCCATTTTAAAGCTAAGGAAGCCAAGTCTCAGAGAAGTCAAGGTCCTTGGGTTGCTTTGCCCACGGCTTTTCGTTTCCTGGGGGAAGGATTTCAGGTTCAAACCAAGAGCGGCCCAACCTCAGAATCTGCACATGTGACCCAAACCTCATAGTGACTTTGACAAGAAAAGCAGCAGTTAAAGACCCCCAACCCAACATCCATATGGGTGAGGGGCTTCCACGAGGGACACTGAAATCACGTTACAGCAGAGGGAGTGGGAGGAAGGCCTGAAGCCAGCAAGGGCCTGCAGAAGAAAAGGAAGATGGTGAAGCATGGGACTAAGAAGGGGGGCCACAGAAGAAGGCCAGAATGAGGACCCAGAGGAAGCTTCTAGGTGCAGTTCACCAGGTCCATTCAGGGAGAGGCTGGATGGAGCTTAACCACGGCAACACTCACATTGTATGTACAGAATGAATCTAGAAGAGTATGGGCCCGAGGTAGCCATTGGGGGGCTTGTTGGGTAAGGAGCAGCAAGGTGACCAAGGAGACCGCAGGTGAGGGAGTGAAGAAGAAAGAGGTGAATGAGATCTAAGATGTAGCCTTGTAGGCCACGACGTTACTTGGATTTTATTCTTAGTGGGATGGGAAGCAACTGGAAGGTTGAGAGCCAAAGGGGAGCCAGAATTGGACTCGCAGGGGTATGTGGGAACTCTTCGTACTTGGTACTCAATCTTTCTGTAACCTAAAACTGCTTTAATAAATAAAGACTATAAAATATCTATCATCTATCTATCTATCTATCTATCTATCTATCTATCTATCGATCTATCCATCCAACTATCCATCCATCCATCCACTCATTTATCTATCTATCTATGCTGTTTATATGCATCATGAGTATTTTACTTAAAAAGAAACAGCATATTTTACTAACTTCTCTGCATCTTGCCTTTCTACTTAACGATATACTTTGGAAATCTACGAGTCAACTGATAAACATATAAGTCATTGTACAAAGAGCTGCACAATACCCCCATTTTATTTAGCATTCATGAACATTTTCTCTTTTCAAGGTTTGTAAGTTTCCATTATGAATATATATAAAGTATCTAATTATTTTGATCTAAAAAAATTGGACTTGGGTTTCATCAAATCTCATTCTTTGTACATGAGGAAAAGGGTCTGTTTCTAAACTAAACTAAAATTCATGATCGCTGCTGCCTTAACCTTCATATTTACATCTTTTCATGTTCCCTTTGGGCTTTTACCCTGGACACACACGTGGGTCACATCCCTGAAGTTATTTGCTTTTTCACTGCCTTGGTGAAACCACGTCCAAGTCGCGCTGGTAAGGAAAGCAGACCCCGGGTGTTCTAAGCAGAAGCAGAATAAAAATAGGACATGTCTTTGCAAAGGGGAAATGGAGCCAGGAACCACATGGGTCTCTAAGAAAGCCCTCTAGGCCTGTGGTTCTGAGGGACACGGAGGGAGGAGGAGGCATTGAGGAGGGAAGTCCACACGAAGCAGGGCACATTCAGCCACATCCAGTCCTGGGAGAAGCCTTTTGTCTCGCTCCTCTCTGTCGCCAGCTCTGCCAGAAGAGCTCGAATGTTTATACAGCTTGGCTGGCAAGCGTGTTGGCAGCAGAGGCCCTTGCTGGGTGGAACGCGAGGCCCTGCTGGGGCCTCTGAGACCAGCTCCAATGAGGCCTTCTCCTGTCTCCCCACCCCTCTTCCCATTCCCAGCTGGATACGGTGGGTCTAGGCCAGCACAGGGCAGGAAAGACCCGGGGAGATCGGCCAAGGTCTCTGGTACCTTGGCCCAAGTGTGTAATTCATTTGCAGTGGGAGCATGGGGTCTGGCATGGTGATCCCCTGGCCCCTGATTTCTCTGGGGATGCATGCTTTTTTAGGCTCTGGTTTTGAGGTCATTCCCCTCTCTTCCACAAAAGGACCAATCTATTTTGTTTCCTAGATTCCGATGAATCTCTATTTTTCAATGCCTTTTCTGTGTCTACTGCTGAGGATTCACTTGGCAGAAAAATCCACCTCCAGCTTTCATGGAGTGGCAAGACGGAGAAAGAATATCAGACTACCCCAAGCGGGAGATGGGTAGCTGAAGGAAGGGGAGCCCACATTGAGCTGGGAGTAGGAATGGGGGACCCTGCCCCTAAATTGCTTTGGATATGACAGAGCACTTACAAAGGAGTCTCCGGAATCAGGGTCATAAGGAGCTCTGCCACTTGCCAGCTGTGTGATCTTCAGAAAGCCATTGCACTTTAATGTGCCTCAGTTTCTTCTTCTGTAAAATGGGTGTAACAGCCGTGCTTCCTTCCTGGGTTGGTTGTGAGTTAAATGCATGTGAAGTGCTTACAGGTGCAATAAAGATGAACTATTATTACTAGAAATATCTTTCCCTTCTCGCAGGGCCTCATGTCCATATTTGGAAAATGAGGCTGTTAAAAGACATGATTTCTAGAGAATCCTTCAGTCGTAAAGTTGTATGATTCTGGGATGTTAATAAGGTTTTCTAATTGATCCCTGGAGATGCCACATCTCCCAAGAGTCTGTTGACTGTTTCTGGCCACTCTTTAGAAACAGCCTCTATTTCTGCCCACACCTAAGGGACATAGCTGTACATTGCTCATCTGATTTATGGGGTCCAGAATGGAAGGTTCCATCATATTTTCACTCACCTTTGAGGTAGCTGCTGATCAAAGGGACCATAGAAAGCCACCCAAGCTCAATTTACTGTCACACTCACAAAGCTTGTGACCTAAAAAGGCAGCAGCTGGGGACGGCTCCCTGAGCGTGTGACCTGTGCAGTCAAACAGGACTCCACACTTATAAGTTCCCTTCACACTTGATGCTCTGCTGTTGCTATCTTGAATTTCTAATATTTTTTGAACAGGGGGCCCCACATTTCATTTTGCACTGGGCACTGCAGGAAGTCGGTCACTCCTGCATGTAGGTGCCCTCCCCAAGATCACCACTGTCTACACTCCTCCAGGTGTGTGTGCACGTGTGTGAGAGTGTGTGTGGTTGGGGAAGGGAAGGATTCTTCGGAATTTTAAGTCGCTACATGTCAAGAGATGCCTCTATTAGCATCTGTTGCAGAAAAGAAGCACCGCTAATTACCGGAGGTCTCCAAACCAGGCCCAGCCCCATCGAGAGGAGAAAGCCAACCCACAGCAGCAGCAGCTGGAGCCCAGGAAGCAGCAAACGAGCTGACTCATGAAACCTCCCAGTCCACACCGTGGGATGGTGATTTTTCTCTGTCGTACTCCAGTACCTCTCCCAGATGATGTATGAATTGTCTTATTTACCTTTTCCCTCCAAACCTTCTCCTTTATTATTTTTGTTAATGTCATGCCAACCCTGAAAAGGTGTTTCCTTTGCAAAAGGGAAAAAAGGGGGGAAAAGGAAAGAAAATAACTCCCCCCAACACCTCACCTCATTCACATAGCAGAGGGAACATATTTGTAAAAATAGTAATATTTGTGTGTATGTATGAGAGAGAGAATTAAAATGACAGTTCTATGAGAGTCTAAAATCTGAATATAAATAGTAATAAATTCAAGTCTTTATTTCAGAAAGACCAGACTACCCAGGAAAGGTTGACCATCTTTATTGAGAATAAAAATATTGCTGCATTTAACGCATCTTAATTTCAAAAGTAACAGGAGACGTAGAATACATTTAGAGCTAGGAGAGAAATGCAAGTATAGCATTACAAAATAAGCATGGGGCCAGCCCCGTGGCGTCATGGCTAAGTTCAGCGCCCCCTGCTTTGGTGGCCCAGGTTCATGGGTTCGGACCCCTGGTGTGGATCTATACCACTTGTCAGCCATGCTGTGGCATCATCCCACATACAAAATAGAGGAAGACTGGCACAAATGTTAGCTCAGGACTAATCTTCCTCAAGCAAAAAAAAAAAACCCACAAAAAAAGAGGATGATTGGCAACAGATGTGAGCTCAGGGTGAATCTTCCTCAGCAAAAAAAAAAATAAATAAGCACATGATGGGGCCACAATGGCTTGGTGCTAGCCCATACTGCTATACATATACCTGCCATTGTCATTCATTGAGTGCTAAGCACTGGGCATTTAGTGGACCACTGAATCTGCAAAACTCCCTACAGAATAGGTGTGTTCCAATTTATAGAGGATAAAGCGAGGCTTAGAGAAGTGCAGTAAACTTGCGCAAGGTCACACAGCTCATGCCAGAGCCAACACTGGAACCCAGATCCATCTAGCCTTGGAGCTCATGTGCATAAGTTCTCAATATCCCCCTTGGCTTGTAAACATGAGCTACTTTGATTAGCTGTGGCAAAAACAATAGTCACAGATCCATGATCGACAAGACCTCTACTCAGTTATAAACTCAACCTCTCAGGGGAGAAAGAAGTCATCTTTCTAACCTGTCACCAAATGCATGAATTTTGACTCCAATATCCCGTATTAGAGATTCTCTTTTGATTATTCCCCATGACAGAGAACTCACTACCTGTTGAGGCAGCCTCTTCCATGATCCCATAGCTCTTTGAATAAGAAGGTCTGTTTTCCTCCACCCTTGAATCCAAGCTTGGAGGCACCAAGAATAAGCAAACCCTCATCCCCAGGACAGGTTCCCCCAGCCTCATGGACTCCTCCCATCTCAAGGTGGAGCCCTTTCGTTCCTTCAGTCATTTCTCCCACAAGCCAGTGTCAAGTCAATTTTCAAACCAGTTCATGGTACCATTCTCTGGCTGAAGAAAATGAAACCTTTCAGCTCTGCACATTTGCACGTGACCTTTGGGGTCTGGGGGTATGTTTCTGGGCCAGCAGGGCAATGGGCTCTGTATTCCACAGAAGGGACGTGATCAGGGCTCTTGAGGTAGAAGACTGGTTGGCTTCTGAATCTGGAGCCATCTCAAGGGATCCTATTGGGGGAGCAATGAGGGCCCCACCTGGATTCCCAGTTCATTATCCAAGCGACCTTTCTCCTGAGAAGGAACGTCTCTCTCCCTGGCAGTGGGGGAACTCTCCAAGGCTCTTGGGAAGGCAAGGGTGTGCCACTTATGAAAGCCGCTTTTAACAGCTCCCAGATCATCCATGTTTGAATGTGAGGAAAATGATGGTAAAATCATCCTAAAGAAGCATGTGCCCGAGTCAGGTTTTTTGTGGCAGAAAAAAAATGTGGGTTTGCTGGTGTCGATTTCATTCTTCCAACTGATGAGGACAAATGGTTGTGTGTTCCTGGGATGGGTCATGGGGAGCCCACGCCTGGCTGCACGGTGCTGAGGCCTCTCCAAACACACTATCCCCCTTTACATGCACTTACCTGGGAGGCAGGGGTTGCAGCCTTCAAGCAGCCAGAGCTGGGGTTGCATGTGCGCGTGTGCCTGTGCAAGCTCACACGCTCACACCAGATCACAGCGGGGCAGAAAAGAGACCAGCCCCCTCCAGCTCCAGCAAGAGCCCCTTGCTCCAGGAATCCACACCAGGACACTAACTATTCAACTCAGCAGCAGCTTAGAGGTAGCATGCAGAAGATGGAATACTTCTACAGGGTCTAGAGCCATACACACGTGATTTTGAATCCTAGTTCCACAACAGACTAGCTATGTGACCAAAGAAATGTCACAAGACCTCGTTGAACATCAAGTTCCCCAACTGGACCACAAGAATAATTAAAGAGTCACCTCACGGGGCTGTCGTGAGGATACCAGATCACATAGGGATGAACTCCTATGCCGTTCCGGGAATGCAGAAGAAGCTCAATTAAACGGAGCTTTCCAGAAGCTACTTTGCAAGTCAGGGCACATATACAGGAGGCAATCAAGAAAAGTGGTTCTGAAATCAAGCAGCTTGGAATACGATTCCTGGCTCTACCTCCAGGAGGTTAAGTTAATTAACCTCCCCTTGCCTCACTTTCCTTATCTGTAGCATGGGACAATAACAGCACCCGTGTCATAAGCTTGCTGTGAGGATTAAATGAAATTGACTAGGGAAAGTGCTTAGCTCAGAACCCGGTGTACAGGACGCACTCACTATATCCTCGTTAATAATACTGCTTTCTCAACACAACTCAGGCTCTTCCCTCCGTGGGGGGCTGCGTTCCGGGCTAAATGTCCTAGATGTTAAAATCCCAGTCTTTCTCAACACTCTTTATCTCCCAGGCAAGAAAAAGCACAATAAATCCTCATCAAATGAAAGAATGGAATCAATAATAAGGACACCTCTCCCCCGCCCCTTACCACAAAAGTGGGACATTTGATATTTGTTCTCAAAGTCTATCCTAACCTTCCTTCCCTTACGTTTTAGTAAGTTTAATCTCTGAACTGTTGAACAGTTGTTTTCAGATAAATCACAGTCGAGCTTTCTGGCCCAATTCGCAGAGCTTTTCACTGCACAGGGAAATAAGCTCTTCCGGCTTGTTGGAGAAAAGCAAATGCGTCCTCATTGTCTATTCATAGTGGTGTCGCCGAGAAGGGACCTCGAACACGCAACTTGTCAGACTTCCCATTACCTATCATTCAAATGTGTAGCGGAATTCTTTTTAACATGGATTGCTAGTCAACTTTGGGTTTCTTTTTTTGGTGAGGGAGTGGTTTGCAGGTATAGTTTCAAGAACACTAGCTTTGTAAAGATGAGCTTGGCTTGCCTAAAAATAATACGAAAGTATTCTCAGCACGGGTGCAAATAAAATGTGTACATATGATTTCAACAGAGGGCACAGTGAATTCCTTGTCAGTTGAGAATTGAAGAGCATATCAGCTGGCTACCCAGGGCTGTGGTTTTTCCAAGCTTTTCCCTGCATGGCACAAGCACTGCCATTTTCTTCCAGCAGAATGATTGAAAATTCAGGCTCAAGTGGCAGAAAATTCTGGGTTTGAAACAGACTTATGGCTCCTCTGGATATTCTCTGTCTACACCTACACACCCCATCTCCATCCTTCTTTACTCAGTTCTATGCCCTGGGAGACTGTCCTATGTGACCTACATCAACCAGGGACTCCATTGGACGCTGGACGCTGGTTGGTTTGGGCCAATGCAGGGCACTGACAGGGGCTGGTATCAGAAGGACCAGAGTATGTTCTGGTGTACAGTCTCTGGGCTCCCCACCGGGAGCAGTAGCTATTTCCCTTGATGTAAACCCCCTCCTTCCCCAGGACTGTCTCTCGGTTCTGACTTGATGGTCCCTTCATTCACCTGCCACCATGACTCTGCTCGAGTGAGCAGGAAAGATGCGTGACATGGGGTCAATGATTTCACCTCTCCAAGCCTCAGCTCCCACCTTTGCAGATGCGGGATGGGAAGAGTGCCCACCTCATCGAGGCCCGAGGATTAGATGAGATGACGCAGGTCAGGCTACGGCCTGGCACAGAGTTCGTGCTCAATAAATGGTAGCCGCTATTTGTTGCCATTGTCATCATCATCTGCTTTGATTTCCAGACTGCTGACCCTCACCCCTCATTGTTTCTGATCATTGTCTGCGATGGCGATTAGTGCCATTCATCGAAATATTCCCAGCTCTCCTTCTCCCAGACACAGGGTAGGACTGCACTTCCTTCCCCCCACCCTTGGGCATGGACACGTGACCTGCCTTGGCCAATGAGATGTGAGTGGATGTTACATACCTCACTTCCGGAAAGAAGCTTTGAGAGTCAGTGTGTGGTGCTCACCTTGCTCTCTTCCCCCACCCGCCGCAGTGATCACGGAGACGTGATTGAGACAGAGCCTCCGTCAGCTGGAAGCCCTGAGTGACAACAAGGAGTAGAGTCCCCCTGCCACCCACATGGATATGTTACTTGAACAAAAATTAAACTGTGTTTGCTGCTGCTCAGCTAAGGCAAGCGAGGCACAGAGAGGCAAAGGTCCTCTAGCTGGTGGCACAAGAGGCTCTGAAACACAGCTCTAGAGAAGTTCTCCCTCATGTTCACCTGACTTGACTCTGAGCTGGAAGCTGGGGACGCACTGCAGCTGGGAACCCACTTAGAGGCATGCCGAAGGAAGCCTGTCGCCCAGGGACAAGCCGTGCTCACCTCATGGCAGAGGAAGAGGCATGCACAGAGGGTGCAGCATCAGGATTTAGCCATTTTGTAGACAAGTGGGAAGAGACCTTTGGGATGTTACTGAATGAATAAATTTCCCCCAACCCTGAAATCTCAAAATGCACCCTGAGCGTCGTCACTTAGTCTGTCCTAGGGATGCTTAGAAGGAACATCAACTTCAGCCCAATTTCTGAGTTCCCATGGCCAAGGGGGAAAAGCACTAGAAGTCATGCTAAGTGACTTACAAATCTTTTTTGTTTAAAATTTCCTTGTAACAAGACAAGGTAGGTATTATTACCCCTGTCCACAGACAGAGCAAGGGGCTCAGAGGGGTTAAATAAATCTGCTAAGGTCAGAAAGCTAGGAAATGAACACAGTAATGATAATTAATATAATACTTTATTTTTGCTGACATTTATCATATGCTTTCTCCGTACCAGGCACTGCAAAGCCCTTCCTATGGATTAGTTCATCCATGCTGTGCTTATGAAATGTGCTTATGAAGATGGCAATTTTATTATCACCATCTGACAGATAAGAAAACTGATTCATGCCCTGGTCTCATTTTCTAAGGTCTTTATGCAGGGTTTCTCAAACTGTGTTCCATGGAGGCCTAGGGGTTCCATGGAATCCACTCAGGGGCAAAGGAGGAAAGATCTAAGGTCACATGGCCAAGTTTTTGTCCCTCTCTTAAACCAAAGCAGCTAAGCCTTCATTTGCTTTATCTGTTGTTGTTTTTTCATAAGATTTTCTTTAACAAAGTTTCCATGGCTAGAAAAAGTTTGAGGACCTCTGAACTAGGGGCTCTCTGAGGAACCATCTGCACTGAATCTTCTAGGATTCTGTGAATGGAATGTCCAGTTTTCTTTCTCTAGGGCCACAAAACACTGCTTTCTTGAGTGTTCATTTCAGCCATGTGGCAGCAGCTGGCACCAGCCAGGTATCTGTCCGCTAGTCTACACTGTAGATTCCAGAGCCAGTAAGGTCTGAGTCAGGTCTTGGCTCCATGGCTCTGGGCCTACCTGGGCCCAATTTCCTCTCTAAGATGAAAATCGTGAAGACCAACCAATTCCACTGGGCTTTGGTCTAGAATCACCAAATAGTACTGACTGGGAAACATCTGGAGACAAAGAGTTGCCTGATAATAAGAGGGCCGTACGTGCTGGTGGCTTCCTCACGCCCTGCCACTGTGTTGTTTCACTTAATCACATATTTTCATAACTTGGGCCATTTTCCCAGAGGCCCCTGGTGGCAGATATATTTTAAACAAGCAAATGAAGTTCAAATAATTGACAACTCTAGCCTCCAAAGTCAAATCCATCCCCAAGACTTGGGGTCCCTTTTCCACTGTGGGCTTTGGGTAGATTGTTTAGTCTTTACCAAGAAAGTCAGGGTCCTGAAGACACACTCACAGCAGTGGGTAAAGGGCAGGGCCTTTGTGCCAGGACGTAGGACTCAGCTTCTATCGGCTGGGAGCTCAATACAATTGTGCGCAGTGTAACGACTTTTCATTCAACGACAGACCGCACATACGACAGTGGTCCCATAGATTTGTACCACAGAGCCTGGGTGTGTAGTAGGCTGTAGCATCTAGGTTTAGGTCAGTACACGCTATGATGTTTGCACAACCACGAAATCACCTAACGACGCATTTCTCAGAATGTATCCTGGTTGTTAAGCGACGCATGATTGTAGCGGCTCCTTTTCTCCAAGGATCAAAAGTCCCCGCTGTGTCCCCCTCAGTGCACGACTGGTCAGTCTCACATATGGAGATGTATTAGCCCTCACTTCATGACAGACACCCTATCATGCTTTATGGACATTCCTTTATTACCTTCTTTCCACAACACTATGATACATCTTACAACAGCTCCCATTTTACTAGTGAAGACAAAGACTTTTAGAGGGGATAAGTCATTTGCCCCAGGCCACATTGCGAGGAAATGAGAGCGGAGATGTCACCAGAGGAATCTGGCTCTGGAGCCTGTGCCCATGACCACCCCAGGCGCTGCTGAGGACATCCTGACCACTCCTTGGGGAACCAATGCAGCGGCTTCCCTTGGAGCTCAGTTGTCTTTCTCTGGGCTTCTCGCTGGTGAGCTCCCAAGGCTGCGCGGGAAGCAGTTAACAACCCAAGCTTTGAACTCAGACAGACACGTCTTGTGTAACCATCACGGGCAGTTCTGAAGCCACCAGAGGCTCTTCTTACTCAACAGACCACATGGGAACAGCAGTGGGTGGGAATACGGGTTCTACAGCCAGCTGGCCTGCATTTGCTCCCAGCACCAACTCCTACCGGCTGCCTGACTTTGGGAAAGTTACCTGGTCTCTCTGTGCCTCAGTTTCCTCATCTGTGAAATGGTGATATTGTACCTTACATAGTAAGGTTATTGTGAGGATCAAATTATTTAATGCACATAAAATACTGAGAACAGTGCCCAGCACATAGTAGGTGCTTTACAAGTCTTAGTATTGTTAACTCTATTACAGACAGGAGGACTATAAGCTCCTCGAGGTGGAAGACCAGTGTATCGCACATCCAGGCACCCCTAGCACCTAGTACATAGTAGATGCTCACTAAGGTCTACTGATATTAATTTATTACTACTACAATTACTAATACTAATAATGTAGTTATATTCTACTTTCCAAAGTTCTTCATGCTTATTACCTTGGTTAATCCTCATAACCTCCCTGTGGCAGGGAGGCAGATCATCTCCTTTGTACACATGAGGCTACAGAGAATCAGAGAGGTTCAGTGACTTTCCCAAGGCCACACAGCACAGACCAGCATACATGGAGCTGTTACCTAGAACTCATGAAACTAGAAACAACAGTGTGATCTCCTCAGGGACATCCAAGGACAGAGGAACCCCCAGGAGATGGGGTCCAAAACATCCCAGGCTCTGAAGACAGGCTGGGCACGCTATTATAACTCACAGAGGGGGCGAGCTCTGCCCATGATAGAGAACATCTGGGGTCTGTGACCTGCTTTGTCTAAACGAGACATCATGGGGAGTCTGCACTCCAAGAGTCCAAGGAGAGCTGTTCCCAAGAGCCCCCGGTTCCCACCTCCAAGCCTCTGTGTGCCAGCTGCTCTCTGGCACCCCTGGAGAGCTGTCATCTCTGAAGCAATGTGCTCTGGACGCCCTGCCTCTCCCTCTCCCTCGCTATTGGCTGCAGTACAAAACCCCACTCCTTATCACTTGTCATCGCTAACTATCCCCTGGCCCTTGGGGACCAGGAGGGCCTGTAACCCGGGCGGCCTGGCAGCAGGCCAAGCCCAGCGATGCTGCTCTCGTGTCCCCAAGTTTCCTGCCTGTGGTTTGCGCTGCTGTAACTGTGCTGGTCTGCACTTCCTGTCCTAACCCTCAGGCCTGTGTGACGCTGCGTTCCAGTCCTCCAGGACACTCTGGGTTCACAGCACAGGTAGCCAGCTGAGTCCTATGACCTGTCACCAGGTGAGAAAAGAAACTAGATCCCCAGGCCCTCGTGACCTTTCCCCCTCCTTGACTCGGCCCTCCTGGCCTGGCTGTATGTCCCCCATCCTGAGAGTGTCCCTCTCCTAATGCACAATCTTCCCCTACTAGAAGCTTCTAGTCTGCGCAGGTGGAGCTGGGCAGGAGGTGACAGTGAAGGGCCATGCGGAGGAGACAAAACTGTGTGGAACAAATACCCAGGGTGTGAGCCAAAGGGACCCCACACATGTTGCAAAGAGCCGGGGTTCTCCTAGGTACCGGCTGTGCACGGTAAACCCTTCGGCAGTCGTCTGCTAACTGTCCTCCTCTTGCCAACCACTCACGCCTTCCAATTCTGTCTCCATCCAGCAGCCAGAATGATCTTACAATACAGTTCGGATCAAATCACATCTGATTTGAGTCCTTCAATGGTCTTCAATCCTTCCGAGAAGGGAAATTAGAGTTCTCATAATGGGCTAAGAGACCCTTCAGTATCCAGCCCCTGCTTCCTGGGCACGTGCATTTCTCTCCTCCACTGAGGCCATGCTGAGCCCCCTCCCATCTCCAGGAGGTGACCCAGGGCCCACTCTGGCACACCCCCCTAATGCCTTCCCCCACTAGCCTCTCCCTCTCTCTCTCAACCTCTCGCCCACAGGGTTCTGAAATCTGGATAAGTACATAGAAATACCTTCTCTTATTTACTGTCTAATAGGTGCCCCCCCCCCAACGGTGGCCAATTTGAGAGAAAAACATTGTTTCTGTTGCTAATAGAATAGAAAAGAGTACTGGCTTTGGAGCCAATCAGATCTGGTTTAAATCCCAGCTCTGTCACTTGGGTGGTCTGGGGCCATGGGTCACCTACCTGCAGGAAGTAGGTGTTGTCCTCGCTGCCATATTTCAGATGAATAAACTGAAGCTCAGACAGTTTAAGTCACTTATCCAAGACTGTTCAGTTAGTAATGTGGAGCCTGGCTCCAGAGAATTCTCTCCTAACCAATATATGATACTTTCTTATAGGAATCAAGAAAACAGTGAACGAAAAGCGAGAGCACACTGAAAATGCTTAGACATTGTCCAGGGACACAAGGAGCACAGATTGTTCAAATGAACCCCGTGTGCTTGAGATCCTGGAGTTCCAAACCCGAGCGGCACAGTGGATACCGTCCCTATTCAGTCTTAGTTAAGAAAGTCACAAAATATCATTGGATCTTAATGGGACCCCGAGGGGGTTAATTACATGGTGGGGAATTGTCTGCGAGCTCAACCACGGTTGGTTTAATAGACGTACCTTCAGAAAAAAGAAATATAGCACGTTGATCTTTAAAAAGGAAAAGTAAAGATCTCCCAAACGCAGATGAGGAAGGGGAAAAGTCCTCGCTCAGCATTTAGACCCACCGTTAATCCTCAGGACACATTTCCTACAGGATCTCTGGGCTCTTCCTGTTGTGGACTCCAGAATCCTAGGGCTCAAGGCTTCCAGCCAGAGCGTTTCCCAACCACTCTTAACAGGAGCCTCCTCCTTCTTAGTCGAAGACTTTTGGGAAACAAAGCAATCCTCCCATCTCTGCAAATGTTCACCATCACCAACACAATCCGTACACCAGCCATGTCTTTCTAGTACAAGAACCTCTAACACGCTCAGGTCTCTAGACTCAGTCATCTCATCCGTAAATGGGGATAACACCACCCATGTCAGTAGGACCACTCATTTCAGATAGTTACTGAATAATTTATTACACGAGCCAATCGTTTTCATGTGCTTTCTATGTGAAAAAGACACATTAATAAATATATCTCTATCTTACAACTTTATGGGATAGGCATTAGTATTATCATCTCCATTTCCCAAGAATAACACTGGGCTCCAGGGAAATAAGGATGAACAAGATGTAGTCACTGCCCCCAAAGACCTCAACTTCTAGTTGGGGAAGCAGCCACAGAAAATGATACTTACAAGGAAATGGAGTCCTGTGAAGAAGGAGGTGTGTTAGCTCAGGGGGCAAAGAATCTGAGATGTGTAGGCTGCCAGATACAGCACCCTGGGGCATATAGCTTCAGAGAGGTTGAGTATCTTGCTCAAGGACACACAGCTACTTAGAGGTAGAGCCTGGACTGAAATCCAGGTGGTTTCAGTCCTGAAACCATGGACCCTCCACTGCGCCAGGGTCATTTGATCTCCTCAACCCCACTCTCAGCTTCTCTGGGGGAGAAGTCACATATCTCTTTTTGTGTGAATCTTCCTACGTGTGCAAGACAGTGCCCCAGTGACTCCATTATATGGAAGAGTAGTGAGCTTACAAACAGAGGCCCATCTTCCCTACACAGAGCTGCTACAGAGCTGCATTTGTAGTTTCACCTTCAGTTGCGTGCGTAAGTGGAACGAATGGGTGCAAAATAAATAAATAACTTATGGGGTTCCATAGACATATATAACTATCCCTGTGCCTGGCACAGAGTGGGTGTGCCGCGGCCGTCTAGACTTTGCCCCTGACTCTTGGGAGTTCACAGCCAAGCCAGGGAGACAAACGCATGCATGAGGCGTGTATCCGAAGGCAAAGCAGAGTGACCGCTGTGAGCAAGGTCTCAGCAAAGTGTTCTGGGAGTCTAGAGAAGCCCGTGATTAAATCAAAGAGGCTTCTTGGACTGGGATCAATTCAACGATGGCTGGCTTGCCCAGGCTCTGGGCAGAAGTCATTTAATATCGCCGAATGTTGTAAGGCTGAATTTGATTAAGACTCTAAATGCTGGGAGCTCCTTGGAGAAAGTTGCTGCACGAGTACCATGCAGTGGGAGAACCCAGAGTAGCGTCTCTCCCCAGGAACATCATGTTTAGAGTTCCAAATTCCACAGAGGAGACACGATGTCTTTGGCCTCAAAATCTTACCCGGCACAGGGAGAAAGACAGAAGGATGGAAAAAGAATTTTGAGGGTTTTTGGAATGATTATAGCATTGACATCATCACAAAAATGCTACTCCTGAGAGATTTCCCTCCTGGCATCTAATTGGTTTTCTTTTCTTCTTGTGCTTCTCCTGATCCCCTGGTCAATATTCTTTGACAGTAGATACTGTCATGATATTAGAGCACAGGGCTTTCTATGTGGCAAAACCAAAGGCGTATCCATTCAATTCAATTAACTGGTCATCTTATAGTCATGGTTGTTCTAACAGGAATCCTCCACCATAGCTAAGGGGAGAACACCCTTCTGCAGCCGCCCCCTAGGGTGGGTAGAGTGAACTCTTCTCCCACTGGGGGCAAGGAGACCACGGAGGACCCTTCTCTGCCCTAGACCAACCTTCAGGACAGGCAACAAGGTTATGCTGAATCTCTAAGTCTGAAAAGAGCTTTGACCTACTTTGCTTATTTCTGTTGTCACAACAATCTTTAAGCATTCGTTCACTCATCCGTTCATTCTATTTACCACTCAACGTCCACTGTCGCCAGACACGTTGCCGAGCGATAAGACTGGATAGGTGAACGAGAGATATAAGCGGCCCAGGGAGTTTAGTGAAGGTTACAGAGGGGTGAACAAAGAATTACAAGGCAAGAAAAGCCAATTTGTGAGACAGAGGTGGGGAGCAGTGAGCACAACAGATGTTAGAAGCCCCACTGTACAGAAGGGGAAACTGAGGCACAGAGAGGTTAAACGACTCACTCATGTCACATATTGTTCGAGAAATGAACCCTTGAACAATGCATATCCTCACCCAGCAAGGCCCCGGGGACTGGCTCAGTCCCTATGAAACGAATTCATTAGAACAGTAACAGCCTAAATTAAATGATTGATTTTTCCACTTTGAGGGGACTTGAAAAGTTTCCTGTGGTTTCTATCTTTTTTCTCTATCCTGGAATAATATCGTTGTGCTGATCCTGTGATCATTAGCATGAAATGACCCTAAGCCATGTGGTTTAAATACACACACACCTACCCCAGAAGTGCTTGGATCGCCCCAGACACACTCAAGCCTAGTCAGGCCTTGGGGGATTTGGGGAGCTTTTGAAGGGATGCCTGGCTCCCCACTGTGCCCATCAGCATCCTCTGTTGCTTCTCCTCTTCTGTAAACCCTCTGATCCCCGTTCAGGTCAGTTTCAATGGGTGAACGGGAAGCCTGGAAAAAGATCTAAACGACTTAACCCTTCTGCAGGGGGAGTTAATTTGCTGCATTAGCTGGAGGCCATGCAATACCTTCTTGCTCGATTTCCTGCTCCACTCTGACCCACCTCTCATAAGGATTACGCCTTCTTCTGTGACTTGACTTTAAGGCCGGTTTCTCAGATAGGGATTTATTTAAGACGGGCAAATGAGACTTATCTAGCCATTAGCCTGTTGCAATTATTCCTGTCTGGTCAGCCAAACGGAGCTCAGCTGGAGATCCCAAAGGTTCAAGCTGGCTATCCAATATTCATTCGGGATTTTGGAATTTCCAGGAACAGCCATAGAACAGGAACATTGTATTTATCATCCGTTCCCCTCTAATTGCACTCGGTTGCGTCACAATTTTGAGTTCGATTACGCGTTTGGTTTTGTTTTGTTTGACTGCTGATTTCCTCGACAGCTAAATGTGGACAGACACTTCTTTGGAGAAACCTTATTTTCCACTGACCAGATATAGAAATCATTCAGTTATCATCCAGCAAAAAAAATAAGTCATTACTTTCTTTCCCCAAATTCTTTATCCCATTGGATACGGGAATTAGATAAGATTAAGTTCTTAGGCAACATCAACTTACGGGGCGGACAGCTTCTGTGCTGTTCCAGGGTGTGAGGACAACATTTCTATCTGCTTAGATAGAAGACAATGTGTTAACACGCACGCAGAGATGGCTGCACGCGGCTTGCTTTAAGTAGAGCAGCATTAGGTTACTTTCGGGTGACAATTTCTAAATGAGAGTAAAACTGTGTAATAAGATTTAAAAAATTGGACCCATTCTTAGTTCACCAGCTCCCCAGCCAGTGACAAAATACGCCATTAGTGGCCACAGCACAATTCTGAAAATATACCTTCCTTACGATTTAACGCTTTTTTTTTTCCCTGTGAGCTAAAAATTACAAAGCCCCGGATTTCATCGCTCTTGCAATCTATTCTTTTCCCCTGACTTCCTGTTTTCATGAAATTTTAATCAGGCACTTAAAATAAATAGCTATGCAGAGCTTCTCTGCCTCCCTCAATACCCAGGATGGATGTTTTGGGTAAAGTGATAGTCCAGAGACCTTGAGAACAGTGAATCCCATTCTGACTTGGCAAGACAACAGAAATTAAAAGATGGCTCTGTCCCCAGGCCATGTACTCAGAGAGGGACACGGTGGTCTCAGAGGACCAGACAAAGACATAGTATGTTGGATCTTTTTTCTTTTCTTTCTTCTTCCAAATATTGACAGCAAGTTGATCAATTAAGAAAGACAAGCAAGATAACTAAATTATTCCAGGGGAGAGAATAAAGGAATACACCATAGTAAATGTTTCAAACCCCTTGAAAGTTGAAAAATTAATCACTAAATTTGGGCTGCTATTTTTGATTGCTAATGGTTTTTGATGATGTATATTTCACTTCCCCTCATTTAAACAAAAAAGATGCCTTGTTTTTTAAACCTGCTAAGATTTTGTTTTCTATTTTTTTCATTTAATGGTTATATCTACAAATGACATTATAGAAAAGTTTAGGATATTTGTCACAAAACCATTATATACAGGAGTAGATGTCTTGTCTAGCAATAACTGCAGGTTTCATGGCAAGTGCTATGGATCAAGAAAGAGGTAAGAAGGCTAGAGAAGGGATATAGATACTAACATTTGTACCCTAGAAGTCAAAGTCCCTAGATGCCTGGAAAGAAGATTCTTGGAGACACATGAGGAAATCACATTCCTTGCCTTAAAACGCCAAGCTTCTGTATGACAGTAGCTACATTGCGTGAAAAGCTCTTAATTCATTAGTAAAAATAAAATGAAATGATGTGGGAGTTAACGTCATTCAACCCCATGGACAACAATCTTCCTCTCTCTTCTGTCTCAGATGTGAATAGATTCATACTAACTGCAGGTTCTGATGAATGGCCACAGATAATTTGCCTGGGCACACACCTCCTTGACTCTGGAGGTCCAGCACCTGGTTTTAAATATTAGAAGACAGGTCCTGATCAGTGGTGTGCTGGCAAATGTTTTACAACTGGTTCTCCCAGACAGAAAAAAAAAAAAAAAAGGAGGAGGGGCTTGATTTGTAGCATTTGCTCATTTCTATAAAGTAAATACTCCCACCATGGTCAATTTCAAGCTACCATGATGTCACCGAATGTAGAGTTGGGAAGGGATGTACAGTGATACCCCACTACAGAGTCCAAAGGATGCAAATCATAACAAGAGCATAGATGATAGTATAACATTGTACAATAATTAGGAAGTGAGGATTTTTGAGTACTTAGTACCTTTTTTAAAATAGAATTATTTGTCAAAACTTTACATGATTTAATCTTTAATACTGGCTGTGTATAACAACTAACTCATAAAATTTCTGAAAATTTAACAATAGGCCCTTGTGAGCCAGCATAAGCCAACTCCAACACACCAGGGCTGCAGGGGGACCTGGCTCCATTCAGTTGGAAATGACTGTGTGTCATTTGTGGTTTAGTAAACTTGCCTGTTTCTAGGGATAGTCCATATTTTTAGATCTGTACTAGAGAGATTCAGTTTGGTCTGAGTCCCCCAAAGCTCCCCCCAAATTATCATTGCCCACAAAATATCAGAGCTGCCTGGTTTCTTTGATATAGAGTTTCATCTGCTTCATTGTCTCCAAATATAGCACTAAGCTGGCCTTCTTACCTTGCTTAAGTGGAATCTAAATGACCTCAAGAAGAGAGGAATCAGCTTCTCAAACAAAAGAAATCATTCAGCTTTGTGGCATCTCAATTTGGAAGATCTTGAAAATATTTCCCTTCCTACTGGCTCAGAGGATAAAATTCCACTAGGGAAAAGAAAGGCGACTGAATATCCACCAAATTCTCTTTCTAATGCCAATATTTGGTGACCTCATGAAACAGGAGATCTGGGGTGCTTTGACTCAGGTGGGGTCCCAGTATTTCATCTCACAATCACAAAGAGCACTTCTCAGAGTAGATTGTGTAGGGACATCTGTAAGAATTCTCACAGCAGTTTGAAAAAGAGAATATTATCAGGCGATTGATTTGGAAGAGATTTCTGAGAAAGGTCTCTTAGTAAGATGGTGCCAGCCACATGTTGGTTCAAAATCAACAGAAAAGAAGCCAACGGTTTCAAAAAGAGAATTTGAGGATTCAGTTCAAATTGTCAGGGGTCTCATATTCCAAGAGTTTTCCTCTACCCCCTTCAGTTCCTGGCCGTGTCCAATTCCAACATGCCAGCACCCTTTGCTCCTTCTTGTGGCAGTCCCAGTAGCAATGGGATGATTTTCTGGAATCCCGTTCATGGAGAAGAAAGCCAAGCTCATGCGGTTGGATGCCTCTAGCTTCTGTGAACCACCCACACTATCAACAGACACTGTCCCAGTGGCCGGGAAATCATCCTGCTCTTGGCAAAAAATCCTGCCACTTGGGTAGGAACTGAGCAAAGTCATCCAAGCCAAGCAAAACTGAGCAAAGCAGGGCTCTCTCTGTACTGAAATCCAGATTCAGCATGAAGGATCTTGGCAGAACTACAGCTGGGCTCAGCCCTGGTTAATGTCACAACCATATCTCAAATAACCCATTCTCTTAATAAAACACACTTTGACTTAAGGCTTTGAGATATCAATTTGAAGAGAGAAAAGAGGCAAGAGGGAAGCCAGTGGAGAACTTCCTGCTCTATTAGTGCTATTATTGAATACATATGCTTATATGCCTTTCTGACAGAATAATCCAAAATTCAGAAAATGAAATTGACCATCTTTGGCTTCTGTATTTACAATCGCTAACTACTCAGGGATTCTCAGAAATGCAGAGATTTCTCAGAGCTGGTTGCCTGCAATAATGCATCTTCCCTTCAGTCCCATCTAGGCGTTTGATGACCCGGTGCAGGATTTCCCTGCGTTTGCATATTTATAGGGTCTCCTCCAGCTCCACTGGACAGAGCTTGGTGCCAACAAAAGGAAATCAAGTTGTCAGGAGTTTCTATTTTCGTTCCTACCTATAGTCTCAAGAAGCCAACCCAAGCTCTTCTCCCAGCTGAGAATAAAACCACCCTAGGACTCAGCTGCTACATCAGCGGCGTCCTGAGGCGGATTGGGAGGCAGGAGGTAAGTGACTGGGACTCCGGGTTCCCGAATAAGAGATTTCAAACTCCATCTGGGCTCTCCTTCGTCAGTTATACCTTCCTCTGGGCCAAAAGCAGAAGGCATTTGACCCTAGTTTCCACCCTTCTCTAAATGGGTGGAAACATAAAGATGAAGACATGAAGAAAAACATCAAGATGAAAATAATAATCACTCAGTCATTCTCTCGATAGCTGGAAAAACACTTATTAACCTTTTGGTCTTTTTGTTTATATGTGTGTTTTGAGCCATACACAAATAATATGTGTCCATTTGTATTTGTGTAAATGTCTGGAAACACACTTCATAAAATTAATGTCGTCCTTAAATACTTTATCCTGATTTTTCATTTAGGAATGCTACTTAGCCATCTTGAGCCTCAGTTTCCCTGTGCACAGAAAAGAAAGAAAGAGAAAGAAGAAAAGAAAAGAAGGAAAGAAAGATTAATTCACTGCTAGGGAAAGTTGGGTGAGGGGTATTCCAGACTCTACATACTATTTTAGCAACTTTCTGTGAGTCTATAATTATTTCAAAATAATTTGTTAAAGGAGCATTAATAATAACAATAACAATAATAATGATAATATCTCAGAGGGAGTTCTGGAAGGGTTCAATGGAATCATATACGTATAAGAGCCTAGCATAGAGCCTGGCAGGTGGCTGACATTTAATAAATGTTGGCTGAATGCTAAGATGGGTGTGTGAACAGTAAGCACTCAATAAATATTATTTTAACTTACTTTCAAACAGGCCTGATGCATATTATGTTCATCAAGTGTCAGGAGAGAATTTTCCTCTCAAAAGAGCTAGAACAATGTAAGATCCCACCAGTAGCCTCAAGGGGGGCCCAAACAAACAGGCTGATATTATTACGCATTTACAGAGCACCCAATCTTGACAGCATCACCAAACATTTCCTTTTAAAGTCCTGGTTATCTTTACATTTCACCTGGCTTGGGAAGGACACGGGGCACATCCCCATTTCTCAGATGGAAACTGTACCACAAAGGTTGGCTGCTTTCTGAGGTCTCACGAGTAGTTCAAATGGGCCAGGGGGTGGACACTCATCTCCAACCATCCAGAGCCTTCTCCATTTGGCCGTGCCATCACATCAGGGCCTTAAAGGGCCCATTTAAAATTCAGAGACCCCAGAGGACATTAAAGAGAAATAGATGTGTATATTGGGAAGCACTTAAACCCCATCTTCTCAAAGAACATTTAAACACTCTTGGAAAATGTATATGGAGTATGCTAAATGAAAAATTAGGATGAAATATTTAAGGACGTTATTAATTTTATAAAATGTGTTTCTAGGCATGTACACAAATATGAATGAACACATATTTATGTATACCTCAAAAAATTGATACAAACAAAAAAACCCAAAATGTTAATAAGGGTTTTTCTAGTTATTGAGAGTATGAGTGAGTGATTGCGATTTTCATCTTTATGTTTTTCTGAATTTCATAAACTTTCTCTGATGTACTAATTTTACAGTAAAATAGATTAAATAATAAATATAAGAAGTAATCAAAGAAATTAATGACTAACTGTGGTGTATTGTCTCCTTTCAAAATTAGTTAGGGCTACCTCTTGGCATAATTAGCGTCCTGAAGATAGTGAAATGGTAGGCCTAGGAAAGGAAGAAATGGGAATTGATTACCTTGAGCCATTTCCCTGTGGCCAGAAAGGATGCAAGAACCAGCCAAATGCCGTGTCTGTTAAGGAGACAGCACCAGGTGTGGACAGGCCCCATGACAGAGAAACCCGGAGGTCTGCCCTAGTCTTGCCCAGCCAGCACTGAGCCATAAGACTTTGGGTAAAGTCACCAGTCCAGATCTATTTTCTTACAATTCCTGCCTCACTCAATGTTTGGAGGGTCAACGGGGTTACAGCATGTACTCTGAACACTCCAGATGAAAAGCAGGTACCAATAGGAGACATTTTAATTCTATTGCTATAGATCTATTATAATCCTACCCTGGCCTGAGTGTTTGGGGTAACCTCCAGGTCTCCCCAGCTGCAAAAAATCAAATAAAAGGCAGTGCAGTTGGGGTGAAACAGCTCCCATCTGCTACTTCCTTTTCCTCTAAAAGGGTTCTGGAAGTCATTTCCTAAGCCAGGGAATCTTCAATTTCTCCTAAGGATGAGAAAATTGGCACAAGTGGGATCTAGGAGGTATGGGTCCTATCCTATTTCTAAGTGCTGTGTGCCCTGAAGAGGGGCTTGGGTGGGCTGGAGCCCAGGTGAATGTCCCAAAGGAAAGTGCCCCAGCACAGGGTGCCAGGTAAAAAACAAAAGTAAATTTGAATTTCAGATACACAATGAACAATTATTAATATAAGCAGGTCCCAATATTCCATGGCACCTACTTATACCAAAAATACATTTGTCACCTATCTGAAATTCAAATTGAACTGGGCGTCTTGTGATTTTATTTGCTAAATTTGGCAAGCCTACCCCAGCAGCACAGAGAGAAGCACCGCAGGCTCCCTGGTCTCTTGCTCGGGTCCTGGAATTCTCCGATCACTTGGATGGGGTGTGGGGCAGAAACAGAGCCTGACTCTGGACTGTGAGCAGGGAGGAGGGTCCCTGACACATGGAAGCCCAACTGTCATTTTCTGCAGTGCCTCCTACAGCAGCATCACCCTGAGCCACTGTGGGATAAGGCTTTTGTGCAAATAAGAGAGTTGAGCCTTGAGAAGCAGCCTGGATCACAGTTTCCCTGAATAAAGGAAAGAAAAGTGAAACAAATGCACAGCAGGAGAGAAGCCTATACATTTCAGGTGTAGTTTATTTCAGCTCAAATCACTAAATCCGATAGATTTTCAACTGCTCAGTAGCCAAATCGAGTGTGTCCTACTCCGGAGAGAAGCCACAAGTTATGTGACCTTTATAAACTCAGACAAGATTTAGCTAGTAAGAAACAGTGGAAATAAAGTATCCTAATCAGATCATTAGAAGAAATGGGGAGGTCTCTTCCTTATGCTCTTTCAGGCTTTTAATAAAAGTCGAATTGTAATTGTATGAGAGCTGGGGACATACTTTCCTCTCCTGAAATAGGCCTCTGTTGGGCGTGATAATAGACAACGTGCATAATAAACTGCTCCTGTGCGCGCGCGCGCGCGCGCGAGCATAGTGCCCGGACCTAGAAGATGGATAAAAATAACACAAAAGAATCACTTAGGGCCTCAGCTGTCTTTGAAGAAGCACATGGATCTTGATCGCCGTCCCCAAGTGGCCAACATATCCATGTGGTCAGTACCAGCTTTGCACAGTTAAAATAAAGAAAACAAATATCCAAATATCCAATATCATCGCTGGGAGCTGGCCTCTGGGTCTTGCCGACATCTGAACTGCTTCACATAACCTCCCGGCTTCTAAAAATAGATATTCTGTGGTACATATAATTTTTATAAGATGACTAACACAGGAATGCCCTTTGGGATAACTCAGTGTCTTCGTTTCTTTCTTTTCTCTCTATATTTATCTTCTCTTCACTGGCCTCTTTGTATGAAAGTTAGACTGTAGCCACGGACCAAGAACATTAGCCAAGAAATTATTTCTCTATTCCTCAAAGGGCTATCATTTTTATCAACAGAAGAGAAGCTTATATTTTTAAAAAGAGGGTAAAGTCATGGCCTTTGACCTGTATTTTGTTTCTCTGTCTCTAAATATCACCTTTCCATACGAAGGAAAGACCAATCATAAGGGGATTCCAGCTATCCGCTGCTTCTCTATTTCATATGCAACTGAATCAAAAATGAAAGGTAAATTTACGGACTTTCAAAAATTCCTTATATTAAAACGTGCTGCTCTAAGCCCCGGTGATAAGGGCCACGTGGTCATTCACAAGCACTGAAATCTTACTCTGAACTTGACTCCTCCTGTCTGAGTTGAGAAAGAGAGAGAAAAAGGAAGAAAAATGGGAAAAGAGTTGGGTGTCTGTTCAGATTGCCTTCAGTGCCCATCTAGCGTCTAACCTGATCTTTCGTCCAGAGGTGAGGATTCCAGAAATGGAACGAGAAGATCTGCTGGAGGAAAAAGTAACAGCGATCCATTCCTCACTTCCTGTCACCTTTATGTCAATACGGCATGCAGCTCCAGTGACCTCTGTACGAACTTCCGGGTGATTAACTCCGCTCATGTGGACGTGGAGAAATGAATTTTCTTATCCAGCAGTGTCCTCCCTTCGGAAATAGCATTCTCCCTCCTCCCTTGTCATCAAAACAATAACTGCTAAAGTCAGTGCACTCAACACGGCCGTGCGGAGATCCCCCTTCACACTCCCTGGATGAGAGCACAGCAGGAAGGGAGTGAGGGCATGTGGAGACAAGAGAGGGCACCGATGGGCCGTGGGAAACTCATGCCCTCAGCTTTCCACACGCCCTCTCAGCTCACCTGGAGTCCTCCCTGCCACCAACCTTACAAGCTAATCTTCTGAGATATCTTTGCCTTCACTTCTATTTTAATTACAACCCCCTGAGGAAAGAGACCAGAATCTACTTGGTAGGTGACCGGCCAAAAGTTGGCTGCCCAGAAGTACAGCCTGGGGACAGACGATAAGATTTATTCTTGACCCCTGAAATTTTGAGTCAGTTTGTTCTACTTTTTCCAATGAAAACAGAATCCAAATGTATTTTTTTATTTTAATAAAGAAAAAAAAAATGTTAGGTGCTGTGCACATTTCTGATTCTCCTTCCTCCTGTGTCTCCCTTTATCTCACCACAGTACCACGTGGTTTTGCTCTTTGAACAAAGGAGTCAGGCCAGCTGGGCATCTGAATTTAAGAGACTGTGTATCACTCTGAAAAAGTGCCAGAAAGCTGCCCTGGAATGCAATGCCACAAAACTAAATGCCCATATCCATGTAGGTTTGGATACATTACATATAATATCCTTTATCCCCCAGATCTGTGATTTACAGAAAACGGCCAATAGCATCCACCTTCAAGAGTAGTGATCAGTCGCCCCCTCCTTTTCAGGGTATTGTCTATAAGGGGCCTAGACCTAGAGGAAAGCAAAGGAAATTTGGAAAGAAACATCCAACATGTGAGCCCAGGTTCTTCCACAGACAGTGTACTAGCCTCTTAATCTCTCCAGGCCTCAATTTTAATCTTCTCATTCATTGGTGATGATGACAATGACAACGACGAAAATACCACCTGCTTTGCAAGCTTGCTCTGAGGAGTAGATGAATTCCTTTTAGGGAACTGCTACTCTTGCTTCAAAATCCTGCTCAAGGATTTTGGCCCTCTCGAGTGAAGCCTTCCTTGACCCCTTATCACAAGGTTGCTTCATTGACATCAGCCAGAAGAGACGACGCTCTGCAGTTCTAACAAACAATCCTCGAACCTCCCCGGCATTAACCAGCAGAGGTTTATTTCTCCTTCACATTAAATTTCATGCAAACTGCAGGGGCGGGTGTAGTGGTTACCTTGCATATCGTACAGTTACTCTGAGACTTTACCTGTTGGCAGTGCCACCGTTTCTGACACTACCTTCTCAACACATGGCTTCCTGGTTGGCCACAGCATTAGACGGGAGCTTGGACAATCCTGCCCTAACTCTTAAATGCTTCCTCCCAGAAATGGCACCAGTCACTTCTCCTCATATTTTATTGGTCACATCAAATTACATGACCATGCCTAACATCAAAAGGTGTGTAGAAATACCCTTAGGTCCAGGAAGGGAAGAAGCACTGGACATGTTAGTGAGCATTAATAATGTTTCTCACACATTTACATATAATATGCATTATTCATGGAGGATTGGAGACAGCATCAACACTCTTTCTTCAGTTCAGCTGTAGCCCTGTGTAAGATCTTAATGGAGATCATGAAGATCATAAATGGAAGCAAGGACAGAATTATGTGTTCATTATCTGCTTATATGCCTCTCTCCCACAGGGGATAGTATTTCCAGAATCAAGAACATGTCCAATTCACCCTAGGTTCTACATGGTAAGTACACAATACATGCTCAATAAAGACTTACAAAATAAATAGATAGATGATTGACAGATAGACAGACAGAAAGAGAGAATAGAGAAATAAGCTATGAGACATCATGATACTAGTGCTAAATTCAACACCATGTAGGGCAGCTCTTGCCAACACTGCCTTGAGTAGGCAATATACTTTTTATAAAACTTTGGCCCAGGCAGGATCTGAAATTTTTGAGCTTGGAATTTGCTGCCAATTTCTGCCAGTCAACAACAGCAGCAACAAAAGGCAGATATTTGATGATGGCATTGGTAGGGAGACCTTCCGTGTGTACTCCGGACTTAGATACACGCAGCAGGCATCTGCATGGATGAGTGCGTGTATGTTTGTGTGGGTGTGGATATGCATGTACTCAAAGGCTCACCATGTCTGCACATCCATAACATCCTGGGAAGACCGTGCTCTCAATTTGCCAAATCAGCACATTTTATTAAATGATAAAGTGGGTCATTTGGTGAATCTATTCTCAGCTCATATCTGCTTTCAGACAGCACAGAGTCACACTCAGACATGCTATTTTAACTTTGGAGTTGCCTGGTTTTCCTCCTTGAGGTTGCACTAGCAGATACCTCCAAATACATATTGATACCTGATAATAACATCATCCTCCTCCTCTAATATTCATTGAATATTTACTGGGCCAGGCATTTTGATAAGTGTTTTATATTCAAAATCATGTTTGCTTCTCACAAGAATTCTAGAAGGAAGGCACTATTGCATGCCCATTTTACAGCTGAGGACATTGGCACCTAGAAAGGTTAAGTAGCATGCCCAAGGCCACACAGCTGTAAATCAGTGGAACCTTCTACAAGCTCAGCCAGTCTGACTCCAAAGCCAGACTCATCATCCTTATGTTCCTGACCAAACCTGACCATAGAAGGATGTCACTCTGCCTTGGATTTTGCTCTATAGCTCTCTGAACCTCATCAGTCTTTTTCAACTAGAAACAGGTTGTTTGCAGCACATAGACTTGAGAGCAGATGTCTCCTAGAAATTCCTCAGATGCCATGAGATTTGCCACCTTGAAATGTCAAAGCAGCAAAATTCAAACCCAGGGGCTCTGGTGCCAGGGAGACAGCTGGCATCATTTTCATCCCACCAGATAAGGTCAGGGGTGGAATGTGAAACCTCTGAATCCAAGAATGACAGTCGCCATTGATTGAGCACCTTCTATATTTCAGGTCCTGAACTCCAGGCTTGCTGTAGGTGTTCAAGGTATCCATCTGATACGGATGCTCTCTTACCCCATTTCACAGATGAATAAACTGAATCTCAGGAAGATAAAACAACTTTGGCCTAGAGTTAATGATCTGAAAAGTCAGAATTGGAGACCTTACCTGTCTGGCTGCAAAGTGTGAATTCTATTCTCTATCCTGCACTGAGAGGAAAAAATAGAAGGCATTACTTTTCCAAAAATAAGACAATTTTGAAAAAGAAGAGTGTGAAAGATGATCACTCTAGCAAATTTATCATAAATATAATAAAAGTTCTGTACAAATAGATCAATGAAGTGAAACACCCTTGAAACAGATTTCTGTGTGTGTGTGTAAAGTTAAAACACAATAAAGGATGCATCAAAACCAGTGGAGAAAGGAAGGCTCTTGACAAATGCTGTTAAAAAAATTGGTTATTTATGAAAAATCAAGTCAGCATCTCATATCAAATTCCAGAATAAATTCTAAATGGACTGAAGATTTTAAAATCAGATATCAAAATCAAGAAAATATGGCTGAAGAGTTAACTGATGTAGATGGGGAAAATATCTCTAAACATAAAAGCAAAGAAAGAATATGTTAAGCTTGAATACAATACTGTACATGTAAAAATATAAATATAATTAGAAGGCAAGAAATAAACATGGAAAATTTTTGCCAAAAATATGACAAAGGATTAATACGCAATATATAAATATAAATGCAATATATAAATAAATATATAAATGTATAAATACAATATATCATATATTATATGTAATATAAAGATATTAAAACAATAAAGTATTGTGCTTCACTATCAAAGAAAGTTCTATGAAATGATCTGATAATGTAGTTACAGTGAAACTGGCTGTCTCCTATAGTGTTTGGGGCAGTATAAACTGGTTCAGTCTTTCTAGAAAGCAATTTTACTCTACCTATCAAATTTTAAAAATCATAGTGTAACAAATAATTCCATTTTCTGACATTTATACTAAAGAAATAATCAGAGATTCCAACAAAGATTCATGTATAAAGATGTTCAGTACAGTGTTATCTATAATAGGAAAAAATGGAAGCAGCTTAAATATCCAATAATAGTTTGATGATTAAATCGTTTTATCAAGGAGTATAATATTCAGCAGACTTTCAAAAATAAATTTTGGACAAAGTTAATTACACATAGCCTAGCACTAAGTGGAAAAACACAGGATGCGTATCTGTGTAAATACCCCATGATCACAATTATATAAACACTAAAACTTGTATGCATAGAAAATTGACTGCAACAACATTCTCCAAGTAATAAAAGTAATTTTTCTCTGGTGAAATTATGAGTGATTTTTTATTTCTTATTCATCTTTTTTTCTAAGTATTAGACTATATTATTTATGTAATAAAAAATTTTTTTTAAGCAAGCACAGCCAGATTATTCTCTCCTGGGGCCCAAAGTTGGGAGATGTTCCAATTGTAGGGTTGTTGCTGCTAAAGGTAGGAATTGAGACTGAAGTTCTAGAGTCACTGCCAAAAGGGGCCCCAAGAGTCCAGTGATGGCCAATGGGCAGGTGGAGCACTAGAGGTTGTTCAAGAATGAGGGGGAATTATCAGACAGGTTAAGTGATAAAGATAAAGTGATAAAGACAACTTGGATGGAACACAGCATCTTCTGTAACCCCTAGAGAGGTCATCTCCAAACAGGTCTGGGTTACAGTTCAAGCATCAGCCTCAGGAGATCTGCTTCCCTGGGGACCCTGGGCTCTGGCCTCACTGGCTACCAGCAGAGTCATGAGAACCAAACAATCCTGACACTAATCCACCAACCACTCAGCCTCACAGTGAAATTAGTTGCGCTGAGTACAAGGGTGTCCACACACCAAAGGACCTGCCGACCACCTAGAGAGAAAACTGACTGGAAGACTGGAGGACCCCCTTGCGAGTTTCCTTCTCCCATCCCCATCGTCACTCCACTCATCTACAACAGATGCTTGTCGCCCCTAGTGAACTCTGCGAGCCGCCGTGGGAAACCTACCACCTTGCTGGGTGTCTGCTTCCCCGTGTGTACCGCGGAGACAGTGGCACAACCTGGTGAAGGTCCAACAAGGTAGATGATGTAGACGTGCTTTTCCACAGCCCAGGCTGGAAACAAACAATTCTGTATTTAACTATGGGCGTCAGGACTTATTTTCTGTTGCTTGTAGGGAAGAGCGGCCATCTTAGAGTTGTTGGGAGAAGTAAAGGAGTCGGTCCATGAAGGAGTTGAGCGGTGTCTGCCACAGGGCATAATCAAGGTGAACTATTACTACTACTAGTACTACTACCAGGATTGATACTAGTATTATTACCACCACTATTACTATGAGCACTACTACTATTAACTACTGTTACTACTACTACTACTTTTAGTACTACATTACCACTATTACTACTGCTGTTGCTGTTCTACTATCATTATTACTACTACTGCTACTGCTACTATTGTTACTCCAAGAAGCTTGCATGCATTTACATCAACCACACATTCCTGAATTGGGGGAAATAATCCTGACTTGAATTATTCTGTCTCATCTCCAAAACATCTCTCACAACTGTCAGACAAGGTACCTGTTGGTGCAGAAAATATTTATGTGCACGGTCCAAATCCTTGTTGAATGAAGCAGTCATGCTGAGACCTGGAGGGAAGTCTTGTCGGGTCCTGGGAGGGACAGGCTCAAGTTTGCAGGGCGGGTGAACAGCAAGGCCAGAATTGGGACAAGGTACTACGAGGGCTCCTGCCATTACTAAGCTACTAGGGTTTTCTGGGATTAAAAAAGAGCTTCAGGTGCTGTCCTCGTGGCATGAGATAGGTTTTGGAATAAGAAGCTGAGCTGGTTCCTCCCAGTTCTCCTGACTCCAGGCACTGTAGCCTGTTGGTGACAATTTCCTCCATCTACTCATGAGAATTCATGCAGCAACTTGACTGTTGAGCGGGACACTGGGCTCCTGCAGGAAAGCCTGTGCATGAACTCTGCTGAAGAGGGACAGCAAATGGGCCCTCGGGGTGCTGAGGAAGCCGAGAGGCCAGGCCAGCGCCACGATGATGCTGATGGCCAGGAACACAAACAGGAAAGCGGATCCCTGGGCCTGTGGGGGCCTCACTAGCTGGGCCTGGTGTCCCCAAAGCCCCCCTGAAGCGTGTTATTTTTGGACCGGGCCACGTGATGAGTAAGTGCCTGTTGGATTAGATAGAGTCAAGGCCAGCTTCCAGACTGATGTCTCCCAAGCAACTTGGGTCAGTGGCTCCAGGGATGAGGTCTATGGCGGATCTCCAAATCAACACCACCCCACCCACCCACAGAGCCCTCCAAGGCCGCGGATAACAAAGGGAGGCAGCAAGTGAAAGAGGGAACTTCTCTTCCTCCCCCTCCCCCTGACTTCCATGCTGCGCACACAGGGGCCGGATCTGCTGCCTGTGGCCAAGCAGGTCGGGGCTGGGTGATCTTGCAAGCGTGGACTTTCTGGGGCCTGTGCTCTGACGGCTCACTGGGTTTCCTGGGTTGGGAGGGATTAGCTTCCTTCCCCTTTGGGACTCACACCTCAACCCCGTAGTAATTCACAGCACTGCCCCTGGCCTTGGTTAAGCCTCAGTGACCATAGCAAGCAGATCGCCATAGACTTCAAGGGAGGAGTTTCAAGGTGGTTGGTAATTTAGATTCTGAGTGGCCTTTATATCATAAACTGGCAGAACCTTTCCTACAAAAGAAAAGAAACTATCCCTTTGTGTGACATATCAATATTGTGTGTGTGTGTGCGCACACGGTTGTGCTTTTCTCTCTCTCCATCTCTCTCTCACAACCATGTAAGCAATAAAGATCAGTAAAATTTTAAGATTTTTTTAAAAAGTAAAACCATGTCATGGTGAATCTTGCGTGACAAAGTTTTCAGGTGCTAACATCATGAACAGTGACAACAGTCATAAAAGCAGACTCTGCCCAGGCTTTTAAAAGGACAAGAGACAAAGATAATCCCTGCCCATACTACCTGACTATCTGTCAGTATTATTCTCCAGTACCTTGTAGACAGGTAAGAGTGGAAATAGAGTGGGTTTTGGAGCTGGAGAAATAGGGTCCAATTCTGGCACTGCATTGTGCAGGTGACATCACCCTGGTCCAGTCGCCTTCTCGATTCTCGCCTTCTCGATTCTCACTTTCCTCATGTATAAAATCAGAATGGTCCCTATGCTGAAGGCCTGATGCTAAGATTACAAGAGTTGTGTACACAAAGTATTTATATCTGACACACAGTGGATGCTCAACAAATATTTGGATGTTCTCAAGATGGCAGCCCCTCCCACTTTTCCATAACTTCCTTCTCCCGCCTTTTCATAACTTCCTGTGGGCAGGAGAGGAAAGCACAGCCACTAAGCAATGCTCCCCTGTCTAAATGTCCCATCCTCTGGGATGTCACGATATGGTATTCCTCAAGTTCGGCCAAGTTTCAATGCTAAGCGTGTAGCTGAGTAATTTCTAGGCCCCCTTCTTGTACCAGCATATGGAGCCACACACCAAGACCTTCCATCACTGAATCTTGGACTAAAAGATGGGGAAAAGTTTGTAAAGATAAATTTTTAAAAGCCAGATAGCAGATAGTAAGATATGGCCAACCATGGAAAAAAACAACAAAAAAAGATTGGATATGGAATAGAAGAGCAAATTCAAAAATAAGAGGAATAACGCTTTAGAGCCATGCTGTTCAATAAAGTAGGCACTGGCTACATGTGGTTATTTAAATTCAAATTAACTAAAATTAGCTAAAATTAAAAATTCAATTCTTCTGTCACACTAGCCTTATTTCAATTGCTCAGTAGTCACATATGCCTGGTGGCTACTGCAATGGACCGCACAGGGATACAACATTTCCATCATCAGAGAGAGTTCTGTTGGACATTGCTGATTTAGAGACTGAGAAATTCTGAGTGACTTCAAAATGTTAGTTTCCTACATGACATTCTATCATTATTTTTTCCTATAAAAAAACTTAAACATCAACAGGCAAAGAAAAATAATAAAATACTGTTCATGTATTAATCAATATTGTACCTTAATGATGCAAATTGATTAATATTACTATATCACTATTAACTAAAAATGGCAAACCTGAAATTATAGAAAGAGGTGCTAATCTGATAATTCCAAGTAGGGTGAGACTGACACTCAAGTATTTTTCATGTCTGGCCACGGCTGAGATGAGCCCCATAAAAATTCAAGGTTGCTCTATACAAGCTCAAAGAATCTTGGGGACCTCTGGCTCCCCCAGAGCAGGACAGTGTCCTCCATCTCTTCCCAAGAGGCCATTTGGCATGCATTTCTGTTGTTTGTTTCCCTTCTTAACTCCTAGAATGTTAAATAGATGGTCTTTGAGTCTTTCCCTCCATGGTTTTAAATTCCATCCTTAAATAGTGTGGGGGGGGAAAAGTAAGCCTGGTAGGAGAAAGAACTACAGAACAGACATTACAAAATATGCCAGAAAATTGGGAGCAATATTGGACTTCAAATGCCAAATCAAACTTGGAGAAGATAGCTATTGGGTTAAAGGTGGGGAATGCAGAACTGGACGAGCTGCAGAATTTACAGGACCTACTTGCAAAATGACAGTGCAGGATCCCTTGTTCAAAAATTATCAAGAATTTCAAGAAGTTGGACACAGCAGTGCACTAAACCAAGTGTGGGGCCCTTCTGAGCATGGAGCCCTGGGTGAGTGCACACAGCACAGGCCCATGAGGCCGACCTTGACGCAAAATTTTAATTTTTCACAAGCTGGAGAAAAAAGTGATTCCAGTAGAAAACAGTGGACAATACAAAGTCCACCAGTAATTTACATATATATACAGACATATACATATATGTGTGCCAATATATATATGTATTGGTACTAATATGATCAAAGGGTTAAGGAGACTGGATAGACCCTAAAACTTGATCTCATTGGGTAAAGGACCAAAAAAGTCCCATCCTTGTGGGCACAGGATTATGACTACCATTATAAGATAATCTGAGACATCTTATTTAAAATGCTTTTGCTCAGTAACACAAATGAAAATCAAAATCAACCAGAGAATTATTTCCTTTTCTCAGAGTGTAATGTCATAGACTTAATGCTAAAACACAATTCCAGACTAAGCTTTCCAATCACATACCATAATTTATATGTTTCTGTATGGAGTGGGGTGACAAGGGATGGGAAAAGAACTAGAAAGTTTTGTCATGTTTGAAAAATTCGGAAAGTAATAAGGTCATTTTTAAGACTCCCAGCAGAGGGATCTATCTTTATGGAAACTTCTAAAAACTTCTAAAACATTCCATTCATGTAAGACCATGGTGGTGTAGAGAGAAGCAACTTCCTTTCCATGAGGACACATTAATGAATTCTTAGACTCATTAGAAGAAGTTGGCCATCAACTCTATCTTTTATATTTCATTTCTGGCCTCAATTAACAATGTCATCCGGTCAAGAGTAAGAGAGGGAATTGGGAGCCGGCCCTGAAGGTAACAACAACACGGCCTGTGTTTACCAAACGGAGTCAATATTGTTGAACACGGGAAGGGGATAAGAGCTTGGTTAGGAACATGCTCTGCTTCAAATCCTGCCTCTAGTCCTTGCCAGCTGTGGGACCTTGGGCAAGTTCTCTTTCTGCCTCAGTTTCCTCCTCCATAAAATGGGGGAAATAAGAGTGTCTGCCTCACATGCACTTATGTGGACTAAAGAGAAAAGGCACATAAAGAATGTAACCCAACAACTGACCAACTATTAACAGTATTGTTGGAAGTCACAATGGGGAGGATGAACTTCTGTGACACCTTTATGATCTGGAAACCAAGGAGGAATCTACATGCAGAGAACATAATTTTCTAAGCCCAGATATTGGGACATATGATTTGACAACTGCAAATTCATTTATGGGGACAATCATGAAGAAAATTTTAATTCACATCTATGTTGGGACATGCAGGACATGTGGCTGGAGATGACATGAGCAACAGTCTAAAGTTTTTCCTTTTTTATTTTTGAGAAGTTCCTTTCTGAAAGAAGGCATATTAAGTACTATGGGTGAAGGCAATGAGTAGAAATAGTGAAGAGAGACCGGGTCACGCAGAAGCATCTTTGATTCACACACACACACACGCATGGCTTGATCTTGAAAAAATACTTAAAAACACCTTTGTGGAAAACTCTTAAATTTAAATTAATTTTAAGGCAAATGAAACACTATATTCTATATATTGCTGTGCAGATGCAAACAATAGCTCCTTCTGGAATTGATAAAACCCAATTCACTGTGGAAGAGTACTGAAGATTCATCAGATCTGCCTTGGATCCCAAGACGTTCAGTTGCTGATGTCCTAAGGGCCAGCGTTATGCAGATGCTTTATATATAAGGCAGCACACAGCCTAAATCCCAGACACCATGTAAAAGTCAGGCTGGTACTGGGTGCGTGTCTACAATTGAACTATTCCCTCCTCTATCTCCTCTACCCCGGTCCAGACTCTCTTTTGGTTTACATATAATTTTGGTTCACAAATTGTATTTGTGTGTGTTATATACACACACACACATATACAATAGCACATATAGTATAAGTATCTGTTTCCTAAATACATTCCTAATACACGGGCTCAGGAAAGACACAAGTTCACAGAAAACTGAAATCAGTCTCTTTAATAAATATATCATGGATTTGATATAGTGGTTGTTTTCTTTTTTAGACTTGATTTATCTGTCACTTTCCTTCCAAATTTGATTTATTGGTCAATTTCTTTTCAAGATTTGATTTATTGGCCAATTTCTCTTCAAGATTTGATTAAAACACATTGCATAAGTCTTTTCAGATCTATTTCTAAATATCATATATATTTCTAAGTATGGATGTTTAAAGTCTTTATTCATAAATGTTCTTGATTGATGCCTGTTTTTTCATTAGTTTTTGGTTTTTTTTTTAACTCCAGGTAGTCATTTATTCTGTAATCAGAATCAGCATAAACAAACCATAAAGTCCAATTGTGTAATGAATTACTCATAGCTCAGATTCAGAGAGAAAAGAAACTTAAGACATAACAAGATTAAAACAGCTTGTGTCGGGGGTACATTGGATGGTGGTTCTTCAGTCTCTGGATTTCTAGAGGCATTATGAAACAGTTCCATAAGAAAGGCTTCTAGCCCGACATCTCCAGTCTGTGGCTACGTGGACGGCCTTGAAGATGGAGAGTCTTGCTTCATTCTGGAAAACATTTTAAGGGACTTACAGTATTCTGTTCCTTTTCCTCTCTCTGGCGCTTCTCTGCAGACTTGCGGAGGAGGCAATGCCTTGGTACCCAGTTCATCGGACGTTGGACTCATGACAAGACATGCGGGGAGGGTGGTCCACAACCTAGAAGGTGGGCTGCAGCGTGGCAGAGTGGGATAGTCTAGAGCTGAGAGCCCAGAGCCTCACATCTGCCTTCCTGACTATGTCCCTTCAACCTCTTTGGGTAAGAACGATGTTCGCGAACTAGTTACCAACGTGTGCCTCTGGGACGGTGAGATTTGGGCTGATTTGATTCATCTTCTACATTAGCAAATATCATTGTTTGGAAAAGAAACATCCTCCCGCCACCCAGACAGACAGTCTTTTAGCCTAGTTTGTTCATCTGTAAAATAAGAATAGTCTCACCTACTTTGGAGGGTGGCTGTCAGGGTTAAATGAGCTAATGCAGGCAAAGTGCTGAGCCCAGGGCTCGGAGATGGTAGCTGCTGTGATCTATTTCAAAGGATGATGATGGTTAACAGCAAGGAACTGAGAGAGTGTCGGATGGGGACAGCATGTAGGGAGCAGCCGTGGTGTGCCCGAGGTGGTGCAAGTGTTTGACGATGCGTAGCTCATTGGGAAGAACAACTCTGTGACGTCGCTACTATAGAGAATCCCCCATATATTGCTGGGTAAACTGAGGCAAGGTCAGTTAGCACTGGCAGGGCTGGACTCCACTCTAGGCTGGGGCTGGACCACTGTGCCGTACAACCTTCCACACTAAAGGAAAGCCACGAGATATTGTCTGTGAAAGTATGTTGGAGCTCTAAGTTACACAACAACCTCACGTCATCAATGTCAAATTCAAGGTGAGGAACTTGTGTGCTTTTAGCAAGGACTGAACTTAATCAATTCTCCACCTGGCCCTTGGCATGGCCAGCGGAGCCCAGCTTCGATTACACTGGCCACCTCCCCAGTGTGGAAACCTCCCTTTCAGGTTGACACTCCTCTGAAAATGATCCCCTTTGGTTCCATTTTGTCTGACTGAAGCCTGACACCGATGTGGGTCATCCTGCAGAATCTGAAAAAGCGCCATAGCAAAAACCTTGGCAGGAAAAGTAAGACAGAGTCATCTCGTCTTAGCAGCTATGATTTCCACTAACTCAGAAGAATAAAGACCCTCTCTGCTATACACTGGATCGATGGATGAAATGCCATTTCCATGACAGCACCTTATAAAGTGATGATTCCATAAATCAAGGAGCACCCCTAAAAACAGCTAGAAGGAAAGCAGCTTCCTAAGTGGTTCCATTTCCAGAGCATAAGCTACAATTAGCTGAGTTCCAACACACAGGCAATCTTTCCAGCACTGGTGGCAGCATAAACAAAAGCCAGAAAAGCTCCTTTCGTCGTGGATGCCCCACCTCCCTCCCTCCGTTCCAGCCACACTATTTTTCCTCACTCACATGCTGCTCCCTCAAACCCTGAAACTCCATGAGGACAGGGCCTGAGAGCTGTGCTGCCCATCACTGTGTCTGCAGAGCCCAGGACTCTGCCTGGTCTTTGATAAGCACACGGGCTCAATGGATGGGGGACCATTAATCAAAGTTAACTTTAATGTTATGACCAAAGAAATGGTGTGTGGGGAGAGAAGGGAGAGAACGAGAGTGATAATGAAGATTTGCAGGGGAGTTAGGAAAGAAGACAGAAGGGGGCGACAGTTCCACCCCTGCATAAAGATTAAGGGGGAAGAGAGAGAGAGAGGGAAAGAGAGATGGACACCAGCTCTCAGCTCCCCATGCTTTCCGGTTGGACTCCTGCTCATCTTTCAACACTGGGTCAGCTGATTAACCATGACTCCCTGCTCTCTGACTCCTCCAATCAGTACACCCCAGGAGATCTCACCCTGAGACAGCTCACCTCACAGCCTGCGAGGATGGACACTCTCGGGGCTACAGCAGCAGCTAGCAGAGCATTTTCATGCCAAAAGTAGACAGGTTAAGTCAGGGGCCACACCCGGCAGATAAGATTACCCTCCTCCTTGTAATGAGGTAGAGCCTAAAACAAACTCCCACCCACACCTTCTCCCCACTGCCCTTGCCAGTCTCACTGCCTGTGATCACTGGGTGTGATTCGCCCAGGTTGGGTACGGGAGGATTTTGTACCCCCTAAGCTGTGGCTAGAGGTAGAGTCTCTCTGTTAGTCTACTGAAGTTTCAGGCGCATGTAAGATTCTTTCTATGTGTAGGTCCCCAACCAAATTATTATAAAGGGAAGAGGAACCCAGAGGACACTGGAGGAGTGGCAGAGATGACCCAAGAAATAACCTCTCCAGACTGAATGTCATGGGGCCACTACAGTCTGTTTCCACCACGGCAGGGGCAATGGTACATCTAGAAGAGCACCATGGCCCCACAGACCGCAGGGCTGAGCACACAAATGTCTACCGTGCACAGGTCTTCTCTAGAACCCACACACTGGGGAGCTACAGAATACCATCAAGGACCTCAACTCAGTCCCCTCCCTTGAGGGATTGCATCCCCACTATTCAAAGAGGGGTCACCCAGCGAAGAGATGGTGTTAGAAGTGCTGGATCTCCAGCGAGGATTCACTCCCTTGTTGCACTCCGACTACGTGCAGCATCAGTGGTCCCTAAGTAGGTTTCTCTTCCTCACCATCAGAATACCAGGCAGCAAAGGGTACCCAATGCATTATTTCCGGTTGTGAAACAGGTTCGCTCACCCTCCTGCTTTCAATACTTTCATCACAGAAGTGCACGCCCTGTGTTGACTTAGGGAAGCAATAAGGACATAACCAAGCTTGGGCAAGCCCACTCCGCCTTCCATGAGAGTCCCAAATCGATCCTGACAATTACACGTGAGAAGAATGTGGACCTTGCTGTCTTTAGGATCTTTTGAAACAGAGGCCACATCCCTCACTTTTCTGCTTGAAACTGCATCCCTGTTTTGCAGCACTGAGCACCATAACCCTCTGTCGTGGGCCACCTGGTGGCCTAGAGCAGGGGTCCCCAAACTATGGTCCCGGGGCCAAATACCCACTGCCTGTTTTTGTACAGCCCAAGAGCTAAGGATGGTTGTCCTATTTTAAATCATTTTTTTTAAATCAAAAGAATAATATTTTGTGACACATTAAAATTATATGAAGATCAAATTCCAGTGTCCAGAAATAAAATTTATTAATGCCACACCCGATCATTTACATACCATCTACGATGCTTCCTCACTCCAGTGGCGGAGCTGAGGAGCTGCCAAAGAGCCAGCTAAAAATTTTTGCTATCTGGCCATTCACAGAAAAATTCTGTCGACTCTTGGTCTTAAGGGCTGGGCCTTGCCCTACCTAATTCAGTCTTCCACTTTCGCCCATCTTTGCTGTTGTCTTTTTCCTCCTTTGAGGTTCTAAGGAAGACATATCTTCAAAATGTCTGTAGGATAAAATGCACACTCCTTAGCTTGGTATAAAGACCTGAGACCTCACTGCCTTAAGACCTACCCGCCCTGTGCAGATGGCTGCACCCGGCCATCAGGACAAAGTGTAATGCTGGCTGATCCCGGGAAAACGTCCTGCTCCCTCATGCTTCTGAGTTTTGCACCTGCTGTTCTCTGGTCTGAAACTCCTCTGGCTGCCTGGAGAATTCTTTATCCTCCCGTAAGACTATGTCAAGTCTTACCTCTTTTGCAACACTTTCTCAACTCCCCCCAAATTTGACCCTCCCTCCTCCTCTCTGGCCCCACCCTATTCTCTGTTAGGGATAGGTCAGCCCTTATCATTTGGCTTCGTTAATCACAGGCCACCTTGCCAGGCAGCTACACCTGTGCTCCCCTCACCTGCAGCCCCCGTTGCTGGGCTGTGAGTTCCATGAGGGCATGTTTTTCCTCTGGTTATGTTCGCAGTGCTGAGCCGCGGGGCTGGTGCACGGTCAGCGCTGGGAAGACGTTGACTGATGAGAGAGCAGAACTGTGGTTCCAGCGCCCCTCCAACCTCAATCTACCAGCTTTCATTCTGCCATACCAGTCAGATTTGGGGGCGATAGCAGGACAATGTGACAAGGGTCCCATACTTCTATAAGGCAAAGTTGAAAGAACATGGGGAGTTTGTATGTGGGCAACTTGAGGTCTGAATTTCCAAACTGTGTGACATTTGAGCCTCAATTTCCCCACCTGCAAAACAGCTTATTAATATCCCCCACCTGGCAGAGTCAGGAGAATGAAGTGAAGTGAGGAAAAAAGTGCCTAGCACATGGTAGGTGCTCAAAAATGCCAGCTGTCACACTGAACCTCTGCCTTGGCAACAGATCTGGTCTCTTTGAGGGAGGCGCCCATTCCTCAAGGCACAGCATCTCCGGGGACTGCCCTGGCTTTCCGCAACTCTCTATAATGTAAGAGAAGCCTGCTTTGCCCAGCAGTTGGCTGAATAGCGTCCAAAGGACCCTGGTCCCTCTGAGCCCCGGGCCCAGAGCTGGAGACCACCTAGATGAGAGGCCAGTGTGAGCCCATCCTGAGGCTCCTGGAACCTTACGCCACCGGCTACAGAAGCCGCCTTTTGGGGGAGGCTCCGGCAGAGAGCGTGGAGTCAGCTGGTGCTCAGAAAGCACCTTTGTCAAAGAGATGCCTCAACGCATTGCCTCTGCTACACAGTCTGCTGTTTTCCACGAGCCTGTAGACCAGTATGGTCAAAGCCAGCCTGGGCAGAAAGCTGCCAGGTGCCAGCCCTGCTCCCTGCAACACCAGCGCCTCAACGGAAGTCCAAGGGGAGGCTGGAAGTCCATCATGTTCTTTTCTCTGCTTTCTTGAAGGGGCGTCTAGGATGGCACACAGGGAAACACTGTGGTTCTAGGGTTACATCACCAGGTGAATAGATCTTCATTTCTTCGCTCTCATCACTGCTTGATAATAACACCCAAGACAACGGTGTAGCTAAAGCACTGTTCAGTTATCATGTGAGGGAACTGTACAGGTTGCAGTAGAAGGTTCCCCTAATGTGACCTCTCAACAACCCCATGAGGTGGGGACCAGGATCTCCAATTTACAGATGAGGAAACTGAGGACCTGGAAAAGGTGAAGTGGCCAAGTACAGTATGTCATATCTGTGTCTGCTGCTGTCTAGAGTCCATCTTCTTAGTTCCTCTGATGCTCACTCATTAGGAGGGTGGAAGAATGTGTACCACACCAAAGATGCCGAGACGGAGGGAAAGACTAGCTCAAGCGAATGGGAAGGCTGCTGAAAAAAGCTGAAAAGGGTCAGAACTGGATTATAGTTCTGGAGGTCTGAATGTCATTTTGGACAGACTATGTGACAAGACGGAGGGCAGAAAGACAACAAGGGTGGATGAGGACGCTTACAAAATATGAGGACCCCTTGTCTCTACCACTGCTCCTCGGGGGGTGGCCCACTGACCCCTCGCATCAGGCTCTCCAGGAATGTTCATTAGAAAGGACAATTCCTGAGCCCAACTCCAGTCCTCAAGACCCAGAATTCTCAAGACGGGCCCCCCAAAAAATGACCTTGGGACGAGCTCCCACAAGTGATACTCCTGTACCTTAAAGCTTGCAAACTGTAATGGACACATCTTGTGTGTTCCCTCGGTTTCTTGGCACCTCGCCTGTTGACATGTCCATCACCTTCTGTTGCTTCCATCCCCCACTCTTTTATGTCCCTGTGCCCTTATCCAGGCGGCCCTGGGATTGCACTTCCCGTTGAAAGCTTAGTGCTTAATACTTGCCTCAGGCCCTGGTTCTTCAGGAACCCGACCTCAGACAAGAACCAATACCCTCTAGACCACAGTCTGAGGGCTCTGAAATGCATTCAATGTCCTTTGATACCTGTTCCCTTCTTAGCTCTGAGCAGTGGTGTGCTGGTCAATGTTTAACAACCAGCTCTCCAGGGAGGAAAAAAAGCCCTGATTTATAGTGTTTGCTGATTTCTGTAGTGGAAATACTCCCACCATGGCTGATTTTTTTTTTTTTTTTTTGTGAGGAAGACCAGCCCTGAGCTAACATCTGTTGCCAATCCTCCTCTTTTTGCTGAGGAAGACTGGCCCTGGGCTAACATCCGTGCCCATCTTCCTCCACTTTATATGGGACGCCGCCACAGCGTGGCTGACATGCAGTGCGTCGGCAGGCGCCCGGGATCCGAACCCGCGAACCCAGGGCTGCCAAGCGCAGACTTAACCGCTGCGCCACCGGGCGGCCCCAGCCACCATGGCTGATTTTAAGCTACCAATGTGATGGCCCTAACTGCAAAGTTGGGAAAAAATGTACATTACCACACCAATATATAGTATTTCTACAAAAAGACACAATATATATATAAACAACCTCAAGGGCATAAATAGTAAAATGGAGTAAAATAATTAGGAACTGGTGATTGTGTTATCACCTTATAATATAATTGTCTTAATATAATGTAATGTAATGTATTTGGTTGCAATTTTATATAACTTAATTTTAAATAACGGCTGTTTAGCAATTGGCTTGCAAAATTCCTGAAAATTTGACAATCAGCTTGTGTGAGCTAGGAGATGCAAGATTACTTCAGCACACCACCGCGTCTAAGCTTATCGTATCAAATGTAGTTTACTACCTCAAAAGTCATACCATGCCATTTTTTTAGGACGTCCTCATCTCCCTTTAGGGAGCCAGTAAATTCCTATACAGTCTTCACCACTTAGCTTAAGCCCCTGCTCAAAGTATTTCCTGAATGTCCACAGCTTTGCCGTGGTTTGGTACAGCATAATGATTTTAGATAGAAAGTTATGTTGGGCTCCCGTTTTCCACGGTCCCTGGCCATTACTGCCTGAACCCACAAGAACAGACTTTCAGAAGGAGATTTTAGGCTGAGGGATCTCATACGAGGGGACCTCAGCCTTAAAGAGGTTGAAGCCTGGGAATTCGTTGGTGATATTTTGTGACCAACTCAACAATATAATAATAGAAATTACGGGGGGAAGGTTGAGTGGGGAGAGTAGATACCTGAGCACCCTTTGAAAATGTCTTTCTGTTATTCTTATTCCAAGCACAACTGGCACCTTCACATATTAGCTATGTGACCTGGGCCAAGTTAGATCATCTCTCTATACCTCAATTTACTCATCTGAAAAATGGGAATAATTAATCATAACCACACCATAGGGTTGTTGTAAGGACTTAACATATGTGAAGAGCTTAGAACCGTGCTCGACACAAGGAAAGTGCTCCACAAGTTGGTGGTTTTCCATTACGGGTTCTCTGCCATCTTTGTACACATACAAACTCTTTCCGGCCAATACTCCATTTCACAGACTTCAGCCAGTGAGATTTTTTTTTTCATTTCAATTCCATTGCTAGTGCCAGCTATATCGATGCTTGGGCTGCTGGGGAAGAGCTAGGAAAGACTTTTCTGCCAAGGTAATTTCCCGAAGTTTCCGTTTTTGGAGGAGAAAATTAGACAATGGCCAAGATCAGCAGTTTGAGGGTGGAAGAGGAGAAAACTAGAGCTTCTCTTTGCCAACGATCTTGTCACAGCATTTTCCAGGCCCCCAGCTGCGGAGGGGGAGTGAAAATGTCCCTGGCTGTGAGCGAGAAGAAACAGGACCACCAGTAGAGTCAACTCAAATGCAGAGCACAAGCGGACTAAGACTGTTTTGATTCCAGGTGCTGGCTGTAGCCTGTAACTTGTACCTGGCCCCACTGTGTACTAGTTATGTGACCTTGGGCATGTCAGAGTCTCTATGACTCAGTTTCCTCATCTGCAAAATAGGGATCATAACAGTGGCCAATTCTTAATGTGTTGCAAAGATTAAGTGGGATGATCTATGTTATGTTTGAACACAGTCATCCTTAAGTAATGCTAATTATTATTACAAACACAGGGGTCACGTGTAACTTCTCATTTATTCAACTAATACATATTAAATGCCTGGTACATGCCGAGTACTCTGTGAGGGGCGAGGATACAGGAGGAGAACCACAGATGCATCCCAGCAAGCTGAGCTGCACGTATGAAGGAGACGTGCAGATGGTACGGAGCCATAAACCTGAGACTCGAAATCTAATGTAGGCAGTAAGAGAAGGCTTCCTGAGGGAAGTGATCTTCAAGCCAAGGCTGATGGGTGCATCAGGGAGGCGGGCAGGGAACGCTCCATGCTGTGATGGCAACAGCTCAGGGAAGCATACCCTCTCATCCGCTCCCACACATCAGCATGTGAAAGTCTGTCCTGGAAACTGACCAGGGCATAGAGCAAGCCAGCCAGAGACCATCCAAGCTAACAAAACTTACAACTGGATCAATTTGGTCTTGTGTTGTTTTGGTCTGTGAGGACCATTTTATTAGCACAATGGTTGTCTTAAAAAGCAGGAAATCAAAGTATGAAAGGGAAATGTGTCCATTTATGCTTGAGCTAGACCACCCTGAAAGACCACATTGGAAAGTTCAAGCTAAAAGGGAAGGACGAAGGAAGGAAGGCAGGAGGGAGGAAGGAATGAAGGTTGGTTCGGGGAACCCACCTCACGGAAATGCCATGGTTTCAAGCTGTGTAGCCTCTCTCTGGTTAACCACGTGGATCGCATCTGTCACTTCAAATGACCATAGTTCAACCCTTTACTTCCTTGGGTCAAAATTAAAAAGTATTATTGGAATTGACTTTATATGATCATTTATTTTCTCACTTAAGAGAAAAGGGAAGAGTAGGGTCAAACTTTTGGGGATCATCTCCATTATACAAAGACACGGAAGCTCCGGGGTAGCTGAGCTCCCGGAAGAAGCACAGGCGAGGATTTTCAGCAAAAGTTGGAATACAGTCCTAGGTCCTGAGGATACACCGTTGAGGCAAATGGACATTCCCCGTCCTCCTAAATCTTACCATCTAGCTGGGCTTCCATTCACCAGTCCAGTGGCTTTCCTGTGGAAAAGAAAACAAAACCACAATCTTCCCTTTGGTTCTAGGGTTTTTAACCTGGTTCTCAGGTTTGTGACAGGGGCTCCCTATCATTAGGAAGCTTTAAACTCTACGAGATGATCACAGGGTAACCTTCACGCTTCCTTTCTCTGAAGTCAGGCGAATTATTCACAGAATTTGTTCATTCTTGGCTGGACACACGCGCTTCTCTTCTGAACCAACAGAAACACCACAAAATCCCCACCCAGGGTGCGTCTCTGCAATCTCGCCTGGTGGCTGTGTGTGAGTTTGGGGGCTGTTGACTCTGATCTAATTGCTGTTTGTGAAACCGCAGGACAACTCGTCAACCACAAGCATCACGCTCGAGGACACTGGCCGTGGTTTGAGTGGGCTTAGTTATTAACCGAGCTTGCACCACCAAGAAGAAAGCCCACAGAGGCCCCTTGATTCCGCTACTGATGGTTTGTGTGTGCTCATAACACTCTCATTAAAATGAACCACTGTTAAAAGCAGATGGTAATTCGTTTTACCACTTGAATCGCCCTGACCATCCACGTGAAGAACCAAAAGGCCCCAGTCATTCTTTCTCCTCAACAACGTGCGTCTCTATGCAAATTCTAAACTCACAACAGCTGGCAAAATTTAGAATAGGTCTTTCAAAGGGGAAGCCTGCAAGTGACAAATTTCAAAAGCCACAGCATCCACCCCGAGCGGCACACACTCCCTACCAGTTGCCCTGCCTTCCGTTGAGGAGTGAAAACTGGAAACAAATATCAGGTGATTGAAAAGCCTGAGCTTCCACTGTTTTATTGACTTGTCACTGCAGATAAATCGACTATAGTTTACTTCAAGAGTAAATGACTAGATGTTCATAAAAAAAAAAAAAGTTGTACATTACCGTCCCTAATTAAGATGTTAAACAGGATTCCATTTTTAAATTGGAGGAGCCAACGGAAATAAAAAACGCTGATGCTGCTGTATTTCACTCCATTTTCTTCCTTCCCTTCTATCAGTTTATGGTTTGGATATCTGATGGGCAGATATGGCAAAGCAGAACACGGGTCCTTGAAAGTGCTCCTACCATATCATGTTTTGGATTTGTTTATTTTGTTTAGTTTTGTTTTACAATTCTCCCTGGTGTCTCTGCCACTAACACTATTCTTCAAAGAAATTTCGTAAGTCACATATTGCTTTGCAGACCCAGCAGCTTAGATCAGAGAAATCAAAAGGATTTGAGATGAGAAGGTAGAGGAGGGAAACCAATGCAAGCCTCCATCTGGGCACTCAAATTAAGTTGAACCAATGTAGTGTTGAAAATAAGAAACAGAAAAAGATAGGCTATGTCTCAAGAATAAAAAATAACCTGAACTATGTTATTTGTTTTTCTCCAAACATGGGTGGCTGTGAGTGATGTCTTGGGAAGAGGGAAAGAAAATATTCTCCAAAGCCAAAGAAAGTGAGAACAATCATCCACACAATTTACAATGAAACTCGATGGGCTGAGAAAAGAGGATGTGGGGTGTCTGGATCCTTGACAAGAGTTGCCCTCAAAGCTAGGAATCCCTAGGATAACTATTTGCCTTCATCAATTCAGAAAATATTTGTTGAGTGTGTGCAGGGGCTGAGCACCAAGTTAGGCACGAAGGAGCCAAGAATGGACACAACAGCATCTCCTGTCTTGACATGAGCCATTTGCCCCCAGGTTCACAACCACTCACCTGCCAGTTTTCAGCTCCTTCTTGTCCTTAGCCTTCCAACATGTTCTTTGTTCTACCAGGAAAATATTTTCCCTTTCCAACCTCATTTTCCTAACTTCTCAAGACCTTCTCATCCTTAAATACTCAACGTAAATATCACATCTCCTAATATCCAGACCAGGTCTGGTCACAGCACTCTGTCCTCAGTCTTTATGACACTTAACACAATTGTAATGAATCCTTTGTTTAAATGCCAGCTATGCCAACGGACTGTGAAGCTGTAGATGGACAGCGACAAGGTTTGTTTTGTTCCTATTTCTATTCCCAGCATCCCACTGCCTCACACAATAGTTTTGTAATAGGTGATGTCTCAGGTGAATGAATAAATGAATGGAAGAAATGAATGAATGACTAAGTGAATGGATTTCCTCACCATGTTCCAGGACCTAAGGGCCAGAGAGACAGTTCTTAGCCTTTGAGACAAGTCCATTTTAAAAGCTTAAAGTTCCATTATCTAACCAAAGCACCCAACAATTTTCTGCATTATCTACATGCCAACTAACACTACAGAGTGTTTCTCAGCCTTGTCCTTAAGCATAGATCTAAGAAGGCAGGTTTCCCAACATTTGCAGACCTGGAGAGTGTCAAGCTCTCTCCAACCCTATTCTTGAGCCTCTCTGCCTTGGAGAAGGCCTTACATTCACCAGGAAGCTGCCATCCATGGTCCTAATCCAGGACTTAGTCCTTAGAAGTACGAGTAGGAGAGGAGGAGGAAGCATCATCCCACTCAGGGAGGGCTCTGCCAGGAGACCTCCATACTCTCCCTTTTGGATCCAGCCCTGTCTCCTGGTCCAGCAAATAGAGTCGGCCCCTCCTTCCTTCTTCAGAACCCTCCCATCCCCATCTCCAGCCAAAATAAAAAGCCAAAAAACCCTTCAGCCTCCTGTTTTAAATTCACAAGTATCTACGTGACAGGAAGTTCTTCATTTGTCCCTTCTCCTGTCCATCCATCCATTTAGCAAATATTTATTAAGTACATGTTAGACTATGTGCAGGGGCCATGCCAGGTGTTTACAGCACACAGACACCTGGAGCTTACTCTCCGGGGGATCCAACATACAGGCTGAAGGCCGCGTCCGTGAGGCACTGGACCTTCCAGATACGAGACAAAGTGAAATCTTAAACTGGTAGTTAGTGGTTTTAAACCAGATAACTTCCAAACTCTAGAGCTAGCGTATTGTCCAGTGATGCAGTACTGGCTTCATGTGGCTACCCAGCCCTGAAATGTGGCAGGTATGTCTGAGCAATTTTTAATTGTATTTGATTCTAACTACTTTTAAATTTAAAAACTGAAATACTGAAGTAAACATTTTCTTCTGTTAAGCACACCTTTGTTGTTTAGGTCACACTTTATTTCCCCCTAACCATTGAACATTTAGCATCTGAATTGAGATACGCATCGAATTTCGGAGACTTGGCACAAAAAAGAAGATTGTAAAATATCTCATTAATAGATTTTTATGTTGATCACGTGTTGCCATAATAATATCTTGATGGATTGGATTTTAAATAATATTAAAATTCATTTTACCTATTTCTTTCTCTGTTTTTAAATGTGGCTGCTAGAAAATTTTAAATGTGGCTCACATTATATTTCTATTGGACAGCAATGCTCTAGGCGTTTTAATAAATAAATAGCTAGCAAAAACAACACACACATAAAATGGATTTGACGCTTGGACGATCTCAAGGGGGTGTCATATCTGATTCCATATCTGATTCTGGCAATTCTGGTCTGGAAGGAGGAAGCATTTTGCTCCCTATAAAGTTTCTCACTTTCAGAGTGTCATCCAGACTCCTCAGAGCAGTCACTTGCGATCATTTTGGGATGCTGGGAAAGGCAGCCCCAAACCGTTAGCTTGGATTTGAAGCTTCTTCTTAATCTAGTTCCCAATTCTGTGTATTTCAAAGGCAGGAAGAGAGAACCTTCCAAGTGGGATGCATCTCAGTTGGAGCAAACGCTGCTTTCAACAGATTCCTCCCCCGTTGCCACTGCCACCCCCTCAGGCCTCCTGAGACCTCCCACTAAGAGGCTTTCACTGTATAATTAAATGCGAAGTCCTGCGGGGCAGCCTCTTTCCTCTCCACCTTTGCAAGGCTTTGTTTTGTTGGAGAGAAGGTGGAAAGAGTATTTCTTGGTCCTAGGAAGCATGCCTGCCTTGAGGGAACACTTCTTTCTTGGATCTGTTGCCTAGAAAGTTCGCTTTCTGGTTGTAGAGGAAGAGGAAGGAGGAATTTGGGGGAGGGAAAGTGAGGAACGAGTCCACAGCTGAATGAGGTCAATGGTGTCATCATGGACCCTGAGACAGGTGAGGGGACGTAGCTATGAACCTGTCACGCAGCCTCATTTAAAAATAATATATCTGTGAGTCTAACAACTTCCCTGCTGGAGTGAGACTTCAACTTATCGGCGTTCTGAAGGAACCGGGAGTACTGGGAGAGGGGTCGGAGGGGCCGGGGCTGCCCAGATCAGGGGTGAGGTGCCACACTGCAGGGTCTCTAACCTCTCTGCTACCCAGCCCAGCAAGTTGAAGCTCCGCTGGGGAGGGAGCTGATGGCTGTTCACGGGGGAAGAGACCATTGAAGCCTCCTGCCAACCAAACATGTACGGAGGGTTGATCCTGGCCTGGCACCCTGCTCGTGGTGCACCCTGGCCACCTAACCCTCTGCCCACACCATCGTGTGGGTCCCATTATCCCCATTTCCCAGAGGAGGGAACTGAGGTCAAAGAGTGACGTACAGGGAGCCAGCCTGGTGGTGTAGCAGTTAAGTTTACGCACTCCACCTCAGTAGCCCGGGGTTCGCAGGTTTGGATCCCGGGTGCACACCTACGCACCACTTATCAAGCCATGCTGTGGCGGCATCCCATATAAAGTAAAGGAAGATGGGCACAGATGTTAGCCCAGGGCCAATCTTCCTGAGCAAAAAAATAAAAGGAGGATTGGCTAATCCTCCTCAGCAAAAAAAATAAAAAGAAACAAATTAATTTAAAAAGGAAAATGCCAATGATATTCCCAACCTAGCTTCATCCATTTGTTTCTTTTTATGTGCTTCCCATCCTGGTACAGGTCAGGTTGGAGGAGGGCTCTGTGAAGCCAGATCTTCAGAAGGCAAAGCGTTGCCCCACCCCCTGCACCTGTGCTGGGGGCAAGTCAACCTCCCAACAGCCCTGGGCGTGGGGGGTGGGAGGAGGAGAGGCCCCACCGAATTGATGAGGAAGCCAGATTTGCTGGGGTCGCACAGCTAGTAAGCCACAAGGCAGAGCTGCACATGGGCCTGTCTGACTCCAACAGCGCTGTTCCTAGCCACACGCTCTCCCGGCCTCCTGTGCAAGCCACAGCTCCTGCTTCCAGCAGCCTTTCCTGGGAACCAGCAAGCTTGCTCTGACGTGCTCAGTCAAACGGAGTTAAGAACATTGCTATTCAGCCAGAGATTACCGCAGCTCACAGAGAGCACCATTCTAAATGGACAATAAGATCTTGAAGGGCTGGGACAAGGTCTTCATGGATGTCCCCACCATCCCCTCCATGAATAACATGGTATTTAGTATTCCCAGTAAATAAATCCCATCTACAGGTCAACAGGCCTTCCTGTGTCCGGGCAGGTGTGTGCAAAGTGCCTTCTCATTCACAGAAATGAAATCTTCTAGCTGCCAGCCAGTGTCTCTGTGAGCCTTCTGCTTATTTTTATAAGGCTCTAAAGGTGAATTTTCTCCTGTGTCGGAGAGCTGGAAGTTAAGCTTAACGTACAAACCTTTATTTTCCAAAGAGGCAGGTTGGCCTTCCTCTATCGACAGACTCCAGCGCTTAGATTTATTACAGAATGGTAATCGGGCAAAAGAATAAATACACTGCATCTTTAATTCATTAATCACCTCAGAAAGCAAAATGAACTACAGTAACGAGGACAATGTGTTTTCGAATGCTGGGGGTGGGGGAGAAGGGAGTCGGTTTCTCAATAAAATCCAGTTGCTAAAATCCATTTTGCGCGCAGATTAGAGAAAGGACATTTTACCTCTGAGGCTGTCATTCAGATGGGAGCAGGAGGCTGTCTGCAAAGGAGGTTTGGCCAGGTGACTGTGGATGGCCCTGGTCGTCCCTGGTGTCTTCTGCCCGCTTCCCGTTGTAACTCACAGGCCGGTTAAAAAACCACGTGTTGGAGTCAAACAGACTTGGGTTCAAGTTCCTGCTCCATCTGGAAAGTGGGGAGGGCTGGGGGGCAGCCTAAGTCACTTATTGCCTTGAGATCTGTCTACCCATGGGATGTGAGTCCCAGAAATGTTTCGTCTTCTCAACATTTCACATCATCAAATTCTCATTAAAACAGACCTGTACTAAGGCTGGAAATGTGTAAGGAAAAATTAAACATCAGGTTTTCTGACCGGCCACATGCAGTTGGGCACTTTGGAAGCATCATGTGACTTGGGAGTCTTGGGTCTGGCCTGGAATGCTAAGAGGTTGCCCTATTCCTGATGCTGTTCCTAAATCAACACAACCTGGAAACTAGAAATTAGCTGACTTCTCACGTATATAACGGACCCACAAAGTAAGAAGTGGTGTCAGCATCTTCGACTCCTCAAGAGAGAATCAAGGTCTGTGTAAGGATATATCGGAAAACCATACTAATAGATGATGTTTGAGCACTTCTAGGGACTTTACATAGATTATCTCCTTTAATCTTCACAACTACCCTTCAGGGGTTTGGTCCTATTACTGTGTCCATTTTACAGATGAGAAAACAGGTCCACAGAGGTCAGTCCTCAGCTAAGTTTACATCTCTAAGTGACTCAGCTGAGAGGTTAAGAACTACTAGAGTTTATTGAGCACTTCTCGCCTACGGTGCTTGATCTATAGGATCTCATTTATTCCTAGGAACAATCTAGAAAAACAAGTATAACTATTCCCACTTCATACATGAAGCCAAAAGAAGCTCAAAGACTTTAAACCGGCATGTTTCAATCTCAACACATTTGACATTTTGACCTGGAGAATGCTTTTCTGTGAGGCCTGCCCTGTGCCCTGTAGAGTGTTTAGCAGCATCCCTGCCCTCCACTCGTTAGATGCCAGTAGCACCCAGTCCCCAAGTCATGACAACCAAAAATGTTTCCAGATGTTGCAATACCATCGCCAGTTAAGACCCACTGTTTTAAACAAATGGCTGAGGTCACGCAGCGAGAACTGCAGAGCTGGGGATGGGACCCCAGTCTACCTAACTCCTCCATTAGATTATTTTCCAAATGCTGCTTCAGTTACCTTAGGGCAGTGGTTCTTAAACAAGGCCCCACTTGAGAACCCGGGAACTAGTTAGAAATGCCAGTTCTCAGGCCCCACCCCAGACTGCCAGAATCAGAAGTTCTGGGGATGGAGGCTAGCCATCAGAGTTTTAACAAGTCCTTCGGGTGATTCTGATGCTCACGGAAGGTTGACACCCAGTGCCTCACAGCAGCGTGTCTTAGCCTTGGCTGCACACGACAGTCACCTGGAGACCTTCGAGAAAAATACTGATGCTGGGGTACCACCTCAGGATTTTGATTTAATTGATCCTGGCTGGGGCTTAGGCACTGGGATTTTGGAAGCTTTCCAGATGATTCTCATGCGTAGCTGAGGTTGACAACCACCGACCTCAAACGAGCTGACCCGGTTCTCAGGGAGGCACCGGTCAAAGTCCAAGCGTTAAAACTAAAAACCATTGAGGTTGGTCCCATGACCCGCCAGCCTGAATCTTGGACAAAAGCAGCAAGAACCACGTAGTGGTTCCCTTTGCTCTCAGCCTCAAACCTCAGCTCCTCTCCTTGTTCCTTTTCTGGATTCCTCTTCCATCAATTTACCTAAATTTGTAAACTTTTGGAAGCTATTTAGTTGGACTCGGCACCAGCTCAAAAGGTTAAGGCAGTCACTAAAATTGGCAGGTTAATGCTTTGCATTAAGTCGGACACACGTGCAAGGTAGGGGAATCTTGCTGCAGGTGGAAATGGAATTTAACTTTTCTTTTAACGATACCTAAGCATCCTCTAAGGTCCTGCCTAATCTATCCATCCCTCCAGCCATCACCTTCCATAATTGTCCTGCTATTCTTAGCCCTGGCAAGCTGATCTCCCCACATCCTTTGTAAAGTCCAAAGCCATTCCCTTATTAACCTGGTCATGTCCTCCCCCATCCTGTTCCCCATGGCCTGGAACATTCTACCACTTTCTCCTATATGCCAAGAACCTCTCCATCCCCTACAACCTTCTTTGATGCCTCCAGCCCACGATGACCTCCCCTTCTCTGCTTCCTTTGTGCTCACCTCAGAACAGCAATGTTAGCCATGCATTGGATACACTTGACACCGCTCTGCTCAATTTCCATTTTTCCATCCGGACATCTCAAGCAGTGGTGTGCTGCTAAATGTTCAACAACCAGCTGCCTGGTGGGTGGGGGCATGGAAGGAAAAGGGCTCCGATTTTACGGCACTTGCATTCTGTGCCATAAATATTCCCACCGTGGCCGATTTCAGGCTACCGGTGTCAAATCCCTGAATGTGGAATTGAGAAGAGATGCACACAACCAGCTCCTGGGAGCCCGTGGGAGCGGGCCCTAGCACACCACTGCTAGTCAATCCAGCAAACATCTATCGGGAGGATGTTCTCTGTGTGTTCCTGTGCTAAATGCTGAGCACAAGCAGTAAAAGGCACCAGTCCTGGACCACAGTCTAATGTGGTATAAAGGGAAAAACTGCCTTTCAGAGTGACATGTCACAGGCAGAGAGAAGGTAAAAGGAAGCTAAAAAGGAGGGAGCGGTCAACTTTTGCCAACTAGACTAGGGGATCCCCTTGAATCCTGAGAAAAAAGATCCTCAACGTTTTTGAGCCAAAGGAGACACAGTTATTGCTGGTCACTTCTGCTGCCCCCAGAGTGACGACAGCCGCCCGCTGGCACTGCACTTGTAGATGCTGCCTGGGCTTGCTCATTTGATCGGTATAAGAATTCCATGAGGCTGGTTCTGTCATGCCCGAAGGGAATGTCAATAGAAGGGAAGTGACTTTCCCAAAGTCACAAAGCTAGAAAGGTCTGACATTGACATCTGTGCCGTCTGCCCCACCCTGAGCAATCTCTAAGTGTTTCCCCTGAGGGAAAGTGGTCCTTTGCCAAATCAAAGACTCTGAACTGGCATTCCCTTAGAGAACCATTCCCCAAAGATATTCAAAGTGGGTTGTAGAGAGTCTGGAGTCCTGGGGGCAGGGGAGGGGGAGAAGGACCAAGAACTTGGAAGACCAGCTCTATCCTCAGCAACTTCTCATTTCTCTTTTACACAGTGATCCCACATAAACTTTCATTTTAAAAATGGTGCCTCTGCTGAAACAAAACAAAATACAATGACTTTGAAAACCTCTGATTTGTGCCAAATCCTTAAATTTATGGAGGTGGTAACTGAAGTCCGGGGAGCTTCTAGCAGTCACTCCACCACTCCATATTTCTTCCTAACTTGTTACAGTGGTGTCATACTATGGGAATAAAAGAACTCTGAGGACATTTTTAGAAAATGCACCCACGACCAATTACCTCCCCCTGAAATGGAGAACACCTACGGCAAAATTTTAAGCACAACAGTCACCACTGCCTCTGGACCAAAGCAGTGGGTTCGAATGTCCCTATTCTGTCCTCTTCTGGGTTCCTGCAGGACGAGTCTGTAGGATTTCCAGGCTTGGCCTAGACAACTTGCCTCGACACCCAGTCAAATCCAGTTTCACCTTGGAAACGCTCCACCGCATGTTGGAAATGCTTTTTAACCCCATTGGACAAAATCTGTTTTACACAATTTCTCTGCAGGCAGCTTTGCCCCTGCAACAAGTTCAAAGAGCTAGCGCTGTGAAATCTACTGCTCTCCTCCCCTCCGCGACTCACTCCGCATTTTCCTCTTCCTGGGAGAAGACTGGAACCGCACTGCTGTATTTTAAAATGTAACTCACAAATTAAAAACTGAAAGAAGAAACACATTTTTCTGTCAATGGCTTAAGGGGATTCCACCTCTAAGCTGCTGCTAAAGCTCCCTGAGTCTTTTTTACATTTGTAGCATTTTGGAGCAATTTGCTGGAGTCAAAGAAAGCAGTGAAATTTCCACAACCGACTTCAAAGCCCCCAAATCCTGTATCAGTGGAGGGGAGCCTGGTAGCAACACCAGAGGGGACGGTTTTCAAAGAGGTGTGTGTAGGAACGTGCGAGGCATTTCTGCCCTGCGTCTGCGACTGATGTTAATGGCAGACACGTAACCAAATCCCCATGTAGTTCTTTGAAAAATGCCCCTCCTTCTCTTCCCCCCAACACTTTTGGCTGTGACAATGCATATGATACAGAAAAGGGCTGGAAAGAGGAACCGCTGCCACAGCTCAATGAACAGTACCAGCCTTAACGCAATTAACACACATGAGTCTTTTATCTGGTGGGGAGCACGGAGCAAATTCAGATTGATTGAGAGGAGGGCTACACCTGGATGGTTTCAGATTTGTAAAAACGAATTTTCGGCAGAAGTGGCTTCAGAGAAGGGAAACGTGCAAACAGCCGGGGCACCAACCACCTAGTTCAGTTACCTCTTTGGTTCTTTGTCTTCTGTTCTAGGCCCTCTTTGGCCTGGCCTACCCATGTCTTCTCAATCTGACCCCTGTGTACCCATCTTGGTCCATGTCCTGGGCAATCCTTCCTCCCCAACTCACACATGTAAACACACAGTTTATTCCAGCTACACCCAAACTGCTGTATTGAATTAAGATCCCCAAGCACAAAATGTGTACAAAGGGGTGTTTGGTCTGTGAATATTCTGTGCTATATGATAAAAATTAGCCCCCTGAGAGGGTGCCCAATTTACAGGTTCACACTAGCATATGAGACTGCCCATTGCCCTGCATTTCGGCCAAAAGAGAATATTATCATTCTTATTATTTGGTTATGAGCAAGGATGAACATGGTTTCATAAGGTTATTGGTCATGCGTATTTACTTTTCCTAAAATCTGTCCATTCTTCTCTGCCCATTTTCCTATCAGGTTGTTTATCTTCTTTCTTACGGATTTATAAGTTTTTCATATTAAGGAAACTGGGTCTTTGACTATCTCATGGGTTGCAAATTTTCCCACATTGTTGTTTGTCTTTTGATTTTGGTTATGGCGTTCTTATTATGTGTAGGTTTTAGATGCATATGTAGCCAAATTTATCGATCCTTTCTGCACAGCACCTGGGTTTTAGGTCAGGCTAAGAAGATCTTCTATATCCCAAGTTAACAAAAATAATCTAGTTTCCTTTTGTACTTTCATAGCTTTTGCTTTTGCAATATGGTGTTCACAAAATGCCTACCCTTCTCCCATTCACCTCACAAACCCCATATCTTCTGGAAAGCTTTCATCCAACAGGACCAGCATTTTTTTAACTGTCTGTTTGCATCAATAATAAATCTTGAGAGTTAGAACTGTGTCCTCTTTGTTTCTGAATCCTCCAGCACTAAATCCATATTCTAGTATACAGCAGGTACATAATAATTGTTCATTGAATGGAATCTTAAAATAACGCATAATAACTTTGACACCAAACCAGCCAGAGGAAAGGGGTCTATTTTCCAATAACTCTTCAAAAGAGGACATTAAGGAATAGGTCTGGTGCAGACTATATTTAACAAGCTGCCAAGAAGGGAAACTTAGCCCACAAAAGTGTCAAGAAAATGTCAGGATGTGGGTCTTTGAACAGCTGGGAGAGGATTAAGAGAGCAACCTTTAAATTTGACAGATGGTAAAGATGTCACCTTCGTCCTTTAAGAAATTTTTATTAGGCTCTCATTACCTGTTTGTTTGGGTACCTAATTGCTTATTCTGGTACACCCAGACACTTTCCAGAAAGGATCCGAGATATGGATGCTATGTGCTGCTCACTGGTACAGGGCTGTGCTGGACACAGAAATAAATGAGGCGTGAACTCCACGCTCACCGAGCTTAGAGCCCGAGAGGAGATGAGAAATTTAAAAGGTAATTGTCTTACAAGGTAGAGTGAAGAGTGCCTTCAGAGCGGGCCATTTTTGCGGGGTTTGATGCTATGCTTTAGTGAAGGATCAATGTGTGTGACAGCGCGTGATCAAACATCTTGGTTAATGCCAGCCAGCACCATGTCCCTCGGTCCTGTTTCCACTATAACCCCAATCACACACTAAATAAGTGCCTGGTGGCCATGATGACAAATAACATAAATATCTCAGTGGAATCTGCAAAAGTTTGCGCAAATAATGTGACACACATCTACCCTTGCAACTCAATAACTAAATGCATTATTCTCTTTTCTATGCAGATTTTTTTTTAAAAAAACACCATAGCACATTTGAAATGAGTCATTCTGCTCGCTCAAAATCCTCACGATCTCCCTTGGTTCACATGCTAGCCTGTGATGAACTAGTCACTTAGCTGACTGTGTAGGCTCACAAAAGGCCTCTGATTCTAACTTAATTGACCCATTTCCCAAAAGAGAAAGCTGAAACTCAGCAGGGTCATCCGCGATGTGGCCTGCCCGGGACACAGAGTGGCTCAGTGGCCAAGGCAGGTCTACAATTGAGGCTTCTGGACACCAACTCCAATTCACTTTCCCTGGGTGCCTTATCCGACTGCCTTAGCCCTCCTTATAAAGAATAGAGCTGATGTTACTAGAAGACTGGGAAAGCTGGGTGAAGCAGGAAAAACACAAAGAAACTAGCCATCTTTTTAAAATTTTAAACTGGACCTGAAAAATGCTGAGTTGGAAGACATAACAATAAAATATGAGAAATTCAACAGTGGTTTCTTCACTTGCTGCGTTTCCATAGATAACTGAGTCCCTGAATTATTCTACTAGGAGTTGTCAATCCTAGTTGTGCATTAAAATCACTGGGAACTGTTTAAAAAAAATACTGATGCCTGAGCCCCACCAGCCCCTAGGGGTTCTGGTTTTATTGGTCTGGGGCAGGGCATCAATGTTTTTAAAAGCCCCCCAGGTGCATCCAAGGTTGACATCTCAGCCTCTAGGTTCAGAGACCTGTTCCTGTCCTAATTCTACTCATGCCCAAAGGGGTGTATATGAGTCTCGGGTACCAGTTTCCCTCACCCATGTTGAGAACTGCCCATCTCCCAAACTCTGCCCAATTCCATTCTCAGAAAATCCCATTAGGCAGGCAGCTGGCCATGAGGGCCCACCCTTAGCCACTGCTGATTGGACGAGAGATTGATGCCCGACCAGGGCGGACCAATCAACTATCTTTTCTGAGAACTGGAACTTAGAATCTCTAACCAATCTCTGCTGTGATGTTTAGGGTGGGACCAGTGGTGAGAGTAGGAACCATGTGTACTCCAAAGCAGAGTGGGCCTGCGGGCCTTCTGTAGGGAGAATGCAAGAGATGTGCAAAAAGAGAGAAGGGAGGGAAGAGGGACAGAGAGAATGATCCTCCATCCTCTACTCTGCTCCCCGCCCCAGCTTGTACTTCATGCCCTTAATATACACTTGCATCCTTATAATGAAGGAACAGAAACCTGAAGGCAGAGTTTTTATGTCCAAAAATCCCTGACAAGATTCTAGGAAGTTAACATTTTCCTTACAGGACCTCTCATTTCCTTGGAAGGCTCATCCAATTTCAAATGGCCAGGCCGAATTTGACAGTAATCCTGGGTTTTCTATTGGAGCAGAGGATCCCAAACTGGGTTCCTGAAACCCCATAGGGAACCCATGAAGGCAGTAATGGCACCGTGAGCCATTCCTATCATTGTACAGACCTATGTGATAACCCCCATGATAAGGTTTTCTATGCTTTTGACTGAATATACATAATGGAATTATACCACTTCTCTTGCTGATCAGAAACCCTACAGCTGTTATAGAAGGCTCTGATTAATTTTAAAAAATTCACAGAATCACAAACGAATCTTTCAGAATACGAGTTTCAAGGGGGGGATTAGTAAAGGGGTCCTTTAGTACAAAGTGAAATAGTCAGACTTCAATACTTTGACAACCATTTTTCAAAACTGCCCTATGTAATGTTAATTCCATGAGATGGTTGATAAGAACACAGTTTCCATGTTCAAATAAATTTCGAAGATATTGTATGCCATCCCTGCTAGTTTTTTCCCCAAAAGGGTCACAATACATATTAGCATATAAAGTTTCTGAGATGGACTATAGGAAAATTAAATTAACTCTGTCTAATCCATAATTTCCTTCAATTATTTGACCACAGAACTTCCCAAGCACACCTTTTTAAATTTTTTTTCCAGGGGCAGTGGTATTTTTTTCAGAGGATTGCAGATAATAGTTATAAACTACTGTTCTAGGTTTTTCTCAGCTTTCCAATTTTGACACATTTTACAGCATAGGGGAAGAACTCCAATATCATAATCACAAAGTGATTCTAAAACAAACCAAGGCTTGCACAAGGTGTCAAGGTCAAAGTCTTATTCTATGTAATACTTATCAGGGCCAAGCATGGCGGGCTGTTTACTCCAGGCCAGGTGCTTTACATACATTATCGTATTTAATCCTTTGCACAAGCCTTTGAGGGACCATCCCTATTTCACAGATGCAGAAACTGTGTATTCTTTTTTCATGTTACTAGAGATTTTGCTGACAACTTTTTATTAAATGGCGTTTTCAATGGAGTGATTTAACACTGATTTATCTTCACTATCCAGCAATTTCCTGAGTGTCAATTGTGCACCTGGCACTTTACACATTAGAGAGTATTAAGGAAAAGTACCATCTATTATTTTTTAAATGCTCTTGAAATGACAATCTTTATCTTTGAGCAGGGAAAGGCTGCTCTGTTCCCTACCAAAATCAAAACCACAGAATCATTTATTTGAGCTGGAGGGGTCCTTGAGGTCAAGACCCTGAGAAGTACTAGCTCTGATCCTCTAGACACTAGGCAGATTATAACATATTTTCTTCTAGGCCTCACTCAGCAACAGATGACCAGGAGGAGAGGACAATTGAACTCCTACTGTATGTGCTAAGGTGAAATACTGGGCTTTTTAACTGGAAAGGAAGGAAGGAATAAACCGACTAGGGGAGGAGTGGCATGGTGTCTATCTAGAAATAGCTGCATGAATGTGGTGTAAGGCCAAATTATATCTTATTTGCTTTGTGCCTGTATAAAGGGGATTAAAATATCTGCCCCTCTAGTTGTTGTAAGGATCAAAGATGGCATAGGTCCTGGCTCCCCGGAGACACTCAATCGATGGTAGCTGTCGTCATCAATGCTTATGAGGTTTTGGATGACCTCCAAAGGGCAGGGCTGGGTGCGACATCATTGCCTTCAACTCCATGGAAGTTTCCTCTAACTCCCGACAAACTGGGACAGCCCCAAGTGACCAGAAGAAATGATGAATATCAGCTCTCGTTAAATATAAAAAAAATCTGATTCTCAATCGTCTCTATAACTGTAGAGTTGGAGGGGAACAAAAAGTCATCAGCTTGAAGTCTAAGTTGTTCCTGAAATCCCTGAGAAGTGGGATATGAAAATAAAATCTGTGCACGTTTGATTAAGATACATACGTGTTTTAGTAACTAATATGTATCTATAGTGAAAATGTTGTGATTAAATATGATGGTTCAAAGCTCAAGAAAATAAATGTTCAAAATCCTAAACTTTGGATGTCCACGTATATTTAAGAACTCATGCGTGGGCCCCTTTTTCTACATTTTCCTCTTCATTTTGGTGATCCTTGCAGAAACTGAGCTCCAGATAACCTTTGATGCAGTCTCCCCAATACTCTTGACATGGGTTACCTGTGCTGGCATTCTTGTTTCAAATTTATACCTCTGGTATCTTTGTAAAAATATTTTCCAATTTCAGAAAATAAAACCCTGTTAATAAGCAAACAGCAAGCAGAATATCTGCTTTGAAAAAAATCATATTTCAATGAATGTGATAATCTGGCATCCATTTAAAATGATCACTTGTTTTACCCACATGCATAAGTGTCATTCCTTTATTAAATATTTTATTGTATACCTATTAGGTACAATGTTTATTGTGTTTTTAATTTATAGGATACATTCATTTTTATGTTATTTTACTTTATTGGAATGTTTTAGGGTCGTTTGTTTAGGTTTGTACTAGGGAACCACGGATTTTGCCCCAGTGACCCACACCAAGCTCTCCTGAGTAGCAACAAATCCCAAGACTAAATGCCCAGGACTTGGGTAAATGCTGATATTCATATTGATACCTATGATCAATTTCATCTCCACTTTCACACGAAGTATCATTTTTCAAATGTAAAGATTTTATTGTGTAGTACCCTGTTTCTAGATAGAATTCTATAGCCCTACTCATTTCTCATAATAACAGCTTAATATTTAAAGTTAGAAAGACAGACAAGGAAATCTATAATGAGAAAACTTTGGGACTCCCTGAGTAAATAACTCATCTTCAATTTAACATATATGAAACAGGGTTTGACACACAAAACCTTTCAAAAAGCTTATACTTCCAGGTTCAAATCTAATGGTCCTGAGAAATAGATGACTAATTTTTGTCTGATATTAATCAGAAATTATTTTTTTCTTTAAAAGTTAATTAAAAACACCAGATGGAACAAATATTTCAGGCGACCAGCAGCAAAATGGGAAAATACCATGTGTTTGGAGTTTTAGTGCCCTCTGAGTACAGAAATTTATTTGCAGCAAGCAGAAAATAGACAGCAAGCATAAAAATACAGCAGAGTCCCCCTAGTAAAATTATTTATCAAGCTAACAAGGGAGGGACCCTTCTAGTAACAACAAGCCAGCAAGGAAAAGACATGGCTTTATATTTTACCTTTGGGTTAGCAGGCCAGTAAAAATGCCAACTGACAAGCACTTCACATAAACATTTCTTTCTAAATGAGCTTCCTTGTTAGAAGGAAAGAAAAAAAAAGTCTTCTAGCTAAGGAGCACTATAGCTCACAGACAGAGAATTCTAGCACGTATACACTGACTCTTTAGTGAAGAAATAATATAACTGAAAAAATAAGTTCATGTGAATTACGAATGGAGTTTAAAAAACAAATTAGAAATTCATTAAAGAAAATGCATTTACATTCTCAGCAGGGTATCCTCATCCTTGGATATTTACAGAAAGTCACAGTTTTGTAAGATGCTTTATCAAGGCAAGCATTAAGAGTCTCCAGAAAAAATATATACATATATATTTGTATACACAGATATATATGTACTGGCATTGCCTCTACTGTGTAAGCCTCATTGCTATATTTTTTCAAATATTTATTTTATGAGCAAAACCCCAAAGTCAGATTTTACAGTTTAGTTTAACAATACCAAACTTTGATTATAAATTACAAGTCACTTTACTTCAGATTGCAATAGCAAAAAAAAAAAAAAAGAAGAAGAAGAAAGGAAGAAATCCTCGAGTCGAAACCACGTAGTGGCTTGATTCCAATTAAATTTTAAAGAAAGAGTAAAAAGATGCATTCTCAGAATCACTGCGTCCTAAATCGCTCTGTAAAGAACTCCGGAGGAATTTACAATGAAATCACGCACTGGGAGCTCATCTTTCGTAAAGTGAAAATCTGATCGGTTGACCGTGGCAAACATGGGAAGGTGCCTTTTTTTTCACTGTGGAAGGAAGTGATGCTGGAGAGGATGGGGAATCTGAATGACACTGGAAACTGTTGAGTAAAGACGACAGAACACCTTGCAGGAACCGCACATCCCCATCTCCCGCCCCACATCCCCACCAATGCCTTAAAAAATAAAAGTTTCTCAGCAACAGGGATGGAAAGTTTTTCATGACTAATATCAGCTGGCTCAAGTAAAATAGAAAGAAAAAAATAAAAACGAATCCTTCCTTACTTTTTTTTTTACTCTCGGGAACAGAGCAACTTCCACCACGCGGCTGTAAAAGCCGAGCTCTGGCTGGACAAGTGAAACCTCCCGCTCGCTCAGGCAGGAACGAAGCTGCACCCTGTACTTTTCTTCTGGGGTCAAGGCCCAACCCTCCAACTCGTATCCTTCCAGCTCAGTGTGGGAGCTGGGAGTATTATTTTGCCCGAAAATCTATAGGGAGGGTTTACAGCACGAGTCACGTGCTACTTCGCGACCGCTGACCTCTTCGCCTTTAGACTTAGGGTCTTGTCGGGATGAGACTAAGTAAGCACAGATCAGAACAGATAGGTGGCATTCTAAATAACGAAGTTCCCCAACTTCCCATGGAGACTAGAGTGTTTAAAACGCATCATATTTTTACCAGTAATTTTATCACCAACAACTAAGCTGGGGAAGACTTTGAAGGCAGCAGTTATGCCAGTTCGGATCGCTGGCTCCACTAGATCAATATAAGACCGTGCATGTGGAAAGGCGATGAGTCCAGGAAGAAAACAAGATGCTGATGGGCCCTGAATGCATAGTGAGTGTCCAGAAAGCTGCTGGAGAGGAGGGCAGCTGAGAGCCCTCGGCGTGGGCAGCAAAGCAAATCCTGTCCTCATCACAAACTCTCACTCCTTCCCTGTTGGGGGCACCCCGGCTCACACTGCTAAACGCGCCTGTTAAAGCTTGTGCTAGCCCACGCGCTCGGTACTTTCACTCTACCATGCAACGGTGAGAAGGTGCTTCCGGGCTTTCAAAGGAGAAAAAGAGGAGGAGAAAAATAAAAAGTCTGGGAAAACCCAACAACAAATAAACAAAACAGCCTTTGAGCATCAGGGAACTGCAAGTATGTGCTATCCACTGGAGCAAAGAATGAGAAAGCAATTGTAGCTTGGGTCAAAAAGGTCAACATAAGTGAAGGAATTTCTGATCACTCTTGGCTGCCTTCACTGCTGAAAGGAGAGAGATGCTGTGCATCCTTTCCAGCAGATTTGCATGGCCTTCTAAAATGCAATGCGTGATTCCAAACACTGTTAAACGTATCATATGCACCTTAAGATTTTTTGAAAGGATTCTAATCACTCTATTCAAGAGAGAGAGGAGGGAAATAAGAAAGAAAAATATAAAAAGTAAACAAAATTTTATTCTCCTATTCGAAATTTTCAGCCCAGTAAAAGACCCCCAAGTCAGCTTTTTCTCCCCATTTCCTGAATTTCAGGAAAGAACCTCATTTTAAAATATAAACAAGCTGGAAGCACACCATAGCAGTATAGACTCAAGCCCTTTAATTAACTACCACCGGTAACAAAAGCTCTCCGTTTTGATTAACTCTGGGGCAGGAGGAGTCAGCCTTGGCGTCAGAATCCTTTTAAATAATTGCAAACGCCCTGACTCAACTCTGCTGCTGGCAGGAGCCAGGAAAGAAGAAAAGAAACTTTGTCTGTAGAACCCAATTTAACTGAAGCGTGACCTCGGGGTCAATTTCAGATCAGTTCAATTCTCACCTGACAGCCTACCTGCTAGCAAATGAACTTACTGTGCTTTTCAATAGACTGAAATGACTAAAAGGAAATCGTCACTAGCTGCATGCAAATAACACATTATTCGATGATGCTTACTGAGGAAAACAGCAAAAACAAAACCCAACCAGTGTTCTCCCTTCCTCTCTTCTGTCATTCTCACCTCACTGGTGATTAAGCTGTAAGATGCACCCCTGGATTGTTAATTAGGTGTTCATACCTTCCAGTGGCGTTTACCTGAGGTCATTGCTCCAAGGCTGTGTTGTCCCTGCTGACAATATCTGTAATCCCCACAGCTGGTCTGATCTTCCCATTCCACACCTACAACCGCTTCCCCCTCCCCCCATTCGGTATTAGTTCCTGTCTGAAATTATATAAGTGCTAATAGCTTTATTATATTTTCTGTAGATTCTGGAACGAGAGGCAGAGAGGCACACTGAGTTTTCCCACTGGCTTATCCTTGTCCCAGCATTTTCCAAAAGGAGACCAAACAAAAAGAAAAAGAAAAAAGCAAAACCAACCCTTCGGCTTAGCTCGTTTATTGCTGATAATTTCATTAGGTGCCAGCAAAAGCAAAAAATGCAGACACTAAACAACAACTTGACAGTAATTTTTGGACTGAGGAGAAGAAAGACTCAGCAAGCGGCAGGTGAAGAAGTTTCAGCATTGGCATCTGTGAACGGCCGCAGTCAATCTGAGATTTTGGCAGGTGACTGAATGTGTGCTTTTAGAACGAAAGCTCTTTCCAGAAGCATCATTTTGTTTTAAGTAATGAGGGCTGTACTTTTGCAAAAATTCCTTCTTCCTTTTTTTTCCCCCCAAATGCATAATGTTTCTTTAAGTCAGCTTCTTCAATAGTATCCTAGAGTTGACTGACAATAATATGAGTTCATACAGCATCACTAGGCTGGTTACTCAGTACCTGCTCTGCTATAATTAATTGATTGAATCAGCTCAGTAGTGGGCCATGCCCACAGAAAGGAAAACATTAGGCAGTCTTGTATGGAAAGGGGGTGCGGTGGTGATTAGGCGGGAGCATAATCTAAATAAACAAGCAAAAACTACAAACCATTAGGTAAGTCCCAGTAATAAAACACTTTAGACGGAATTATTTCCCCTTATTTTCTCAGTGCCAAAAATACATTGATGTAATTTGCTCAAGACGTACTCATGGAACTTGTGATGGACTGGTCCACACTCCAAATCTGCATGCAAGACAGCATTCTGCTCCTTGCTGTCTTGGGGGATGGGGGATTTACTCTAAAATCCGAGTGTTTAGAAGCCCCAAGGGGCCTGCAGTGAAGACAGAGTCAAGACCAGCCACTGTTCTCACCCGGACTTTTCAAACGGAGGCACCAAGAAATCACAACTTACAGTCTGTGTTTTCATATGCCCTTTGCATGAGGACACCTGATTCACCATTTCTGTTAAGATATTTTGATGGACTCTGCAAGGGAAACATGGTTACGACATCTTGAATTTTATGTTTGAATTAAATGGCTGTGCTAAGGTGCCCACATCGACCACACTGGGCTTTGGGAAGCCACACTTGCATTTTATTTCTGAATGATTATGAGCAACCTGGAGGACAACTTATACAAAATAGAAACAGGATTTCTCAGTACTTTTACTGTGTTTTTTGTTTTTACCCCAGTTCATAAAATAATAAAGCCTTCCTTACATCTGTTTGAATTCACATTGGCATAGGTACAGTCAGGATAAAACAAGTCCACTCAGCTAATTGTAAGACTAGAAAAAAAATAGATGGGTACTTGGAACCCGGGAAGTGCTGTTTATACAAGTTCCATCAGCTTCTCCCATAGGTGACAGGAAAGCTACAAAGGGGCCTGTCCCCTCCGTATGCATCCCACCTGCCCTGCCCCGAGGCAGCTCTGTAAGGCTTGGTTGCATCCGGATGGGTCTTAGCCAATGTCAGGAACATCTGAAATGGGCAGAGCATAGACATGAGCAGGCTAAGGTCCATCACCACCTTCCGAATTAGTGTTTCAGCACATAAGATAAAAGAACACTTTTTGAAGGCCTACGTTCAACTTTGGCACAAACCATGGGTAATCGTGTGGTCTCCTTCTGACAATTCAAGCTAAGAGACAGACTGTAAGGTGAATTCCAAAATCACCCTTGGTATTGGGGTCAAGCAACATCATCACTTGTTTCCAAGGCAACAATGCTAACATCGCACCTTACCCAGGGATGCTACCACGGGAAAAACTACAACAAATAGCAGCATGCAATTGTTGTCTCACTTCATGTTAGAAGACCTTTCTTCAGAAGGCACAACGTTGATAAGTCATGCATTTTGGTAGGTTTGTGTATGTTAAGTTGTAACGCGCGCTAATGGAAAATCTTAGGATCAAGGGATGCTACAGAAATGGGGAATTCAATCTTTTTTCACTACTGCTTAGGATGAATATTTTGTAATATGCCCAAGTACCATAATATAATCTAGACTGTGTTTCTGAGAATAAAGGAAAGATAATTAAATGGCTCCCCAAATGGCTTGTGATTTAATTTTCATACACTAGCCTAGAAAATTGCCAGAAATAAGGCATGAAGCTGTACAGAGTTGAAATCAGCAAGAGAGCAGAAAGCTAGTGGTTCCCCACTTTTTGGCTTCCGCTACTGAAATCCCTTAACCAAAGCGACTTTCGGAAAAATAAACGAAGTAACTCTTCGAAGAGTATCAAGTATTGAACTTTTCATATATCAGCTTATAATATTTAATATCACAGAGTAACTTGGAGGAATTGTCCTTCTCCTCCCCAGATTCCCCATCTGGCCAAATGCCTTTCTCTTCCTTACTCTCATCTGTCAATCATGTTCACAGCTGAAATTTGATTTCTCTCCCACCAGTAACCTTATATGAAATACTACCAGGGGGGTCAGGACCAGTGTGAACCTTGCCTTAAAAGTTCATTAACTCTTTGCTCAAAATGGATGGTTTCAATGTAACAAAGCCTGCCAGTGGACCTAGGTCTTCATATTTACTAGATGGCTTTCAAATTGCAATTATAAAGACAAGGATAAAAGAAGAAAGGAATAAAGTGTTGGTACTGCATGCACACACGTGGACACACAAATTAATCCCAAAGGTATACGCTGAGTTAAAATCAATGGATGAGAACTATTAAAGAAAATGCTAATTTTGTGTAAGGCTAGGAAAGAAATCATGTTAAATATTCACAGTCCGGTTATTCAAAGACTCTCATAATAGCAGCATGCAGAAGTAAGTAATCAGATACTATTTTTGAATAGTGGGAAAAAGTGAAGTTTTGTTTCCCAACACTCTCAATTCACTGGATCCTTAAAGTGTCTCCTTTGCAAAGAGTAGCAATTTAACAGTGTGACTTTTGCACCCCCTCCTCCGTTTCTCTAGAAACCAAAAGCTGTATTTCATGCAAATTTCTCAGCAAGCAAAATTTTAATAAAAAAAATCAAACCTCGTTCCATTAGCCAATAAGAGATAACAAGAATACACAACACGATGACACTAAATAATTATTGGTGTAAGAGTGTTGGTTTAGCTCTCTGAAACAAGAGCATTCATAATTAAATTCACACTGGGGTACTTGTAATTGAAAATCCATTTAAATAGCTTAATTTCATTTTTTTTTTTTTTTTAGTAGATGAAAATCAGATTTCTGCCTCCCACCAGTCTCCTCCCCTCTCTTCTGCCTGCAATTGAAGTGGGGAGTGGCTCCAAAGTCACATTTGGACGCGGAAGGGGGGACACACTGTGCTTTGAAATTACACTAAATTTTCCAAATGTGAGTATGGAGTGAATTATAAGAGGCTGTAAATTTGGAATGTTTATGAGGCCCAGGTAAAGCTGGCCAAGGCCCATGGATGCTAGTTGTACAGATTCACCCAAACTGTCTGACATTCAAGTAGAAGGACTAGCTCTATGAGTGTCAACAGACTTATGCTGGTTAAGGCTAAAGATCTGAGATTTACTCAGATTGGATTCGTTCCTGTACACCGTACCGATGTAATGAAATAAATGCAGAAACACATGCATGCTGCTCTCACATATACTGCATATACCTCCTTTTCAGCTCCTGTGTCACTATTTATGTTAACACCGGAAACCCAAATACTAAAACTACTAAAGCAGGAGCTTTTCAGACCTAAAGAATTATCAGCATTACTTGCTCGCTTGCTTTTCCCCCTCATGGAAAACTCACTAACACAAGCACATGCAAATTAGAAATCAAGATGTACCTCTTTGACTTCAGGCAACAGGATTTTTCACATCACTGATGTAGAGGATTCCCTTGGGTACCTGATTTAGTAAATATATTAAAATAAACAAAGGGTAATTAATGACCACGAAGAGGGTTTCAAAGAAGTATGTTAAAGGCTGCCTAACTATCTATGAAAAGGGCAGAGTTAGACCAAAAAAAGAGTGATTTCGTTTCACTTGCTTTGGCATCCTGACCTCAGCCCTGCCAGAGGAAGGGTTCACATGGAAGGGAGTAGCATGAAATGCAAGCTCAGTCCCTCTGACTGTTGCTCCGACCCCAGGGAGGCTGACACAATGATACCCACTGGCTTGGCAGCCTGGACCAGCTGTGAAGCAGTCCGCAGCCCAGAGAACCAACGATTCTGAGTTCACAGTGGGAGAGGCTTTGAACGGCCTCTGACGGGTGTCTCTCAAGTGTTCACAGACTGCCCCCCCTCAGAGAACCACACTGATCCAGCTTTCAATGGCACTTTATTAGGGCTCATCTCTTCCATCTTCCCCTCTCCTCCTCTGCAGCAGTGGTCTATGCCACGGTACCGCTGACCTTAATCGCAAATTTTCTCTTAACAAATGGAACCATTAAGATACCATCCTTTTATTTATTAGCTTCCTCTCTGTTTAAATTAGTAGCAGGGAATGCTTGGAATGGTGATATGAAAATGGGGTTGCTTAAAAAAAAGGCCTTTTGCTTCACAGTGAATAACAAAGCACAGTAATTCAAAGTAGTTAGCTTTCTATGGTTCAAAAAACCCTTATTGCTATTAGCTGTACTAATATAAGTGGCAAAATAATTATCATTTACTGTGCGGAGTCCAATATTTTCCAGACAGCAGTTTAATAACAAAGCAGACCTGTCATTTCTCCCTATAGTTAGTCACACTGTACAAGTTCAGACTGTCAAAATATATTTAAAATCTAATTTAAAAAATTCAACATGGTTACAGCAAATCTGTGTACAATAACTGCGATCCACTAGTAAGTCAATCTAATTTTTTTTCCAACATGGATATTAAGTTGTTTTTCTTTAATCCCTCACGCTTTTATTTGGATTACTTTACAACTGGTGTGAACAAGTACACTCTAGTCACACACCTGCTGAAATCTGTGGGCTGCTGTAACAACATAGAATCTTTATTTAAATTTTCATTCAGCAAAACTCTGTCATTATTTCAAACACCCTTTATCTAAATGGTCTGATTACACATTAAAACACTTGGATAAACAAATTCTTACTCTTGCATCTGTCAGAGCTGCCCCAAATATGGTATGTGCTTTCATTCACATTTCACATTAGAAATGCTTTTAAAACCTTACTAGAAACTACTATTCTTTGTGCAATAGCATACATTAATCTTTTGCCAAATATATTATTTCTATGCCAAAAAAGAAAAGAAAAGAAACATAGTGAAGTTATAAAACCTGGAAGTGTTATCTGTAATATCAATTGTTCTCCATTTGAAGTTCAAATGGCTAATCTCAAAAAAAAAAAAAAAAAACTTCCCATATAAGGTTACTTTTTTTTTTCAATCTTTAGAAACAACAGATTCTTTTAGAACTACAAGTGAATAGAGTTTAAAAGCTTAAGAGATTGTGGAGAGAAATATTTTTGTAATTCCTTTGGGACACTGAAAACATATGTTAAGCTTCTGCAAGGAATATTTACATGAGATCATGTACTTGTGAGGCATTTTTCAATTTTAGAAAAATATTACAAAGCAATAATTGAATGTAGGCTTTGCAAAATGCCCCTTTGCCTTCCTGACCATCTCATTGATAGTCTCTGTTACTTTGGGAGAAAAAGAATTGGGCCTCATTAAATGTGATATTTGGCATCTTGCCTGAAATCTCATAAAGTAGATGTCCTTTTTAGATCATTGGTGTCATTTTCCTCAAGATGACCTCTACTCTCTGGCCACCTGGGGAACCCATTTTGTTATTAGGGCATATACTTTCAAAAGAGGGGGAGGAGAGAAAGATTCTGTTTGCACACCTGAATAGAGTTCAAAAGCCATTGCTATTTCTCTGTTCTCATCACCTTCACCCAGGCTAGTCACTGGGGATGAGCGGTGGGGACAAGGGGGACTCACATAGGAGGAGCAGAGGAGATTTTCCAGCCTGGACAGTGATGGTGTAGTCCAAGCCAGATGTCTGCCAGCACAGAGCCTCTAACAGTTGGATCTGTTTACCTAATGATTAAATAGTATTTTTTAAACAGTATAGGAATGTGCAGTGATATTCCAAAGAAGATTTAAAAGGTCTCGTTACCGTCCAGTGCAGGGAATTAACACGAACGGTACACCCTGAAAATGTGCTACAGATGGTCAGCGTGTGCCTCTGCACTGCCCTGGGTCATGCCAAGTTGGGCGAAGGTTTTATGGGAAGATCATTCTAAGACAGACATTTCAGGCTAGGTTGCGCTCATGCCTACCAAAATATAGAGTAGACTGATGAACTCTGTCGTGTGATCATCTTTATTTCATAATGTGGAAACTGCAGATTTATCTTTTAATAGCTTCCCGCTCTACAATGTGTTACTTTAAAGAGTCCCATAAATAGATGATAGATCTTATCTATAGACAGATAGATAGATAAGTAAATGAATGGCAGATGAAAGAATATGTTGGATTCATAGCCTGAAAAATGGAAAGACTCAAATATATTTTTAACAGATTTAATCTTAGAATGATTTTCACAGGTTTCCCTCCATTCTATCAAAAAGGATTTTCCTGTGATCTGACAGTGTAAAAGAGTCTCAGATGCTGAGATCATAGCTTCAGTTTCAACATATTTATCTGCACATTAATGAATCCTTCCTTAAGAGAAGGAGAAACAAAAAGGAGACATTTAAGAAGGTGCAATGATAACTTGCCTAACTCCTCCACACTCGGGGGTCGAAAAAACTGAGGGTCCCTGTAAGAAAAAGCCCCTACATGGAAGGGCTCCTTTCTGAAATGAGTCGTTTTCAAGTTTGTCCTCTTAAGACAGTTCCTGAGCGCCTGAGATCGGGGCCGCAACCCTGTTCAATCCGGGAACGCAAGCAAGACCCCTCCTGCTGGAGCTGCTGGCGAAATCCTAAGAAAGTTCGCTCGACTGGCTTTCCTTTACAATGAGCATCAAACCACACCGCGGAAAACCCCAACTCTCGAGATTGTAAAGACGGGAAAACCTGCTATCTGGATTTCCGTCTTCCCGTTCTCTTTTTCCTCCCTACCACGTCTCTAACCAGAGCAGAAAAAAAAGATAAATCTGGAAAATGGGCCGGAAAATTAATAGAGTAAAAATCAAATGATCTGGATCTTATTTACAGAAGGTTCCTGGGGCGGCTCGCGGGTGGAGTGGGGCGTCCCAAGGTGGAGGGCGGAGCCTTTGGGGGCTGACTCCCGCTCCCTCCCTCTGTGCGCCCACCCGGGAGCGCTGCAGAGCAGGGAGTTTTGATGTCCCTGGGCGCTCCACTCTGGCCAGGGCAACCCTCTTGGAAAACTAAACCAAATTCCAATACAAATCCGAGTCCCCTGCTGGGGCGCGGGCGCCGGGTGGGCGCGGGGCCCTAGGGCGCGCGGGGTGTGGCCGCCGTTAGCGCCCCCGGACGCCGGGCGGCGTCTTGGGCATCTCCGAGGAGGGGCGCGCGGCTGGCGTCCGGAGCGAGCCCGTCTCCCCGGGCGCTGCCGAGGGCTTGGGGCAGCAAGGACTTCCCGGTGGCCTCAGGCAGCCGCCGGGCCCCGCCCCCGTGGTCCCTGCCTCCTGGCTTTCCAGGCCAGGGCAGGGATGCCCAGGGCTAAGGGGGCGACTGGGCCCCACAGAGCAAGTGTACACAGGGACGGGGGCAGGGTGGAGGGTGTGTGCGTGTGTGTGGGTGCATGGAAACTGGGAGAGGGGGCGACCTCAGCATCCTCCCTGCCTTCATCCCCTTCATTCCAGGCTTCAAGATCCTTGGCACCAGAAGCTCCAGTCAGTGGTAAACATTCCAGAGCCATCTCCCAGCTCCTTTCCCCATCCCTGCCTTTGTCTACACTTACACGGGGCAGGAGTGACTTCATGGGTCCAAGGCCTCAACTTAGGTGACTGACTTCTGGCCCAAGGGCAGTGACTTCTGAGTCCCTCTGATGGCCCAGGGTGACTAGGCATTGGAGGAAGAAGAACCAACAACTATGAAGACCCTGGGATAGGACAGGGTCAGGGGCAAGGGGTAGAAGCTCTAGCTATGGTCATGCTGTTGTTTTTAGGAATCATGGGGATCTCAGGGTCTGTCGTCACCCTGCAGACAGATTCTTCCTGGGGGGAGGTGGGGGCCCGAGGAATAACCTGGGGTTGACTCCTGGTGATCAGGGGTGATAAGCCAAGGTTGGCCTCCATTAGGAATTCTCCCCCGAGCCCCTGCATACCAGCCCCTTCCTGTTCTCTGCTCTTCTGGGCCTAGTTTGGGATCACCTATTGTTCTGGGATCCTCAGGCCTGCTTTCCTTCCGGAGAACCCCTCCAAGGAGGCCAGAAACCACTTCTACAGGCTTCCAGAAGTGGATGAGGTAGAACCAGGGCAAATTTTAGTTGGCAAAGAGGGAATCTGCACCGCTGACCCGATTTTTCAGCCCAGGATTCCATTCCCAACCATCCTTGGGGATTCGCTCAGGAAACTGGTTTCCACTCCTCCCTGCTCAGTTCTATAAGGTTTCGGGGCCTCTCCTATTCCCTAACCAAAAGAACCAACCACAAGGAAAAACCATCCTTTGGAATCTTAGCTTGGAAACACTCAAGGTTGGTGATCAGAATATTTAGAATAAGCTCAGAATCGACATCTCTCGTGTGCAGCTCACACCCAGGCCTGGGCTGGGCGGGGGTGGGGGTGTAGGGGGTGAACACAGAATTGTTTCCTCTCCTCCCCCTCCTCTTCCCAAACCTCCACAGACAACCCTCCCTCCCTCATCCTCCCTTCTTGAATTAATGCCCCTTTCTAATCCTAACTAAAGATCCAAGAATCTGTGGAAAAGGGAGGAATGTGATTTTGCAATCCAAAGTCCTAATTATAGGAAAAAAATTGTTATTTAACGAAAAGAAAGGAAAAGAAAATGAATTTTTTTTGAGCAAGGGAAGAGGTGCTCAGTAGATGATTGTGAGTAGGGCAAAGAACTGTGCATTCCAGTCACAGCCTCTCGGTGGAAAATGTATTTTCTGAGTTTCTTAAATCTGTTCAACTCTGATGCAAATTCATATAAAGATCTGATTTCTGTGTGCTGTGATGTGTTCTTTCTATATATCAGCCTTATTATATTGGGCAAACTTATGGAAAACACACAAAGGGCTTTCAAATTTAAACAATAAAAACTGTCATGATGCCATAAAACCTATTGCGGGGACCATATAAATATTGGCATAACATGTCTGACTAGTCCAAAATGTCACCACTGTAAAATCACAGATGAATATATTTATAAATGCCGCCAAATTAAGACATGAACAATTTCTCCAGATCTCTCAATTTGGGGTTGAGCTCCAAAATTGCTTTCAAAAAGGAAACACGCATGCGGGCATATTTGAAAGAAATTCGCACTCGAACATCGCTTGTACCTGGCGTATGTGTACGCTGGGTCTGACTTTAGCCAGTGAGCAAGTGAAATTCAGACTGGCAGCTGGGATTATTTCGGGGACTCTTGCCTTCGAAGTCCTCCTCACCATTCTCTCTTGCTTCCCTCCCTTCTCACCTCCCACAGATGGTGTAGGGAACAGCCAGCCTGGGGTTTTGCTATGCCTTCGTGCAGAGTGATTTGATTTGCTTTGTTTTCTGTTTTGTCTCTCCCTAAAGGGTAAAGATGTTCCCACATTGTTGCAGGACTGTACTTCTTTATGCCCCGACAATCATGAAACAGCCTGGGAGACTGAAATTCTCTCACCCTGTCCCCTACCCCCGCTGGAGAAAAAAATGCGAGACAGAGCTGTGTTTGTTCACCAGCCAGGGCGGAGCAAGGCTTGGAGAGAGTTCCCCTTCTCTGGGCTGTCTGAGGTCTAAATTTTGAAGATTTATATCAAAAGTGAGAAAAGCAGCGTTATCAGAAGGTGGGTTAAGGCTCCTGCTCTGGTTTTAAACCAAGGCAAAAACAAACAAGCAAATCCTAATTCAGGGGGCTGGACACTGGACCACCTCACTGATGGCTACGGTGTGCCCTGCCTTGGATTCGGGACATCTTTTAGATTTAGGATGGGCCAAGAGTGAGAATAAACTTCAGGTTTCTCTTATTTTCCTCAAAACAACAAGGAAGTCATCAATTCCAAATTATTCATTCAGCACCCTGAGGAGCACTCAGAAGTGGCCCAAACTAAAGCCTATCACTGTGGATAAATCTTCCCTAAAAAGCTCAGAACTTTCTTCAAAGAAAGAAGCAAAATTATTAAAAAAGAAAAAAAAAATCAAAGGAAAGTAAATCACAGTGGGGAGCCTTGCAAATCAGCGACCAAAAGCTGGTGCCTCTGGCTTCCTCTCCCCTCTCATCCCATGCTTCTAGGAGGCATGAGGCCGAGAGCTTGGCTGTGTGTTTTACTGGCACAGAAATCAGACGGCGGAAGGTTGTCACTCATGTATTTTAGTCTTCCGACCTATCTCGGTTAGTCTTTAACCACCGACAGGCGAAAAATAGAGATACCTGTGTGGCAAGCAGACTTTTAAACGTATTGATTGGCCTAGAATACCAGAGGGGTGCATTTTATAGAGCCAAGAGTGTGTGAATACGGAAGTAAGTTGGCCTCAGCAAAATCAACAGGAGCAAACACCACACACCTCCCAACTACTGTACTCAGGAGCCTTTGAATGTGTCAGGGGCGACGTCAGTTACTTAGACGGGGAAATGCTGGGAATGTGGCTACTGAGACACGTTCCTGATGGTGGCAACCATTTGCCCTCTGCTCACTGCGTTTAGCAGTAAAGCTGGTGGTTTGGCAAGGGGAGGGCTTATTGAAGAACACAAGTGTCTAGAGTGGACATTACTAAATAAAAACTAAAGGGATAAGGGAGGAAAAAATCAGAGCGTTAGAATCATGCTTTCAGTAATACATAGAGCATTTCCCATTGGGGCGGCCTGTGTTGAAAGGGGCCCAGGCAGGGAGGCAGATAAAGATGGTATCTAGATATCATTTCCTCACCGAGATCAGGAAGTGGAATCGCTGCCTATTTGATGTCAATCTATTAATATGTCAGATACATTGTAAAAAATTATTGCACGGTTTTTGAAAAAGGAAGCATGCAAGATGTGGGGAAATTAAAGGGAAGTGATTTTGTGAATGCCTGGGAGCAGAGAAGAGGGGGAAGCACACGGAGGGGTGTATTTCACTAACTTTGTATTTTGCCATGCATTGTTTTCAGTTACAGCTACGTCGTCTGATAAATGTACACGTTCGACGTCGTGAATAAAATACAATACTATCTGGGGCCTGCAAGGAAACCAGGGTGCTCGGCTCCCCTAAAGCTTCTGCCCATGGCATCTGCTTGGGGAGGAGGGGTTCAAATATTTTTTTCTTCTTAGTAAAATTATCTGCCAGAGCAACAATGAAGCGTGAAAAAGTACTATTTAGAGTGTGCAGGCCCACATATGCTTTAAAACTGCTAGCTGTTACGTACTGGGCAATTTCCCTTCATATAAATGTACATATATATATCTTTTAAATTTCAGTGGATTTTTAAAACGAATATTACAGGGTGAAAACAATCGCACCTATTCAGTTTCGCGCACCGTAAAGCGGGAAGCACCAGTGCGCTTTCTTATGGGTCTGTATATAGCACCCTCAGAGTTAATTAGTATGGACGTTATGCATTTAACAGCTTTTTTCTCTAACGCAATCATTTTTCTTTAAAAAGGAGACTAAAGAGAAGTCATGGGCAGGTTGTTTTCCACGACTGCAGATACTACTACTACTACTATATTTTGAATGTACAGTTCTCACGTAAGTGTCATGTTGTGAATACACTGGTAAGAACACGTTGCCGGGGCTTCCAAAATGTGGATTATCCCACTCATAGCTCCAGCTTGCAAGTGGGCTCAGTTCTGTAACTGGAATGAGAGGAATTTTAACACTATTTAGACAAAGACTCAAATGCAGTGTAAAGGGAAAGCCAGATTTCCTTATACTTTTTTAAATTTAGAGACTTATTTGTAATAAGGACATTTAGGCAGGATTTAGGATTTCTTTGTTAAAAAAGCATATATTTGTGTTCACCCCTACACTACATTTCAAAGTTTTTAGTAATGGTTATTTCTAAAACTGTCTTTCTCTAGGTGTCAACCTTCTCTTAAAGCCAGCCACCAAAACCCCATTTTTCCAGCATCTCTCTACTCTGCATTCTAATGTTTGGGGCCAAAATCTGCTTATTATATTGCACTGCCTTGTAGAGTCCTACGAAAAAGCTTAATGGTTGCACAACTGTACATTGCTCCCAAGTTGCATTCCCCACGAGAGAATCCATCCCGAATGTCACTCTTATTTTGAGAATGTTTGCCTAAAATCTTTCATCTGATGCTGAGCTTTCTGCATCAGCGTCATCTCCATTTCTGCTTCTTCGGGGGAGACTGTGTATCTCCTAGTTGGGATCAGAGAAAAAAAACATCTCGGGAGCAAAGAACAGCTAACTTCAGGCACATGGAAGAAGGTTTACTATTAAGACTTTTGTTAAGCAAAATTAAGTGTGGTTTCAGGAGTCCTACCCGAACTGGCACAGAGAGGAAGGTCAAAATGTAGTGGGTATACACTGTCTTCGTGTTCTGTGAAAAAGGGGAAGACAAGATAATAAACTGGCCAGAACTCATCAGCGCAAAGCACAACCTGTTTTCTTCAAAATAAGGCCTTCGGTCAGAGTTGCAATATTAATCTTTTTTTTTTTAAAGATCAGAAAACAAAATAAAACAAGTCATCGTGTTTGGCTATATTTTCAAAACAGTGTTGGCTTTGTCTGACATTCTGTTAGCGTCCTATGGGAAGCTGACTAGAAGTGCAAACTGCATGGATTTGTAACATTAGTTACATGAATTTGTGTCATTTTAAAATAGGTCAATGCTGTTAGTGAAGGTAGCTTAAGACTTTCCAAATGATCTTTAAGTTAGCCCTCACACACAGCCTGTTTTGGGGTAAATACCAATAAATCAAAGCACAGTCTTTATTCCACCAAGGCATTAATTTTGGCTTGTGTTTCAAAAAGTAAGGCGATCTGAAACCATTACCAGCTTGTCTAAGTGGAGAAGCCCTCCGCTAAATATTCACAGTGAAACATGATTTAATAACACAGTTTAAACCCAGATATGTACTTGGCTGTGATGTAAGTGAGGGGCGGATGTTTCTTTTTCCTATTTAAGACAGATGACCTTCAAAGTTAAAAAACAAACAACTTTGATTTGTCCAAAGTGTTGATGTTAAATCTTGTCAGGCCTTGCTCACAAGAAATCACCGTGTGTCATGGAAGAAGGAAAAATAATCAATTTAAGCCAAAAGGCAAGAATTGTTTATCTTTACCATGAAATGCAGATGCGCCCAGGCCACCTCTGCCACAACTTAGTTGCCTGGCTTATTTCTCTGAAGATGGGCGTGCTGCTGTACCAGAAGCTTAGGGCAATCCTGAGAAGGCCCTGCTCTCTGGGTGGGATTTTTGTGTTTGTTTTCACCAGAGGGCAATGATGGCTCAATTTATTTGAAAACTGAAAACTTTGGGGGGCAAAATTTTGAGAGGTCATAATTTACGTTTATATTAAATATTGCTAATTATTAAAAGGGACTGGCGTCCCGCCTCACAAAACAGCCTGTTTCACCCTGAATTATTGCTTCCCTATTCTTCCATTAATCCTTCCTCCGGAGGAAAGGATACATTTTACACTTCTAATGCGGTGTTGGGCCCAGTTAAACTGTACACTAAGAAACTGAGTACAGAATCAAAAAAAAAATGCAGTTTATTATTGTAGATTATTCTTTCTCTTGATATAACCAGAATTGAAAATGAAAGAAAAGCACATAGGAACATCACGCGTGGTTAGTTAGTAACTCAAGATATAAAACAATTTTGCACAGCAAAATATGTAAAAGAAAAGTAACTGACAAGATTTTTTTATATTTATTGTGGTAAGATTTACTTTTCATTTTTTTTAAAGACAGGATGTCAGTCCCTGAAAATAACATTTACTGATTATTGCCTTTAAAACTGTGGATTTTTTTTAAGTTACAGAAAATCCAGTTCTGCACCACAATACAACTGTAAAAAAATCTGCATCATCTTAAAACTGTGCAGTAATGCCATTTTTATAACTGCATAAATTTTATTAGCGTTCTAAACAGTTTTGCAAATTTTTTTTTGTATTATATGCTTGCAGGTTATATCTTAGTGCAATTCAGTCCCAAATATTTTAATTTTGAAAAAAAAACATACATTTTGAATGTAAAATACCCCTACAGATATAAACGGGGTGTCTCCCCTTTTAATACTTTGGTTTTCAATACAGTCAGTGGTATAGCAAAGACTACACATACCCAACTTATATTTAAGTTGCAAGCACATGCTGTATAAGCTACTTTTTTTAAACAGTCCCCTTGCAAACTCTACCCCCCTTAACATCACAACAGTAAACAATTTAGTGCATCAATCTTTTAAAAAATCTACAGCTAAACAGACCTAACTCTTTCAAATTTATCTATAACATTCCTTTATCTGTAGCATACATTTTAACTGGGCTAACAGATTATAAAAACTAGAATTAAATTATATACTAGAAACCCATAGCATTCCACATTTGACAATGACCAAAAGCCAAAAAAAAAATAATAATAAAAATAAAACAAACCAAAAATAATGGGGCAGATTTCTTTCCTTAAAAAATAAATTTTAGACTGCTTTCGGCAACAGCACAATTTTAGTCCCCCAAGTGGGGTGTCATTCTTATTAAAAAGAAAACATTACGAGTTCTTTAACGTTTGCCGTGTTAACTTTTTAACCCATTCTGGCATCATTGACAAGGAACGCCTTCAGTGCATCTACATGGGAGGCTGACGTTTTGAGTAACTCAAAGAGTGTTGGAGCAGACGGAAACTTTCATGGGAAGAAGGTTCTAGGGTTGCACTTTTTTGTTCTGAACTCAAAAAAGTCATGAGGCAATAAAACAAAAGTATGAATGCCATGCTATAAGTCTTCGAACGTCCATTTCCAAGCCAAAAGAAAAAAAAAAAGAAAAAAAATAATTATACCATACATGTCCAGCATGCAGGCTTTTTTTTTTATTAATATAATGTCTCTTTTCCATAAAGTCTTTGAAACAGTTATAGTTCATTGTTGCTAAGACAAAGTAGCAAGCATAATAATGCATGAGATGAGAATGAGTTTTTTAATGGCAGACTAAACTCTCAGATTTGGCATCACAAGGCCAAAACTCAGGAGTCACACCCAGAAAGTTGATGCAGGCTTGACTGCGGCAGGTTCATGTGGATTTTTTTTCTCTATTTTAGCATAACAATGCTAAAAAACCCGATGGAACTCAGCACGCTGCAAGTCTATAACATTTCACATTTTTTTTCCTTTGCAAGCTCAATCTTACATGAAGAACTCAGGAGGAGAAAAAAAAAAAAAACCTCATTTTTTTTTTTTTCTTTTATCTCAGAGGAGATGGGTGGAGAGGGAGTAAGGGTGGAGGTTGGCGGAAAAAAAAAGGGCAACACAGCAAGCTCCAAAAAGTAAAATTAAAAAAAAAATCCAAACAAAATAAATCACACACACACAAAATGAACACCAGCTCATGAACTGAAGAAGAAGAAAAAAATTATGTGAATGATGCAGGCTTCAAAGGTGAGCATGAAGAACTCTGCTGAGATCTTTCAACATTGTGCAAGGGGGGGGAGTGGAAAAAAAAAACTAGCAAGTTATGGAGAATTTCAGATTGGCAATCCATGAGCCAGACATCCATTCCCTCCCCAATTTAAAAAGCCACCACCACCACCAACTCGGAGCAGGGTGTGTGTGTGTGTGTGTCTGTGTGTGTGTATGTGTGTGTGTGTAGGGGGCAACGGAGGGGGGCGAACTCGGTGGGGAGGGGGCGAGGTGGTGGCGAGCATGGCTCTGGATCTAGCAAGCCCACACCCGAGTCGGACCCCCACGGAGCACTTATCAAGGTGGCTAGCTGGGATCGCGTGTCAGACTCACATGAAAAACTCGGGAGAGGACGGGTTGTCGCTGCTGGAGCCGTTTTCTCGGAAGCCGCTGCTCACCAACTTCTCGTATTTCTCCTTGTACGCGTCCCTCTCGCGCACAAGCCTGGAGATCTCCTGCTTGAGGTGGTCGACCTGCTGCAGCAGCTGGTTCTTCTCGGACTCCAGGACGTGTCTCTGCTGCACCCTCTTGAAGCGGCAGGACTGGGCATAGCCGCGGTTTTTCAGGGTCCGCCTCTTCTGCTTCAGCCGGATCACCTCCTCCTTGCTGACCCCGCGCAGCTGCCGGTTCAGCTCGCGCACCGACATGGTCACCAGCTGCTCGTCGGAGAAGCGGTCGTCGAAGTGCAGGCCGCCGGCGGCGTGGTGCGGGTGCAGGGCGCCCCCCGCCCCCGCCGCGCCCCCGCCGCCTCCGCCGCCGCCTCCGCCGCCGCCGCCCCCGGCGCTGGCCGGGCCACCGCCGCCCGCGCCGCCCGCGCCGCCGGCCGAGGCGGACGCGCTGCCCGCGGCGCCGGGCGCGACGGCCGTCGGGTGGTGGTGGTGGCCGGCGGCGTGGTGGTGGTGGTGGTGGTGGTAGTGCGGGCCCGCGCCGCTCTGCGCCGCGGCCGCGGCGATCACGGCGGACACCACGGCGGCGGCGGGGCCCATCTCCTCTCCGCTGCCGCCCAGGGAGGCGCCGGCGCCGGCCCCGGCCGCCGAGGCCAGCTGCTGCGCCCCGCGCGCGTAGCCATCGAAACCGCCCTGGAGCTGGTGGCTGTTGCTGATGAGCGCCTCGACCGCGTCCTCGGGGCTGAAGCCCAGCGCCTCGGGGTTCAGCTGCTGCGGGTAGCCGGTCATCCAGTAGTAGTCTTCCAGGTGCGCCTTCTGCTCGCTGCCCGAGCCCGGGCTGGGCGCCGAGAAGCTGGGGGAAGGGGGCACCGAGCTGCACGGCGTGCTCATGGGGGTGGAGGACAGCGAGCCCCCGGCGATGAGACGGCCGCACTGGCTGATGATGCGGTCGGTCTCCACCGGTTCCTTTTTCACTTCAAACTTCATCAGATCGAAGTCATTAACATATTCCATGGCCAGGGGACTGGTGGGCAGGTCGGAGTTGCTCATTGCCAGTTCTGATGCCATTCTCCTGCCGCCGCCGCCGCCGCCGCCGCCGCTCCGCCAGATGGGCTGCAGGAGAGGGGCCAGCGGGCTGTGCTGGGTGGCCAGCGGGTGAGCCAGCTTGCCGGGCTGGGGCGCTTCTAGCTCGCGCGGCGGTGGCTGGCCCGAAACCTCGGAGCGCGCACACACCCCCCCGCCCTGCCCGCGCCCCCCGCGCCCGCCCTCCCTCCCCCCTGCTCACGCCAATGTGCTCGCTCGCTCGCCCCGGCCCCTCCTCGCCTGCTCGCCTCCGTGCGCGCTGAGCCGGCGGCTTCAGGCTCGGAAAGGTCCTCCGCGGGCTGGGGTGGCGGCGGCGGCGAAGCCGGAGGAGCCCGGCCCGGTGCGCGGCGTCCCCCGCTCGCCGCTCCGCTGCGCGCTTTGCATAAGGAGGGCTCGCCTCGCCGGCCCGGGCTGCAAGGCGGGGCGCGCGCGGCGGCCGCTCGGGGCTGGAGGCGCGGCGGGCGGCTGTCCGGGCGGCGCGGGCCTCGGCACGGGGGAGTTAACACTTCATGCTTCTCGCCTCCTCTTCTGCCTGGCTCTTTTTATTTTTTTCTTTCCTCTCTCTCTCGCTCGTGCGCTCTCTCCCTCCGTGCAAAGTGCAAGACAGAGGTGCAGCCCGGCTGGAGGAGAGGGAGGGGGGAGTTTAGTTCTTTCTTGCCTTTTTTTTTTTAAAGCAAAATAGCGAAGTCCTGGGGAAAGGCGAGGCAGAGAGCAAAAAGGGGGAGGCCGAGCCGACGAGCAGCCCGAGCTACAGCTCGAAGATGAAAAAAGATTTTAAAGCCTCTGATCCAGCAAGAAGAGTTTAAAGCAATTGCTGAGTTTTATACCACTTGTGACGTCAGGCCCCAAAGGGAAATTGACTGGTACTCCGGACCAATGGGAGGCGGCGAGAGCGGCCGCGATTAGCATAATAGTATAGAAACAAGGAAACTTTTCGGAGCTGTCAATCAGGGCCCAATCAGCTGACTGTCAGCTGGGACAGGCAGGCTTAACCCTTCCCGCGCCGCAGCCTCCCCGGGAGGGAGCAAAGTCGGGCGCAAAGTTTTGTGCAAGAGGGGAAGGAGTTTTCCAGAGGGGCTGCGGGAACCCGGGAAGACCGGAGGACGGTCTGCTTTACTTCGGAGCGCTAGAGAGGCCTGCTTTCCGGAGTTCCAGATTGTCCGCCACTAACTGCGGGGACTGGCCTGACTCCCCTCCCCTGCCTGCCCACCATCCCCCAGGATTGTGAATTCGTCCCGCAGCTTTTCCTCCTCTCTCCACCTTCGGCCCCCAGGTGTCTCCCTGGGGGACCTTCCTTCCCGAGCCTGGCTGTGCCGGGAGCTCAAACTTGGCCCCAACTCTTTGTCCCTCTCCCTGGTGCCTGCGCGCGAGGGTGCAGGGGTCCGGACGGCGCGCAAGACGCCGCCCCGCCGCGCGCCTGCCTGGGTGGTTCGCAGTCCGCGGAGAGAGAAAGCCCGTTTTATCATCCTCTCTTAAAGGAGGTGAAATAAGTTGTTCAGGGGCCATTACGCGCGGGGACTGGCTGCCCGCTGGCGTCGCGTGCCCTTGGGGGGAGCGAACGTCTACGCGAGTTAAGTCCGGGCAAGCTCAGAGTCAGGTCAGCCGGTTCGGCCCTCCGGCTTCTGACTCTGGCCCGAATTTGGCCTTTGGATTCATATTCATCTCTCTCTAACACACACACATACACACTCACGCACACACTCATACCCACGCTCACCCACCCCCTTATGAAATCTGACCCCTGTTTATCAGGGTCCCTCGCGCCCTTTGTACTTTTACGTTTCACTTATTTCAGACTTGTTCGTGGCGAGGAACAGGGGGGAAAAACAACTCCCCAGCCTTCACCAGCTCCCTTCGAAGGGTTAAATTTTAAACCGCGGTTTCTCGGACCAGCCCGGAAATCCAGAGTGGGGGCGAGCGGGGGGGGGGCCTTCTCCCCCTCCCGGTTGCAGATGCTAATAACTATTCAATTTTCTAGATCAATTCTTTTAAAGCTTATGCAAAAAAAGAAAAAGGAAAGAAGGAAAAAGAAAGAACCAACAACTCTGTTTCTAAGATTTTAAAGCGATAGGCAAGTCGGAGAAGCCAAGATTTATTCGGGAAAAGCAAGAGTGCGCTAAACCGCCCCAGCGTTTGGAAGACCAGCCCGCCTGCTTGGATGGTGGGACTGTTGATTCCTCCAATTAATGAAATGCATTTGGTGTTAATCATATTTATTTTACTTTATGGGAGAGGGAGACGCTAGGAGGGTGCATTAAAAAAAAAAAAGATTCTGAAAAGCCTGCAAAAGGATCGAGGAGTGAAAACTATTGTTGGACCGAGTTGGTTTTTACCTCAACAGCGCCACCTTTCGGCAAAGGTCAGTTGAAATTGATCCGTGTCCAGTTTTGTTGATGAAGTGAAAAGAAGCTGGTTTTCCAAGGCGGGAGGAGGAAAGAGGCACAGAAAGTTAGTTTGACTGCCATGGGAGAACCCGACCTTGTAGAAAAGGGACTGAAGACAGTGGCGGCAGGTGCGGGAATCGTTTTCCCCCCACTGTCCCCCTGGATTGTCAACAAAGAGACCAGGGGACACAGAAGTCTTCGGAGAATATTTCTGGCTGAGAGACTTTTGCAAGTGCATCCCATCTAACCGAGGCCCCCAAAGCCTTTAGAAGTGCCAGGATGGATTTTCAACGGGCATTATGGCAATAGCAATAGAATGAAAGTTACTTGTAATTCAGTGATAAATGATATGTCTCTAGTAAGGAAGATTAAGAGCAGTGTTATAAAGTTGTTTATCTGAAAAGTAATTCTCAGAAAACCTGACTTCTGACACTTAGTCATATATTAAGCCAGCGTTTTGAACATTGCACTTCAGAATGCTCACCCACCCCCAGCATACTTCACTATTTATAATGAGACCTTAGGTGTCACTCATTGGGTTCGTATAGCAGTTAAGCCTTGAGTTAATTTCTCTGATGTTGACAGCCTTCAGTTTCAGCAGACCCGGGAATCCCTAATGAGAGACTCCCCAAAAGGTTGGTAGGGACATCGTAACCCTAAAAGGCCAGCGGTGTTGGTATTTTCCAGAAAAGCACCTTTTCTTTCCATCATTACTGCAGAGAAGCTGTTTATAAGGGTAGTTTTGGTTTTATGGGAGTACTTTGTAGGCATGGAATGAAGTATGTCTGTTACCAGTTTGGGGAAGAAAGAGTGAGGATTATGTCAATATTTATGCAACCTAACAGAATTCCTTTGCTTTCCTCCTCTTAAACAGTATTTTATCTAGTAGTGAAGTTAAGAGATTATAGCTTATGTATTCAGAGGAAAATCCAGTGTTTAAATTACATAAACATATTATGTCATTTAGCATTGTCCATAGCAATAGTTTTCTAGGCCTTTTTTTATCATTAGCCACAAATGTCTGAAGTTTATATTTTTCATGTAAAAATATGAATTTGTGTATTTAGGAAGAATTAATTCGTATCTTTGTTTATGATGATTTTTTTATCCTTTTGCATCACATTTTTGTTAAAAGCTGTAAGATGTGATCCTTGCCTCTCATGAAAGTATTTTTGGCTAGGAACCCTGAAACTGCTACATTTATAAATAAACAACATTTATAAACAAGTTCGCTAATGATGAGGACCGGGAGATATGGATTCATGGCCATGCACCTAATTGTTGCAATTACATATCACTTTTAGAAATTAAATGCCCATGTTTGGGCAGCTAAATGTATTATTATCTGCACATTTTTTATGGTTTATTTTTGTACACTGCTGTCAAGCCAGAGTATTTTTCTTTCTGTTATTGCAAAGTCTTTTATACTCTCCCATTTTCTCTTGAAAAAAGAGAGGATCCAAATTATTTTTTAGATGTGTAACCATAGTGCTCTCAGGCTTATAACTTAATTCTCATTTTTGTCCTTTTTACTTTATTATTTAGTGATTCACAGGGGTGTCTAAACATTTACGTTCCTCTGTTAGCAGCATTTCTTTTGTAACAATTGAGCTCTCTCATTTTAATTAGTACTATTCAGGTTTTTGATTCTCTACAATCACAGCAGGCCACATTTCTTTAGACTCCTTTGCTAACATTGTTTATTTCACTTCTATCCAGGCCAATCTAATCCAAATACAGTATGAACTGTGTTTCCTTACTGCTTAATATCCCCTTGCTATACATAGGCTAGTAATCTCTGTAGAACAATATAGAGTAATTTAGAAACCATGCGTTTGTCATTATTGACCAATTCAAACCAGTAGCATTAAAGTTTCTGAAAGCAGTGAATATTTATAGAGGAATCTGGCGGGGGGAGGGCATGGGTCGGATCATGAAGATTGTGAAACCATAACATCAAAAAGACAATTGTAGTTTCATGTCAGTCCATACATAACAACTTCATGCAAAAAGAAGAAAAATTTAAAAAAAAACCCTGTTCATGTCCAAATTACAATGATTAAAGGCTAAAAGTAATATATTTTTCCTGATTGTGAGTTACAGCAGCTCAAGTATAGCATGTTGGAATCAGACATATATAATCTAAAAAGAACACGATGTATCAAGTGTAGGGTCTGAACTCTCTGTTTACTCAGGAGCAGATTTTATGGTGCAGAATAACCAGTGTCCAGTACATTTCGCCATGAAACCAACTACACTGATTTGAGAAGAATTGTTCAGAGGAAAGGAATGATAAGGTGTCTAGTGTCCCTAAGTTGAGGGTTAGATAAATCCTTTTAACAGTCTTTAGTTAGCAGGGTAAGTAAATTACCGATCACTGTTAGCAGATCCATGGAAGAAAATTAATAGAATCAGATGAGATAATCTGATAAGGGTAAAATTGCTGAGGAAACAGTCTTGCCTCATATTGGAGAATGTGAAACAACAGTCTGATTACTAGAAATTGTTATGAATAGGTGAATTATGTGCTAAATAATCATCAGAGTAATTCAGCATTTATTAACTCTTTTCTCTTTAAGCAATTCACAGTTGTAAGTTAAAGCCGCTCTCTCTTTGAAGACACATCTTTTATAATTTTTATTAGAGGTAATTTATTATTTGCATTACCTGTATTTACTTCATAATTGAACATTTTGCATTCAAATTTATGTAATGCATTATGCTTGAGAATATATTTCTGCCTGATTAGCATAAATAGTCACTTACCTCATGAATTACTAACAAAGTTTATCTTAAAATATAGGTTTTTTTATTAAGTGGAACACAAACATATGTACAATAAATTCTGATTTTCCAGTGCAGTTAAAGAACAGCTCATGTTTAGTTTCGGGGAAGCTAGGCTGCAAGCAGGGACAGTAATCATGGCGAGGAAGCAAAATATAGGCAAATGAGATTTGTCGGTTTCTTTCAGGGGGTGACATTTAGATGGGGGGGTATTCCCGGGGTGGGGTAGTGACAAAAGTGCAAAGGAAGGTGCGAGGCTCCTTATACACTGTTTAGATTGCTCACTGGATGATCTCGATGTGGACTGTGGGTTTTGAAAAAACCTGTAACTTGTCATCTATACCTTCGTGAAGGACCAGGTAGCAAGTGAATTGCATTGACAGAGTCTGGGGTTTTGTTTATGTTTATTTTGTTTGTTTATTTGTTTGTTTAGGCTTCCCCAGAGTTCTACCTTAGAACACAATACACATCATTTAATAAAATACTTGTTTGTTTTGCACAAGAGGTGAAAAACCAGATGTTTTCTCCAGTGAGAATTCCTGGGAAGGTCTCCCGTAATTTGCCCCAGCTCTCCTCCCTTTCTTCACCCGACAGACACCTACTTTGGCCTGGCAGACGGGAGGTGATTAATAAATAGTTTTGTGCATACACGAACGGTTGAATGAAAGGACTTCTGGTTTTAGGCAACAGATGGAGACACAAAATGATGAGGCCTCTTTCCCAACTCTTGCCATTCCAAATCAACAAATTCCCATGTTCTTGTTTTTTTTCCTCTCTCCCTTTTCAGGGCATAGTTATCTCTTTAGATTTTCCTTTCCTTCAATTGGGAACTGCTTATGATTCGACCCTCCTTTGTCATCCCTTTTGATCCTCTTCACAGCTTATCCCGATGAGGGAATTTGTCTCGAAAGCACTCAACTCTTCAAAGATTTTTATTGTGCTGAAATCAGAACTGATAAAAAAAAAAAGCAGGAATAAAAAAAGGATCTGATATTGGGACAGGGTTTATTCAGGCTGTCCTTCATGCCTGATAACTCAGATGACAGAATGTCGGTGGTGCTGGCTCTGTAAAGTTTCGGTCACTCTCCTTCCTACTCCTGGGGATGGAGGGATCCATAGGTCCTGTTCCAGAGACATTTAGCAGCCATTCGATCTGGGGAATGAAACCTGGAGTTCTAGAAAACACAAATCAAACTTAAATACTTCTGTGATTACCAGAAGGAGTACGGTGATGCAGATGATTTCTGAATTTGTATGTTTCTGAATTTCTTTGGCCGGGGCCTAAGAAAAAGGATCTCTTGTGGCCCTGTTTTATGTCTTAGTTCTTGCATAATGGGTTTTGCTGAGCTTTCTCAACGTGCTGTTCTCTTCATTGAAAACACCAAACATGCCCAGTGACACCCTCACAGTATCAGCCATCACCATAGTGTTCCTGATTGGACAAAGAATAGAAGTGGGCTAAACAGCCCCGGACGGATATAAATTAAAGTCCAATTTATAGACTGTTTGCTAGTATTTTTATTCAGTAATTTTGTAACAGTGATACATGCTGTTTGTTACATAGAAACATTTGTACAAGACAGAAACAGGAGGATGTCAAGCAAAAGAACCACTATTTCTTATCTCCATCCCAATCCCCTGGTCCTGTCTCAGGTGTTACCATCTATAATAACTGCCGTCCACGCGTGTACTTTTTACAGAATGGAATCATAGAAGGCACACAGCTCTTCAACTTGTGCTCCCTGCGACACATCCACCTTAACAACTCCAAAAAGCAGTTTGGGGCATTCCTCTATTCTTTGGCAGAATTCAGTTGATGGAATCTCAGACCGGAGGGAGCTTAGAGGTCTGACACCCTCCTCCCAATGTGCGATCAGAATCTGCTTTACTACACTGATATGTGAGTCCACAGCAGGCAGGGCCGATTTTACTAGACGCAGCAGACACTGTGCTTAGGTCCCATGAGACTGGTAGAGGCCCAGGAAAACATTTTAATTTCTTTTAAAATCAGAGGAAAAGAGATGACTATAATCTAGCACGGATTATATCTGTCATGATACCGACGCAGCCATAAAATATAATTAAATTTATTATGGAAGAAGTGGTCCACAGAAACCAAAGTGCCTAGCACCCACAGAAGTCCAAGTGTGGCCTCAGCAGAATGTACTTGATCACCTCCAGTGACAGGGCACTCACTGCCTCTCAATTTTACCTTCCACCCTGTTCATCTATCTTCCCACAGTTCCTGAGGTTGTCAGGAAAGATTTTTGTGTGTTTGTTTGTCTAGTATGAAGTCATGTCCCCTTCTTCTATGCATGAGTCCTGATTTCATACACTCATACGGCCATATATAATGAGTCCTTACACCCCTCAGGGTCTCCAAGGAGTAGAAGGCAACCAATAGGACACCCTCTACCTCCCCTTCATTTTTCATTCTAAACATAGTCAGTGCCTTTAGCATCTCCACGTAAGCCTGAATTTCACGTGCCCCTGCCTCCTGGTTACTGACTCCCGGATGGGCCCACCTGGTTACTGCCCCCCTTTGAGGGCTCAAGTCCCAGAACTGAACCCAGATCCCCAGGTGTGAGCCTCTCATCACAGAGCAAGCACCACCCTCCGCCTCCTCCAGCCGCAGTCTGTCTGCTCCTCGTGCAGACCATAATTTCATGGGCCTCTCCTGCAGACACAGAGCACAGTGACTCATCGTGCGTGCCCCAGGCCTTTTCTTCTCACATTTCCCCCATCTTCAATTTGTGTGCTTATGTTTTTAAACCCCAGCACAAAAATGTACGACAATCCCCAGTAGGCTTCATCTCATTAGATTCAGCCTGTTCCCTGCTTGTCTAAATCTCTCTGGATCTAGAATATGCCATCTACTAGTTTTAATTTGCTTCCCAGCTTTGTGCCAGCTGCAAATGAAATTGATGTGCTTTTTATATGACCTAACCTCTCTGTAGCTGGTCCCTCATCTACAAAATGGGGTGTTGTCAGGATTACAGGTTACCCCAAGTGTCTTCTACTGTGCGAGGTCACAGAGGAGCTCCATGAATGGTGGGTGCTCTTCTGTGCTTCCTACTGTCCCCCTGAGCTGTTGATAGCAACATCAGACAAAGCCCTGTGGCACCCCAGTAGAGACTGTCCCTCCCAGTTCCCAATCACCACACAAAATGATCCGCTGGATTATTCAAGTCCCCTAGTGGACATTTTAAATTAGATGGGTCTACAACATCATTTATCACCAGGGAAAGGCGAATCAAAACCACAGTGAGATATCGTCCCACACCTGTTAGGATGGCTGTTATCAAAAAGATAAAAGATAAAAGGTAAGTGTTGGCAAGGATGTGGCAAAAAAGAAACCCTCGTACACTGTTGGTGAGAATGTAAATTGGTGCAGCCATTATGAAAAACAGATGGAGGTTTCTCAAAAAATTAAAAATAGAACTATCATATGATCCAGAAATCTCATTTCTCCATATACATCCAAAGGAAATAAAATCAGTATCTGCACTCTCATATTCATTGCAGCATTATTCACAATAGCCAGGATATGGAAACAACCCAAGTGTTTGTCCATGGGTGAATGGATAAAGAAAATGTGATATATATATATATATATATATATATATATATATGTATATATGATGGAATATTATTCAGCCTTAAAAGAGAAGGAAGTTCTGCCATTTGTGACTACATGGACGAAGTTGGAGGACATTATGCCAAGTGAAATAAGCCAGACACAGAAAGGCAAATACTGTATGATCTCACTTATATGTGGAATCTGAAAAAGTCTCACTCATAGAAGCAGAGAGTAGAATGTCGGTTACCAGGGCCTAGGGGAGGAGGAAATGGGGAGATGTTGGTCAAAGAGTACAAAGTTTCATTTATGCAGAATGAATAAATTCTGCAGATCTTCTGTACAGCGTAGTAACTATAGTTGCTGATACTGTATTGTATATTTGTAATTTGGTAAGAGGGTAGATCTTAGGTGTTCTCACCACACACACACACATGCATGGGTACACACACACAGAGAGAAAATAAAAACTATGTGAATTGATGGATATTTTAACTAGCTTGATTGTGGTAATGATTTCACAAAGTATATGTATACCAAAACATTACATTGTACACCTTGAATATATACAATTTCTATTTGTTGATTATACCCCAATAAAACTGGAGAAAAAAAACCTGAATTGGCCTACTTGGTAATTGTGGTAATTTTAAACTAAATACCCGTCTGGATGTCCTACACATGTCTTTCTAATCCATTCTAAAATAACTACATTTTGATGGATGGGCAAAGCTCTCTGTCAAAGAGGGCAGATGACCTAGATAACTGTTTGTTTCACCTGCCCTGATCCTTGTAAACCTTGGCCATGTCAAAATTTATAGTAGTTGTCCAAAGCTGGGACCTCAGAGACTAATAGAAAATAGATGTAACCTAGAAAAACTAAGCAGAAGAGTCCTGGGTATGTATGAAAGCTTCTTTGAGATCTTTTCTTTCCCCCGGTTTTCCTCTTAGATCGCAAACTTCCCTGCCATGTCCTGATGCCAGTTTTGAAGCTGGGAGGCTCCAAGGTGTTTTCTTGAACAGAAGAGTTCAGAATTGCCAGTGTCCACCTTCAAGCTGCAACTGGTTCTCCCTGGTCTCTCTTGAAAGGACCTAAATGTGCAGGCTTTTGCAGAATCTGCCCTTTGTGGTTCCTATCGCACCTCCTTTCAGAGAAACCTGGCAATGTTACTTATTCTGAGCCCATGAGTTATTTATGACCTGCTGTCTGTGGTCTGTGTCCTGCCTGAGAGAGCTTGGTGCTGCCTGTTTCAGGAGACCCAGCTGGGACCATGGGAATGACAGGGACTCTTCAGGCAAGCGTCACTGACTGTGGACTCCAGGCTCCCTGAAGAGCCGCTGATCAGGGACAAGTGATGTGGGCACTGGCAGATTAGGGTGGGGGGAAGATGAGCTGGCCTGGAGACAGCCTGCTAATTCACCCTCTGACCTCAGCAAAGCTCTTCACTATCTTTCTCCAGCTTGCTTTTCAGGCTGCAAATGGACTGGACTGCATGAAAAGTTTAAAAAAATTCTGGATTGCACAGAGGGAATGTTCTCATCCCTTTGAGGTTGAATACAGGGTAGGTAAACACGGACCAGATACCTATAGGCACAGACAGATCTGACGTGCTGGGATGTTGTAGAGCACTGAGCACTGGCAAAGTCAGAATATCTTTAGGGTCAAAACGACAGAGCCAGCGTGGCGGGGTCCGAATGGCAGGACCAAACCCTCCTGCCTCTCCAGGCCAGAGGATGCCATGGTTTTAGGTTAAAAATGTTTAGAGCCTTTGGGGCCAGAGCAGTGAGGGAGTAAAGCATGGATTTCTGAGCATCTCTGGGCAAGGAGACATACCCAGGAGATGCTGTGCTTTCGCACCAGGGTGTGAATCCTGCTCCGTCCCAGATGTGAGACCTGGGCAAGTTGGTTGAACTTTCTGGGCCTCAGTCTCCTGCTGGGTCAAAGGTGGATCATGATGAGCATGTATACCGAGTGTTTGGCGCATGTCACCCTGTCCCCTGGTAAGTGCTCAAAAGAACTCAATCTGTTTGCATGTGCCGAGGACGGTGCTGACATGCTGCACAGTTTCCATTAATGGGGCCTGGTGGGTGCTAGGGACTCGGGAAATGTTTTACCTTCTCTGTCTTTTATGCTCCTGCCTTCAAGTTGTGGTTGCCCCTGAACCTTGCATTGTTTCTCTTTCTTTCCCTCTTTCCCGAGTCTGCATGATTTTGCCCACCTGGAACTCCACCCCTCTCCATCTTCCCTGCCCTCTGTCCTATCTCCTGGCTAATTTTGACTCTTTTTCGAGTCTTGGGTTTCCTCTTAAAAGATTTACCTGAGTCCTTGTGCCCACTGGCTCCCAAGGCAGGCTAGGTGTCCAGTCTCTTGAGTCCTCCTGGTGCCTTGTTAGCCCCCCACCTATCCTGTGAGCATCATGAAGCCGGGGCTGACCCCTCTCATCTCCCCATCTCCTTTGCAGTGCTTGGCACACAGTAGGTGTTCAATAAATGTTTATAAAATGAAAGTGACTAAATGAACACTCAGATTCCTCACCTCTTTTTTTGACCCACATAGAGCCAGCCCTGGTGATCTAGTGGTTAAGATTTGGCCCTCTCACCTCCTCAGCCCAGGTTCATTTCCTGGTCAGGGAACCACACACGCATCTGTCGGTTGTCACACTGTGGTGGCTGCGTGTTGCTGTGATACCGAAAGCTCTGCCACTGGTATTTCAAATACCAGCAGGGTCACCCAAAGTGGACAGGTGTCAGTGGAGGAGCTTCCAGACTAGACAGACTAGGAAGAAGGACCTGACCACCCACTTCCAAAAAAATTGGCCATGAAAACCCTATGAACAGCAGTGCAGCATTGTCTGATACGGTGCTGGGAAGTGATAGGATGGCGCAAAAAGACTGGGCAGGGTTCTGCTCTGCTGTACACAGGGTCACTAGGAGTCAGAATCAACTCAACGGCACTAACAACAAAAAACCCACAAAGAATGTCCTGCCAAGTGTCTCGGAACACATGAATTTGATGGGGGCAGGGTTCTGGCTGCTGTGTTGCAACATGACAGTTCTTACATTCTCCTCTCACTAGACCAATTGGCCCCTCCCTCAACTACCAGGATGCTTATCTCGTTCCCTCATTAATCTATGTCCTCCTGAGATGGAATTGGGTGGAAAACTTGGGTTGAGTTGTGAGGGCCCTGGAACCGAGATGGAAATCAATAAATCTTGCTGGGGTGAAATTTTGGATGAACGGGGGGATGCAATTAAATACCTGAGCGTGGGCAAGGTGTGCTTTCCGTGTTCCAGCCTGGAGTCATATCTACCTCTCCAGGGCTTTAAGGCACATGGGCACTATTTTGTAATCTTCAAATACGAATGCTAGCCTGCCCCCATTTCCACATGCCCACACCTTGCTCATTCTTTAAGGCGTGGCTCAAGTGCAAGATTGCACACGAGGCTCTGGGCACAGAGACTGACATCTAATAAGGATGTAATAAAGGTTGGTTGTTAATACAATGCCACCGCCTCCAGAAGCCTTCCCTGACTCCTGCCTTTCATTCATGGATCCCCATGGTTGTAGCTTGACCTCTCTTCTGGAAGCTTCTGTGGCTTTAGGGAGCAGCACTGGTGAGTGGTCAGGCAGAGCAGAGTTCAAGGTGGGATTCGGCTACTTACATGCTGTGTGGTCGCCAAGGAGTTTTCTATATGCTCTTTGAATGTTGATTTTCAGCATGTAGTGGAGGGCCCATTTGCCCTCTCTGAGTTGTAGGTGAAAAAATTTTGACCTAAATTGTCTTAAACAAAAAGGAAACGTATCGGCTCACATAACCAAAAAGTGCAGAAACAGCGCTGGTTTCAGGCCCAGCTCAGGGCAGGAGTCATGTGATGTCATTGGAACTGGCTTCCTTCCACCCATTGTCCCTGCGTTCTACCGTATGGACTCCAGACCGGGGCCCCCCATGGGAGTGTGATGGTTACAGCAGTTCCAGTTTCTAAATCCCCCAGGGTAGGTCCAGTGGGAGTCAGTCTGAGTCTTCCATAGGTCAAATCAAAGTCACGGTTTGGGTCGAATTGGTCTGGGTCATTTGACTGGTTATCCGCCCACTGCTCAACCAATCCCTGTGGCAAAGGAATGAAATATGCTGATTGACTCAGAGTTAGACTCAGAAATGAGGTGGGCAGCAACCTGGGGAACTGTCTGAGCCGCTCTGAGTGTGGTGGAGGAGCTGTCCCCACAGTGACAGCATGGAGCCCGCCATCAAACAGCAACATTGCTAATAGCCAACACGCACATGCTACTCACCTCAGTTATAACTCATTGAAGCTTCACGACAGCCCTATGGGATGTGAGTGCTGTTATTTCCATTTGACTGAGGAGGAAGCTAAGGTATAGAAATGTTAAGGAGATTTTCCTAGGTCACTCGGCTGGTGAGTGGTACAAAGTATGATTTCAGATATGGCTGCAAAGTTCACGCTTCTAACCATTTCTTTTATTATCTGTTGTAAGAGGGAGACAGATAGGAAACAGACAAATAAAGATATACTATGCTATACTATAATGTAATATAGTGTAGTATCATATAATATAGTAGCATAGCATTGTATATCATCATATCATATCATATCAATCATGGCAGGTGTTGGTAAGCAGTCCATCTTTGCATCCATTCTGAGAACATCTATGACCAGCATGGAGCTTCAGAAGTATTGGATGAGTGTTGACCACTTGACCAAATGAACCATTTTATGTGGATCCTTGATCTAAGAACCATTTCTGCCATGGCAACACTGTTATTATTACATTCCTGTATTTGTTTCAGTCTCACAAGAAGAACGAATGACAAGAAGGAGGAAGTTTGAGGAAAGATCAGGTGAGCTGAGATTTCTAGACCTGTAGGTCTCTGGCTTCCAATGGCAGTGGGTGTTTAAAGATGTCACACTGAACCTCTGCCCCTAAAACTATCTTATTGGACACTTTAGGTGGAAAAGATTCGAGGAATTGTTTTACAGACAGGCAGAAAGTGATACACAACTTTTGTATTTAATCTTTTCCCTTCCTTTTAAAAAACGCCTTTGACATTCTTGAAATTTCCATAACCATCCCTACATTGGTGTTTGTTACACACGAATATGCATTGGTCTGTTTGCAGGTTGTGAGTGTTAAAGAGAGAAGTGAAGATTTTGTGTTTTATTTAATGATGAAGCATATCCCCTCTCTTGGACTTCCTAAAGCATAGATATTAAGGCAAATAAATAACCTTGGCTTTCCTGACTTCACTCCTGCCTCCTACTTTGTAGCCCAGTATTGTGTGAGGCATTTAATCAAAGCATAAAAGCAATGATAAAAATGCCCCTGAAATTGTGTTCACATCTGCAATCAGAATTGCTAATATCTCGCCTCCCTCCGCCATCCTGGTGTCATCTGATTTCAGTTCCTTTGAAGTGACTAAGAGTCTAGTCATTAATATAACACCCACCAACTTTGTTGGAATTTACCGTCAGAAAGGTCTGTTTCCAGAAACTTCCTGGGCTGAATGCAGCTGCCGTGCCGGTCCTTTTTGGCCATGACACAGTCCAAGCATTTTCTTTGCACTGGAATCACTTCCCACACTTGAGCACCAATATGAGATCGCTGTCCATTTTCTATGTCACAGGGAGGAAAGGGTTGATTTACAGCTGTATGATAGCAGAATTAGACCTCTAGAAGCTAGCCCTAGGTTGTCCACATTCTTACCTTTCCAGCAACATTGGGATGGATTGGTAGTAACGTAATGATGATGATGATGATGATGATGATGATGATGATGATGCTAATAAACTACCACCTTATAGGAAGTACAGGGGGTAGAGAAATGATGCGGACCCCATGAAGAAGCAATAATTCAAACCCAGAATATGGGAAATTCTATAAGACAAATGTTCCAGTTTCTTCAACAACTAAATGATCTGGAACAGGGAGGAGGAGTTGGCGGGGAACTGTTACAGATCAAAATGGACATTCTTTTAGGTCTAAAAGTGGCTCAAGCCTGAGAAGTACTGGTAGACTGGTGGGAGAGCTGGCTTCTGGGGGAGGCAGGGACAAATGCCTTCCACACTTCATGTCCTTTCCCACGCCCCACCTTTCGTCCTGGCTGACTCGTATTTACCCATGAGATCCCCCTCCTTGGGAGGCCTTCCTTGACTGCTTTTCTCTAATCCAAGTGGGGTAGTGTATTTCCATTCCATGTTCAAAGGGCCCCTGGCATGGCATTTGTGACAGTACATTGTAGTTATATATATTTTTTAATGTTTTAAATTTTGACATCCACATGCAGTTGAAAGGAGTAACACAGACAGATCCTGTGTACCTTCACCCAGCCTCCCCCAATGTTGACATCTTGCGTAACAAGAGTGTAGAACCACAAACAGGAAATTGACATTGTCAAGATCCACCCACCTTATGCAGAGTTCACCAGTTTTACATGCACTTCTGTGTGTATGTGTATTTCATTCTATGCAATTTTATTACATGTGTAGATTAGTGTGATCACCACCACCACAGTCAAGATACAGAATATTTCCATCACAAGGATCCCTCCTGCTAGCCTTTTGTAATAGTCTTTTTATTTCTCCATTGCCCTCATGATTCTGTGAGCATCTTGAAGCAGGAGTTTATGTTTAATGTCTATGTCCTAGTTCAAGCAAACTCAAACCATGTAACTTCTAGGTGGTCCTACATGGATGATTGTGGAATAGATTCTATCACAGTAAGAGAGGAGAAAATTCAGAATACTTTCTAGAAAGGTTTTGGCTAAGAGGGAGAGAAAATATTATGAAGCACAAAGCAGTAAAGACATACAATATTTTAGGACATCTCCCTCTATAGGGGATTGTGAAGATCTCAATGGTAACTATGCCTTCATATTGCCTTAAAAATCACCTTCTTAGGTGATTCAAACAGAAACTTGCACTAAGGGACGGATAGATTTCTCTGTGAAATGAAGCATGAACACCAGACTTTTATTTTTCAGTCCTAATATGGCTCCTTTTGCACCATCTTTCCATAAATATGCAGGCTCTGAGGTTAATGCACTTGAAAATTATGGACTTGTGGTGATTCAGACCAGGGGGACATGTCAGGTCTGATGGGGACAGTGACTTGAGCAAAGAATTGGAGGTACTCAGCAGAGTCTTGGGAGTTGTCTTCTTTAGACAATCTCACGACAGACTTGGAAGAAGGAAAGTTTTCTTCGATTGGCCCCTAGCCCCACTCTTGGGTTTCATCCTACTAATGGCAGAATTTTCAGAAAATGTCTTGGAGTAGGAGGGATTCTCAGATTACCCAAGTACCTAGTCGTGTGCTTCACTGATGCATAAAGACACCTATGAGACTTCTGAATCCCCAGGTTTCGATGAATGAACAAATATGAAATATGTCAGATGACTCTGAGTTCTGTCCAAGCCCAAGTCTTCAAAGGGCAGTAACCAGACAACCTATTACTGAGATAAGTAGGTGTCAGGTCTTCACTTAGTACAAGTTTGTTGTATGTCAAGCTTTGTGCTAGCTGACTGGATAAAGGGATAAAAAAATCCTGGTACTCATTTGTATCCTGTTACTCAATCCTGTTACATCATTCCATCTGCTTTCCATTCCTCCACCCATCATCTGTCTTTCCACCCATCCAACCATCCATCCATCCATTTTTATGTACAGAGTGCAAACTTTCTTTAGTAGCCCCAGGAGGCACGTGAAAGACCATTGAGGCAACAGTAGCTTTTTGAACTCCTTTGCTATATCTTCCAGGCACAAACACATCTTTGCTTCTCAGACAAAACAAGAACACCAACCCCTTAGAATATATGGGGAACAGCTTATTGGTGACAAGAAGAACTGATGTTGTTCTCCTCCTGCCTTAAGTAAGAAATAAACTTGAGAGTCTGAACACAAAAGTAAACTGTTGTTGTGGATATGCCCCCCACCCCTCAGCACTTAAAATATTTTATGGCTTTGTTTCACAGAGGTGAACATCTCATGGAAATTTTTTTTTTTTTTTTTTTTTTGCGCTGGTGTCTATTCATATCTCTAGGGGAATCGACTGCATACGGAATGTGGTGTGATTATTCAGTCTCACCTGAGGAAGAATAAAATTTCTCCTAACGTCTTCACTGAGCCTTCGCTAGGCTTCATCGTGATGGGACACACCTCGCAGACAGGAGTCCGCTTCAAGAGGCTCATTCTCACTGGTCTCCCAGTTGTTCTGTGAGAATCAAGTGTTTGGATGGAATTGAACATTCTCTTGACATTTGAAGGTGTGTCCTGTTGAACCCAGTTTAGGGACCAATGTGTGCACCTGAAACAAGAGAATGTGTCATAGGGTGAACACTCCGATTGTTGTGCACTGTGCTGATCTTTTCCAGCTATTAGAAATAAAATCTGGCTGGCTGGTCACCTAATTTCTTCAAATATGGTGATATATTCTCACTGCAGGTGCCAATGTTGCAAAATTCTTGTCTATACAGATTTTGCACTAATTCCTATGTTATGCAACCAGAAGTTGAGAAGAGATAAGGCATATATTAAACCAATGACAGGGCAGGAGTAAAGATACAGGGGAAAATAAACCCAGGGCTTAAAACTGTGCGTATGTTGGTATCCTACAGGAAAAGAGAGCAGAGGCACTATGATGGGTATGAAAAAGAGTGACAGAGCTGTGAAAGGACTGTGCTGTGTTTTGAAGTTCACTGGTATGAAGTTGTTACAGCCATATTCCCTTATATAACTTACAGGGTTAAGGAATAATTACAGACACCCTATTCAGAGACAGGGCTTTTCCCATAGTTCTACTTACAACTCGTCTTAACTAACCCTTATGGGTGGGATGTTTAGGGGAGTTTGAAGGAGCCACTTTGACTCTCTGGCTTTTGTTTCTCTGCTGTAAAATGTCAAGCAATGCCAAGGGCCACAGAACTGCTGCCCTAGAAGTCTCCAATTCTATACGTGTATCCACATTTTTCAAAGCTATTTCCATTTCAAAGCATGTGGCAGTGCCCCCACACAGTGCCTGGTGCATGGTGGCCTGAAGTGACACTGGTTTCCTTCTTATTTCCATCTTGGGAGGCACTGGGAGGTGTCAATGATGGAGCATCATCCCTGTTGTAGAAACACTTCATTTCAATCAAATCATCCACCAACATGTGTTCTATTGTTAGGGCTAATAACTCTTTTGTACAGTGCTTTGGAATTTCCACCGGGGAAGGAAAAGACTTGCCCAAGCCACGATGGGGTTGGCAGGGCCAGGACAAGATCCCAGCTCTCCTGACTTCTGGCCTGTACTTCCCAAGAGACGGCATCACCTCTCATTCTCATCCTCTCTGAGGTGTCACTTACTTAGATATGAAATGGGCTCCCCACCTTCCCGAAAGTCTCCATGACAGGCGAGATCTGTGAGGAGTCTGACACCTGCATTCAATCAATAGATACGGTTACTGCCATTATTACTAATCATAGGTGTACTGAGAGAATTCATAGAAATGTGTGACTTGGCTTGTTTTGCTTCTGAGAACTGGAGGTCAGTGCTTGTTCCTTGGAGGAAGTTCTGTGGCTTAGAAAGAAAGAAAATCATATACCAAATTGACCTTTTCCCTCAACTGTTGAGCAGTGCACAACACTAATTAGCCAGGTTCTAATTGGGTTGAAGTCTGAGAGTACCAGGAAAAGTCCTTCAGTGAAGATGACGCAGTCCACAGCATTCCCTGTTTATTCTCTCTCGGTGACTTTTGTATAAAATTTGTTCAGTTTTTCGTAACAAGCTGGTTTTTCAGATGGGATGGCTTGGCAGCCCCTTCTGGGCCTCTGAGCCAGCAGCCAGGAAGTCGGGAGGGGCCCTGGGGACGGTACGGGAGACCACAGCTTGGGTTCTCCTTTGACGCACCCACCCTGTCTTTGCCGGAGCAGGAAGAGAAAAATCACAGATCCAGTGTGGGTCAAGCGTGGTGGGCCACCTGCCAAGGTGGTGGGGGCAGCAGGGCCTGGAACAGGAGGACGTGTGTGAGGCAGAAGCCCGGGCAGTGGAGCCTCCCCAGCGCCGAGTCACCGAGGGGACTGTGGGGGAGTGTTGCGGGGTGAGGAGCCTGGGCTCAGACCAGCATGTGGTGAGCAGCCTCCCACACCGAGGAGCCAAGATGACTGCGCAGAGCGAGGGCGGGGGCGCAGAGTGTGGGGAGGAGGTGCAGGCTTGGGAAACAGAACCCGCCTCCTCTCTGTCTCCCCTGATGGGAAGCCAGGGCCAGCAGAAGGGTCTGGTGGAGGGCAGGGAGCCACCAAAACCACTTGGCTTTGGAAAGATCGGACTTGAGGTCTAACCTAAGCCTTGAGAAACCCCAAGAGACCATCCTCAGGTCCTTTAATACTAGTGCAGGCTTTAGATGATGTTTGAATATAAGAAAAGGAAATAAGGATCCAGATCACTTATTTTACTTCCGATACCCCCAATGCCTATAAAAGGTCACTCGGATCTTCATAATGTGCCCACCTTCATAATCTTCATAATGCGACCACCTCCTAATCAACTGATGCTTTCCACGGTACCCCCTGAATACTTTTACAGAGTTTGTCATTGACTGTTTGTCTTTTCCTCCATATACCTGTGAGTTCTTTGACGGCAGGGACGGAATCTTATCTTCATATCTCCAAATGAGGATAGTAGCAGATGGTTTATTACATGAATAAAGGGATGGATGAATGAAAAGTCAATAACTTTGGAAATTAGATAATGCTGTGAACATAAGAGACTGTGTTTCTTGGGTGGCCCCTAGGGCCAGAGGGAATTTCCTCGTCTCAGGATCCAATGAGGAAAGTCGACTTTTGCCCTAGCCTTGAACGCTCATATGAGGATGGAAGCATATTCGTTATTTGTCAGTAGAACTAAAAACGGATTAAAATGCACCCTCCCCCAAAAATGACACAAGGAACTGATATCTAATGTTAATGAATTACGTGTTCCTGAATCTTTTTTGTTTTGTGTTTTTTCCTGTCTTCATTTCTCATCAGCGCAAAAGAGTGTTCTTTTTGTTCTTGAGTTTACCAGAAGTCACACTTATATGTGTATAAAAAAGCTAAGTTTTTAAGTAAAGCAAGCACCATGATTCTCTCAGTGTACATGGACTACTACCTGGGGAAGCCATCTGCATTAAAACATACCACATCCTTTTCATGAAAAACCCGCCATGTTTTCAATGCTTTCTTGACCTGAGCTTGCTTCCTCAGCATCCATGGGGTCAAAGATCAAAGTCTTCAGGCACTGAAGACTGAAAAGGTCACCAAGAAAAAAGTTTTTTGGTTTCTCTAAAAAACCAAATCCCCTTCCCTGAATAGTTTCTCCCCCTTACACTCCAATGAGAAGAAAGAGGTAGATTTTTGAGAAAACCACCATGTAGTTATTGAATGTGACACTAGAAAGGAGTGGTCAAGAGCAGCGACAGCAGCATCAATTGAGAAACCAGGCAGCCAGCCTCCATTGCTCCCTCTCCTTCCCCTCACATGCCTTCAGTCTCCAAAGTCTGTGGCTCCCATCTTGAGTCCATCCGAGTCC